>OY740788.1:58488029-59088029 GCA_963514005.1 Raja brachyura
AATATTTGATGTTGGAGCCTTTTTATCATCATTCTGAATTCACAATTACAGCTAGAGTCTTTTTTTGTTTGTCACCAGCCATACCCACAGATTCTCAGCTGTAGTTTCATGTTGTAGGGTCATATCATTCTGCTCATGGGGCCTGGCTGGCTGATTACATTGGTGTTTTACAGGGTTTTGGTGAGGCCATACCTGGAGTATTGCGTACAGTTTTGGTCTCCAAATCTGAGGAAAGACATCCTTGCCATAGAGGGGGTACAGAGAAAATTCACCAGACTGATTCCTGGGATGTCAGGACTTTCATATGAGGAAAGATTGGATAGACTCGGCTTGTACTCGCTGGAATTTAGAAGATTGAGGGGGGATCTTATAGAAACTTACAAAATTCTTAAGGGGTTGGACAAGCTAGATGCTGGAAGATTGTTCCCGATGTTGGGGGAGTCCAGAACAAGGGGTCACAGTCTAAGGATAAGGGGGAATTCCTTTAGGACCGAGACGAGGAAAACATTCTTTACACAGAGAGGTGAGTCTCTGGAATTCTCTGCCACAGAAGGTAGTTGAGGCCAGTTCATTGGCTATATTTAAGAGGGCGTTAGATGTGGCACTTGTGGCTAAAGGGATCAGGGGGTATGGAGAGAAGGCAGGTACGGGATACTGAGTTGGATGATCAGCCATGATCATGTTGAATGGCGGTGCAGGCTCGAAGGGCCAAATGGCCTACTCCTGCACCTATTTTTCTATGTTTCTATGTTTCTATTAGCAAGACTATACCACATATTATTTAAGTGCCTTCATGTTCCCAGCCATCCACATGTAAAGCCCTGTGAAGTCTTCTCACGTTGATGCCAATGTTAATGTCAGGGCCTAAGAATGCATGATGTAACATAGAACAATACAGCACAAGAACAGGTCCTGAGCACAATAATGTCTGTGCCGAAGATGATGCTAAGACAATCACTTATCTAGCTGCACATAATCCTTCCATTCCCCGCATATCCATGTGCCTCTCCAAAAATGTCTTAAATGCTACTAACGTATCTATTTCAACAACTACCACCCACGGCAGCGTGTTCCACGCACCTGCTGCCATCATAGTAAAAACTCTTGCCCAGCACATCCCGTTTAAACTTTGCCCCTATGACCTTAAAGCTATGCCTTCTAGTATTAGATTTTTTTTCATCCTGGTAAAAAGATTATAGTAAAATGCAACTTCTTAATTTTTGGATAAACAATATCCAAAGAACGATATGAAAGAAAATTACTCACCTATGGTTAGTCTCTTGTATTTCACTTCATACTTTTTGTCTTAGGTTGGAACACTACGATTTTGTGGTACCACTGAATTTGCCAGCGGCCAGTGGGCAGGGATTGAGCTGGATGAACCAGAGGGGAAGAATGATGGAAGTATCTGTGGCATTCAGTACTTCAGCTGCCCTGTGAAATATGGTATTGCTATGCCTTGTTTATGTTCTTAGAATGATGCTGAGTAGTTACTTTCTGAGGATGTTTCTTAAGCATTTACTAATCATTGTAAACCTCCTGACCATTCAGCAATTAAACACTACAACCTCTAATAAGTTCTGAACTACATAGACTACTATTGTTATTATTGCACTATTATTGTTTGTTTTTTGTGTAAGTGGGACTCGTTAGGTCCCAGCATCACATGGGAGGGCTGGTCCCCCAATGCAATATTCACCTCTCCACCAATTCCAATATTGGTGGCTGGGGGGGGGGGGCATCCTGGAGCGCTAGTATGGGTGTTGTGGGCTGAAGGGACTGGTTTTGAGAATGCTAGTATGGAGATTGTGGGCCGAATGGATTCTTGGGTCCTCAGCTCAGTCACTCAAGCATGTTGTGCTGGCAGCTCACTCACTCACTCACGGCTGTTGGGCTGGAAGTTGACTCACGGCTATTCCTTCAAATTCCATTTCAAGCAGGCTGCAAGGCCACCAAATTCAAGTGCAGTTTCTTACCACTTCAAGCAGGGTGCAAGGCCACTAAATTCAAGTGCAGTTTCTTACCACTTTAAGCAGGGTGCAAGGCCACCAAATTCAAGTGCAGTTTCATACCATTTTAAGCAGGATGCCAGGCCACTAAAGACGGCAAGTCGTGACCTCTCCCTCCTCCATCTTGCACAGACTGAGCCACGCCCACACTTCTGGGTTTTATAGTCCATCCCCCTCCCACCAGAAGGGGCGTGGCCTTCATGGCATGATTGACAGCAGAGAGACTCTCAACATTTTTTAAACAGCTAATAACTCATTTATTTTTCATCAATGGGAATAATCCTCGGCACCTGATGAGCGGAGGGGGACTCTGAGTAAGATGGCCAAAAATCACAGCCGTACATGGTAGTGTTTTTTCTAAAAACAATATAAAGCGCAACCAGGAAGTGGTCAAGATTAGACTTTTAATTATATAGAATGCAAGGCAACGTTAATTAGGCAAGGCAACTTTAATTAAGCAAGGCAACTTTAATTAGGCAAGGCAACTTTAATTAGGCAAGGCAACTTTAATTAGGCAACACAGCTTTAGCATTTCCAAACCAAAGGCAACACAGCTTTAGCATTTCCAAACAAAAGGCAATACAGCTTTAGCATTTCCAAACCAAAGGCAACACAGCTTTAGCATTTCCAAACCAAAGGCAACACAGCATTAGCATTTCCAAACCAAAGGCAACACAGCTTTAGCATTTCCAAACCAAAGGCAACACTGCTTTTGCATTTCCAATCTATATTTTCAAACCACATTAAGGGCACTGACAGGTCAGTAAAACCACTCACAGTTTAGTAGACATGTGTTCAGTGTTATTCACAACTCAGATTGAGAGACATGACCCTCTCGCTCCCCCATCTTACAGAGAGACTGACTGAGGCACTCAACACTTCTGGGTTTTATAGTCCCTCCAGAAGGAGCGTGGTCTTCAGGAGAGAGAATCTCAACATTTTTTAAACACTAATAACTCTTTTATTTTTCATCAATTGGAAAAATCCTCGTGTTCTGTACAGCCGAGGGGGACTCTGAGTAAGATGGCCAAAAATCACAGCCATAAGTGGCAGCTTTTTTCCTAAAATCAATATACAGAACAATAGGAAGTGGTCAAGTTCAGACTTTTAGTAATATATATATATATATATATATATATATATATATATATATATATATGTGTGTGTGTGTATTTGTGAGTATGTGTGTATATAATAACACTGAACATTTTTTTCCCCTCTCTTGTTTATATTGTCTACAGTGTACTATGTATACATATTCTGTCATGCTGCTGCAAGTAAGAATTTCATTGTTCTATCTGGGACATATGACAATAAAACACTCTTGACTATCCTGACTAGCAATGCAGTACGTGTTAGGGAGAGAAGGATAAACTGTGATTGGCCAGTTCATTTAACATCAGCAGTTTGAACATTATTAAGCGTTTACAATTTAACCTCGATTCATTTAGGATTTTGAAATGAAGACAATGCGCGTGCTATTGTTATAGCCAGATTATGTTTGGCAAATTGACAATTTCACTTTTGATAAATAAAATCAGTTTTAGCAGACAGAAAAACTCCTGGCAGCTCTCTATAATTTGAGAATTTTAGAAGAAGTATACCCCGAGTGTGCTCTGATACTCTGTTTAGCCTTTCTGTACTTGACTGCTCTGGGTGGAGAAGGCTGCAAAAAGGCTTCAAGAGAACACAGATACGCTAATTGCTGAGCAACAAGGCTGGTGGAGTACAAGGTGGGAGCAGTAATTGAGAGCAGTAAACGATAGAAAAATAACAGAAATGTCAAATATTTTTTGAAGAGATGGGAATGGGTAGATTTCACAGGGTCCTTAATCGCCATGTATATAAATCACTAAAAGCTGCTAAATAGACGCAGCACAGGAAATTAGGAAGGTAAATGGTATGTTGGGCTTTATTGGTAGAAGAGTTGAATGCAAGAGTAAAGATGTCATGGTAGAATACTCCTTATAGTAGAATTTAATGTGGTCTTTGTGATACCACACCCAGACATTTGTTGACCCTTGAAGGTGAAGGTGTGCAGCAAAGATTTACCACATGGATTCCTTGGTGGCAAATCAGTTTTATCAAAAGAGAATGAGAAGGCCTAAGCCTCCATTCATCAGAGTTTAGAAGGAATGACCTCTTGAATCGTAAAAGTTCCGAGATGGTTCAACAGCATAGGTACAGGAAAGGCTGAAGATCTAGAACTAAGACTCATAGTCTCAAAATAAGTTATGAATGAAATGAGGAAAAATTCCTTAACTCAAAGGGTGGTCAGTCTTTGGAATTATCTATCTCAGAGAACGTAGGCCCTGATATCACTTTAATTCAGTACTAAAATTGATAGATTTTTGGGCCTTGGAGGAATTGAGAATATGGGGATAGTTTAGGAAAATAATGTTAGGATAGAATTAGCCATGATATTGTTTGATAGAGGAGCAGATGCAGTAGTCTACCACTGCACCAATTTATAATTTACATTTTCCCTTGTACAGGATGTACCTTTAGATAGGAAATGAGGAGGAATTTCTTGAGCCAGAGGGTGGTGAATCTGTCTGATTGCCAGAGAAGGATATGGAGGCCACGTCATCGGTTATTTTTAAAGTGGAGATTGATAGGTTCTTGATTAGTAAGGATGTTGAAGGTTATGGGGAGAAGGCAAGAGAATGGAGTTGAGATCAGCCATGATTGAATGGTAGATCAGACTCGATGGGCCGAATGTCCTAATTTTGCTCCTATGTTTTATGAATCTATGAACTTTGGCAAGACAGTACTTCCTTGGAAAAATGAAATTAGTATTTCATAATTCTCTACGGTAGTGTTAATCCAGAAATGATTTCTCAGAAAATAGTTTTTTTAATAGTTTATTGTTTTTTTTTCCAAGGCATTTTTGCTCCACTTTCCAAGATTAGTAAAGTTCCCACAGAGAAAAAGAAATTAAGCAGGACATCTTCAGTTAAAACAATTTCTGTCCGATCTCAAAAAATGGAATTGTCACGTGTTGCATCAAAGGTGAACACAGGTAGGCAAAAATTATTAAGGCAAGATAAAATGACATTAATCTTTCCAAAACATTATTTATTCTTAGTTTGAATGTTGTATTGATTTTAATTATTTTTTGTGATAGTTCATTTTTTTGATCATTCTAGTCTGATGGTCAGATAAGATTGAATCAAAAACGTTATGTCTTCCTTTTCACATATTATTGAGAACTAAACTGATAATGTCATTGCTTGTGTTAAAACATGCTTTTGGATTTCTGACAGTGATAAAAAGAACCAAATGATAAGATGATAAGAGAGAAGAGATCTGAAAATATGGGCTTATGAACAATAAGAATGTATTTATTAATAATACGTTGGGCGGCACAGTGGTGCAGCGGTAGAGTTGCTGTCTTACAATTCCAGAGACCGGGGTTTAATTCTGACAATGAGTACTGTCTGCACGGAGGTTGTACGTTCTCCTTGTTTTCTCCGGGTGCTCTGGCTCTCTCCCACATTCCAAAGATATGCAGGTTTGTAGGTTAATTGGCTTCTGTAAATTGTCCCCAGTGTCTAGGATGGAACTAGTGTACGGGTGATCGTGGTCCGGGTGGAGTCAATGGGCCGAAGGGCTGATTTCCATTCTGCGTCTCTCTAAACTCTAAACACTCTCAGCTGAAAATTTAGGAAAACCCATCAAGTCTGGCAGCTGCATGTAAAGAGAAATCCAGTTCTGATGAAGATCTTGGAGCTGAAATGTTCACACTCCGTCCATGCATGCTGTCCAACCTGCCAATTGTGTACAGTATTTTCTGTTTTATGTTTGAGATTCCCAGTAACTGGAGTCATTGTGACTCTTCGTACATTTTATAATGTTCTCAACAGTATTTAGAAGATTACATACTACGGGGGAGGAATAGATTAACTGTGCAAAATAGGTAAAGTATTCATTGTGTGACTACCTGTGAATAGATTTCAATGCAAAAATCTTTCATGTGACATATAAGAGGCTTTTAGATAGGTATATCAATATGCATAGAACGGGGGGGATATGGATCATGTACAGACAGGGATTAGTTTAACTTGACATCATGTTTGTCACATTGTCAGCCGAAGATTCATAATGTCTGTGCCAAACATGATGTCAAGCGTTGTACTATTGATGTGTTGACACATGATGTCTTGTGCTGCACTGTTCCATTGTCTATTAAGAGATGCAGCATCTCCAGGTAATCTCAGTCCCATGACTGCTCTAAGTGGAGAAGGAGCATTTGGGATGGAATTGAGAACCGCAGTGGCTAGCATTGGGAGCACACATGACCAAGCAGTGCAGAGACCCATTCCCTCACCCACCCCAGATGGCCACAACCACCCCTTGTGCGGAGCTATCAGTTGTTCAGTCATTAGCTTACACAGAAAGCAGAGTGCAACTAAAGGGCTTGTCCCACTCGGACGTATGGATGGGCGGGGCCGGTCCCACTTAGAAGCGCGGAGTTGTGCGGGACTGATCCTGACATCGCGCGGGGCTCAGAGAATCTGACAGTGTCCGATATCTTCGCGCACTAACAGCCTGTCGGCACGTAGGCACATTGCGGGCGTACGCAGCGTCTTGATGGCGTACGCAACGTCTTGACGGCGTCTGCCTAGCGCGTGCCATTGGGCGATGACGTCACCGCCCGGCGTGGCGTTGCGTGATGACGTCACCGCCCGATGCCGTGTGACACCCAAATTCAGTCGGCCCGCCTCCTGCCCAGCTGATTGGTAAGTATGACGCAAATGACGTCACGCGCGAACTTAGCGCGAACTTCGTGTGAACTCCGCTTCCGTTTGGTCGTGCCAAACGCATGCAATCGCATGCAAGTGGGACAGGCCCTTAAGTCCTTTAAAAGAGCAGGGGGGGGGAGGGGGGAGGGGAGAAGTGGGGTGGGGGGGAGAAGGGGGGGGGGGGGGGGGGCGAGAAGGAGTGGAGACACTTTTAAGAAGCCAGACAACTTTTAATAAGCCAGAGATACACAGCTGTGAAGTTTGGCGGACATTTAACATTACCGGTCGGTTTTCCTTGGCTCTGAAAACCCATGCTGCCTTTTTTTCCCCAATGAGCACATGAAAATGCCCGGTCAGCAAACTAGATTAACTAAAACTGCCTACGGCTACCTTGACTACCTACAACTACATGGCGACCCCACTACCGCTGCACCTTAATCCTGCACCGCTACAGGATTATCGATTATCTCCATCGATTTTCTCCATGGTGATGAACTTTTGGTCGCAGAAAATTTTTCAACATGTTGAAAAATTTGCTGCGACCATTCTGAAGCCGCAACTAGTTCCCAGAATGCAGGATCTCCTCGCGACCATGAAGGGGACTCACCAGAGACCACCAGCGAACATGCAGCGACCATGTGCCGATCATGAGGCGAGCGCAGAGTCTCCTGCACTCGCCTAAAAAGTCACTTGTGGGACAGGCCCTTAAGTCATCCTTGATCCCAAGAAACCATCTGAGAGGAAGACATAACACGGAGTTTGTTTCATTTTCTTTTGGAGCTGATGGACATACACCCAATCACTTAGTTATAAATTAATTGAATGAATTTTTGGCAATTCTCCATACCTGCAAAATTTATTCAAACTAAAGTCCAAAAGTAAAGTGGCAATACCAAAAGTATTTTTTTTAAATGATTTTATGGTGAGCTTTGACATTCCTCTGAGAAAATGGTAATAGCAAAGGAATAAAATTTTGTTATTGCCACTCACACATGTTATTTTTGATTAGTGAATAAATTGCCAATGACATATTTGATGTAAAAAAGGCAGTAGAAGCATTAGAGGGGAGAAAACATGATGGCTGTCATAAATAATTTGTGATTGTTATACCACTGGGGCAATTAAATAAGCTACTATGAAGATGAACAATCCTTGGATAACTTTCTGACCTGCAAATGTTGCAAGTATTTCACATGCATTATGAAAGGAATTATTAGCATATGTAAAAAGATAGCTTGATAGACTCATCTGACTTATCAAAGGCAAATTTCTGTCCATTTATGCAATCTGAGTACTTAGATATACTTTAATGTCTCAGTTCTGCCAGCTGTTTAATTATCTTATGTAAATTTTTGGATCTGAACATTACAAAGTAAATCTAGAAGTATTGGAACAATTTGCAATATTGTACCATTTTCAACTTAATCTATAATTATCTGATGCTGTAAATTTAAGCTTAAGATTGTTTGAACGAAACGTCAAACTGAATTGGAAATGTGTGTGATACCATATGCATAAAGATTTATATAAGTAACCAATGAACAGAGTAAATTAGATAAGCATGTTATATTCAACCAAATGATCTGATGTCCTTTCTTTGTAATGGTCACAATTATCTGAAGTGGCATGCATTATTGGATTCAATGAATACTTTACCTATTTTGCACAGTTAATCACATCTTTCATATATCTACTCGGATCAAAATGCCACTTGCATCCCTCAACGTCCTAGGATACACATGGTCAGGCCCCGGGATTGATCTGTTTTTAGCCACCATGCAGTCCTCTAGTACCTCATCCGTGGCTTTGGAAGATATAGAAATTTATGCGACGGCCCCTTAAATTTTTGTCACGTGCACCTCGCAAAGTCCTAGCATACACATGGTCAGGCCCTAGGGACTTATCCGCTTTTCTGTACTTCAAAACCACAGTGGCTTCTGGTGTTGACATCCAGTTGGGCGGCATAGTGACGCTGCTGCCTCACAGTGCCAGAGATCCGGGTTTCAATCCTGACGGGTGCTGTCTGTAAGGAGTTTGTACATTCTCCCTGTGACCACTTGGGTTTTCACGGGGGCTCCGGTTTCCTCCCACATTCCAAGGATGTTGCCTGGGGTAGAGGGTGTGAACTATAGGGAGAGGTTGAGTTGGCTGGGTCTCTATTCCATAGAGCGCAGGAAGATGAGGGGAGATCTTATAGACGTATACAAAATCATGAGAGGAATAGATCGGGTAGATGCACAGAGTCTTTTGCCCAGAGTAGGGGAATCGAGGTCATAGGTTCAAAGTGAAGGGGAAAAGATTTAATAGGAATCCGAGGGTGGTGGGTGTATGGAACAAGCTACCAGAGGAGGTAGTTGAGGCTGGGACTATCCCATCGTTTAAGAAACAGTTAGACATGGATAGGTCAGGTTTGGACGGATATGGACCAAGCGCAGGCAAGTGGAACTAGGGTAGCTGGTACATTGTTGGCCGGTGTTGGTGAATTGGGCCGAAGGGCCTGTTTCCACACTGTATCTCTCTATGACTCTATGTACACGTTTGTAGCTTAATTGGCCTTGGTAAAATTGTGAATTGTCCGTAGTTTGTAGGATAATGCTATTGTAAGGGGGGTGATCGCTGGTCGGTGCGGACCTGGTGGGCCAAAGGGCCTGTTTCCGCGCTATATGCTTAAAATCTAAAGTAAAGTCTGAAAGGTTAGGTTAGCTGGGAAAATAGTAAGATCCATTAAATCCAAAAAGCTATTTTCACTCTTTTTTCCTTCCTGTAAATATTAAGACCAGGTTTTTGAAATGTACAATGTCAGCATGTAAGGTGGGGAAAAACATAGTTATTTGTTGGTTCCATCTTTTAATAATCAGTGGTTTAGAAAGTATTAGTCAATGACTGCAGGCATTCTTGATTCTTGATTAACTAAATCTATTATTGTCAGCCAGAAGCATTTGACAAGTTTGAGTTACTCAACTTCTTGGTTGGAAAACTAAAGTTTTAGGACACCAGATGTCTGGTTATTCTTTTTTAATATTACAAGATAGTGTTGCTGGATGGTAGGTTATGCTTAGAATTTATTTCTTCTGAAAGTGGAGATATGAATCTCTTAAACGGTTCTGTTCTATAATTCCATTAAAATCTGTGGCTGTGGGATATGACAGTGGAAGATAGATCTACCCCCACAGGTGGGGTTGATTATCGAATGTAAATTACTTTCTTTCAGTAACTTCAATAATGGCTGTGCCAGAATTTGGTTCAACTCTGTCAGCTGGGTGGCGATAGGGGAATTGTAGCAAATATTGCAAAAGCAAAACATTGGGAAAAAGAACAGAAAAGTAATATGTATCTAAAAATTCAATTTCATAACAGTTCTTGTCAGCATTGTGCAACTGAAAATCAAATTTTCTTTCTTAGTAAATGCAATATCATTTCTGAATCAACAACATCCTCACGTGTATCATCGACCATCTAATTTGCGAGTAGGAGGAGCTCACCCCATGTGCTATCTCACTAGTTGCAACCTGTCAGTTTAAGATCTGGCTGCTCTCATTCTTTGCTTTCTGCCCAATAATGTTCCCAATCGATTTATTAACCTCCAAATGTGTGTGCTGTAACTATGTGTGGAATCTTATTGAAAACCTCTGAAAATCCAAAGGTCCCACATACACAGTGCATTCTATTAGTCAGATCCTTAAAGTGCTCCTATGGATTAGTGAGGAATATTTTCCTTTTGTAAATCTATGCTGATTTTGCTCAATCCTATTATTCTGTACCTTCTGTATGTGCATTTTGCATTCCAGATTCTAGGAATTTGCTGCTAGACCAACAAATGGGTAGTTTCCAGGTTTCTCTCTCCATCCTTTCATAAATAGTGGTAATACATTTTCAACCCTTCAATCCAATATCATTTTCAGAATCTATAGAATTGTGGAAGATAATAACCTTGCAGATCGCTATCACATTAGCCATCACTTTTGAAAACTCTTGGTTGAGATTATCAGACCTAGGTATTTATCAGCTTTAAGTCTCATATCTCCTCTCAGACTATTTTGTTCAGCAATATATATTTTCTTCAGTTCCTTATTCTTTGGGATTACAAATAAACTAGACTGGATGAGGATAACAGATTTCCAGAAGCAAAGATTTACCTGATGCAGCCTATCAAAATTCTTACAAGAACTGCCTTCACGTTATTGTCTGAAAGAAAATGTTAGGGAAAACTGAAGTTATTACAGGAAACAGGTTGAGTTTTCTGTTCTGAATTCAGATAGTAGCATTCAAAGTCAAAGTCAAAAGTCAAAAGAGTTTATTGTCATGTGTCCCTGACAGGACAATGAAAATCATTCTTTGCATAGCACAACAGAACATAGAAGGCATTGACTACAATTCTATACATAAATACACCCATGAATTAATAAATTAATAAAGTGCAAATAACAGATGGAGGGATATTAATGTTCAGAGTTCCGAGCCAGGTTTAATAGCCTGATGGCTATTATCTATGGAGATTAAAAAATAACAAGATTACAAGATTACAACCAACAAAAAAGCAAAACCAGATGCTTTGATAATTTGTTTGATCCGCTCGGAGAAAGACAGATCATCACAACTCCTTATGAGTAGATCCAGTTAGAAGATTAAAAAGATAACTCAAGGAAAGATAGAGCAAGAAGATAAAGAGAATTCATAAAATGTATAGTTGATTTCATCAAGTAGGAGTGCAGACAAATGTGTCTTAAAAGTGGTCTAAGTGGTCTCAATGATAGGTAGAATTAATGCGATAAAAATGATTTTTCTCCCACAATTATTATATTTATTTCAAATGATCCCGATATATCTTTCTAAGAATTTTTTTAAAAAGGTTGACTCTATAGTCACTAATTTTGTTTGGGACTATAAAAGCCATAGAATAAATAAAAAATATTTATGTAAGTCGAAAATTAATGGAGGTTTAACATTACCTAATTTTATATATTATTACTGGTCAGTTAGTATTAAGAATATGAACTTTTGGTGGGTTGAACTGGATGAAAATCCAAACTGGTTACTTATGGAAAAGGAAGACTGCTTCCCGTATGAAATCAGTTCCATATTATTTTCTAAAATTAAAATATTTAAGAAAATATATCGTGAAAACCCAATAATTAATAGTGAAATTAATATTTGGAGACAGTTAAAAAGAACGTTAAAACTAGAAGATATCCCATTAGTTCTTCCCATTGTTAATAATGTAAGTTTTAAACCATCCCTGGAAAATTTAGGATTCTTACAATGGAAAAATAAAGGGATTAATAAGATCAGTGACCTTTACAGGGACAATCTGTATCTTTCATTTAAAGAAATACAGGAAATATATGGACTACACTCTAAACACTACTTCAGATATCTACAAATAACTGACTACATTAAAACAACTGCACAGGAATATAAAAAGAGAAAGACGGGAATTCTAGATGAATGCTTAAATAAACACCCAAACACGGAAAAATTAATATCATACATTTATAATATTTTATTAGAAAATGATATACCCAATACGGAAAAGTACAGACAACTATGGGAAAATGAAATAGGTGAAACAATCGAACCCGATATCTGGGATGAAAGTTTACGATATATACATAATTGTTCATTAAATTCTAGACACTCTCTGATACAATTCAAAGTTTTACATAGATTGCATTTTTCAAAATCTAAATTACATAGAATGTTTTCTAATGTATCTCCTATATGTGACAAATGCCAATACCCAGAAGCTAATTTAACACATTCTTTTACAACTTGTATAAAAATTACGAATTTTTGGTTGGAAATATTTAAGGTAATCTCGAATGTTGTAAATAAGAATCTAGTTCCAGACTCAAAATTAATAATATTGGGAATATTAGAAAGGGATCAATTACTCACGACAGCACAAAGAACTTTCATAGATTATAGTTTAATAATTGGTAAAAAATTAATTTTACAATTTTGGAAAGGCCCCATACCCCCTACAATCAAATTGTGGATTTCAGGAATGGCTGAGACTTTACACTTGGAAAGAATAAGACTTGCACTTTTAGGCAAGTTAGACCAATTTAATCTGATTTGGTCTCCATTCCTTGAATATCTTAAGGGACCAATATGACTCGGTTTGTGGACCTGATCGAGACCTGAACGAAGGATTGAGCGAAGAATAATACATTATTGATCACGGATATATTATTATATAAATACTGTTTGTATAATATACCACTGTTATTTTATTTACTTTTCTCTTTTGGTTATTTTATAACTATTTTTATGTTAACCATTTTTCACACTTTCCTACTTTTCACTAAAAAAAAACTACAATAAAATGTTTAGAAGTATATATAAGAAAATATGGTAATTATTACCTATCTCTTTATCACGAACGTTGTTTTTATATGTACTTATATTTGTACTTACACCTGTACTTATACTTCTAATAAAAATTATCCAACAAAAAAAGTGGTCTAAGGACAGATGCTGAAAGACTCCATCTAGTGGAGTACAAACTGAAAGCAGAAGCAAGGAACTGCAGATGTTGGAATCTTGAGTAAAACAAAAGTGATGGAAGAAGAAAGTGGCTCGGGCACCATCTGTGGGGGGAAATGGACAGGTGACATTTCAGATCGGGACTCTTGAAGTGGGGTCCCTTAGTTCGACCATCGTTACTCACCTGAAGGCCTTCTTGGGACTTCTCAACTATTACAGTTGTTAACTGCCAAAATTAGGCAAAGTGATAGGACCTCTACATGGATTGCTGATCCTTAAAATAAAGCGGAAGTGGACAAAAAAAACGAAATATCTTATTCTGAAAGTTGAAACAGTTGCTGCTGAATTCATAGTTTATTTGTTCATTAAGCCACTATGAGCCCTGTCGTTTTGTGGCATAGAATGGAGGTGGGTAACTTGACTGATTTTGTATCAAGGTTCATTTCCAAGTCAAAGAAATGTTATTTACAAATAAACAAAATTATTCAGCTGTAGAAACAAAGAACTGCAGATGCTGGTTTATACCAAAGATAGACATAAAATGCTGGAGTAACTCAGCATGCCAAGCAGCATCTCTGGAGAAAAGGGATAGGTGACCACTGAAGAAGAGTCCCGACCCGAAACATCACCTATCCTTTTTCTCTGGAGATGCTGTCTGACCCGCTGAGTTACTTCAGCGTTTATCTTTAAAATGATTCAGCTATTGGCTCAGAATGACAAAGTCCTCTTCAGAGATGAAAGGTCTCGACCCGAAACGTCACCTATTCCTTCTCTCCAGTGATGCTGCCTGTCCCGCTGAGTTACTCTAGCTTTTTGTGTCTATCTTCTGAGCGGTTTAAACCAGCATCTGCAGTTCCTTCCTACACAAGTTCATTAAGCACTTGCACGACTTAGCCTTTTTCATGGACCACAAACCCTTGTGAAGTATTTGCAGGGAATCAAAGGGGATGTCTCAGATTCCTCAACACTGGAGTGCAGACTGACATTAACATTACCTGCAGATAACAATGTTTTGTGCAAGAGTGAATAATACACCCAAGATGTTGGAGCCCTGAATTGATTGCTAGTTGAAATCTTATACAGGGTGAGATTGTGTCAGGGCTAGAATACAATGATAGTTCTCCAGGCAGAAACATCAGCTTATAGCCATTACAAGATGTGAATGCCCTTTCATAAATGTACAAATGTATTCAGCATGAATACAAAGGGATTATGACAATGGCACATTGTTGCCATGTTACAGGAAGAATATGAGAACATTATAAAAAGGTTTCTTTTGGTTCAGAATATAGTTTAAGAATAAAGCAGCCACTTTTTGTTGTAACTGGAATCTCTAGTTCTAGGGTAAATACCTAACTTGCATTTACTGCTTACAATCTTACATGTTTCAACAGATCATCTCTCATTCTATAAAAACACCAATGTTTATGTATTAAATTCCAATGTAGGCCCAATCTTCTTTTAAGCCCTGTCCAGCGGTACTAGTTAATTCCAAGAGCTCTCCCGAGTTTTCCACTGATTCGTCGGTACTCGGGGCTCTCGTGGACATTTTTCAACATGTTGAAAAATCTTCATGAGTCTTCCCGTGCTTACCTGCCATTAGCGAGTCTTCCCCAGTACCTGCCGTTAGTGTAACAGGCCACTAAGAGACGTCCCCGAGCTCCTACATACCCGCTACGTTCATTCTCCGTGCTTACCACGAGTTTGATTTTATTTATACTCGGGAGAGCTCTTGGAATGAACTCGTAAGTCTTCCTTAGTACATCACTTCTTCGATCCCAGGAATCTTGGTGATCCTTCTCTGAATTGCCTACAAAGCAGGACTTCCTTAATTTTATTCTTCACCCCATTTGCTCTCCTGGATGTTTGCTGTACTTGCTCGTTGCCTTTCCTGCATATTATCTACAGAGTAACTTCCAGTGTTTCATGTACAAAGACATACAGATCTTTGTGTCGGGCAGTATTTTGTGCTTTCTCTTGTTCTCCCGAGATACTACTTGACCCACTGAGTTATTCCAGCACTTTGTGTCTTTCTTTTGTAAACCAGCAATTGCAGTTCCTAGTATCTCCTCAATGGTGAAAGACTGGTCTGTGTGCTGGCCCAGCTACATCTTTCATTTGCTGTCTTTCATGTACTCTCAATGACCTGAATGAGTTTCAGAATACCTGTCAACTCATGCTACAGCCATTATCTACCTCTTTTTTAGGAGATTTGGGATGTGGTTAATGCAGGATGTGAGAGGCTGCCTTTCATCGTGGAGGCTTATTTAAAAGATGGTGCTCATTTAAAATATTAGGTCCCCTTCTCACTCTATAAGTCAGAGAACTGGAATTTAGATAGTTTAGCTAGTAATGTGTTGTTACTGTATAAGTTGGAAGTAATTATTCACGTTAATTGTCCACTTTGATTCTTGCCCTCATTTTTGGAGGCTTTCCAATTTAACCGCATTGTGAATTAGTTTTGCAGCAAATCTCTTTCCATGATAAACTGATTAATCATTTTAATAAGATTTTTGATGACATTTGATCACAGGATGTGTAGATAATAGTAAGATTAAATGAGAACTTACCAGTTTGAAGTTTGATCTTTATTTTATGAGGAGTTGCGATGAGGGATTTCGTGAAGACCCCGCCAGCACGCATGCGCAACATTCTTCAAAGCAGCGGTGTGGAATCACAGAATTAAACAACAATGACTAAAATAGTAAGATTGAAGAGATTCTAATTACCAGTTGACCTTATAGCAGAGGGTTGTGAGCGGAGGGCACAAAATCCCTCATCGCAACTCCTCATAAAATAAAGATCAAACTTCAAACTTGTAAGTTCTCGTTTAATCTTACTATTTCATTTCGGAGTCACGTGAGTGACTTCGTGAAGATTTCAAAGCTCTGTGATTACATGCCCTGGATCACGTCCATGCTCACACAGTGCCGCAATTCTGATGGAAGGAGTATGTTAACGTATTTCAGACTTGACAAGCTGAAAAAATAAAGTAGTATTTATTAACACAAATCAAAAACCCCTCACTCAGGGATAAACGTTGCTGGGCGACCAGTACTTAACACTGTCTCCGCAAACGTAGCAGGAGCAGCCACAGGTTTATTATAAAACCGCTGGAACGTAGCTTCGCTGGCCCAGCCCACTGTAGTGAGGATATGTTCCATGGGAACCTCCATGGTCCTCATCGCTGATGTGGATGCAGCCCTGGTGGAATGGGATTTAAAGATATTAGTATCAATACCTGCTGCATCCAATACCACCCTGAGCCACCTGGAGATCGTCTACACTGTCACCCTGTGAAGGGGTTTCTTATGGCTTATCAGCAGTCCTTTATCCATTTTACTGATGGTATGCGTCACTTTTATATAGTGACAAATGTAGGTGGCTATGCAGAGCCTCACATTAACGGGGTATGCTGGAAATATTATTTGCAGCCCTGTAGTCCCAGGTCTGTGCTGCTTGAGTAATTCATCAATAAAGAAGGTGACTCTCTCAGGGGTTGAGACTATGTTATCCAATTTTATCTTTTGCAATGTCTGAACCTGCTGAGCCGATCTTAGCGCCATTAACATCACCATCTTCAGGGTGAGTTTATCCAACGGTAGTCCAATCATTGGCGACCAACTCCTGAGTAGGGTCAATACTATCCCTATGTCCCAGGTGATGTTGTATCGTGGTCGGGGAGGGTTCAAATTGAAGATACCCCTCATCAATTTGGACACAAGCTGGTGAGATTCTATCCCTATGCAAAGGTAGGATGCCCTCATCATGGTGCAGCCCCGCGAGGAATTCCATCACATGGGGAATCGTGGCAGAGTCATCCGTGATGTTAATCCGGCTGCAGTAGGCCTCCCATTTCCTGATTTGGGTGAGGTACTGTCGTCTAGTGGATACTCTGCATGATGCTGCAATGGTGTCCATGGTCCTAGGTGTTAGTCCATATTGCAGGAGTGGCCTCTTCAGAACCGGCAGGCCAACAGGTTCAGATGACCACGGCGTGGATGGAATTCCCTTGTAGTGGGGTTAGTCACCAAATCCGGGCACCTGTTAAAATGTGTCCATGGTTCTTTGATCATCTCAAGGACCACCGGATACCATGGTTGTGTAGGCCAGTCAGGTATTATTAAAATGCCTGTTGCAGAATCTGATTTTATTTTCTGCAACACCCGACTGATGAGGCAAAATGCAGGAAATGCATAGAAAAACTATTTCCCCCAGTGCAGCGAGAAAGCGTCCATCGCTACTGCCCCAGGATCTGGTTCCCAAGATACATATGTTGGTATCTGATGGTTCAATCTGGATGCAAAAGGGTCAATATCTGGTGTCCCAAATTTGGCGATAATTGTAGCAAATATTTGGGGATTCAACATCCACTCAATGTTATCATTGAACACTCGTGACCTGGTGTCCGCCACTGTATTGAGCTTACCTGGAAGGTAGGTAGCTGATATCCAAATATTTATTTCTATGCACCAGAGCCAGATTGAATTTGCCAATTCATCACAAGATATTGACTTGATACCACCCATATGATTTAAGTATGCCACCACAGTGGTGTTATCTATTTGAAGACGGACATGCGGATGACATAAATTCATGCAATAGGCTCGTAGTCCGTGAAATGCTCCTAGCATCTCCAAATAGTTTATCCCTTGCGATAATAGAAGGGTAGATTCGTGTAAATCCCATCTACCGCCACAACTGGAAGTAGTGTCGGTAGCTCCCCAACCTTGGGCGCTTGCGTCGGTTTGTACCACGACTGATGGGTTCGGTACAATAATGGGATTGAATAAGTCTCAAATATTATCAATCCACCATTGTAGCTCAAATTTTGCCTTGATTGGCAGCTGCATAAGCCTGTCAAAATGTCCAGCATTTGTTTTTAATGCTGCAATTTTTGTTCTTTGCAAATTTTGATAGTGTAGAGGACCAAATCGAGCAGCTGGAAATGTAGCTACTAATTTCCCAATTACCTTAGCAGCATGTCTGCTTGTTGGTTTCCTGGCACAAACAAGGTTGGTACATGCTTCAATAACATCTATTACCTTGTTATCTGGGATGGTAACAAACATTTGATTGGTGTTAATTGTGAACCCCAGATAGTCCATGACCTGTGAAGGGTAGAACTTAGATGTGTCTGGTTGGATGACAAACCCTAATTTTTGAAACAATGTTTCAGTAGCTGTTACTGCTAAATTTGTTGATTCCATGGTATTTCCTACAATCAAGATGTCGTCTAAATATGCCATGACAATATGGTTTTGTTTCCTCAGGGATGCCAATACTGGTTTCAAAAATTTTGTAAATAACCTAGAGGCTGTAGTAAGCCCATTAGGTCGGGCTCTATACTGCCATAGCTGATCCATCCAAACAAACTTCAAGAACTTTCGGCGATGTTTCTGTATGGATACTGAATAGTATGTATCTTTTAAATCAATGCATGCCATGAAGCACCCTTTGGAAATCAGTGATTTAGCTGTTTCAAACGTGTCCATTTTAAAATGGGTATATGTCACAAAAGTATTCAAATGGGTTAAATCAATAATAATCCAACATCCACCATCTTTTATAGTTTTGGTAAACATGTTGGATACAAACTCAAGAAGTTCGTGGATCATTTTCTCTATCACCCCTTTTTCATGTAGCCTCAAAATTTCCTCATGTCCTTCTGCTATTTCCTTATGGGAAAGCGCAAATTTCCGTCTGGTACATATTGAGGCGGGGGAAGTTGATCATTTATGAATTCAATTTCATACCGTTGAATACTTTGTAAAATAAACGAGTCTGAAGTCATAGAGCTCCATGCATCCCAGAATAGACGTAACCTCCCACCAACTTGTGAGGTTAAACATGCAGCACTTGCATGAGAACCAGGCCCCCTTACCTCCATGGTTACCGGCGGGGCCTGACGTTCTGGGCTTTGGTGTTCCGTTGTGTTGCTGGATTGTGGGGTTGGCGCATCTTCCACACCGGTTGCTGTTGGCCCTGCCCTAAAAAAGGCTTTTGTTGTGGGGTGCGGCCGGCGTGTAGGTCCTTGCTGGTCTTTCAGGTGGCCCCCGATGTCTTACATATGGTGTTTGTCTGTGCGCTGCCGGCCTGCTGGAGGGAGGTGGTTTCATCAAACCGACTGCCTTCGCCTCCTCGTCCAGGTCCTTGACCTGTTAAGACAGGTCCTCACCGAATAACTGTCTCGGTGGTGGCGTCGCAGATGCCTTGCACAACCCTGCGAATTTGGGGTTAAGAGTCGGCTTGATGGCGATTTTCCGGAAAGTGTTGATTTTGTATTGTGTGTTACACCACAACTCCTGCTCCTCCGTCATCTCCATACCGTCAACCGATCTGGCAAAGGCAGTAATCCCCGACGTTAGTAGTTTCAGGATCTTCTGTAATTTAAGTTCCTGTGCCCTTATTCCTGGACTGATGTTGCCCCAGAAGGGCGTGTTGACTGTAGGTACATTCAATGATATACAGTTGTTCGGGGCCTTGTACTTGTTCATAGCCTCAGTTAGGACCTGATTCTGCAGCTGGTGTGTAGTAAGGAAGTCAATACTAGCCGCTAGCTTATGCTGCAATGGCTGTCCCGAGGGCTTGGGCTGGGCGAATTTGGAGACCACATACAGCAGTTCCTCTTGGGGTTTCTCTGGTGCTGCAGGTCCCTCCGCCAAACTTTCTTCCATGTCACCCAGCTGCTGATCCCTGGCACTCCCCACCGATGACGGAGACATACTAGGTGGCCCATCCATGGTAGCATATCTCCTGGAGCTGGAGGGCATCTGTCCTGCTGCTGGAGATTCTGCTCTAAGAGATGCTCTATCATGTGCTCCACACGGGCAATGCGACCGCCGCCGCTATCTGCGGACAACAGGTCGACTTACTCAGGTTCTCTTGAACCACTGAGGCTTCTGCCATCGGCCCGCACCTCGTCGAGGTGATGACTAGGGTGTCTAGGCAGGATGTCGCTGCCTGCCGCTCCAGCGGGGCTTAGCGACTCCCGCGCGGACATGCCGCTGGTCCGCAGTCTTCCGGACGGTGGCGGCCCACCTGTCTGGAAAGACATGAGCGGTGAGGAGTCGGTTGCAGCCGCCGAAGCAGGGTGCACCGACGTCCACGTGGGCTTGCCGCCTGTCCTCCCCTGGGACAAAGACGACGTTCGGTTCCCGGTGGTGAGTCTGCGCTGGCCGCACCTGCGGGGCTTCCAGACTCAGGCTTCAATCCCTCACCAGTCCGCGATCTGGCAGACTGTTCTGGTGGCAAGTCGACGCCGGCCGCTGCAGCGGGGCTCTCGGACTTTTGTGCGGTCCTTCCTCTGGTGACCTGTATAGTAGGGGAGACAGAATGTGCCGCAGAGTGGGTAACACGTTTATGCACCTTTTTCCCACTGTCCCTATGTTTAGGTGACAGTGGTAGGGAGTCAGGTCTTGCCTACCCTGCTCCCGCGTGGTGCTCCTACCACTGTGCAGCTCCATGGATTGCCGTGGTCGAGAGTCGGGTCCTGGTTGTGTAGGGCTCCTCGACTTCCGCGTCGTTTTCCTGGCCCTACGAGTGGGTGCTGCCGTTGTAGCGGGCAGCTTCGTGGATTGCAGCCGCTGACTCCTGTCGGAAGTCCTGCGACTGGAGGTATTTCTTGAACTCTTATCCATTGTCCCTGTGAACAAAAAAATCGATTCACAGGAACTAACCAACTCAAGGTTAGTTCCTCTTACCTGAGCGGTCCTTTTTGAAGGGCTGGTGGAGGAGCGGACTCCCCCCTCCAGCCGTCGACTGCAACTGCGAGCGACGATATGTCGCGCATGGGTGCTGGCGGGGTCTTCACGAAGTCACTCACGTGACTCCGAAATGAAATTACATATCTAAGTGAACAGAAATATAGTCAATAATTTGTGAAATCTTTCTCACTAATCGGTCATCAATAGGAATTTGTTCTTCAACTCTAGAGATTGTCTGTTATGATTTTGAAAGCATGACTAAATGTTTTTATCAGCATTTCCATGGCTTTTCAGCTATTATTACAGACTGCTCAATTATTATTTAATTCCTTTGACTCAAGTGTATTTACAAACACCACATTTACATTCTGTAGAGTAAAACTAACAAGTGAATGGAAAATATAAAAAATCCACTTCCAAATTTTAATCTGTAGGATGCATGATTATTGTTGACATTTGACTGAAATTTATTCTTTGGTGATGAAATTGCAAAAAAATATATATTTTCCCCTTGGCCTTTTTCAGCACCTGCATAAATAATTAAATAAAGTATTAAATATAATATTAAAACTAATTTAAACATGTTTAATGCTTGTGCAATTACTAAAAAGAATGGCAAAGAACTGTATATCGGGCAAAATCTGGCATAAGTGTTTGAGCAGATTTCCTACCATAAGGCACAAGGAATTCCTGTAACTTCGTGCTCCCTTGCTGGGAGCAATGAAGAGTTCAGAATCAGCATGGAGTTGAAGAAATGACAGCAAACAGCTGTTAGCGATTTCAGGATTTCTGCATTTGTGCATACGTACTTGAAATTCTGAGTCTGCTTGTTCGTATCTCAGAGCAATTTCACCATTTTGTGCAGATATGGTGACTGCGTTGCCCATTCATTGGTTTTTAGCTGCAAAATCTAACCCAATAAATACTTCACGCAAACCAGTTGTTTTGCTCTGTAACCTTCGCACAACTCTACAAAAGAACTTCATGAGTTTGACAGTGGCGACTCTTATATACAGTGCAAATTCTTCAAAATGAAACATTGCCAAATGTATTACCCGAACGTCATGAAATAACAGGATTCTTTTTTTAATCATTGGATTAAAAAAGCTGATTAAAAATTGGTAGTTCATTTTACTTCTTGTTTGCTTTTCTTTCCCATAGATATGAGGAAGAGAGGTATAAATAAATTAGATAGCCAGTGTTAGTTTCCCATGGTAGGACAGTCTAAAACTAAAGTGCATAGATTTAAAATGAGAGGCAGGTGGTTTAAAGGACTTCTGGGTGGGAATTGATATCCTGGTGTTAGGGACAGTGATGGAATTGATTTGAAGTTGGCTAAGTCACTGTCAACAGAGAACCATGGTGAAATGTCTTTGTACTGAGAAAGATAAATAGTGGCTTTCCTCAAACATTGGTGTTAGTATCATTGCCATTTTTTTAATTAGAAGTAGGTTCCATTGTGGTTTACAAGAGGGAAATGGTTAAAAAATTGTGAAGAAAAAATTGCCAGGATAAAGTGAGGGGGCTGAGGTTTGGAACTAATCATATATTCTTTTGGAGAGCTAGTATGTATATGATGCGCCAAATAGCCTCCTTCTATGCTAACATTTACCTTTATGGCCTTTTTCAGTTGATGCCTACTCTTGAAGACAGCTTTACAACATTTACCTCATAATGGCTTGATTGGAGTATGCTACAACATTTACAGTCAAATATATCCTGATATTTAAAAAAGTGTATTTTACCATTTGCATTTAAAATATATCTGGCAGTTTAATCTATGTAAAAATATTCCTGCTATTTTTAACCTTTCATTTGATTATCAAATATTTTTTCCATCAAAAGGTCAACCTCCTTCCAAAAAGTATGTTTCAAAGCCCCCCATTCCTGCCCAGGATATTACCAAACTTAAAACCGGAACGGAAGGTATACATTGATAATGTTTATTTGGAATTGGATTCTTAATTTAAAGCTAACCTGCTAACTGTTTTAGCAAAAAGAATTAAAATTAATATTTGCATACAAAAATGCTCGCTTTGAAATTATTTTTTTTTACAAGATTGCGAAAGCATGGATTCCGCTGTTTCTTTGGCTTTTTATATTAATTATTTTACTAAATTTAAGCAAGATAATGAATTATCTAGGTATAGAGACTTTCCAATCTCTATACCTATAAAAGTCTCATCTTGTGTGTTGTATGTTTCTTTTTGTATCTTCCTCAAAACGCTATGTGCTAGCGCTTAAATTGTTACATATTCTGACTCACATTTTTCCCCTCCATGTCTTAATCAGGTTCACTTAAGATTTCATCCTATATTTATTCGCGATTAAAGTTAAAAAAAGCGAAAAAACGCTTCTCTCAGAGAGCCTTTTTCAAAGCAGCTTCAAATGATGATGTCACAATGCCACACACCAGTGCACCAATCACAATTGGCTCTCAAGCTGCCAAGTGCCACAATGACATCACAATGGCCCGTCTGAGCCACATGCCTGTCTGCTTCAAAGGGATCTTGATTTGGGGGCCTCTAAAATTGCAGGGCCTCTGCTTGATCTTGGTTTGGGGCCTCTAAAATTGAAATTAACCTGGGCCTCATCTCATCTACGAGAGGGCCTGGCCGAGGGGGGGGGGGGGGGGGAAGAGAGGGGGGAGGGGTAGAGGAGGAGGGGGGTAGAGGGGGAGAAAGAGACAGAGAGAGAGAGAGAGAGAGAGGGAGAGAGAGAGAGAGAGCCAGACACATGAGGCGGCGGCAAAATAGAGACTGTTCCACGTGTATATAGAATGTGTGAGGTTTTTGCCCCTGTATGAATATCTGATGGGGCTGCTCCTCTACTACTGGTTGCATTTTAGTCCCCCGATCCTGGTGTTTGGACACAAGGCAGGGAGTGGGGCGGGCCGATCGTGGGGAGGGGAGGGTGGGGGGCAGGGGGAATCTCTCTGTCGGTTTATCAGGACCAGTAAATGATAAGGAAAGTTTCATGTGCTTTAAGACTCAGAATATTAAATGTGCAACTAACACGCACTAGAGTTTGCTGTTCACTTTTTCTTGCGAAAAGTGCTTGTTAATTTTTCTCTCTTTCCCTTTCCCTTTCAGTTTAGTGTTTCTTTTATAATTAACTTTCTCCTCTACTTTTTGATCCTCTCTGGTTTAATTGGTATGCCTCTTTCCTTTATGCCCAATTTCAGTTTAATTTTATTTCACTCCCCTCCCATTTTTCTAGCTTTCTATTTCTCCCTAAATAATTTAATTCTATACTCTGCATCATGTAGTTGAATCTTTGGGTGGAGGTGGGGGCAGGGGAGGTAACTGGGCAGGTCAGAGAATCCGTTTGAGAATGGAACTATCAAAAACTTAGCAGGAAACAAACACAATATGGAGAGTGTATCAAGCGTATATTGGGCTCTGCTATGAACTGTCACCCAACATTCTTCTTCCTGTTGAACTACACTTGATAGTCTAATGTACCAAAGTTCCTTGAGATGTTATTATTTTGTTCTTTTTCCATCAAGCATCACAGATTGATGATTATTTAAGAATTGTTTAGATACAGCCTTGTGCCAGACTTAATTGGAATCTTACCAGTTTAGCGATAAACATTTAATTTGGAGTAGTAATTTGCTGGGTAGGTATCCCAGAAGGCCAAGTGATCCTTAACATAGTGTTGGGGACAGGTCATTTAACCCAGGGGTGTCATTTCTGCACCAGAAACAGGCAGGCGTCACCACAACGAGAATAAGCAGAATCTCAGGTAGCTAGATCTTGCTGGGACCCAAGCATAAAAAGCAAATGCAAGCAATTTCTTGTTTGGCCCTTCTCTGTGGCACAAACTCAACCTGCTACGTCAGCAGGTTAAAGTATGATTTAGGCCTTAATGCTGCAGTCAGATTTCAATATTTCAAGTGGGATTTGCTGTATTATTTGTGCCTGTGGAAAAAAACATTTTGTAATAGCAGATTGCAGGAAGGGGGCCAATCATGCCTGAGTATGTGTCCTGAGTGATATTTTGTTTCTACTATGTTCCTCCTGGGAGACTATTATAATCACACATAATTTGAAAACCATGTATCATTTTCCTTCCACTTCACAATTATGCGCCACTTTGTGTTGGTCTATCACATACAATCCCAATAAAATACATTTACGTTTGTGGTTGTAACGTGACAAAATGTGGAAAAGTTCAAGGGGTATGAAAACTTTTGCAAGCCACTGTATGAACAGGAGCTGGCCTTGTAGTTTGTTATATCATTTAGTTAGGAAACTCCTGATCTGTATTTTGAGTCCAGCTACATACCTTTGTTCCATAACCCTTCAAACCTTTGTTAGGCAGGATTTCAACAATTGCAATTTTAATATTTTCAATTAACTTTTCTCAACAGCCAGTTGTGGGACACTGTTCCAGATTTTGATTACCTTCTATGAGAAACAATGCATCCTCACTTTGCCCATAAAGGCATGGCTGCACTTTAGTTTTCATCCCTTGTTCCACTGTCTCCCCATGTATGGAAACAGCTCATCCTAATTTACTTTATCAATAATTATTTTAAATACCCCCATTAGGTTACTCTTTTGTTCCCTGCAATAAAGTTAATTCACTGCAATTTAACCTCATAATTTAAACTTTAAACCGTGGATCACTCTGGTGAATTGTGCTCCACCCACTCCAACACCAATCTGTCATTCATGTGTTGTGCCAAACATTGAAAAAGTGGTTTATATAACTGCATGAGATAATGTAAATATAGCCTTTAATAAAGTAAAATATTATGCCAGTAAATAATATTGCTGAAGATTGTCACAAAGCGTATTTTTTTCAGAGTATATTTAATAATGTACGCAGCATATATGTACAGTATACTGGGTATCTCTTTTCCTTCAATAACTTTTTATCATTTTAATTCATTTACTTGGCATTCTTGCTGATCCTTTGATTCATCTAGAACTTAACATTGACCCATAAATGCTTATTGACACTGATTAATGGGCTCGGAATTAATTTTGATCATATTTCTTTGCAATATAGTGAAACATTATTCTACTCCGACAGCAAATTAATTTTGAAATGCCCTTCACCTGTCTCAGCCACTTACCTGATCATTGTTCCAATCGTTGGATTTGAATTTCAGCCACCACTCCTGATGATCGTCAGCTCTTCCAATTCTCAGACATCCCACCCATAGTCCCCATCATGCCACTGATCATTGCCCCCAATCTTCTTTTCCCAGTCCTCAGGACATCCATAATGAAGTTTCAAGAAAGTCAAGCGTCAAGCTTGTTTAATTGTCATACGTACAGATATCAGAACAAATAAATTCTTCTTTGCAGCACCTTAATAACCCCGTAAATGCAATACACACAGATAATATATAATAATTTTTACGAATTCAATAAATTCAGTACACTTATAAATAAGTTCCCAGCCATATCATATTTGGTGACCTGACCCCTGTCATCTCTAGCCTTTGCCAGACCATCTGCCAATCAATTCCCCCACTCACCTGTATCCACCGATCACTGTCAGGCGTTGTCCTACCCCCATTTCCCTTCCAGCTTTCTTCCCCCCAACCACCACAATCAGTTTAAAGAAGTGCCCTATCCCAAAACGTCACCTATTTATGTTCTCCAAAGATATTGCCTAACCCGCTGATTAACTCCAGCCCTTTGTGCCTTTTTTTATCAACTGGCTTCTGCAGTTCTTTGTGTCACCCTGTTTCCAGTCACTGGTCTTGTCATTCTGCCTCCTCTTTGGATTTGTAGCTGGGATACATATTTACGTTTCTAGTTTTGATACCATTTCATGTAATATGCTTGGACCAATTGTTTAAAAAGCTCTCCAGCTCTGTGGCTTTTATTGTGCCAGCACAATAAACCAATTCACATTCCTAGTGAAAACACAGACTGAGAAATATCTATTAACAACTCCATAGACGAAGAAATTCTTTGGGATTGCGAATCAATAAATTGAATGAGCAGTATGTGGTTTAATTTAAATTAAGGGACTGGACATAGAACTGGGTTTTTGCTGGCTTATGAAGTGATGCCTAAAATAGTGCTTTTGATGTATTTTGGGTGAAATTTAGCTGAGTACAGAAGGCCTGTGGATGTCTACACATGAAAGCAATTACTAATTGGAGGCTTCATGTCTGCCTTAGCATTATTTAAAAATCTTGCCCTAATCTGGCCACAACTTTCTTCTGCCATGGGCCTCCTTTAAACATTTGAAGTTTCTGATTATTCCCACCTGCCATCTGACTGCTCATGCTCTTAGGTAGCCTAGCCACCATTTCTTATTGTATCTCTGTGTACTGCCCCTCATCCCACCAGATCATCTCCCCTACTAACTGATATCTGATCATCTTCTTGAATTATCCCTCCTCCAGTCATCTACCTGCCTGACTAACAGCTCTATGATAATCGTCACAATTGACCAGGTAGCCTCAGTTTTCTCCCATTATCTCTAAGGTCGGATCCTCTCCACTTAGAGCCCTAGAGTCGTACAGCATGGAACCAAGCTCTTCGGCCCAACTTGCCCATGCCAATCAATATGGCCCTTCTACACTCGTCCCATCTGCCTGTGTTTGGCCCACATCCCTCTTCTTCTTTTTCTTCTTTCGTGTGGCGTGCACAGCCTAACCACATCCCTCTAAACCTATCCTATTCATGTACCTATGTAAAGGTTTCTTAAACATTGCGATAGTACTTACTTCAACTACCTCCTCCGGCAGCTCATTCCATACACTACCACTCATTTGTGTACAAAATTTACTCCACAGGTTCCTATTACATCTATGCCCTCCTCACCTTAACCAAACACATCTCGACACTCCCACAATTTCTTGACTCTTCACCCTATGACTCACTATGGTTATTCATCCATCCCCATTATACAACCCCACTTGGGATCCTCTTTCACCTGAAGAATCTTCCACCCATCCATACATCTCTGCTCTTCTTCCATAGTCATGTTTACCCCTGGCGACTCCCAATCCAGTTCCCGGCGCAATTTCTTCATGATCTTCACTACTTGCAGGATTGGAGATTTCTGAATTAAGTGGCGCAAATTTTTTCTATGGTAGGCTCTTTTCTAATGTTTGATAGATTGTCACAGCTGGAATGAGGCTTTGTGGATAACCATTCCAACATATGCTGTTAGATGTATTACAATTTAATGGATATTTAGTGTGCCACTAAGAATTTAGAAGTTGAGCAAATTTGTCGATCCCTATTCATGAAACATTTCTCAGTCAATGAATGTGAAGAATTAAAACAAAGTTTTATTATTTTGAAAAAAGTGAAAAATGTCCAAAATGGCAAAATGAGTGAGAGAAAATGACAGAAATAGAAGTGTACAGAGGTTCCGATGTGCTGAAAAAACATCTCTTCAACTAACTCATTGAATTGAAATATGTATACTTTGCATGTCAATGTATGATATATCTATTGTGCTCGCTTTTGAATTCTGTACTTTAGAGGCTTAAATATATCTTGGTCTCTTTTATGACACTCTTCCTTTCTCTGTTACATTGTATATCACCTACTCAGCTTCTCTGCCTGGGTCATCCTGCTCTTCCTCTTCCTCTTCCACTTCAATAGAGAGTAGACAATCCAGACAATGGCAGCTACTGACTCAACAACGGAACTTGACCCACTCAAAGAAGATGGCAACTAAACTGGTACCTGCCATCACCAAAAGCACCGCAGGTATTTATATTCACAGAAGTCAAATCAAGTGTAAGCACGAAGAAAACTGCAAGGTACAGTGCCCTCCATAATGTTTGGGACAAAGACCCATCATTTATTTATTTGCCTCTGTACTCCACAATTTAAGATTTGTAATAGAAAAATATCACATGTGGTTAAAGTGCACATTGTCAGATTTTATTAAAGGGTATTTTTGTACGTGAACTGCGGCCCAGGTAAATTTCAATTTTAGAGGCCCCCAAACCAAGATCAAGCAGAGGCCTCTCAATTTTAGAGGCCCCCAAATCAAGATCCGTTTGAAGCAGACAGGCATGAGGCCCATGCCAAATGGCACTCGTTGCCCCCCCCTCTGATCGGGCGTGGGTGCGTTTAATTGCCATCTTAATGCAGGTAGAAGAGAGCTCTCAGCACCTAGTCTTTCCTCCAGCCTTTTCATCACATTTGGAAACTCTTACTGCTGTTTATCAACATGAGGACAAAAGTTGTGCCAATGAAAGTCAAAGAAGCCACTATGAGACTGAGAAACAAGAATAAAACTGTTAGAGACATCACCAAACCTTAGGCTTACCAAAATCAACTGGTTGGAACATCATTAAGAAGAAAAAGAGCACTGGTGAGGTTACTAATCGCAAAAGGACTGGCAGGCCAAGGAAGACCACCACAGCTGATGACAGAAGAATTCTCTCTCTAATAAAGAAAAATGCCGAAACACCTGTCCCACAGATCAGTAACACTCTTCAGGAGTCAGGTGTGGAT
This sequence comes from Raja brachyura, assembly GCA_963514005.1. The sequence goes on from OY740788.1 coordinate 58,517,429, forward strand.
TTGTAAATGGCCACTGTCCGCAGAAGACTTAAGGGCCTGTCCCACTTACATGTACTTGGCACGCAAATTACGCAACCTCGTTGTCACGTTGAGGCGCACGGGCATCATGTGGCCGCGTGGGGCTGGTCCCACTGAGAAGCGTGGAGGGGTATGTAGTTGTGTGCGGTATCGCGCGGCGCTCCAAAATTATGTAGCGAACAAAATCTTTGCGCGCCAACGGCCTGTTGTGTAACTGACATAAAAACATAGAAACACGGAAAATAGGTGCAGGAGGAGGCCATTCGGCCCTTTGAGCCAGCACCACCATTCATTGTGATCATGGCTGATTGTCCCCTATCAATAACCTGTGCCTGCCTTCTCCCCATATCCCTTGACTCCACTTGCCCCTAGAGCTCTAATTAACTCTCTCTTAAATCCATCCAGTGGCTTGGCCTTCACTGCCCTCTGTGGCAGGGAATTCCATAAAATCACAACTCTCTGGGTGAAAAGTTTTTTCTCACCTCAGTCTTAAATGACCTCTCCTTTATTATAAGACTGTGGCCCCTGGTTCTGGACTCGCCCAACATTGGGAACATTTTTCCTGCTGCTAGCTTGTCCAGTCCTTTTATAATTTTTTATGTTTCTATAAGATTCCCCCTCATCCTTCTAAACTCCAGTGAATACAAGCCTAGTCTTTTCAATCTGTCCTCATATGACAGTCCCACCATCTCAGGGATCAATCTCGTGAACCTACACTGCACTACCTCAATCACAAGGATGTCCTTCCTCAAATTAGGAGACCTAAAACTGTACACAATACTCCAGATGTGGTCTCACCAGAGCACTATACAAGTGCAGAAGAACCTCTTTACTCCTATACTGAAATCCTCTTGTTATGAAGGCCAACATTCCATTAGCGTTCTTCACTGCCTGCTGTACCTGTAAGCCAACTTTCAGTGACCGGTGTACAAGGACGCCCAGGTCTCGCTGCACCTCCCCCTTACCCAACCTAACCCCATTGAGATAATAATCTGCCCCCTTGTTTTTTGCCGCCAAAGTGGATAACCTCACATTTATCTATATTATACTGCATCTGCCACGCATCTGCCCACTCACTCAACCTGTCCAGGTAACCCTGCAACTTCCTAACATCCTCTTCTCAGTTCATACTGTCACCCAGCTTTGTGTCATCCGCTTTCTGAAAGTCTAGATACGCTACATCCACTGGCACCCCTTCATCCATTTTACTTGTCACATCCTCATAAAATTCCAGAAAATTAGTCAAGCATGATTTCCCTTTCATAAATCCATGTTGACTTGGACTAATCCTTTTACTGCTATCCAAATGATGTTTCGGGTCAAGACACCTTCTTTCAGACTGAAGAAGTCTCGACACGAAACGTCACCCATTCCTTCTCTCCAGAGATGCTGCCGGTCCCGCTGAGTTACTCCTGCAGTTTGTGTCCATTTTCAAATGACGTCACGCGCTCCAGACGACTGTGCGGGCGCATGAATTCCCTTCGCGGGACCGCCGCGCCTCAACCCGACCGCGAGGTCGCGTAATTGGTGCGCCAAGGATATGTAAGTGGGACAGGGGCTTTAATGAACAGAAATACAGCGGCTACACTGCAAGATGCAAACCACTGGCTAGCCGCAACAATAGGAAGGCCGGTTTACAGTTTACCAAGAAGTACTTAAAAGAGCAACCACAGTTCTGGAAACTCATTGGCCGGCAGTTCATTCTACAGCAAGCCAATAATTTCAAACATATTGCTAAAGCAACAAAGGAGTTTTTCAAAGCTTAAAAATGGTCGATTCTTGCGTGGCCAAGTCAATCACCCGATCTGAACCCAATTGAGCATACCTTTTATATGCTGAAGCGAAAACTGAAGGGGATGGCTGAAATACAGCCCTGACCGAGCATCGCCAGAGAAGACACCCAGCAACTGGTGATGTCTAAAAATCGCAGCTTCAAGCAGTCATTGCATGCAAAGGATATGCAACAAAATACTAAACATGACTTCTTTCATTTACATTACATTGCTGTCCCAAACATTAATGTGCCCTGAACTGGGGGGGGACTATATATACACACTGCTGTAATTTGTACATGATGAAACCAAAATGTATAAAAATGACCTTTATTAAAATCTGTCAATGTGCACTTTAACCACATGTGATTTTTTCTATTACAAGTCTCAAATTGTGGAGTACAGAGGCAAATAAATAAATGATGTGTCTTTGTCCCAAACATTATGGAGGGCACTGTAAATGGATAATGGATTTAAGCAATGCAAATTTGAATTGAAGGACCAAATGTATAGCAAGGCATAGTTGGTATCTTGTTAAGCACTTTGTACATAATGAAACGTTGATCTGAGCACTTCCCTTTCCTCTGGTGCTCAACCAAGGCACATAAATCACTCAATCTTCACACAGTACAAAATTAATAGTTCACATTGAAATAGACAGGGGCTCCTTCATTCACCAGACTGATTCCTGGGATGGCAGAACTTCCATATGAAGGAAGACTGGATAGACTCGGCTTGTACTCGCTTGAATTTAGGAGATTGAAGGGGGATCTTATGGAGAATTACAAAATTCTTAAGGGGTTGGACAGGCTAGACGCAGGAAGATTGTTCCCGATGCTGGGGAACTCCAGAACAAGGGTTCACAGTTTAAGGATAAGGGGGAAGTCTTTTGGGACCGAGATGAGAAGATGATTTTTCACACAGAGAGTGGTAAGTCTGTGGAATTCTCTGCCACAGAAGGTAGTTGAGGCCAGTTCATTGGCTATATTTAAGAGGGAGTTAGATGTGGCCCTTGTCGCTTAAGGGATCAGGCGGTATGGAGAGAAGGCAGGTACAGGATACTGAGTCGGATGATTAGCCATGATCATATTGAATGATGGTGCAGGCTCGAAGGGCCGAATGGCCTACTCCTGCTCCTATTTTCTATGATTCTATGATTCTATGAATGGTCTGACTTATTGAAATCAGATTTTACTCAAATTCTCCCATATATGTTTCAAGCATTTTTCACAATAGTAACAAAAATGGTAAAATGTTTTTTGTGGGATTTATTAACGGATGAATACAGTATATGTTATGGATATATGTTAGGAAGATTATTCAGATGAAATCAAACGGTTATCACAAGTGTAAGTAGAGGGATATGACTTGCATTATTGTAGAACATTTACTTTTATGGTGAAATTAGCTTATTGATAGTTCTCAAGAATGGAACCCTTACATAACCCGGGGTCCAACTGTATTTATAATGACCACATTGAGATCATGCACGGAGATTATGTTCAAGGCCTCAACCTGCACTATTTAAATGGATTGTCATTTACTTGTAGGTTTATTAAGACGTATGTTGCAATAAACTATTGTGAACTTTACTGTTGTTAAACCTTGGGATAGTTCATGCCATTTTGGTGGTAAAGCCAATGTTTACCCCCCAAAAAATGATTGGCTTATATAAGATCCAGCTGAATCTCCACTCAACCGGAAGCAGGAAGAAAGGGGTGGAGGAGCTTGATAGTCTAGGTGCAGTGGTTCTCACCAAAAAGTCTTATCTTTCAAGAGGTCCTTGTAACTCAACTAATCTTCATTGCAATGCTTCTTGATGTTGATATCCATAAGGCAGTGGTTTCAAATATCTGCAGTTTCACCTGTCAGAGATCCAACCATGCACCAATGCCTGGACTATCCGGCCCATACAAGTGAATGTCAGGCTTGTCATGATATTCTTAACCTCTGGATCATTCCAAGCCACTGAGCCTGAAACATACCACACGCTGCAATTTGTAGCATTATTCTAGATGCACAATGTCATGCAGTCTATGTTTATGTAAAGAGAGGAAACCTTTTCTCTTCCCCCGGATCAGAAAGCATTGGGAGTAGGAAGTGCAGTATACAGATTTTTTTCAGATTGCAGGCTACCCAAATGTTCGAGCTCCAACTCAATACAGTGATCTTCAGCAGAAAGAAATGCAGCTTCTAACTTAAACATGCAGTCCATTGAGCCTGCCATGTTTTATCTATTGTGCTGAATAGAAGGATGTATTTTGAGGACAAAGGCTGTCTCATCTGCCTTTCCACAATCATCAGATTAGACATTAACATAAAAACTGTTCTGTACAAGTATTATGAGAGTGTGTGTAGGAAGGAACTGAAGATGCTGGTTTATACCGAAGATAGATGGAGAAGGCAGAGGAATGGGGTTAGGAGGGAGAGAGAGATCAGCCATGATTAAGTCGACTTGTGGGCCAGATGGCCTAATTCTGCTCCTATCACTTATGACCTTATAGCGTTCTCATGATACAGAAGATAGACACAACGTGCTACAGTAGCAGCATCTCTCCCAATGGGCAGCATGGTGGCGCAATGGTAGAGTTTCTGCCGTACAGCGCTTGCAGCGCCGGAGACCCAGGTTCGATCCCGACTATGGGTGCTGTCTGTACGGAGTTTGTACGGTCCCCTGTGACCACATGGGTTTTCTCCGAGATCTTTGGTTTCCTCCCACACTCTAAAGACGTACAGGTATGTCTAATTGGCATATTATCTAAGGTTTGAGAATTCAATATTAAGTCTTTAGAAACATTCCTTTTGTTCTACATATCCCTCTTCTACCTCTCTCGTACTTGTATCTCTCTTTTTCCCTGTTCTGCCAAACGGTTGCAGACCCCAAAAAATAACTCTGTTTCTTTCCCCAAAGATGCAAGCTGACCTGCTGAGTATTTCCAACATTATCTGGTTTCATTTTAGATTAACAGCATTTACAGTTTGGGTCTGATTTTTACCTAACATTGCAATGCCCTACCAGCTGGCATTGATGATTTCCATCAAATGGAAGTCTCGCCATTTTATTTAACATTTAGCATTGAGCATTATAATTTCTCTCTTCCCATTAGTGACATCCCAAGGACCATCACTCATGACTGTGGCTGCAGTAGCACATCAGCGATGGCCCAGGGATGCTGCAATGAGCGATTCAGCTCTTAATTTTTGAAGCTGTGTATGTTAACATTGTGAGATAAGCTATATATAGCTCAAATGATCATGAAGAATCATTTCTTGTTATCTCTGAGTGTTGCTTAAAAGAATTGAAGAAGAACCTGACTCTGGATAAAGCCCAAAACATATTGAAATGTAAATATAGATATCTTTACCTTATTCAGTATAAAGCAATCTGCTGCAAAGGCACTCTCATTAAGCGCTCTGAATTTCATTACATTAACACAATGCCTGCAGTGTTCAGCATGTGCCAAATGGATGGTAGCAACTTGTTAAAGCTTCTGCTCTGTAATAAGGGGAAGCCTCAAGCTGCGCCATCTAAAAATACAAGGGCAGATGGCACATGAATATACAAATATCTGTAAGGTAGGCACTTGGTCACACACGTGCTCTATTTATTTTCATTAAATTTTATTGAGCCATCAAAAAATGGGTGCAGATTATGTTGCCATATCCAAGTTCATTTTTTCCAAATGTACATATCAAAACAGAACACTTTGGTATTATACAAACAATATGGACGGGCATATTTATAAAAACAACACTTTAAAAAAATCAATTAATTAAATAATGGGTGGGGAAAAAAACTAAATAATAAAAATAAAAATAAATAAATACACAAGTAAAGTGCAGAAGGTGACTACAGTACATAGGGAGCAGTTCAGTGTAATAATTATTTGTGAAGACTCTTGTTTCTGAAGTGTCTAACTCTTGTCTTCTATCCCTTACTCATAATTTAATTAAAATGGATGGTTTAGAGTGTAGATAGGTTGTGTCAATATTCTTCTGTGCAAGAAATGACATAAATGGTTGCCAGATTTTATTAAATTGGTTGACCCTATACTTTAGAACATATCTTCTTCTTTCTAAATGTAAAAGAAAGGTATTATTATCGAATCTAATCTCTTAAAAAATGCTTTTGTAAGAGAAATAGGAATGTTCTGAATTAGATATAGTAGCTGGGGTAAGAAGATAATTTTAATGGTATTCACTCTTCTGAGTAAGGAAATTGGAAGAGTTTTCCAGAATTGGATTTTGCTTTTTAGATTTTCTAAAAATGGAAATTAAATTAGCCTGTAGAAGGGAAGAGTAACGCTTTGTAACCTCAATCCAAAGATAGGTAAATTTATCTGTTGTTACTCTGAAATGAAAATTCTCCAATGTATCCGAGGGGATGGTATGAACTGGCAACAGTATACTTTTATTCCAATTAATACTGTAGCGTGAAAATGTACCAAACAGGTTAATTTTTTCCAGTATCGCTGGAATAGTGGTTTGAGGTTCCGTTATGTACAGGAGGATACCATCCGCGTACAAATATACTGGTCAAGTCATGAAGCCACATTCTGGAATTGGGAGCTGTTTTTTTCCATGACATGAGCAGTACTTTCTTTGCCGTAATGAGACGGTAGGAGAGGAATTGTCGTCGAGCTGTTGTGAGTTGTCATGATGTTTCAGATACCCCAAAGATGATTAATAAGGGCTCTGGGTTCAATGGCATGTTAAGAATGTCTGAGATATTCGTAAATATATCAGACCAGAAAGAGGTGAGTTTAGGACACGATACAAAGTTATGAGAAAAAGTAGCACCTGAGGAGTGACATTTATCACAAGTAGGAGAAACATTTGGATATATACTGTGTATTTTTGCCTTGGAGTAGTGAAGTCTACGTATAATTTTGAACTGTATGAGGCAGTGTCTAGCATTGTTTGAGAACCTATGTATAAGTTTGAAGCTTTCCTCCCACATTTCATCTGGTATTTGCACTTTTATGTCTTTTTCCCAGTTGATCTTAAACTTGCTAGAGGATGGAGAGGCTATTGATAGAAGGACATCATACATATAGGAGATGAATTTGTCTTTATATGGTGATGTTGTAAGGCAGTCATCTATTTGAAACTGCCTCTCAACTTCAAACCCCGACAGATGCTTTTGTATATAATCCCTGATTTGCAAGTATCTGAAGAAGTTAATATATGGGAGTTCAAATTTATTTCTTGACTGTGTAAAGGTGGCAAATGTACCATCGATATATAAGTCTCTGACACTGTGGATTCCTCATTCACTCCATGTGGAGAAAATCTTATCTCAAATAGATGGCTTGAATGTGTGATTGGTTGCTATGGGCAAAGCGGGAGATGTAGGTTTAAGTTCAAAATGCGTTCTGATTTGCTTCCATATACGTATCAAATTGTGTATAACAGGATTAAATCCAAAATATGATCTACCAATTGAAATAGGAGCTGGTAGGATGGTACCTATTGAGTATGGGTGACAATCTTCTTGTTCTATTTTTAGCCAATTCAGAGGGATGTTTGAGGTGTCAAGCCAGAAAGCAGAGGACTTGATGGCCGAGGCCCAGTAATATAATCTGAAATTTGAGAGAGCAAGCCCGCCCTTAGTTTTTGATTTGTAGAGCTGATTTTTGTTTATCCTATGAGTTTTGTAATTCCACAAGAAAGGTATTATTATCGAATCTAATCTCTTAAAAAATGTTTTTGTAAGAGAAATAGGGATGTTCTGAATTAGATATAGTAGCTGGGGTAAGAAGATAATTTTAATGTATTCACTCTTCTGAGTAAGGAAATTGGAAGAGTTTTCCAGAATTGGATTTTGCTTTTTAGATTTTCTAAAAATGGAAATTAAATTAGCCTGTAGAAGGGAAGAGTAACGCTTTGTAACCTCAATCCCAAGATAGGTAAATTTATCTGTTGTTACTCTGAAATGAAAATTCTCCAATGTATCTGAGGGGATGGTATGAACTGGCAACAGTATACTTTTATTCCAATTAATACTGTAGCGTGAAAATGTACCAAACAGGTTAATTTTTTCCAGTATCGCTGGAATAGTGTTTTGAGGTTCCGTTATGTACAGGAGGATATCATCCGTGTACAAAGATATTTTATTTGTAGTTTCTTTCGTGTCATAACCATGAATATGGGGATCTAATCGAATAACTCTGAGCAAGAGGTTCTATAGCAAGGGCAAATATTAATGCTGATAGAGGGCTTGTTCCCCTGAACAAATTAAAGGGATATGAGAGCGTTTGGTTTGTGAGAGTTCGTGCTGTCGGATTTTAACACAGAAGCTTAATCCATTCCAAATAGTTGTATCCAAAGTTAACTCTCTTGAGGAGTATGGCCATTCAATCTGATCAAATGCTTTTTCCGCATCAAGCGTTAGTATAGCCAAGTCATTGTCTCTTTCTCTTTTTGTGTACATGATATTAAATAGACGTCTCAAGTTAAAGGTGGATTGTCTATTAGGTATGAACCCCGTTTGATCTTTGTGTATTAATTTACTTATTAATGGGCTTAATCTATAAGATTTTAGCCAATAGATTAAGTAGTGAGATCAGACGGTATGTACTTACTTCTTGGGAATCTTTTCCTTTCTTATGAATCACTGTAATTGTTGCTTTAGTTAGTGTTGGTGGTAGGGCGCCGTCCAATTGTGCTTGTCTATACATTCTATATATATACGGTGTCAGAGTATCATTAAATTTCTTGTATAATTCACTTGGAAGTCCATCTGGGTCTGGTGCTTTACCAGTTTTAAGAGACAATATGGCTTTTTGAACCTCTATAACACAGAGATCAAAGTTAAGACCATTACATTCTTCTTCACTCAATTTAGGGAGATTGCATTTATTAAGAAAGTCATTCATGACTGGGGAGTTTACGGTGCATCTGGGCGTATATAGGCTGGAATAAAACTATGGGAATCTATCATATATGTCTTTGGATTTTGTTAGCGCTGTTCCATTGTTGCTCTTAATTTTATGTATTGTTCGGTCAGTCTCCATTTTTCTTAGCTGTCGAGCCAATAATTTGTGCGGTCTGTCGCCGAATTCAAAGTATTTTTGTTTGGTGTATAAAAACGCTTTGCTTATTTTTGCAGAGAGTAATTGATTATATTGATATCTCAAATTTGCTATTTTCCTATGTAAATCAGGGGAGAGAGAGAGTGCGTTATCCCTGTCCAATCGTTGGATCTGTTTTTCTAATGCTTCTATTTTTATTTTATTGTTTTTTTTCTTGCAATTTCGAATGAGATTACACATCCCCTCAAATAGGCTTTAAAGGCCTCCCACAATGTGGCTGGTTTGGTTTCTGGGATATCATTTGTTTCAAAATAAATATTAATTTGTTTTTTAAAATATTCACAAAACTCTTTTTCAGTTAGTAGCTGCGGGTTCAGTCTCCAGGTTCTATATGATGAGATCATGTTTTCCAAGTAAAGCGAAAAAGTGAGAGGACTGTGATCTGAGATGCCAATATTGTGATATTTAACATTTGTTGTAAAGGGTATTAATTCTGTATCTACCAGGAAGTAATCGATTCTAGAAACATAGAAACATAGAAAATAGGTGCAGGAGGAGGCGATATGGCCCTTCGAGCCAGCAACGCCATTCATTATGATCATGGCTGATCGTCCCCTATAAATAACTTGTGCCTGCCTTCTCTCCATATCCCTTGACTCCACTAGCCCTTAGTGATTGCTAAAACATATCACTCCTCATTGTCGTACAAATCCAGAGGTGTTGCAATGCTAATCCGTAAAAGGATGCCTTTTAAACAAACATCAACTATAATGGACAATGATGGTAGATATACTGTATTAATAGGTGAGTTACATGCAAAAAAAGTGATTCTTATTAATGTTTATGGAGCAAACTTTGATTGTCCCTTGTTTTTTAAGAACATATTTAATATAATTCCTGAACTTACACAACACAATTTAATAATTGGAGGAGACTTACATTGTACACTAGACCCCTATTTAGACAGATCATCAGGACAACGAAAAATAAAATCTCAGTCAAGTGAATTATTAAATGCATATATAGATACTACCAATATTAAGAACGTCTGGAGATTCGAAAACCCAACCGGACGAGAATATTCATTTTACTCATCGGTACATAAAACCTATTCAAGACTCCAAGCTCATTCCATTTACCTACAATTTGAAATATCATAACATTATAATCTCAGACCATGCACCCTTAACATTTATGATTAAACAAAATGGAAGGACTGAGAAACAGTCACAATGGAGACACAACCCACAAATCCTAAAGGAAAAAGTATGTCAGGAATATCTTACTCAACAGATTAATATGTTTTTTGAGACAAATGATTGCCCTCGGACATCTGCCTCCCTTCTCTGGGAAACATTTAAAGCATTTGCCCGAGGAGCAATGATCTCCTCCCAAGCATTTCACAATAAAGAGAACCGGGTTAAACAACAGGCACTGGAAAGGGAAATAAGACAATTAGACAGAAAATGCGGCTGCACCAACTATGATAAAACATAATAAAATAGCAGTATTGAAATATAAATTAAATGAAATATATTCAGACCTAGTTATAAAATTTTACCAATACACTAAACAATTACATTTTGAATTCGGTGACAAACCACAAAAACTATTAGCTCGCCAACTTCGAAAACTACACGGGGAAAAAACAATTCACAAAATTAGATCAGAAATGGGAGAACCACTAGTACAGCCCAAGGATATCAATGAGAGATTTCTGTAATATTATCAAAATCTCTACTCAGCTAAAACGATAGATCACTCGACAGGAATGGAAGCATTCTTACAAAAATGTAACCTTAAAGGCTTAGATTTGAAAGATAGAGAATTACTAAGTGCTGAAATAACAGTAAAATAAATTGAAGAGTCTATCAGATCTCTAAAAAACAGCAAGGTCCCGGGCCCTGTCGGTATAAGCTCTAAATTTTATAAAACATTTTATGACCTGATATCCCCACGTTTATAGACGCTGTATGAGCACATTTATACTCAACAGAAATTACCAGAAACGCTAAACGAATCTATAATAGCACTCATACCAAAAACAGATAAGGACCTGGAAGACCCAGGTTCATATAGAGCTATAGCTCTCTTAAATACAGATCAAAAAATATTAACTAAAATCCTAGCACAAAGATTAAGCACAGTGATTAATAAATTAATACACCCTGACCAAATAGGATTTATTCCAAAACGATACTCTTATAACTTGAGATGATTATTCAATATCATATACTCAAAGAGAATTACTAACGTAGATTTAGCAATTATTTTGTTAGCTGCTGAGAAAGCATTTGATCAGGTGGGATGGCCCTATTTATTCTCAGTGATGGAAAAATTTCAACTGGGCAAGAAGTTTAGTACATGGGTAAAACTTTTATATACTAATCCAACAGCTAGAATATTAACAAACCAAATGTTATCAACTAAATTTAATTTATCTAGAGGTTGTAGACAAGGACGCCCGCTGTCCCCGTTATTATTCGCACTTGCAATTGAGCCACTAGCAGAAAGTGTTAGGTCCCATCCTGAAATATACGAGTATAATACTAAAGACACTGAGAATAAGATTTCTTTATATGCAGACGATGTATTAATCTACATTACAAAACCTGAACTTAGTATCCCAAACCTATTAAATTTGATAACTCAATTTGGTTTGTTATCGGGATACAGAATTAATTGGAATAAAAGCGAATTCATGCCAATAATGGAAATCAATTACAACAATCTCCCTTTAAAATAGTTAATGACAATTTTAAATATCTAAGAATTTATGTAACTAAGACATATACTTCTTTATTTAAACTAAACTTCCCTCCTTTACTGAACAAATTGCATAAGAATATTCAATATTTGAAAACAATGTCTCAATGTTTGGTAGAATTAATGCCATAAAAATGATTTTTCTTCCACAATTATTGCACCTCTTTCAATCAATCGCGATATATCTTCCAAAATTTTTTTTTAAAAGGTTGATTTCAATGTCACTAATTTTATCTGGGATTATAAGAATCACAGAATAAACAAAAAACATTTATGTAAATCAAAAATAAATGGAGGTTTAGCCTTACCGAATCTCATGCTCTATTTCTGGGCAGTTAACACTAAAAATATGAACTTCTGGTTGGAAGAATTGGACCAACCAATTTGGAAACAATTAAAAAATACTTTAAAATTGGATAATCTATCACTCTTTCTCCCCATTGTAAACAACCCTGCATTTAAACCTTCAATGTTGGATAAAGGCTTTTTACAATGGAAAAATCACAGAATTAAAAATATGGGTCATCTCTATAGGAAAGGTACATTTCATTCATTTCAGGAGTTACAACAAACTTATGGACTTCACTCAAATGACTATTTCAGATATCTACAATTTAGAGATTATGCTAAATCAAATACACAGGATTACAGAACTAGAGATCCAGAAACTCTTGATGAATGTTTGAATAAACACCCTAATACAGAAAAATTAATATCTCATATCTATAATATCCTTTTAGACAGTGAAGCACCAATGACGGAAATATATAGGCAAACATGGGAAAACGAACTAGGCCAGCCAATAATGAAAGATATTTGGGATAAAAGCTTACAACATATACATCAATGCTCGTTAAATGCCAGACACTCTCTAATACAATTTAAAGTATTACATAGATTACATTACTCAAAAACGAAATAAAATAGAATCTTCCCACATATATCTCCTATCTGCGAAAAATGTCAGCATTTAGAGGCTAACTTAACCCATACATTTGTAAATTTTATAAAAATTAAAAACGTTTGGATGGAAATTAAAAAAATAATTTCAGGAGTTGTCAACACCCAATTGGACCCAATTAGGAATATTAGAACAAAGTCAAACACTTACTACAAGCCAAAGAAATTTTATCGACTATCGTATTATAATTTGGAAAAAATTAATATTAACATTTTGGAAAGGTTCTATAACCCCCACAATTAAAATGTGGATTATGGAAATGTCGGAGACCCTACATTTGGTAAGAATCAGACTGTTTGTTTGGACAAACAAGAACTTTTTATCAGAATATGGTCTCCATTTATTGATTATCTGAAGGGACAAACTAAAAACAAAGAGAAAAAATATATAAAATAAAAATAAAATTGTTATTTTCCCATGTAAATCAGGGGAGGGAGAGCGTGCGTTATCCCTGTCCAATTGTTGGATCCGTTTTTCTAATTCTTCTATTTTTATTTTATTGTTTTTTTTGATATTTCGAATGAGATTACACATCTCCTCGAATAGGCTTTAAAGGCCTCCCACAATGTGGCTGGGTGGTTTCTGGGATATCATTTGTTTCAAAATAAATATTCATTTGGGTTTTTAAATATTCACAAAACTCTTTTTCAGTTACTAGCTGCGGGTTCAGTCTCCAGGTTCTATATGATGAGGTTATGTTTTCCAAGTAAAGCGAAAAAGTGAGAAGACTGTGATCTGAGACCCCAATATAGTGATATTTAACATTTGTTGTAAAGGGTATTAATTTTGAATCTACCATGAAGTAATCAATTCTAGTAACATAGAAACATAGAAAATTGGTGCAGGAGGAAGCGATACGGCCCTTCGAGCCAGCACCGCCATTTATTGTGATCATGGTTGATCGTCCCCTATCAATAACCTGCCTTCTCCCCATATCCCTTGACTCCACTAGCCCCTAGAGCTCTATCTAACTCTCTCTTAAATCCATCCAGTGATTTCGCCTCCACTGCCCTCTATGGCAGGGAATTCCATAATTTCACAGCTCTCTGGGTGAAATGGTTCTCACCTCAGTATTTTTACGTATCAGTATAAAGGCCGTATCGCTTCCTCCTGCACCAATTTTCTATGTTTCTATGTACTGAGGAGTAAAAGAGTAGTCTCTACCAGTAGGGTTCTCGATCCGCCATACATCAGAAAGATTCATATTTTTGAGGAACGTATTTAGGAGTCCGCTTGAATTGTTTCTTGGGATCTTTTTGGTGGATGATCTGTCAAGATATGGATCCAAAACAGTGTTAAAGTCTCCTCCTATTATTAGGTTTGTTTGATATATATCTGGTATAAGGGCAAAGACCTTTTTCAAGAATGAAGGGTTTTCTATATTGGATGCGTATATCTATATTACTAAAAATCTGATCTTGACCACTTCCTGTTGTTCTGTATATTGATTTTAGAAAAAACGCTACCACTTACGGCTGTGATTTTTAGCCATCTTACTCAGATTCCCCCTCCGTTGTGCAGAACAAGAGGATTTTTCCCATCGATTAAAAATAAAAGAGTTATTAGTGTTTTAAAAATGTTGAGATTCTCTCTCCTGAAGGCCACGGTCCTTCCGGAGGGACTGCAAAACCCGGAAGTGTTAAGTCCTCAGTCAGTCTCTGCAAGATGTGGGAGTGAGAGGGTCACGTCTCTCAGTCTGAGCTGTGAATAACACTGAACACATGTCTACTAAACCGTGAGTGGTTTTACAGACCTGTCAATGTCCTTAATGTGGTTTAAAATATAGTTTGGAAATGCTAAAGCTGTGTTACCTTTGGTTTGGAAATGCTAAAGCTGTGTTGCCTTTGGTTTGGAAATGCTAATGCAGTGTTGCCTTTGGTTTGGAAATGCTAAAGCTGTGTTGCCTTTAGTTGCCAATTAAAGTTGCCTTGCCTAATTAACGTTGCCTTGCCCAATTAAAGTTGCCTTGCTTTCTATATAATTAAACGTCTAATCTTGACCACTTCATGTTTGCGCTTTAGATTGATTTTAGAAAAAACGCTACCACGGATGGCTGTGATTTTTGGCCATCTTACTCAATCGCCCTCCACTGATCAGGTGCTGAGGATTTTTTCCATCGATAAAAAATAAAAGAGTTTAGTGTTTAAAAAATGTTGAGATTCTCTCTGCTGTCAATCACGCCATGAAGGCCACGTCCCTTCTGATGGGAGAGGGGGAGGGACTATAAAACCCAGAAGTGTGAGCGTGCCTCAGTCTCTGCAAGATGGAGAAGGGAGAGGTCACAAATCGCTGTCTTTGAGTGGCCTTGCACCCTGCTTGAAATGGTAAGAAACTGCACTTGAATTTGGTGTCCTTGCACCCTGATTGAAGTGGAATTTCAAGGAATAGCCAGACGTGAGTCAACTGCCAGCCCACCAGCCGTGAGTGAGTGAGCTGCCAGCACAACTGGCTTGAGTGACTGAGCCGCCAGCCCAAGAATCCATTTGGCCCACAATGGCCCTCTGGAAACCAGTCTCTTCAGCCCACATCATCCATTCAAGCGCTCCAGAAAGCCCCCCCCCCCCCCCCCCCCCCCCCAGCCACCGATATTGGAATTGGTGGAGAGGTGGAATATTGTGTTGGGGGACCAGCCCGCCCGTGTGATGCTGGGACAGTCTAGTATTAACTAGAGTTAAGGATGTATTGTGTATTTCCCCTGTCACAACCAGATATCGTCCTTCCTTGTCTTTCTTGCAAAAACATTATATCTGCATTCAGTGATTTCAAACAAGCCAGTACTTTGCCTCTTTTGACTGGGTTGTTTACTCCTCTAATGTTCCAACTTGTGAATGTGAGACCTTTTTTTGTGCCAGTCTCATTACTTACGTTACTTTGCATCCCAATTGTGTATCATATTATCTGCATTATTATCTGAATGGTGGCCGTATTATCTGAATGGTGGCCGATTAGGAAAAGGGGAGATGCAATGAGACCTGGGTGTCATGGTACATTATTCATTGAAAGTAGGCATGCAGGTGCAGCAGGTAGTGAAGAAAGCGAATGGTATGTTAGCATTCAGGAGCAGGGAGCATTCTACTGCAGTTGTACAGGGTCTTGGTGAGACCACACCTGGAGTTTTGCATACAGTTTTGGTCTCCTAATCTGAGGAAAGACATTCTTGCCATAGAGGGAGTACAGAGAAGGTTTACCGGAGTGATTCCTGGGATGTCAGGACTTTCATATGAAGAGACTCGGCTTTGTCGCGTTTATTTTGTATAATAAAGCTCGTACCACGACGTAAACGGAGGATATCTTTATTTAGCAACTCTGTACAGCAGCTGCCTGATTGTGTGCTTACCCGGCAACTCCCTAATTGCCACACCCCCCGGGTTCCCATTCAGCAGGGTTGGAAGGGCAGGAACAGTAGTGCGGAGGCGGCGCCCCATCAACAGCTCGGCCGGGCTATAGCCGTTCTGTAGAGGGGTTGCTTTGTAGGCCAGCAATGCAAGATATGGGTCTGACGCCTTTGTTAGCAGATTTTTCACGGTTTGTACAGTGCGTTCCGCCTCACCATTGCTCTGAGGAAACCTGGGGCTGCTAGTGATGTGCACAAAGCCATACTCTGCTGCCAAGGCTTTAAAGTGGCTACCTGAGAACTGGGGCCCCTTGTCACTTTTAAGAACTTCACCAATTCCATGACGAGAAAACATGGATTTCAGGTGTACCACCACATCTGTGGACCTTGTGGGTGACAGCAGCGCAACTTCCACATACCTTGAGAAATAATCTACTACTAGTAGATAAGTCTTGTCTTTCATCGTGAATAGGTCAGCTCCCAAGGTTTGCCAAGGCCTGATTGGCATCTCTGTTGGCATCAGCGGCTCTTTGAAATTCCTTCTCTCTTGGATGCAGGTTCTACATTTCAGCACCATGTCATTCAGCTGGCTGCTGAGTCCTGGCCACCATACCGTCTGTTTGGCCCGGCCCCTGCACTTTGTCACCCCCAGGTGTCCCTCATGTAGTCTCTGCAGCACATCACCTTGTAAGGCTGATGGGATGACGAGCCCCGTGCCTCGCAGCAGCAGCCCATCGTGCACAGTCAGCACTGCTCTATCAGCCCAGTAATGCCTCAGCACTCCCTGCTGTTGGCTTTCGTCGGGCCGGCCTACTGTGCAGTACTCCATCAGTGCAGAGTATGTGCTGTCTGCCCGCAGGAGCTCACGTAGGCTGCTCAGATAATCTCCACTGACAGGAATGTTGCTGATGACAGAGTCTACATAGATGTTGGTGTCCTCTAATAGGCATGTGTCTGTGTGTGTTCTTGTAGCTCTCAGAGGAGCATGCTATAAGGTGTTGGCTGTCCCCATGCTTTTGCCAGGGACATGATTGACTGTATAGTTGTACCTCATGAGTCTCATCCTAAATCTTTGGACTCTTGGTGGGAGGTCATCCAAGGCTTTCCCTCCCAGCAGACTCACCAACGGCTTGTGGCCAGTTACCAGCTCGAATGGTCTTCCCAGGATGAAACAGCTGAACCTTTCACATGCCAACGTCGCAGCCAATGCCTCCTTCTCTACTTGAGCATAATGCTGCTCTGTTGGTGTCATTGACCTGGACGCATATGCCACAGGTGACCACATGGCATCGCTTTTCTGCAGCAGGACTGCCCCCAGGCCAAAGGAAGAGGCATTAGCAGAGATCTTTAGAGCACTGTTTGGGTTGTATAATGTGAGCACTGGTGTGGATGACAGCTCTGTTTTTAACTGATCAAAGGCGGCCTGCTGCTCTGTCCCCCAATACCAGTGGTTCTTCTTGGACAGCAGGTCTTGTAGCACTTTGTCTTTTTCAGCCAGGTTAGGCAAGAAGCGGCCCAGCTGATTGACCATGCCCAGAAAACTCCTGAGTTCGCTGACATTTTTGGGTGCATCCATTTCTTGTACTGCTCTCGTCTTCTCTGGATCTGGCTTTACTCCATCTGCTGAAATCACATGACCCAGGAATCTGACTGTGTGGCGTGTGAGCTCACATTTGTCCATGTTGAGCGTAATGCCGGCCTTATATGCCTTCTCTAGCACCGCATGCAGCCGCACATCATGCTCCTCCTGCGTCTCTCCCCAGACCAGGATGTCATCCATGTGACACAGTACCCCCTCCAGGCCACCGGTCACTTCTGTCATCATCATCCTTTGAAAGTGCTCGGGGGCTGATGCTATGCCAAAGGGTAGACGGTTAAAATAGTAGTGCCCAAAAGGCGTGATGAAGGTGGTGTATTTGGCAGACTTTGTTGTCAATGGTACTTGCCAAAAGCCAATGTTGGCATCTAATTTGCTGAATACTGTTGCGCCAGCTAGCATGCCCAGAGTGTGCTCGACAGAAGGCAGGATAAACTTTTCTCTGCATACTGATCCATTCATCATTGTAAAGTCCACACAAATGCGAACATCACCTGTTCTCTTCGGCACCACAACCATCCCGGCACACCAATCAGTCGGCTCCTCAATCTTGGTGATTACGCCCATTTTCTCCATACGGTCTATCTCCTTTCTCACTTTTCCCATAAGCGGCAGAGGGACTCTGCGTGGTGTGTGGAGAGAGAAGGGCACAGCCTCTGGCTTCAATTTAATTGAGTATGGCCTCCGAACAAGACCCAAGCCGCTACACAGCTTCGGATATTGTTGTTTCACTGATTCCACGGTGGTGCCGTTAACCCTGCACACAAGCTGAAGCCGTTCTATGGCAGGCCTTCCCAACAGTGCAGTGTGCAGGTCTTTTACTACATAAATGTTCTCTATGGCTGTCTTTTTGCCTCTGCGCAGTGTTTCTCTGGCTACACCCAGGACAGAGAGTGCATTGCCCCCTGGCCCAAACAACGGGCGCGTCGACACTGCCAGGCGCTTCACATCATGCCCCCCTATAATGTCATGGTACACCTCGGCTGGCATGGTGGTGACATCAGTACCAGTGTCTATTTTAAAGCACACTTTTTTTTGTCTCACTTCTAGCTGCACCGTTCACGGGTCTTTTCCAGCATCCACGGCTCCCAGGAAAAAGCTCTCTTCTTCCTCTGTAGTGACAGCATTGAGAGATTTTGCACTGTTTCTGCACACTCTACCTTTTTGTCCCTTTTTGCCACAGTTGTGACACACAGCATCTTTAGCAGGGCATTCCCATTTCCCATGCGAGGGCATTTTTCCACATCCCTAACAGGCCTTTGAACCTGGCTGAACATGTATTAAGTCTATTTTTGCTTGGTGTTTGTGCTTGTGGCTGAGGCTTTGAGGGAAATTTGGGTTTCTGTAGTTTTTAGCATGCACAGCATCAACATTAGAGCACTTGCTAGCACCGTTATTTTCTCCTCTTAAGTCAGACCACTGTCGTCTAACTTCTGCAGACTGCCTTGTTTTTGTTATTGCAGTTGCAAGGGTTAGGTCTCTGTCTAGCTGTAGCTTTTCTGACAATGAGGCATCTCTCAGCCCGACCACTAACCTGTCGCGGATCAGCTCGTTCTGTAACTGTCCATAGTTACAGTGTTCAACTAATCCATATAGAGCAGTGATGAAGAAATCCACCGTTTCTCCTCGCAGTTGCACACACTGATTAAACTTGGCTCTTTCATAGATTACATTCTTTTTAGGTACAAAAAATGCATCAAAGCCCGCCTTGACATCCGTGTACTCCCTCCTCTCATCTGCAGTTAGCGTTAGCCCCTTTAGCACATCTCCAGCTTCATCGCCCATGCAATACACTAATGTATTCACCTGGTTTTCTGCCGACGTCGCATTTAAATTGCTTGCAAGCCGAAAGCGATCGAATCTCCTGATCCAACGCTCCCATTCTTGAGGCTTGTTGAAATCGAATGGCTCTGGAGGTTGTATTGTGAACGTAGCAGTTGGTGTGGGTTGCGCCATATCTGCAGGCTCGTCTCCCATTTCGCGCCAAAACGATACCCCTTCCTCTTTATTTTTTTTTGCTTACAAGGATCCCTTTTCTGACACCATGTCGCGTTTATTTGTATAATGAAGCTCGTACCACGACGTAAACGAAGTATATCTTTATTTAGCAACTCTGTACAGCAGCCGCCTGCTTGTGTGCTTGCCCGGCAACTCCCTAACTGTCACACCCCCCCGGGTTCCCACGTCACCTCCGGCCACTGCATTCCTTACACTATTATTCCCATAATACCACAGGCTTGTACTCGCTAAAATTTAGAAGATTGAGGGGGGGATCTTATAGAAACTTACAAAATCCTTAAAGGTTTGGACAGGCTAGATGCAGGAAGATTGTTCCCGATGTTGGGGAAGTCCAGAACAAGGGGTCACAGTTTAAGGATAAGGGGGAAGTCTTTTAGGAGCAAGATGAGAAAAAACATTTTTCACACAGAGAGTGGTGAATCTGTGAAATTCTCTGGCACAGAAGGTAGTTGAGGCCAGTTCATTGGTTATATTTAAGAGGGAGTTAGATGTGGCCCTTGTGGCTAAAGGGATCAGAGGGTATGGAGAGAAGGCAGGTACAGGATACTGAGTTGGATGATCAGCCATGATCATATTTAATGGTGGTGCAGGCTTAAAAGGCCGAATGGCCTACTCCTGCACCTATTTGCTGTGTTTCTATGTTTCTATATGGGGTGTCTTTATCTATAAGTTCGATCTTCCTGAATAGATCTGTCCCTGTCTGATTTTCTCTGTGTTTTCTGCATTAGAACTTGTAACATACCTAATAACAATAACAAAAATAAAATATCTCTAGCCATTACCAAAACAGTTATGGCGCGAGTTCACTATGGGAAAAAAAAAGGAACAAAAGAAATTGTAATTTTTAAAAACTAAATATCAAACTTAAGAAGCTTCTCTACTAAGTACCTGTAAACCTTGTTTTCCTCTGTTACTTCTTACCTTAAAAATAGCTCGACAACTTTCCAAAAATATAAGAAACAAAAACAACTGATTATAACATAGTATCAATGAATTAGTTAACAACAGTTAGAGAACTTGTGAAACACAAACATATATAATAGAGAGGTTGGACCATCCAGTGTATTATATGTTTTTTGTTGTGTCTGACCATGTTCTAAGGAGATGTTCCATGTAGTCCTGGGCTTTTTGGGGATCGGTGAATGAAGTGTGCTCGCCGTTGTAGGTCACCAGGAGTCTCGCTGGGTGAAGCAGGCCGTATCTAATACCGCGTTGGTCCCGTAGCATTTCTCTGGTTTTAGTGACGAGTGCTCTCCGTTTCACGATGGTTGGTGGGTAGTCGGGGAAGATCTGGGTCTTTTTACCTTGGTATTGGATGTTTCTTGTCGATTTAGAAACCTGCCCTATTTAGAAATATATTTTTACTCTCCTCTGTGCTCGCTCGTTCTTTCTCGAACATAGAAAAATAGAACAGTACAGCACAGAAATAGGCCCTTCAGCCCTCAATGTCTGTACCGAACATGATGTCAAGACAAACTCTTATCTGCTACATGTGATGCATATCCCTCCATTCTCTGCATATCCATGTGTCGATCCAAAAACCTTTTGAATGCCACTGTCGTATCTGTCTCCACCACCAACTTTGGCAGTGCGTTCCAGGAACCCACCACCCTCTGTAAAAAAGAACTTGCCCCTCACATCTTCTTTAAACTTTGCCCCTCCCACCTTAAAGCATTGCCTTCTAGTATTTAATATTTCCATCCTGGGAAAAAAGTTCTAACTGATGGCATCCACTTTGAAACATTATAGTATTATGGGTGGTATCTTACCTTTCGAAGGGCCACATAAACATAGACTGTTTTGTATTGCACAACTCAATGGGGAGAGAGGAAGACGTATAAATAATAATCGTATTAAAATGTAATTTAACTTCCATGTGTTTTTTTAATTCAGGTTTGCGGAAGAGAGTTCCATCTGTTGGCAGCCTGGACTGTGATGAGACTCCTAAAGCTGATATGCAAATTGGTGATCGTGTCGTTGTTGTTGGGCAGAGGAGTGGAACGATCCGCTTCTATGGGAAGACAAATTTTGCACCAGGTAGTCTAATTGGATTGGATTTAATGAAACAAATGGATCTTCACTGACTCTAAATAAATATGAATGTTCATTTGTTTTCATGAAACTGTACGTTGCCTGTCATAGAAGCATAGAGTCATACAGCATGAAAACAGGCCCATCAGCTCAATTAGCCCATGCTGGCCAAAATGCTCCATCTACATTAGTCCTACCTTCCTGCACTTGACCCGTAATCTGCTAAACCTATCCCATCCATGCACCTGTCTAAATCTCCAACAATAGCACCTGCCTCAACGATCACATCTGGCAGCTCTGCCTCTTGCTCAGTGTAGCTCAGTGAGCTCCGTGCTCACTTTACATGTTACCAAGGGCTATTTCTGTCATTTTTTAAAATCAGATTTATCCTTTAGGAGCTGCCTATTTTATTTTCTAGCGATAATGCTCCTTTACTTTTCTGCCAGATCTGCTTAGACAAACAGCAGCTTCCATTTATAAGACACCTTAATGTAGTGAATATATGAAGTTGTTTCACTAGATCACCACTATATCAAGCAGGAACCTAGGCATTTAATGGAACCATAGTCCAAGGAATGGGCTTTATAAAGCTTTTTAAAGGAACAAAGGGAGGAGGTTGTATATAGAGGAATCAAGTGACCTAGGCACGTAAAAACACGATAGCCAATGCAGGCGCAATTAAACCATGGATAAAAAAATTGGTATTGGTATTGGTTTACTACTGTCACGTGTATCCGAAATATGATCTTAAATCCTGCCACCCCTGGTCTGCTCTGCTTGTGTAGATCAGAATGTAAAATGTAATGGCACCTGCAGTCAATTCCATCCTATCTAGCCACAGCGTTTGCAATGTTTGCCCTCGTTGTGCTGATATTAGTGTCATGACTAAGGATGTAGCTGGAATCCCCGGTGAAGTATTGTAACACATTTTCAATATTCAAACTGCATATTCTTGTAGTGGGAGAACTTGTGTCAAGGTCTCTTTTACAACTCGATATCCGGGGTTGAACCCGACAGAGTGGTTCATGTTTGTTGCAGCTGTAGTGGCTCTATAACTGAATTATTGTGAAAGACCATTTAAGAATGAACTGGAAGACGTCAGTAATCTGTACCGTATTAAATGTAACATTAACATTTAAACAAAACCGCTTCCGATCCCTTCAATAGGAATGTACTGCTTTTTTGGGTACTATCCTTGCACTCTGTAGTGAGCACATCCATGGCTTGATGTGACAACCTGAGCCAATCCAATCCAAGGCAATCCATTCAGAATGTGTAAGTCAATAATTGTTTTATTATGCAGAGGCTGGTTTTCGTTTTTTAGAATAACCGTATACGGTTGTATTATTATGCCTGACGAAAGCAGGTAACATGGCTTCTTAGCCAGTCAGACAGTACGAAACCCTAAAGCGAGGTCTTGCTGACTGTTTTATGACCCGACTAATGAGGCAAAATGGAGGAACACATAAAAGAGCATTCCTCCATTTTGTAGCGAGAATGTATATCTCCGCACTGTTCTGCCACATATTTTTGCAATCAGTGAATAAACATGAAACCAACATGTCAATATTAGATATACCATTGAACCATACTTTCATAATACTTTGAGATCAAATACCTATTCTGTGTTGTCATCGATCTGAACTGGATGATACACCAGTGACAAAGGAGATTAGGTAAATTATTACATGATACTTTTACTTGATTGTCATGTGACTAACATATGCCACCACCGTAGTGTAGCAACTTGAAGTTGAGCATGTAGATTATGTATATTCGCTCAATAGCCTCTTACCCATGGGGTGCATCTAGTGTATATATTTAGTTGATACCAACAACTGAAGAATTGGTAACTCATGCAAATCTCCACTACCTCCAACTAGAGGTGCTATTCGGAACTTCTCACCTTAGAGCTCTTAGCATCAGTTTGTAATAACTGAATTAGACCGACCAAACTACTGGAGCAATGCTGAATACTGTTTGTTCATCATTGTGACCGAGGTAGCTTCAGCTGATAATAGTATAAGGTTGTTAACAATGATCTACATGCCCTTTGAGAGGTCGCTACTTTGCACGATATCAGTTCCTTGATTTGCACAGTTGAACACGGCTACTATATTGCCAATTACTCTTGATGAAATAAAAGTTAGTTTTATAACAGGTTGCTATTAACTCCAATCTCTTGCCACAGGGCGGAGTCATAGGCTAATTAATAGTTAAAGGTAAACCTCAATGACCAACAAACAGTTTATCTCATTCCGCAATGTTTTATTGTTATTAGTACAGTTATATTGTCTTTGATAACCTCTGTAACGGGAACTGCATAGAATGGATCTTTGAGACCCTTATCTGTTGTTAGTCAAATAAGTTTTCATATTCGGAAAGTTCATATGCTCAACACTCTCCATTTTTCATAATAAACAGTCCACTCCTGCCTTATTCTATGGGTGCTTTGCATGAACTCTGGCCTGATTTCCGAACCTTATCTTTAAAGACAACCATCCAAAACTTGCTTGGAATGCTTGTCCTGTGCCTCTAGGCAGATGTTTTTATCCTTTGTTTGTTGTACAAACAAGTGTAAATATTACAACTTGTGAGTGGTGCATTTACCCATGTTTACCCAAGTGCAAGACCCACTTTGTTGAGTAGGGTTGGTAGGGTGCGTGGAACTTCTGCCCAGCCGTCATGCTGCCCCCAGCTCCAGTGAACCGCCTACTGCCGATGAGCGCCTGGGGTGCGTTCTGAAATGAATAACCTTTGTCCGCCGTTGGCCTTAGTTGATTCGTCTGCCAGGTTTTCTCTCCGGTTGAATAGACCTTACCCGAATAACAGATTCGGCGGCTGGCTCTCACATCCCCCTGTTGGTGCTGTTCACTGCCGGCACATGTGTGCTCCAGTATTGTCCATTGACCTCTTTAGAGCCTGGAGTCAGTTATATCTTGACCTTTCGCACTCCCCTCCTCAGAGAGGGCGATTTGTTGGCAGCCCTAACAGGTGCTGCTGCAAGCCACAGGATACCTATACCCACTACACCACCTCCAGGTCCCTCAGATCGGCCGACTTGTGGTTGCTGAATGTCCCGCAGTCTAGGCATAAGCTCAGGGGTGACCGCGCCTTAGGTCGCAGCTCCTAGACTGTGGAACAGCATACCCCTCCCCATTAGAAGTGCCCCTTCCATCGACTCCTTTAAATCTAGTCTAAAAACTCATCTGTTCTCCCAAGTCTTTTCTGACATCCTCTGAGTGAGGGCTATTTGTATATATGTATGTAGCCTGCTTGTGTATACTACTCTTATAACAAATGTAAAGCACTTTGGTCAACGAGAGTTGTTTTTTAAATGTGCTATATAAATAAATGTGACTTGATTTGACTTGATATGACCCCATTGGACCTGTACCCGAATGGAATATTCGGTTGGGATGGCAACTTTGTTGTCAGGAAAAGGTATCTCTGACACGTGCCCTTCATCCCTTGGGGTATGCCCCATGGCCAGACCCTGAGACTCGGCGTCAGCAGGATACTGGCCGTCTTGGTCTCCACCTCCAAGAGGGAGACCTGAAGCAGCTCTGTCAACTGGCGCTGCTGGTGCGGCCTGCAGAGATGGAACATCTGGCTCAACCTTACCGTCAGAGTCGGGGTCAGAGCTAAGATGACCCATGGCACGCGCCTCATCATCCATGAGGGTGCTATCAAGCTGCTCTCTACTAGGTGCTGCTGGTTGTTCTGGGTGGCGCTGACACTCCCCCTGCTGGTGTGTTCCCTGCTGCAGCACTGTATGCAATAGTTGCTGCATTTGGGATAGTCGTTCAAACGCACTATCCAGCGCTGGTGAGGAAACATCCCCCGACTCCCTGGGCCTATTATTTTGCTATCCAGCCCCGGTGGGGAATCTTCCCCCAACTCCGTGGGCCAAGCAGACTTATGTGTTACCTTGAGGAACCCAGTCCCTGGCGTTGCCGGCGCTGCCTCTCGTAGAGGTCGGCGCTTTTTGACATGAAACAGCCCTGTCCCAGGCTCTGCTGGCACAGCTTTCCCGTAGGCTGTCAATATCACAAATGAAACAGCCCTGTCCCAGGCGCTGCTGGTGCGGCTCTCCCGTAGGCCGGCGCTTTCATACATGAAGCAGCCCTGCCAGCCGCTGCTGGCGCGGTTCTCCCATAGGCCGGCACTTTTATACATGAAGCAGCCCTATCCCAGGCTCTGCTGGCACGGCCTGTCCCACAGGCCCACGCTATTACAGTGTAGGCTCACTAATTAAAATTTGTAATGTAGAGCTTCACCTGTGAAGGGTTAAAGCAATTTTAACCCTTCACAGCAACTTGTACTAAGCAAAGAAAGAATTTCATTGTCCTGTCAGGGACACATGACGATAAACTCTTTTGACTTTTGACTTTTGACTTTGACTTTAACTTTTGACTTTGACTTTAAAACACTATAGCATACATGCAAACTATTATTAGAGAAAAAAACCCTTGCAGCCTGACTCACCCGAGTCCAATAGGGCTGAACGAGTCCTTTCTTCCACCAATTTTACCCCCTGCCTGGGGGACCAACGTCTGTGAGCCGCTGACTGCACTGTCAGCGACTCTGGCGTTACTTACTTGCCAGTCCACGGCATCCCCGCAGGCTGGAAGCCACTGACTGCCTTGTCAGCGGCTGCTTATCTCAAAACCCGATCTTTTGCCGGTTATCCACTTCCGTGGTCGGACCGGGGTCTCCCCATAGTCCAAGTCGGCTCACTCGTCGGGCTGTGAATCTGGCAGGAAAATCTCTGTGAAGAGAGGCTCCTGCTCGAATAAAACCCTGGTGAGTAAAAATAAACATATCTTCTAGGTTTAACACCGCCGGCAGGAGCGCTGCCCTGCCAGTCCGGTGCTTGCGCCAATGCGGCTGATGTAACGAGCATGCGAACTGGCAGGCTTCTTCACGGAATCACTCACGTAACTCCGAAGTAAAATTGTAGATATATACTGTTCCTAATGTCATACTACAATTGGGACACTGTGACATATTGATTGTATCTCTGAACCTTGCTGCCTTATTCTCTCGTGTCCTTATTTGTTTCTTTGCAATCAAGATTAAATTAATTTTCTATTTTGCTTAATCTTCTAAAAGTCACTATCCTGGAAATATTCCAACAACATGCTGCTCTGCACTCATGGAGCACATTTATTTTGTTGAATAATCTATTAATTAATCTGCTTATTTAAAATAAGAATATTTATTTTAAATAGTTGCATATGTCAACACTGCATATCTAAGTGAACTATTTTCTAATTTTATTGATCACCCTGATCACTATTGGCTTTAAGGTCTCTCTCCTTTTTTCACTTTTTATTCTTCAAGTGGCTGCTCTGCTTCCCGACTTTGTCTTTCCTCTTTCTCCTTTTGAATGAATCCTTTGCTGGACTGCGCCCATCTATTCACACCCCTGTTTAGTTTAGTTTAGTTTAGAGATAGTGTGGAAATGTGCCAGAATGCCAGAATGGCTGTTTTTAAATGGTTATTTATTTGGTTTCAGCTTTCGATATTACAGTTTATAAAAATTGGTGGGTACCGAGAAGCAATCACAGTGCAAAATCAATTCGCTGTTCCACGTTATTATTTTACGAGGTCAAAAGACACAAGGCATGAACTTAAATACTATCTATATGAAATTGATTGGCTGAATTCATTCTAGCAGGGTTGCAGTCTTCGATATTTCAAGCTCAGGGTCAAAATTGCAATGTTTGTTCCTCATGGTTGTCACTATTGATGTCTCTGACAGCCCTTCTATAATACAGTTTCTTCTCCAATCGTTGTTCCTTCTTCCAACTCAAGACCCTCATGTCTCTGAAATTAATCATTTCAAGTTGTCATTCATTCAAGAACTGGATAAACACAACACTTATGTTTCTCCTTGATAATATTCAATTGCTCATTCTCCTGTAGAAACATTGAAAAATAGGTGCAGGAGTAGGCCATTCGGCCTTTTGAGCCATCACCGCCATTCAAAATGATTGATTACCTAAAATCAGTACCCCTTTCCTGCTTTTTCCCCATGATTCCTTTAGCCCTAAGAGCTAGATCTAACTCTCTCTTGAAAACATCCAATGAATTGGCCTTCACTGCCTTCTGTGTCAGAGAATTCCACAGGTTCACAACTCTCTGGGTGAAGAGGTTTTTCCTCATCTCAGTGCTAAATGGCCTACCCCTTATTCGTAAACTGTGACCCCTGGTTCTGGACTCCCCCAACATCAGGAACATTTTTCCTGCATCTAGCCTGTCCAATCCTTTAAGAATTTGACATGTTTCTATAAGATCCCCTCTCATCCTTTTAAATTCCAGTGAATACGAGCCCAATTGACCCATTCTATCTTCATATGTTAGTCTCGCCATGCCGGGAATTTACCTGGTGAACCTACTCTGCACTCCCTCAATAACAATAATGTCCTTCCTCAAATTAGGAGACCAAAATTGCACACAATACTCCAGGTGCGGTCTCACCAGAGCCCTGTACAACTGCAATAGGACCTTGTTCCTAAACTCAAATCCTCTCGCAATGAAGACCAATATGCCATTAGCTGTCTTCACTGCCTGCTGTACCTGCATGCTTACTTTCAGTGACTGATGTACAAGCACACCCAGGTCTTGTTGCACCTCCCCTTTTCCTAATCTGACATAATTCTGAAGAAGGGTCTCAACCCAAAACGTTACCCATTGCTTCTCTCCAGAGATGTTGTCTGTTCCGCTGAGTTACTCCAGCATTTTGTATCTACCTTCAATTTAAACCAACATCTGCAGTTCTTTCCCACACCATTCAGATAATAATCTGCCTTCCTGTTCCAGACAACAAAGTGGATAACCTCACATTTATCCACATTATACTGCATCTACCATGCATCTGCCTACTCACCCAACCTATCCAATACTGCCATTTCATAGCATCCTCATCGCAGCTTACACTGCCACCCAGTTTTGTGTCATCCACAAACTATAGACTCCTGAAACGTCGTCAGTTCTTCGTCAGTGCTTTATCCCTAATGGCATGTGTATCTTTTAATCCCTTCAAATTCCTGTTGATGCCATTCCACATTTACCTCAACCATTTGGTTACCAGAGATCTGTTCGTGCTTTTGTAATTAATCAAACAAATTCTCTCGTAGGATGGCAGTTCTCAAAACATTCTTAGCTATTTGTTCTGTGCTCTGGGTCAATTCTATGTTATCATAACTTGATTTCATAGTTTATACTGTATAGTTTAGTTTATTGTCAAGTGTACTAAGCTATGGTGAAAAGGTTTATGTGTTGTATGCTATACACTTGATGGAAGACGCATGTGTAGAGCCAAAAGAGGAGCTTGCCAGCTGCATGGAGGACAGAGATGTGTGGTGCGTCCATCACCGTGCCCGTCAGAAACCAGCAGCACTGCATCGCTAATGTTTTCAATGATTTAATAATTAATAATAATAATGCTATGCAGTCCACGGAGCGACTATAAATGGTTACAATCGAGCCATCCACTGTGTCCAGGTGTTGATCATATGACTTTCCTTCACTATGCTCTTTGTTCTAACAAACTGTAGCATGCCACTGTATATTTGTCTGTACATTAACATTAAGATTTGTAAGTCACCACTAATGCTGCCCTTGCAAAATATTTCAAATTCATTGGAAGGATAACCAATCCAAAGACAGCCATTGTGAGTCCTGCCCATGTTAAACTTCCCAAAATGCAACACCTCACATTTCTCGGTATTAATTTTCATCACCCATTTCTCAGCCCACCTCTTGTCTCTCCGTCTCTTGGACTGGCGCCTGATCCAGTCGAGCCCCAGTCTGCTAAGAACCTTCATCAACCTGAAGTGACACTGAGCACAAAAGAAGATGGTGCTCATTGTACAATCTAATAATCTCCACCTCGACCACATCAGTGGATGGGCTGTGCCTCTTGAAGCTCTTTAGGTTATCTAAATGAATGAACGCTTGCACTATCTAAATGAAATTAGAAATGGCCTGTGAATGTTGGTCTTGCCGGTGACCCACGTTTCATGAATGAAATAAAAAAGCACTCTGGCAGAGTTTACTAGCACGTTGTAGGCTACAAACAGCAACTACTCTGTCTCTTGGGATATTCACAGTGATGTTTTCCACTAGAATAGTGGATAAGGGAATAACTATTAATGAGATTTATTAATTTTCCAAATAAATTTAGGTAGGCTTTGTTGTCTCTTCTGGCAGCTATCTCAATGCACAGACTTCCAGGTTAGAAGCTTTCTAATGTTGTGACTTACATGTGGCTTTCTGACTCAGGACATCCCAAACTCTGACTACCAATAAAGACAAGTATTCTCTTTGACAGGCAACATGTCAGCAAAGGTACAATCAAATGAATGAGGCACTTTGCCATTATTGCAAAATTGGTTCAGAGATAAATGCTGGCCATGGGAACAGCGAGAACTCGCTTGCATTTTGTTAAATTGTGCATGGGGACTTTTTCCATCCGGCTCAATGGGGCTTTAGGCTATAATCTGAGAATCCTAACATTTAGTGTTTCATCAATGAGGTGTTGAAGTGTCAGCCTGGATTATAGACTCATTTTCTAGTGAGAGTCTGGAACCTAAAACTTTCAAGCTGCAAGATTGCCTGCAACTGAAGCATAGCTGACATTATAGTAAAATGTCATATTGTAAAGACTCATAGCAGCTACATGGATAATGAGCTATATTATACATTAGATGGTGCTGATTGAAAAACGGCTGAACAATCAGTATAAAAATATTTCCTGTTGAGAATATAGATTAAGCCCAACTGGTTAAATATTTAAAATTGAACATGCACCATTAAGCATCAATTGCGAGGTATATTTATAGACTTCATACCACAAATTGTCACAAGTCCATCAAAAACATTTGAAGTCGATAGACACAAAGTGCTGGAGTAACTCAGCAGTCAGGCAGCTTCTCAGGAAAAAAAGAATAGGTGACGTTTCGGGTCAGAACCCTTCATCACAAGGGTCTTAAGATGGGTTCAGACCTGAAACATCACTCATTCCTATTCTCCAGAGATGCTGCCTGACCCGCTGAGTTACTCCAACATGTTGTGTCTATCATTGGTATAAACCAGCATCTGCAGTTCCTTCCTGTACATGAAGTTGTAATGATACCTGGGTTTGTGTGTCAATGGATTTTCTCATAGATCAGTTAATAGTATAGAAATCAGAGTTATTGCTATAGCTGTTATCTTACTTTTTTTGTATGAAATAAAATTGAACAGAACTAATTGTTCCAGAAAATTTTGATAAAATCTCTTTTGGAGATTTATATAAGTGATTAATTAATTATACCACAAATTGTAATTGTCACAAGTTTGAAGAAGGGTCTCGACCCGAAACGTCACCTATTCATTCACTCTATAGATGCTGCCTCACCCACTGAGTTTCTCCAGCATTTTTGTCTACCTTTGATTTTTCCAGCATCTGCAGTTCCTTTTTAAACAATTAATTATATATTCTTCTTTATGAAGTGCCAGTCTTAACTCAATGGTTAGAGTCATGGAATCATATGGCACAGAAACAGGCCCATTGCCACAGTGTCTAAGCCGACCATGTTGCCCAAATGCAGTAATTCCACTGTCTGCTGGTTGTTATTGCTCATTGTTTTCTGAGCTGGAGGTCATAGATTCAAGCTGCAGTACAGACAACTGAGCATATACCCAGATGGCCACTTTAATGCAGAAGGAGGGAGTGCTTCAGTATATTTGGTGTTGAATATGCTGAAAATCAAGGGCTTATATTGTCGGTCCTGTGGTACTATCTGAAGTCTTCTGGGAATTTTCCTAATTTCCTAGCCAACATTTAGCATTTACTCAAACATTACAAAAACATTACGAGATCATTTATCTCATTGTTGTGTGCAGTTTGGTTGTTTTATTTATCACGTACTACAGGAATGATTGTACTCCATAAGTAATTTACTGGCTTTGAATTGCCTTGAGAAAATTTGCTAGACAAATTAATGCCCCTGTGTTTACTCTCATTGGTCCATGTCACAAAGGGAAAAAGCCAGTGACCTGATTTTCCACCTTTTCCTCCAGCCTGATCTGATTTCCTTTGATAAAATGTGCTCAGTATTAGATGAGACAGGTTCATTATCACATTTTCCTCTGTGCCATACTGATATTGAAAGTAGAATTCTGGTGGCGATTAGAAGAAAAAAAGAACTTTAGTAAGTCACCATAAGAATAAACGTAAAAACAATGTTGCCATTCTTCTGTGATGGTTAATTCTTTAAGTACTGTTTGAATTTTTATTCAAGAAAAGATTTACTTTGCAATATAGAAATTAAAAATATACTGGAATATATATTTGTGTTGAAGATTAACTTTCTGCTTTTTCAATGTCAGTGCATAAAGGGCTGATATTTTCAATAAGCACAATAATTGTGTAAAAATTGAGCAGAATTGTATATCTGTAGGTGGATAAATATATCATAATATATATGATTATCTATAAAACTCTTGTTATCTTCCGGTTTGGCGGTCATTCCATTTGCACCAAAACGGCATGCAATAGCGCTACGACTTTTCGCCCGCTTACTCACCGTTCTCCTGTGCTGTGATTGCACCAGGTTTTGTTCCGATCTGGTAAGAGTTATCGGGGTTTAAAAATCTTATAAAACGCGTGTGCGCAGATCGATTGCCTCTCCTGCCATTCAGCGCCGTGCGGATTGGTCCTTTCTACTGTCAACCCGCAGGACGGTCCACCCCTTCCTGCACCATCGCGTCTTTACTGCAGTTGCGGGAGGCTCTGGATGTCCAGCAGCGGTCTCCAACTGGACACAATTTTCGGAGGGAGGGACAGCCCGACCCAGCTCGACGTGGAGTCGGAGATGGCGCCGATGTCGCCAAACGAAAAGCGGAGACTCTGATCCCGGCGGAGGAGTGCGACCAGCTACCAGCAGCCAGCAACCAATGACCAGCGAAGCGATTAGCGGCCAGCGGCCAGCGACCAGTGCCCGCTGTGAGTCCCCATCGCACCACCAACCCCTTCCTGTCTGGCCCCCCTCGCTGGCTCCTGCCACCCTCCCCGTGCTACCGCACTCTCTCCCATGGCTCTTCCACGTCTTTTCTCTGAGCTCTCTCTCCCTCCCCCTCCCCCGCCCACACACCACTCCCCCCGCCCACACACCACTCCCCCCCACAATGCCCCCCTGCTCCCACACCCCTCCCCCCTCACCCCACCCCGCCCTATCCAATCATGCATAGCCCTCAACTCACAGGTGCGGCTAGAGAGGGAGGGAGGTAGAGAGAAAGGGACTCAGAGGCACAGAGAGGGTCACAGATGCACAGATGCACAGAGAGTCACACAGAGGCACAGAGAGGGACACAGGGGCACAGAGAGGTACACAGGAGCACAGAGAGGGACAGAGAAGCACACAGAGGGATAGAGATGCACAGAGAGGGACACAGAGAGGGGCACAGGCATAGAGAGGGACACAGAGGCATAGAGAGGGACACAGACGCACAGAGAGGGAGGGGGGGGAGAGAGAGGGAGCGTGAGGGGGGCAGAGGGGGGGAGAGAGGGGAGCAAGACGGAGCGTGAGGGGGGCATGGAGCGAGTGGGGGGCGAGAGGAAGAGTGAGGGGGCGGAGAGGGAGAAGAGGGGGAAGAGAGGGAGAAGGGGGGCAGAGAGAGAGGGGGTAGAGTTTGAGGGGTGGGGGCGCGTCTTCACAGGGGAGCGAGGTTACCGAACATAATACTCCCTTGCTGCCGGCTCCCTCGCTGCAGGCTCCAGGCAGGGCTCGAGAACGGGGGGAGTGTTTTGGGTGGGGGGGGGGGGGGGGATGACATCACTCGCAGTGCGGGCAAGAAGACAGCGGGGTTTTTTTCAATGGTCTTTCAGATTTGTGAACACCCGGGCTCGGCTTGCGAGCAGCGCGGCCGCGCAACGTCACTCACAGTGCGTGAACGCAGCATGTAGCCATTGTGACGTCATCACGTCATCAGCCAAAGCCAGCGGTTTTATTTTCTAACTTATTCGTGATTTGTGAACATTTTGATTAATAACTCGAGAAATAATGCATGAATTTCTCAGATGAGGCAATTTCGGAGTCCACGGGATAAACTCTATCGGAATATGTAAAAATGTTACCGTTAGGGCGTCGTTTTTTCAAGCAGATGTGATTATATACACGCACTCCCACACACATCCAAGATCAGAGTTTTATAGTTATACTAGACCAAGCGCAGACCCGTTGGGTCTGTTCCCCCAACGTGCGGTTGCAGGGGAGGGAGGGCGGGGCAGCATGTCCCTGAGGGTGGGTGAGGGGGGTAGAGAGGGGTGGGGTAAGGGAGAGGAGAGGGGAAGGTGAGAGGAGAGGGGTTATGGGGAAGAGGGGAGGAAAAGGAGGTGGAGGGGAGAGGAGAGGGGGAGAAAGAGAGGTAGGAGAGAGGTGGAGAGAGAGTGGAGGGGGAGGGAAAGAGAGAGAAAGGAAAGGGAGAGAGGTGGGGAGAGAGAGGGGGTGAGAGAGGAGGGGAGAGAGAGAGAAAGGAGAGGGGGAGAGGTGGGGAGGGGAGGGAGAGGGGAAGAGTGGGGAGTGAGGGGCAGAGGAGTAGCAGGGAGTAGTGCAAGAGCAAGGGGAAGGGGGTGGGAGGGAGATGGAGATGAAGAGGGTGGGGGAGAGAGGGGTGGGAGTGGTGAGGAGAGAGGGAGAGGGTTGAGGAGAGGGGGATGGGGGAAGGTGTGAGAGGGTTCAGGGAGGGGTTGAGAGAGGGGTGGGAGGGGAAGGGGAGAGAGGGGGAGAGTGTGGAGGGAGGGGGAGAGGGGTAGGGGAAAGAGAGGGAAGAGTGGAGGGAGGGGGAGAGTGGTAGGGGGAGGGGAAGAATGAGGGGGGGAAGCGGAGAGAGGGGGAAGGAGGGGGAGGGAAGGGAGGGGGGAGAGAGGGGTGTGGTAAGGGGAAGGGGAGGGGAGAGGAGAGGGGAAGGTGAGAGGAGAGGGGTTATGTAGAAGAGGGGAGGAAAAGGAGGTGGAGGGGAGAGGAGAGTGGGAGAAACAGGGGTAGGGGAGAGGTGGAGAGAGTGGAGAGAGAGTGAAAGGAGAGGGAGAGAGGTGTGGAGAGAGAGGGGGTGAGAGAGGGGGAGAGAGGGAAAGGAGAGAGGGAGAGGTGGGGAGGGGAGGGAGAGGGGAAGAGTGGTGAGTGAGGGGAAGAGGGGTAGCAGGGAGTGGGGCAAGAGCGATGGGAAGGGGGTGGGGGGGAGATGGGGATGAAGAGGGGTGGGATAGAGGGGGTGGGAGTGGTGAGGAGAGAGGGAGAGGGATGAGGAGAGGGGGGTGGGGGAGGGGGAAGAGTGAGGAGGGAGGGGGAAAGCAGAGAGAGGGGGAAGAGTGGGGGGGGGAGGGAGGGGGGAGAGAGGGGTGGGGGATGGGGGAGAGAGAAGTGGAAATGGGGAGGGAGGGTGAGAGGTGTAGGGGAGAGTGGTGGAAGTGGGAGAGAGAGGGGGAAGGGGGAGTGGTGGAAGTGAGAGACGGAAGGGGGGTGGGGGAGAGAGGGAAGGGGGTGGGAGGAGGGGGGGGTGAGGGGAGTAAGGGGAGGGGAGAGGGGAAGAGGGGAAGGTGAGAGCAGAGGGGTAGTGGAGAAGAGGGGAGGAAAGGGAGAGGTGGCGGGGAGGGGAGGTGGAGAGAGAGTGGAGGGGGAGAGAGAGGAGAGGGAGAGAGAGAAAGCGGAGGGAGAATTGACTTTCCTGGAGAATTAAATCAAACGCAACAAAAGAATTTGAAAGAAAACGGTGAACAATGTGGGTAAATTTAGCAGAGCAAATAACAGAGAATTAAAACTGTTAAAAAATGCTGTAAATTGAAATAGAGAATTTTTAAAAACGGATTTTTAATAGGTTTTTTTTAAGCATTTAAAAAACATTATTTGTCTAATGTAAAGTATAGATACGCAATGAAAACCAGAAAATGAAATAAAATTATCACTTGTCTAAAGATAACATTTGATAAACACGGCTGTGGAAATCGGCAAAGAAAAAAGCAATCTCTTCAAAGTGGAGTAATGGAGTCCTTTGAATAATGAGAGAATATTAAAAAAACGGGAAAATGTGTGTTAATTTGGCAGAGCAAATACGGAGAACTTAAGAAAAAGAATTATTCAAATATAAATAAATATTGAAAACATCGTCTACGTTTACCTTTTGAAAAAGTGTAAATCGATAATAAGATTTTCAAAACAAAAGTGTCAAATGAAAAATGAAATAACGGCAGAAATCCAGCGTTTAGATCGATCGCTGCCGAGAAACGAAGTCCGAATGATCGTTAGGGAAGAATGTTCTTGAAAAGGTTTCCAAGGCACCGGGAGCCGGCAATGTCCCCCCAGTCACATTGGCCATCTGTGAGGGATGGCATTGTGACTTCACACTATGGAACGTGCTGGACCATCAAGCGGGGGAGGGGGGGGCTGGGGCTGAGGCAGATGTAAATGAGATCCGTTCCGATTGGCCATCTGTGAGCCTTGGGCATTGTGACATGGCACGATGGAATGTTTACCAACATTCTATGGGTGAGAGCAGTTTGATTTTCGAAAAAGGGGGGATGGGGGGGACGACGGATTTTATTAAAAACCGTGTAGGTAACAACGTCCAAACGTGACGGGGAGCGCCATTGGGAAAGTGCGAGCGTAACGTCCGGGCCGGTGGGAAAAATGGCGGCGTCCGAGGGTCCTGTTTCGGCGGAGCGCGACATCAAAGGGCGGAGACGCGGCAGACGGTTGGCGGCAGTCGGCCACACAGTTTTAATATATATGTGATATATGATATATGATATGATATATGATATGATATGATGATAATAAGGATAAGGATAAGAGAAGTAATCAAACCAAGATAAGAATTTTCAAATTGCTTAAGCTGGAGCCAGCTAAATTGGTGGATGTCTGGCACTTATTGTGAGTTAGGTCACAGAAAGAAGAGTTTTAGATTTCTTCAAATTTCCAAAAGACAGAACAAGTGAAAGTGGACAGGAAAATGTTGAGATAGACAAGTCAAGAAAATGTTCTAGGCTCTGACAATTGACAGATGGAGGGGTGAAATTGGTGTGCATCAAATGGAATTTATAGAGAATACTGAATGCAGTGGCTTCATCCTTCCAACATTTGGTGAGGGAGCAATCTCCGCTCTCCGGTACTGAAAGTCAAACAAGTATTGTGCTACTTTATAAACAATGAAGAGTATCAAGAGTGGTATTTGTAGGTAGAACTTTAACAATGGCATACATGTAGAAACTGATGCTACATTTTCAGATCTTGTTGATTTGGGATAGTATGTAGTTGAGAGGTAAGTAGGGCCAAGGATACATCTTTGGAACATGAGAGTTAATGGTGCAGGCTTGAGATGTAAATGATTGCCTAATTCTATAACTAGGACTGGATAGCTAAGAATGGAACCGGGTACGTGCAGAACCACCCAGGTAGATGATGCTGGAGAGGCACGGTTGGAATCTTGTGTGGTCAACTGTGTCAAATGCTTAGGTGAGAAGGATCAGGTACAAATGTAACTATTAAAAGTAACTGATTAAATGTATTGGAGCCACAAGATATGTCAGGTGTTGGAATCTGGTGCAATATACAGTCTGCAGGAGGAACTCATTGGGTCAGTCAGTATTTTTAGGAGGGGTGGAGGGTGAGGAATTGGTCAATGTTTCGGATTGAAATGGATCCTGATGCAGGATTTTGACCTGAAACATCGACAACTCCGTTCCCCCCCACTGAGCTCGTCCAGCAGATTGTTTGTTACAGAATAAATTCCTTTTCAGCGTGTTTACATTATCATTATTTCTACATGTTGCCATCACATATGTAAATCATCCATTTTTGGAGAATAAGTCCTTAACCATTTGTCTTATTAATTGTGGCCTAAAATTTAAACCTGGACAGGATGGGGGAGTTGTGGATATAAAGTAAGGGATAGATGGGAGATGGTGATGATAATGGTGCGAGTTAGCTACGGGGAGCAATTAAAGAATGGTAATGCAAAGGGTGTAATTTTTGCTTGGTTCCACAATAATTTTTTTAAAATTCTATAAGTTCTAAGCAGACCTGATCTAGCTCCTACTTTTTCTCCAGAGATGCTACATGACCCGCTGAGTAACTCTGTGTACTTTGTGTCTGTCTTTAGCTCCTACTCTATTCATCTCTGTTTCTTTTCCTTGTTAGGTATAAGACAGTCATCAACCTCCTCAGTCAAGGATGAAGGAGCCATATTATATTAGGCAGCCAGTGGGGATGCTCACGAAAATGGTCTGTTCCACCACTGAATGGAACATCTTACAAGTATAGTTTGAGTTTGCAAAAAATGATAACTTGCAAAAGTCAATGAGAGTCAAATACCACCTTTGTCTATTCAATTCAGGATGAACATAGATAGAATTATGTTATTAATGCTGTGCAATTCTTTTTTATATGTCATTTCATAGGTTATTGGTATGGGATTGAGTTGGATAAACCGAATGGCAGAAACAATGGCTCTGTGGGGGGCGTGCAATATTTCACCTGTCAGCCAAAGCATGGTGTGTTTGCACCTCCAACAAGAGTTCAGAGGTAAGGATTGCAAATTCTACACTCTTGGCATGCTCTAAGCATATATTTGAATACCAAAGTAAATCAGCGTATCCTAACATTAAAAAATGTATATACCAAAGCAGAACTTGATTTGTGTCAATTGTATGATAAAGTACTGGAGTAACTCAGCAGGTCAAGCAGCACCTCTGGAGAAAATGGTAGATGACATTTCAGGTCTCGAACTGATATGTCACCCATCCATGTCTCAGTGGTACTGCCCAACCCACTGAGTTATTCCAGCACTGTTGTCTTTTTTTGTAAACCATCCTCTGTAGTTCCTTGTTTCTACAGTATAAGTGACCACACTGTTTTGAACTTGTCCATGTCGACCAAGATGCCCCAAGTACAGTCGTCCCACCTCCCCGTGTTTGGCCCATATCCCTCTAAACCTTTCCTATTAACCAAAGAAGCTGTTAAATAATTCTTGCTTGCATTCTCATAGACAACTATTCCATAGAACAGGGGTTGGCATCCGGATCCGGCCCGTAATCTGAAATTATCTGGCCCGCAGGCGTATTTTTTTTCAATTAGTTTTCGCGACCTGGGACTGCAGCCAATCCTGGGGCACGCAGGCGACCTGGGCGCTAGAGCTAGACCTGGGGCAAGCGAGCCAACCTGGGAATTGCAGCCAATCTCAGAACATGCAGGCGACCTGAGAACTGCAGCCACTCCCGGGGCAGGCGAGCCGACCTGGGCTTTAAGCCAGACCCGGGGCAGGCAAGCCGACCTGGGAACTGCAGCTAGTCCCGGGGCATGAAGGCAACCTAGGCGCTACAGCCAGTCCCAGGGCGGGCAAGCCGACCTGGGAACTGCAGCCAGTCCCAGGGATGCGAGCCGACCTGGGAACTGCAGCCAGCCCCGGGGATGTGAGCTGACCTGGGAACTGCAGCCAGTCCTGGGGATGTGAGCCGACCTGGGAACTGCAGCCAGTCCCAGGGCACTCGAGGGACCTGGGAACTGCAGAAAATGAATTAAAAAACACGTGAAAACTAATGCGAAAAACAACACCAAGTGTTACGCTATGCCATTCGATGTGGCCCGCCATCCGCTCACAGACATGGGTCCTGACCCCTATGCAGAACAAGGTTGCTGACCCCTGCCATAAAAGTTTAATTGACAAAAAGAACCATAAGTACCATAAAGAATTCCTGATGAAATGTGTAAATCATTGAAGACATTTCACCAGTTAATACATGTAATGTTTATGTTTTGTCAATTTAATTTAGAGAAGATCTTATATAATATGGACTAAGGGTGCAAATATATAGTTCCATGAAGTTGCCTACACAGGTAGACAAGGTGGTGAAGAAGGTGTTTGGCACACCACTGTTCATCGGTCAGGGTATTGCCTACAGTAGTTGAGACGTCATCTTTTGAAGAATTTGGTAAGGCCAAATTTGGAATACTGTGTACAAAGATTAATGAGGAAGTGGGGTCAAGGAAAGAGCGTTCACGTCGATAAGAAGAAAGTGGAAGTTCCTGGGTCTGCAGGATTTTTGATATGAGGAGAGGCAGGATGGCTGGGTCTTTGTTCTCTGTAGGGTAGGTGCTGAGGCATTACCTTAAAGGGGTAATAATATCCTGAAGGACATAGATAAGGTAGACAGCCACAGTCTTTTCCCCAGGGTAAGGAACTTTCAAACTAGAGTGCATAGATTTGGGAAGAGGGGAAAGATTTAAAAAGGGATCTGAGAGGCAGCTTTTTCCACACAGAGGGTGGTGCTTAGATGGAGCAAGTTGCCAAAGGAAGTGGTAAAGGTAGGTACATTTACGACGTTTAAAAGACACGGACAAATACATGAATAGGAAATGTTTGGAGAATTATGGGCAAGGCGGAGGCCAGTGGAACTAGCTCAGTTTGGCAACTTGGTTGGCATGGATGAGTTGAACTGAATGGCCCATATCAATCTGTGTGGCTCTATGGCTCTTAACAAAGGCAAGAAAGATACTGTGCTCCAAATTCAAACTGTTTTACATTTCCTATAGAGTGCCAGCTTTCTGGCCAGCCTTTTGAGTACATTCTGATCTTTCCTTTTCTTTCTATCCAACTATTCCCATTAATAATATCATTAAAACTGGTATCTGAGCAAATGGAAAAATAAGGACGCAACCTCATATGTAAACTGTGCTGGCACGACCCTCAATGTCTGCTGAGAGATAGAAAAAGGGGAGTAAGTACAACAATAGATAACCTTACAACAGAACTAGCCAGTTTTGACACAAACAAAAGCAAGTTATCGGAAATTGTTGAATTTTATATTGAATTTCAAGGCTGTGATGGGCTCTAACAACAGATGGGGTGCTATTCCTTAGGGTAGCTTCTGTGGGTTGAATGGAGTTATTTGGCAAAGTGGTGCCCAATCTGTGCTCGCTTTCTCCAATGCAGAGGAGATATCATTGTGAGCACTGAATCTATATTACTAAAAGTCTGATCTTGACCACTTCCTGTTCTGTATATTGATTTTAGAAAAAACGCTGCCACTTATGGCTTGTCCGCTGATCCCCAGGTCCTTCATCAGTCTTAAAGTAGATGTTGTCACGAATCCTCGACATCCAACTTACCGGGCAGATCTTAGCTCTCCAGCCCCGCTGTTCTGCCTTCGCTGCAAGCTCTGTATATCGCAGTTTCTTTCTTTTGAAGGCTTCCTGCACTGCATCCTCCCAAGGGACTGCGAGCTCCACAAAAGACACCATGCGCTGAGAGTTCGACCAGAGCACAAGATCAGGCCTCAAGTTGGTGATGGCTATCTCTGATAAAACCCAGAAGTGTGGGCATGGCTCAGTCTCTGCAAGATGGAGGAGGGAGAGGGGAGGACTCGCTGTCTTTAGTGGTCTTGCACCCTGCTTGAAATGGTATGAAACTGCACTTGAATTTGGTGGCCTTGCACCCTGCTTGAAGTGGTAAGAAACTGCACTTGAATTTGGTGGCCTTGCACCCTGCTTGAAATGGAATTTAAAGGAATAGCCGTGTCAACTGCCAGCCCACCAGCCATGAGTGAGAATGAGCTGCCAGCACAACAGGCGTGAGTGACTGAGCCCAAGAATCCATTCGGCCCACAATGTCCATACTAGCCCTCTGGAAACCAGTCCCTTCAGCCCACAACACCCATACTAGCGCTCCAGAACCCCCCCCCCCCCCCCACTAGCCACCAATATTGGAATTGGTGGAGAGTTGGAATATTGCATTGGGGGACCAGCCCTCACGCGTGATGCTGGGACCCAACGGGACCCACTTAGTCTAGTATAATGTATAAATTGGAAGACATATAGATAATTTGTTGTTTCACCTGAAAGGACAGTGCATTTTCCTGGCCAGTGGGAAGGGATAGGGTGAAGGATTTTGTGCTGCATTTTCTGTTGTTGCAGGAGAGTGCCGGCAGTAGTTGGTGGAGATGAAAGTCACAAAAAGCATAGTCCCATCAAAATGTTGAAAGGGAGTGAGGAGAAAGATGTGTGGATCATAAAGAAGATGGTGCTAGATTTATTTTCTCACTGTGAATCATCTCATTATATAGTGAATACGTCTCCAAAGTACATTGCAATGTGGTAAAGTCACTGTGTAATAACTAAAGAACAATATTAGAGACTGTAATGCTTGTGCTGATATGCAATGAACATAAAATGTCTTGACACCAAAAACATAGAACTTGTATTTCATGGTGATGAGCTGATTATTCAGGCTATTGAGACCTGACAAAATAGTCAGACACACTTTTCAATTTTTCAGAATCTGCAAGTATCCAAATAATCAATCTCATTTCTTATAACATCTTCAAAACATATATTGCATTTGTGTAGACAAAAAATGCTGGAGAAACTCAGTGGGTGAGGCAGCATCTATGAAGAAAAGGAGTATGCGACGTTTTAGGGTCGATACCCTTCTTCAGACTGATGTGGGGGGGGGAAGGAAAAATAAATGAAGGGGCTGAGACAGTAGGCTATGTGGGAGGGCTGGGAAGGGGGAGGGGAAGGAGGGAGAAAGCAAGGACTATCCGAAATTAGAGAAGTCGACGTTCATACTGCTGGGGGGTAAACTGCCGAAGCGAAATATGAGGTATTCGTCCAATTTACGCTGGGCCTCACAAAAAGGTCAGATTCAGAATGGGAGGGGGAGTTGAAGTGCTGGGCAACTGGGAGATCAGGTTGGTTTGTACGGACTGAACAGAGGTGTTGGGCAAAACGGTTGCTGAGTCTACGCTTGGTCTCGCCAATGTAGAGAAGGTGACACCTACGACAGCGGATGCAGTAGATGAGTTTGGAGGAGGTGCAGGTGAACCTCTGCCTCACCTGGAAAGACTGTTTGGGTCCTTGGATGGAGTCGAGGGGGGAGGTAAAGTGACAAGTGTAGTATTTCCTGCGGTTGCAAGGAAAAGTACCAGGGGAGTGGGTGGTCTGGGTTGGAAGGGACGAATTGACTAGGGAGTTACGGAGGGAACGGTCTTTACGGAAAACAGATGGGGAGGAGATGGGAAGATGTGGCCAGTGGTAGGATCTCGCTGGAGATGGCGAAAATGTTGGAGGATTATATTTTGCATGCGTCGGCTGATGGGGTGGACGGTGAGGACAAGAGGGACTCTGCCCTTGTTACGAGTAGGGCGATGGGGAGTAAGAGTGGAGCTGCGGGATATAGAGGAGACCTTGGTGAGAGCCTCATCTATAATAGAAGAGGGGAACCCACGTTTCCTAAAGAATGAGGACATCTCCGATGCACTGGTCTGGAGCACTTCATCCTGGGTGCAGATGCTTCGTAGACGGAGGAATTGGGAGTAAGTGATAGAGTCCTTACGAGTAGCAGGGTGGGAAGTAGTGTAGTCAAGATAGCTGTGGGAGTCAGTGGGTTTGTAGTAGATGTCAGTCAATAGTCTGTTACTTGCGATGGAGATGGTGAGATCAAGGAACGGTAGGGAGATGATGGAAATGGTCCAGGTGAATTTGAGTAATTTGTGT
Organism: Raja brachyura; assembly: GCA_963514005.1. Next base: position 58,560,500 of record OY740788.1, read on the forward strand.
AATCATATTACCATCAAAACTAAAAAAAATAATAATTTGAGAATGACTGAAAAAGTAGATTATTTTTAGTATGTTACAGCAAGATTCAGATTTGTAAACTTTTTTAAATTGTCGTTTACAGCAAAATAACAGTTTCAGCAGCAAACCATATGGTCTACTACTATATATTTCTGCTTTCCCAATCCACTCGATAAGTGGAAGCACAGCGGTAAATTTGCTGCCTTACAGCACTAGAGTTTAATTTTTAAACCATGATTCTTTGTCTGAGATTTCCCACCAGCATGAACCCTGTCCAACGCATAAATGCCATAATGTTCACTTTTATGTCATAAAAAAGTAATTGTATCGAGCTTTAATCTGGATTCTTGGGAATAGTTACTAATTCATAATTTTCTCCTTGGAGTTCAGGTATAATTTTGTAAATTAACTCTACTTTCCATCAGAAAACATACACACTTGCTAAAGTGTAATGTCCAGTGGTGTTATTGTGTTCAAGATATAATCTAAGCATAGTTTATATATCTGTAGTTGTGTTATCTCTAGAGGATTGGAAGATAAAGAATATTATTGCATCAGCTATTCTGATAATATTCTGCATCTGTCCATGTGATTTAATGATCTATGTACATTGCCCTATCTCTCCTTGACCCACCACTAATTCTGAGATAAAGTTTCTGGTCCTTCTTCACTCTTCGGGTTCACCAAATCCACTAATTACACATCTGTTGAAAGTATGGACTCAGTTTATGTATCTGATAATTGAGTCGATGCGCAAGTATATTCTTCCTGTTGAATAAATATTGTGCTATGAAGAAGGAGGAGCGAGGAGATGTAGGAAATGGTGCTGACTAAAGTGTTAGGACTGTTTTGGGTTTACTTTGGCTGAAGGAAGCCTTCTTAACAAAGTTACATCACTGCCATGGGAAAAGAGCTATGCTAACTGGTGTTAGCATCTCTTTAATGGTGATGGAATCAACTTCCAAGTAAAATAACACTTTTAGAATTGTTTGATTTCTTAACCTTGATTGTAAAAGACAATACACCAATTTTATTTTCAAATGAAGCAAGCCCTTATGTTGTGCGTAATGCCCCGGTCCCACTTAGGAAACCTGAACGGAAACCTCTGGAGACTTTGCGCCCCGCCCAAGGTTTCTGTGCGGTTTCCGGAGGTTTTTGTCAGTCTCCCTAATGGTCGAAAGTGGTTTCCGCTTCTTCTATGTTCCGGCGATTATTTCAAAAAATTCAAAACCGGCCGCGACTAAAAACAGGTTGTCTTTTTAAAAATCGGTCATTTTTTAGTCGAAGCATGTTGCGATGCTAGTTGAAGGTGGTTGCCCGAGGTTGCAAGTAGTGGAAAGTAAGACCTCCCTGGTGGAATGAAACTGGGTGGAAAAAAAGGTCTTACCTTCCACTACTTACTTACTTATCCAATTTTCCACCCCATCATCCAGATCATTGATGTACATGACAAACAACAGTGGACCCAACACAGATCCCTGAGGCACCCCACTGGTCACTGGCTTCCAACCTGACAAACAGCCATCCACCATTACTCTCTTGGCATCTCCCATTCAGCCACTGTTGAATCCACCTTGCTACTCTGCCATTAACACCCAAAGATTGAATCTTCTTAACCAACCTTTCATGGGGAACCTTGTCAAAGGCCTTACTGAAATCCATATAGACAACATCCACTGCTTTACCCTTATCAATTTCCCGAGTAACCTCTTCAAAAAATTCAAGAAGGTTTGTCAAACATGACCTTCCAGGCACAAATCCATGTGACTGTTCCTGATCAGACCTTGTTTTTCCAGATGCTTATATATATTATCTCGAAGTATCCTTTCCATTAATTTGCCCACCACTGATGTCAAACTAACAGGTCTATAATTGCTAGGTTTATTCTTTGAACCCTTTTTAAACAATGGAACAACATGCGCCAATCCTCCGGCACTATTCCCGTTTCTAATGACATTTGAAATATTTCCGTCATAGCTCCTGCTATTTCTACACTATCTTCCCTCAATGTCCTAGGGAATATCCCGTCAGGACCTGGAGACCTATCCACTTTTATATTTTTCAAAAGTGTCAGTACTTCCTCCTCTTTGAATCTCATAGTTTCCATAGCTACTCTACTTTTTTCCCTTACCTCACAGTGTTCAATATCCTTCTCCTTGGTGAATACCGAAGAAAATAAATTGTTCACTATCTCCCCATCTCTTTTGGCTCTGCAGATAGCTGTCCATTCTGGCTCTCTAATGGTCCAATTTTATCCCTCGTTATCCTTTTGCTATTAATATAGCTGTAGAAACCCTTTGGATTTACTATAGCTATCCATCTAAGAGTAGATATTTTTACATTTTTTATCAAGATTTTGAATTATTTGTCTTTTGTATCCCTGTGGTGTGTCTTGCAAAGAAGCGGTTAAAAAAGTTATTTTCTTTCAACAGGTTTTAAATTAAGATTAGTTTTCACATCCTGAGTAAATATTGAAAAGTGGAACAACAAAGTATTTCAGTGGCTCATTTCCAGGTAAATGATTTAAGTATTTGGCAACACGTTCTTGTATTGTGGAGTTCATTTTCAAGATTATCATGAAAGAAAGTGAGGTCAGTGAGATGGTGTGAAACACATTCAATCCATCATGTTATCAGGACATGAAAACTAATTTTAATAAATTTACTGTCAAGTAAATTGTAATATAAAAAGTCAAAGATGTTATTTACAATTTAAGGGAGAAATTGTTCTCAGTCAACTTTCCTTTTTACGAAGTGATCTTCAATCAAATCAGAAACAAATCAGGGCAGCACAGTGGCGCAGCAACAGACTTGCTGCCTCACAGCGCCAGACCCAGGTTCGATTCTGACTACGGGTGCTGTTTGTACATTCTGTGACCGCGTGGGTTTTCTCAGGGTGCTCTGGTTTCCTCCCACACCTCAAAGATGTACAAGTTTGTAGGTTAATCGGCTTTGTAAGTTGTAAAAATTGTCCCTAGTCTGTGGGATAGTGTTAGTGTATGGTGTGATCGCTGATATGCGCGGACTCGGTGGGCTAAAGGGCCTGTTTCCGTGCTGTATCTTTAAAGTCTAAAGTAAAGTCGTAAGTGAAGCATAATAAAATACAGCGAATATATTCAACATTATTACACTTTGCACTTTTGTGTTGTTGATGCTCGTTATTTTGGCTCTTCATGCAGCATTGGTTAGTTTTGCTGGGCAGCATAGTCATTGCTTTAATGATATTGTTCACAGCTCCCGAATAATGCCAGGGTCTTTCAATCACTTGACATTGAGTAGGGTTATGGGCTTTAAACGGTTTCTGTAGTGGAGTAGATAAATAATGAGTGGCAGGTGTGACCTCATTAGGCGGTGATCCCTCCATCAATCAACACATGGATTGCCTGATGACCCTGATATATTACAAATCTTTCAGACTATCAGATGCCATTTTGTGCAAGGATACATCCGTTATCTTCCGTAATTATATGTCTGGAAAAAATAACATTGTTGCTTAACCAATACTATTTCTCATTAGCAGCTTACTTGATATCATTTGTCACAATTATATGCTGCTTCATCACAGCCAGACTTATAGTGCAAGTGTTGCAGGTGCCTGTTGCTATGCAATCAAAATATTAATCGAGGAATGGTTTATACATTCGCATTACATCCACGGTTTGCTATTTTAACAAATACATTTAAATGATTAATTTTAACAGGTAGCATAATTAATACATTTCACACTAAAATCACTAACTGTGTAATGTTAAGATTTAAGAACTTGATATTGTTCAAGATGTACTCCAGTGCTGGCTGTAGAATTCCTCTTTCAAATCACATGATTTGTTTATCCATGGAAATACCCCAGACGAAATGTGTAGGAAGCAAATGCTGATTTACACCGAAAATAGACACAAAATGCTGAAATCACTCAGCGGGACAGGGTAGCATCTCTGGAGAGAAGAAATGGGTGATGTTTCAGGTCGAGATCCTTCTTCAGTCTGAAATACCCCTGAGATTGCTCCATCATTTGATAAGATCAGGGCTGAGCAGCCACATGTTCCTGCCTGATCCATATTTCCCTGGGATTCTAGTAAACTACTGATCCACATCTCAGACCTAAATGTCCTTAGCATGAATATCCCAAACCTCCAAACCCCTCATCATGAACACCCAAAATCCCCTAACTGCCATTTCCCTTACTAACCACCCTTCCCGACCCTCCCTATGATCCATGTACTTATTTGTCCAATCCATGAAACTCTCTCCTCATAAAAAGTAACTCAGCAGGCAGGCAGCATCTCTGGTGAACATGGATAGGTGATGTTTTGGGTTGGGACCTTTCTTCAAGCACTTCAGATTTTTTTTCCCCACATTCTCTCAAATTTCCCTTATTCTTGCCCACTCACTCCATATTGTCATTAATCAATGAGTCACAACTCCTAATTTTACTGCAATGCTTTCTGTGCTCTCTCTGCTTGATCATCACTCTCCTTTGAAAAATATTGTCTGCTCTGCGTCTGCCCCAGTAGAAGGTCCAGGACCAGGAAAAGAAATATAACTAATGACATTTTAGAGTATTTTTGCCTTTAGTCAAAACTGATTATCCAATTTCAATCTGCACTCAATCTGCCCAGTCCATCACAGGTAGTCACTGTCATGCCGATGAGTCATGATAATGATATGCAAATATCTTTACCTTTGTATCAGCTGACTTGGAGGTCAGATCGCATGTGCGCTGTGTAAATCAAGGCAGGAGGCCATGGCCGGTGGAGATAATAAACATAGAAACAAAGGAATGTAACCTGTAAATATTGTGTCAGTATTATTATTCCACATCTTAGGCGAAGATGTGACATTGGCGACGAGGATATTTTGGATATTTTGAATATTTTGGATTCTGAATCCGTGGCTACGAGCTGGAAAAAGGTTAGAAAAATGTTTCATAATGGCATTCGCTGGAGCTGATTTGTTAGCACTTCGCGGAGTTCTACACTTCGATCCAACGGGTGATGTGAGTACCGTCAGCGTGAAGTAGAATGCTTGGCTGGAGGAATTCGAGACCTACGCTGACAGTCGCGGGCCTTTCTTGATGAGAGTATGCCAGGGCAGAAGGCGCAACGGAAAGCATTGCTTCTCTTCACCGCAGGGCCAGCGGTTCGAATGTTTAAATCACTCACTGACACTGGAATGAAGGATGAATATAAGAAAGCCATTGATGCATTGAACAGTCATTATGTGGTGGTACCGAATGCTACATTTCAATGCCATTCCGCAAAACAAAGCTGGAAGAGGGCGAGACTGCTCAATTTGTGACGAGACTCAGACAGGTGTCTGTAGGATGCAAATATGTGGTTACTGATGTGGGAAACCAGATATTGGATCAGGTTGTCCAGCATTGCAGGTCAGAGAAGCACAGGAGAAGGCTGCTAGATAAAGGGGGTGAGTTAAACCTTAATGATGCTTTGTCGATTGCAGCAGCACTGGAAGCTGTTGAGGGACAATTTCACAGCATGAAATTGAAAGATTCCAAGACTGGGTGAGTTAACTGGCTGTCCTATGGTAGACCAAGAAGTAAGCCTGAATGTGAGATCGAGTGTTACAGATGTGGCAACAAGGGTCACATAGGGAAAGATCCATGTTGTCCAGCAAAAGGTAGAACATGTAGGAAGTGTGGAGACAATGATCATTTTGCAAAGAAATGTAAAAGTAAGGCCAGGGACAAGGCAAATGATTACAACAAGAATGAATCTTCCAAGGCAGGGTCCAGTGAAAAGAAAGACAGACCTTGACAGAAAAAGAAGGGTCACGTCCGTCACGTAGAAGGTGATTTCGGAAGTGATGAAGCTGGTGAGCATGCTGTAAAAGGAATTATCAGTTTGCATTAAATGAGAGCCATCACGAGAAAGTTGCAGTAACTATCGGAGGTGTTACAGTGCCAGTAATTGTAGATTCTGGTCGCGACAGCAACGTAATTGACAGATCACTTTGGGAATGCTTGAAACAGCAGAAAATCAAGTGCACATCAAGGAGGTGTAGTAGGAAGTTATATCCATACACCGCAACTAAACCATTGCAGACCATTGGATGTTTCACGGCTAAAGTAGGTCGGAGATAGAAAAACTGAAGCAGAATTTGTGGTGAGAGAGAAGGGAGAACCCTTGTCAGTAGAAGTACAGCTCGAGAGCTTGGAGTGCTTCACATCGGAGTGCATGTCAATTCAGTGCAGTTATATGATGACATGAGGCAGAAATTTCACTCAGTATTCCAAGGCATTGGAAAATTGAAAGGCCGGCAAGTGAAATTAGCTATTGATGAAACTGTCAAGCCAACAGCTCAAACGGTGCGATGAACGCCATTTGGACTTTGTGGAAAAGTAGAAGCTAAAATCAAGGAGTTGATTGATCAGGACATTTTGAGCCAGTTGAACGTTCGACACCATGGGTGAGTCCAGTAGTGATTGTGCCGAAACCCAATGATGATATCAGACTGTGCGTTGACACGAGGATAGCCAATGAGGCAATAATCAGAGAAAGACACCCAATTCCTACGGTTGATGAGGTGCTACAAGAGTTATCAAGCAGTAAAGTGTTCTCCAAAATTGATCTCAAGTGGGGATATCATCAGTTGGAATTACATCCAGAGACAAGAGAGGTGACAATATTCGTCTCACACTGCGGATTATACCGGTACAAAAGATTGATGTTTGGAATCAAATGCTGCCCCCGAGATCTATCAGTACGAAACCCACAGTGATTCAAGGCGTACCAGGCGCAGCAAACATAACAGATGATATAATCGTCCATGCATCAATTCATGAAGAGCATGACAGGAAGTTGAAGCTAGTATTGACTAAACTTCAAGAAGCAGGACTCACCGTGAATGAAGTCGTGCAAGTTTGGCGTTTCTGAGATGGATTTCATGGGACACAGACTCTCAAGTGAAGGGCTGAACCCGGCCACGGCTAAAGTGAAAGCTGTTGCAGATGCACATGAACCTCAGAATGCAACCAAGATGAGGCGTTTTCTAGGACTGGTCAATTACTGTGCAAAATGTATTCTAGATTTTACTACACTGGCACATCCGCTGAGAAAGTTGACCAGGAAAGACGTACCGTTCCAGTTTGGTAGTGAACAGAGACAGGCATTCAAAGCACGGAAACAATGTCTAATGAGTGCAGAAACCCTTGGATATTATTATCCAGCTGCACCAACAAAAGTCATGGCAAATGCTAGTCCGGTTGGCTTGGGAGCAGTGCTGGTAGAGAGCATGCAGATGAGCCCAGAATCATAGCATATGCCAGTCGATCTTTAACCAGCATGGAGAGAAGGTATTCTCAAACAGAGAAAGAAGCACTGGGACTAGTGTGGGCCTGTGAAAGGTTCCATGCTCACTTGTGCAGCATTGAATTCGAAATCGTTACAGATCACAAGCCGTTGGAAGTGATCTATTCCACAAGGCTGGGCCTGATCAAGGCTGGGCCTGATTGTCTGCATCCCAGGGTCCTCAGGGAGGTGGCTCTAAAAATAGTGGATGTATTGGTGATCATTTTCCAATATTCAATAGATTCAGGATCGGTTCCTGGGGATTGGAGGATAGCTAATTTTATCCCACTTTTCAAGAAAGGAGCGAGAAAGAAAATGGGTAATTACAGACCAGTTAGCCTGACTTCGGTGGTGGGAAAGATGCTGGAGTCAATTATTAAAGAGGTAATAATGGGATATTTGGATAGCAGTAAAAGGATTAGTCCAAGTCAACATGGATTTATGAAAGGGAAATCATGCTTGACTAATCTTCTGGTATTTTATGAGGATGTGACAAGTAAAATGGATGAAGGGGTGCCAGTGGATGTAGTGTATCTAGACTTTCAGAAAGCCTTTGATAACGTCCCGCACGGGAGACTGGTGACTAAAATTAGAGTACATGGTATTGGGGGTAGGGTGTTGACATGGATAAAAAATTGGTTGGCAGACCGGAAGCAAAGAGTAGGAGTGAACGGGTCCTTTTCAGAATGGCAGGCAATGGCGAGTGGAGTGCCGCAAGGCTCGGTGTTGGGGCCGCAACTGTTTACCATATATGTTAATGATTTGGAAGAGGGAATTAGGAGCAACACTAGCAAGTTTGCAGATGACACAAAGCTGGGTGGCAGTGTGAACTGTGAAGAGGATGTTAGGAGGTTGCAGGTTGAGTGAGTGGGCAGATGCGTGGCAGATGCAGTATAATATAGATAAATGTGAGGTTATTCACCTTGGCGGCAAAAACAAGGGGGCATATTATTATCTCAATGGGGTTAGGTTAGGTAAGGGGGAGGTGCAGCGAGACCTGGGCCTCCTTGTACACCGGTCACTGAAAGATGGCTTACAGGTACAGCAGGCAGTGAAGAAAGCTAATGGGATGTTGGCCTTCATAACAAGAGGATTTCAGTATAGGAGTAAAGAGGTTCTTGCAGTTGTATAGGGCTCTGGTGAGACCACATCTGGAGTATTGTGTACAGTTTTGGTCTCCTAATTTGATGAAGGACGTCCTTGTGATTGAGGCAGTGCAGTGTAGGTTCACGAGATTGATCCCTGGGATGGTGGGACTGTCATATGAGGAAAGATTGAAAAGACTAGGCTTGTATTCACTGGAGTTTAGAAGGATGAGGGGGGGGATCTTATAGAAACATATAAAATTATGAAAGGACTGGACAAGCTAGATGCAGGAAAAATGTTCCCAATGTTGGGCGAGTCCAGAACCAGGGGCCATAATCTTAGAATAAGGGGGAGGTAATTTAAGACTGAGGTGAGAAAAAAAGTTTTCACCCAGAGCGTTGTGAATTTATGGAATTCCCTGCCACAGTGGTGGAGGCCAAGTCACTGGATTGATTTAAGAGAGAGTTAGATAGAGCTCTAGGGTCTAGTGGAGTCAAGGGATATGTGGAGAAGGCAGGCGCGGGTTATTGATAGGGGACGATCAGCCATGATCACAATGAATGGCGGTGCTGGCTCGAAGGGCCGAATGGCCTCCTCCTGCACCTACATTTCTATGTTTCTACGGTCTAAGCCATGGGCCAGAATAAAATGTTGGGTGCTGAGACTCCAACAATACAAGTACAAAGTAGTCCACATTGCTGGCAAAGCAAACATTGCGGACCCGCTGTCGAGACTGTTGAAGGATGAACAGCTGAGAGCAACATCCACACTAGAGTTGGAAGCAGAGAGGTTTGTGCGCTCTGTCGCAATTCAGTCAACGCCAAGAGCTGTGACAACAAAGGAAGTTAAAAGGGAATCAGAACATGATCCTGAACTCAAAGATATCAGAGAGCGCATTCACAGTGGGCAATGGGATCAATGCCCTTACAAAGCATATGTTCCCATAAAAGATGAATTTTGTACAATTGGTCAGTGTGTACTGAGAGGTGGCAGATTGGTGATCCCACAGGCACTACGACCAAGGATTGTGTCATTAGCTCATGAAGGACATTTAGGCATCGTCGGTACCAAACAGAATTTGCGGAGCAAGGTGTGGTGGCCAGGTTGTGAGAAAGATGCCGAAAAATTTGTCAAGACCTGTCACGGATACCAAATCACAAGCAGGAACAACCCACCAGAACCAATTAGAAGTACAAAGTTGCCAACAGGACCATGGGTTGACGTAGCTGTTGACTTTCTTGGACCACTTCCGACAGGTGACTCAATTATGGTAGCGGTAGACTACTATAGCAGGTCCTACGAGTATGCAGTGATGAAGTCAACTACAGCAGAAAAAACTGTACAGGCATTAGCAGAGATCTTCGCCAGACACGGGGTGCCGGTTACGTTGTATTCCGACAACGGGCCACAGTTTGGTTCCGAGACGTTCGCTGAGTACATGAGAATCACAGGTATCCATCATCACAGGGTGACCCCTAAATGGCCACAAGCTAACGGAGAAGTTGAGGGACAAAACCAGTCCATAGAGAAGAGGATATGAATCGCCCATGCCGAAAGGAAAAACTGGAAGGAGGCACTGCTAGCATACGTAGCCGTATATCGAGCGTCTATTCACGCATCGAGAGGGAAAAGCCCAGCAGAAGCATTGTTTGGAAGGAAAATGCGCACTAAAATACCAGAAGTGCGAGAGATCATGGAAGACCAGGAGCTGAGAGACCGTGATGCCGAAAAGAAAGGTGCGGCAAAATGGTATGCCGACTTGAAACAAGCAGCCAAACACTCAGAAATAATTCCTGGTGATGACGTGGTTGAGAGGGGAGATGATGGCTGAAAGATAGACACTACTTTCGCCAGCCATACAATGTTGAATCGAGGAGCGGCAGCATGGTGACAGTCAAGTCTCAGAAAGTGTTATCATTAAGAGAAATGTATCAAGTGTCAAAAAGTACATGTCCAGAGACACTCAAAACGAGGTGGCCCAAAATCCACCAAGAGCTACCGACTCAGACGGGCCAGACGACATCCCTGAGTGTTCCTGAGACAACCAGCATTTCTGAGGTGGTGACCAGAGTTCCAGAGCATTCAAGGGATCTACAAGAGTTGCTGCCTCAAAAACGCAGCCAGCATCATTTGAGACCAACACCACCCAGGCCATGCACTCGTTTCTCTCTAGCCATCAGGAAGAAGGTATGAAAACTGTAATGTAAGTTCAGGAACAACTTCTTCCCTACAACCATCAAACTATTAAACACTACAACCTCTAAATAAACTCAGAACTACATAGACTTGGGGCATTTTTTTTGTCTTTACATTATGATTGTTTGTTTTTTATACAAGTATATGTTGAACTTTTTAATTGTTTATTATGGTGCTTAACGAGTACTATGTTTAGGTCAGGTCGGGGGGAGTTCCCCCCGCCACGGGTACCATGTAATCCCGTGCTACCTGCTCCATGGTCGGATAGTCGGTGACTAAACCGTCTCCCCCCACCTGGTTTGCCAGGTGAGGAGGGGGCTGTTGACGTCCAGCAAGACCAAAAACAAGACCTGTCAAAGGGCGGATGAGCTCCTAGCGAGGCAACGGCCATCCACACTTCTGTAAAAGTTGCGATCACTATCGTACATAACATTGTAAGGCACCGTGCCCGATGTTTTCAACGATGATGATGATGATGATGTTTACATATCTGTTGAGCTGCTGCAAGTAAGAATTTCATTGTTCCTTATCGGGACATATGACAATAAAACTTGACACTTCCATTCAAAAACATGCATATCCTAAATTATACGCAGTTGATTAAACGGTTCGTGTTAACGTCATTAATAGTGAAATTATTTATTTTAAAAGTTTTTCTTCACTAATATTCAAGGGTCAGGAGTGTTTGATTGTCCTATGTATCGATAATGAACATTGAAATCCTTACTTGCAGCAGTTTACAGGCTCATAGACAGAATAAGCGCAGGTAAATAAAATAATCAAAATAAAATCATTAAATTAAGTACCATAATGCCAGTGAAAAAAAGGAACCAAGTCCATAATTGCCGAGATTAATGTTATATAGTCTTCAAGAGCCAGATGGCTATAGAACATAAAACAGTGCAGCACAGGAATGGGCTCTTGTGCCCACAATATTTGTGATTGTGCCTGACATGAGGCCAAGTTAAACTGATCTCATCTGCCCATATATGATCCATTTCCCTCTATTCCCTGTACTTCCATGTGCCTATCCAAAAACCATTTTGTTTTTTACTCAGGAATAGTTGGGCTGATTTGACTGGTGGCCTGTGGCTAGTGGTGTGCCTGAGGTATCGGTGCTCGGCCCATTGCTGTTTGTGGTTTATGTTAACAATGTAGATTAAATTATGCACAGTATGATAAGTAAGCTTGGAGATGACACTAAAGTAGCTGGTATCGTGGACTGTGAAGTGAGTTATCAAAAATTACAGCAGGACCTAGATCTGAACACTTGCTCAGTCCTCAGCTGGGCATGTGACTGAGGAATGATTAATGGGCTTTAATGCAGTTAACTGCGCGGTGTGCGTTTTGGGAAGTCAAACCAGGGCAGGATCTTCACAGTGAATGGTAGGGTCCTCTACAGCAGAGGGACAGGAGTTTGATTACATTGTTTGTTGAACATTGTGTCACAGGTAGATTGGGTGGTTCAAAAGACATTTGGTACATTGATCTTCATCAGTCAGGACATTGAGTAAACAAGTTGGCACATTCTGCTACAAATTAATAGCACATTGGTGAGGCTGTATTTAGAGTATTGTGTTCAGTTATGGTCACCCTACTGTAGGAAATATGTTATTAAGTAGAGAGAGTACAGCGATTATTTATGTGGCTAAGGGGTAATCTTAGAGAGGTATTTAAAATGATGAGGGGAATTGATAGAGTGAATACACAGACTTTTATCCAGGGTAGGGGAATCAAGAACCAGGGGACATAGCTTTAAGGTCAGAGGGGAGAAGATTTAATGGGTAGACAAAGTGCTGGAGAAACTCAGTGGGTGCAGCAGCATCCGGATGTCGGTCAGAAGTCTATCACCTGTGATGGAGATAAGTGAGGTGAATAAATGGTAGGGAAGTGTCGGAAATGGTCCAGGTGTATTTATTGCCGGATGGAAGTTAGTGGTGAAGTGGATGAAGTCAGTCAGTTGTGTGTGGGTGCAGGAGGTAGCACCAAAGCAATCGTCGATGTATTGGAGGTAGAGGTCGGGGATGGGGCCCTGGTATGCCTCGAACAAGGATTGTTCGACGTACCCGACAAAGAGGCAGGCGTAGCTGGGGCCCGAATGTCGGTCAGACGTCTATCACCTGCGAAGGAGATAGTGAGATCAAGAAATGGTAGGGAAGTGGTCCAGGTGTATTTGAGTGCCGGATGGAAGTTAGTTGGATGTCGGTCAGACCTGAGGGCAATTCTTTCTATCACAGGGCTGCCAACATTGAGTGAGAGTTGAGAGTGAGAAATTGCAAGGGAGCATAGTGACCGAGGGGGGGCGGGGGGGGGGGGGGGGGGGGGGGGGGGGGAAGGGTGTGGGAGGGGGGTGTAGATCTGGGAGTAGGAGTGGGGGCGGTTCAGGACCGCAACAGCTGTGAGCCCCAGGCCGCGTTCGGCGATCGTTTGCCTGCTTTTGCTGCTGTTGGAGGTGAGACGTTGCGTCGCGCCAGGGTCAGTGGGTCTGTCCCACTTTGGCCGTCAGTCACGTGACAGGCCGTTGGCGCGTGAAGATTTCATTCGCTACAAAAATTTCGGAGCCCCGCGCGATGTCACGCACAACTACATACCCCTCCACGCTTCTCAGTGGGACCGGCCCCGCGCGGTCACACGATGCCCATGCGCCCCAACACGACGACGAGGTCGCGTAATTTGCGTGCCAAGGACACGCAAGTGGAACAGGCCCTTAAAGTTAGTCCCTGGTGAGTAGGAGTTTACAGTCCTAATGGCCTCTGGGAAGAAACTCCTTCTCATCCTCTCCGTTTTCATAACATGGCGTTTGAGGGGAATTGATAGAGGGGAATCTCACTTATCTCCATCACAGGTGATAGACTTCTGACCGACATCCGGATGCTGCTGCACCCACTGAGTTTCTCCAGCACTTTTGTCTACCCATTAAATCTTCTCCCCTCTGACCTTAAAGCTATGTCCCCTGGTTCTTGATTCCCCTACCCTGGATAAAAGTCTGTGTATTCACTCTATCAATTCCCCTCGTTTGCCTGACTATAGCAGCTGGAACAGTCCGTTGCTGGGGTAGAAGGGGTTTCCCATGATCTTGTTGGCTCTGGAGTTGCACCTTCTGATGTATAGTTCCTCCAGGGGGGCGAGTGTAGATCCCATAGTGCGTTCCGCTACTCTCTGCAGAGTCTTCTTGTCCTGGGCAGAACAGTTCCCAAATCAAATTGTGATGTTTCCGGACAAGATGCTTTCCACAGTCGCTGAGTAGAAGCACTGGAGGATTCTCAGAGACACTCTGAATTTCCTCAATTGCCTGAGGTGGTAAAGGCACTGCCTTGCCTTACTCACTAGTGCTGCAGCTTGTGATGTCTATGTCAGATCCTCTGAGATGTGGACTCCCAGTTATTTAAAGCAGCTCACCCTATCCACAGCATCCCCATTTATCTTCAATGGTGTGTACGTCCTCGGATGTTGTGCCCTCCTAAAGTCCACGATCTTTAGTTTTTTTGACATTCAAGAGGAGGCTGTTGACCTGACACCAGAGTGCCAGATCAGCCATCTCCTCCCGGTAGGCTTTCTCATCGTTATCGGAGATCAGGCCCACCGCCACAGTGTCATCAGCAAAGTTGATTATAGAGTCTTCATCTTCATAAATCGCCCCTTGATCCTCTCCAGAGCAATTGCACCCTTTCTACAATATGTCACAGTCTTACAGCATGGAAACAGGCACGACTTGTCCATCCAGATCAAGATGCCCCATCTAAACTAGTGCCATTTATCCGCATTTGACCCATATCCCTTTAAACCTTGAGTGTGCCAGTGTGTGTGTGTAAGGGTGTGTCTCAGTGTGTGCTACATTGTGTGTTAGTTTAGCGGCGACAACACCGTAAGTGGAGACTTGGCGATGTCCGGAGGGCGTTTCCCTCTCTCCCTCCCCGTCTCTTCCCCCCCTCATCCCCCGGGAATGCGGGCCAGTCCAGGTGCTCTGTGGCCAGCTGGGGTCAGGGGGAGGCGAGAGACAGTGACTCGGGGCTCCGGGACCAGAGCCTTAGCCCAAGATTCATCCCCGCAGCTCCGGAGACAGCACCGACGCCCCCATTCACCCGTTCCACTCCTGGCTCCGGGCCGGGGTTAACACTCCAAGGGGTGTGGACAGAGCGGCCAACAGACACAGAGCCCCCGGAGGTGAGGGTGGGAGGTGTGAGCGGTGCCCCAGCCAGGAGTTGGTGCTGGGCTCACCACCGTGTCTCACCTATCACACCATCTGCACGGGAATGTGTAGCTTAGTTTAGACAAAATTCCACGTTGTGGAGCGGCGGACAAAAATGCTGGAGAAATGCTTGAGTCTGAAGAAGGGTCTCGACCCGAAAGTCACCTATTTTCTTTGCTCCATAGATGCTGCCTCACCTGATGAGTTTCTCCGGGATTTTTGTCTACCTTGCCATTTTAAATAGTGTGCGATGGGCTTAGGCCAATCAAATTGTTCCTTCTTTACAGGCAACCCGCCGCCAAAAAACTATTCTCATTGGTGAGTGTGGAGAAGAGCTGGAAGCCTTTGGTTAATTGAATTCTTCGTGACTTTATTTATTTATTTTTAAAAATTGAGCGTGAAATTCTGTGATCAGCGTGAGAATTCTGTTTAATGCGCGAATCTCACGCTCAATGCATTAGTGTTGTTAGCCCTGTTCAATCATAGGGTGCTGGTTGTATGGAATAAACTACCAGAGGAGGTAGATGTGGCAGGTACAATCACAACATTTAAAAGACACTTGGGCAGGTACATGGATTCAGGCACGGAAATTGCTATCAAAACCTGGGGGGGACCGGGGGGGGGGGGCACAATTTCTTGGCGGCCGCGCGCGCATGCGCACACTCACACACACATGCGAGGCTTTGGAGGCTTCAGCCATGGGCCCTGTGTAGGCCCACTGTCAAAATAAACTTAAGCGAGAGAGGTGGTAGAGCGAGCATTCGGTCCTGGTGTTCTGTCTGTTCAGCAGCAAGAGATCAACATCAGACAAGGCGCTAGTGGGGAGAAAAAGACTCCGTACAGACAGCGCCCGGAGTCAGGATCTAAAACCGTGTCCATGGCGCTGTGATGCAGCAGCAAAGCACAGGCCGCATGGCCTCTCTCTCTCTCTGTGTACCTGCCAGCAGCGGCGGTGACCCGGTCCCGGTTCCCTCTGCTCATCTGGTGCCGACCCCACGCTGTACCGAATCACCCCCGAGTCAAGCGGCGCGCTGGGCTGGATTCATGCGAGGCTTCGGCCGTGGGCTTGAATCTGCCCGTTCATGGGTCTTTCATCGACCGGCGGAGGTTTCACCATCGGGAGCCTTAATCGTCTTGATGCAGCAGTTTGATTTTAAACCACGACGGGTGCTGAAAGGCCCAGCGAATGGGCAGATTCAGCCCTTAGAGAGTGGCTGATGAAGTCCGGATGACAAAACATGGGGGGGATTGTCTCCCACCTCTCAAAGAATGGGGGGGACGTGTCCCCCCCCCCCCCCCCTGTACCCCCCAGGATTTCCGCCCCTGCATGGATCGGAAAGGTTTAGAGCGATATAGACCAAATGCAGGCAAATGGGACTAGCTTAGATGGGGTATCTTGGTTGGTATGGCTAAGTGGACCGAGGACCTAGTTCCTTGTTGTATAACTCTATGACTAAGTGGTATCAAAGGATATGAGAATCATGTGGGAAAGTGGACTAGGCATAAACCTTATCAAATACTGGAGGTTTGAAGGGTCGTAAAACCTACTCCAGCTTGTTATCTTCTTAGATTGCACCCAGGCATTTAGCATGAAAGAAGTAACATATTACTATCTGTTCATTTCCAATGACTGATATAGCCTTTTTATGAACTATTCTGAAACTAATGAAGAATATGGAAATCATAAACTTTGTAATTGCTACTTTGTAGCATCTGCATTTTTCTCAGTCTAATGTTTTACCAGTTAATATGCAGTTTATACTATGAAAGTTTATCTCACCTGTTCAGGTCATCACATTTTGAAGCACAGGAAGGTAATTTAGCGTTGATTGGTCCATCAGAGAGCTTTCATTAAGCTCTTTATTGAAGCATCAACCTGACGTTATGACGTATAATATCTATTTGCTCCAACCCCATGGGCCCAAAAATATATGTAATAATTAAAAGTAAATTACAATTACTGGATAAGTGTGTGCAAATTGATGCTAATCGTGGTAGCTGTGACAGCACAGATATGCTGGTAAATCTGACTGCTCCTGTTTCCTACTTTGAGAATACTGGTAGATAAGTGCACAATAAAAAGCTTCCTTTAAGGGAAGGTAACTTAATTCACCAAAATCTTTGGGGAGAAAGTCTGCCCTTTCTAAATGATTCCAGAGCTTGGGGACAGTGTTATACTAGATACTGTTGTAGGAAGTTATTAAGAAGACAAAATTGTCTTGAAAGTGATGATTAAAATTCCATCACCACTGCAAAGGTATTTATTTAATTAGATGACATTTATGGATTGTTCTGGGCAATTATGAATCATTTACATAATCTTTTTATAGGAAATGAAAAGATTCAGAGCTAATTTCTAATTGCTTATTCCTTACCTCGTGTACAACAATTAAGAAAAAAAGGACTTTTAGGATATCATTAAGGCTGCATATATAAAAAAAAAGATTATTTATTCAAGCACCTGGAAATACTGACTGCACGACACACAGTGAGATTATGGTGAGAAAAATTGGAAAATATGTCTCAAATGCACAAATAACTCATTTAGCATAGAAGAGAGATAGAGGACCCATCATAACTCTTTGGGGGGCAGGCTTGGATTTAGTTTTTTTTTAATGCAGCTGATGGTGGTGATTTACAGCAGAATATTCCTGAGCATGCTGCCTGTTATATTGGGCACAGCATCAATTAATGTTTTGGTTATGCTTTTCTCAAGTTCCTATCTTCAGCTGTGTGCTAGGTTTACTTCCAATCAGGTTTCACTGGGTGTGGTGGAGATTTGCTATCATACATACCATCAGTTAGAATAATATGGAGCACCACGCTGTCTCCTATTTATTGGAAAAGCATACCTACATTTCAAGTGGTGCCTTCAACCATTTGCTCTAAATCTGTCCTTTCTTGATCTTTCCTGCCCCATTAACATTCTAAGTGCAATGTTAAGATGAAAGTCAATATTATAATGCCACTAGATTGTTCTTGAATTTTAAAGTGTGAATAATATTTATATTTTAGTTTGTACATTGTTTCTTCTGTAAGTATATTGTACCTGTTTCAATCTGTAGGGTGACTGAAGCAATGGATTCGTTCTCAGATATTCCAACCAGCAAATTCAATCGATCACTTATAGGTAGGTAATTGTCTTGTTGCCTTCATTACATGGAATCTGATCACTAGAACAAAATACTACATCTGACTCAATGTCAAGCTTAATATTAGGTAGCTGTATCACAGAGTAATCAGAGCAGCATATTATTGGTTTCCAATAACATGAAATACAAACCACAAGAATCCCTACATGAGTCACAGGACACAATTTCCCACACACAAAAGTAATGCTGACAATTCCTAGTCAGTCCTTGCATTTTAAAATACATGCAAATCTCATCTCGCAGAATAGAATCAGCAAAACTCATCAAGTTTCATGTTTTCAGGGGGAAATAATGGAAACAAACCATACTCATTGCCACCTGCCTCCCTCTGCTTAAATTGTGAACAATTGATTTCCATACTAAGCTTGTTAACAGAAACAAGTGCAGGAAACCTATTATCAATTATCCGCAACTGCACCTGAAATGTTAATGTTTTTTTTCTTTCCACAGATGTTGCTTGACCTGTTGAGTGTTTCTAGCATTTTCTGTTTGTAACTCTCTGATCTTCCTCGTAGCCTATACTGCCACATGGTTTTGTATCATCAGCAAGCTTGGATCTGGACTTGCCCTTTTTGCACTTGATCCAAATTTATCATTGCCTTCCAGATTATGAGATGCTGGAGAGCAATCACTAATAGAGTCAAGAGAGTTTTATTGTCATGTTTCCCAGATAGAACAATGATATTTTTACCTGCTGCAGCACAACAGAATATGTAAACATAGTAAGATATGATAAACGAGAGAGAAAAGAGAAGTTCAGTGGGTACATATACACATACTACCAATAAATTTATTTATATATATATATATATATATACACACACACACACACACATACACACATACTCAAAAAACAAACAATAGTGCAATAATAATAATAATATTAGTGTATTGTGGTTCAGAGCTTTTAAGAGGTTGTAGTGTTTAATAGTAAGATTAAATGAGAACTTACCAGTTTGAAGTTTGATCTTTATTTTATGAGGAGTTTCGTTGAGGGATTACGTGAAGAAGCCCCGCCAGGCGCATTCTTCAAAGCAGCGGCATGAAAAACACAGAACCAATGGCCAGAGTAAGATAGTAAGGCCCAACATAGACTAGAACTACCAGATGATCATTTATATTATGAGGGTTGGGAGCAGAGGGCACGTAATCCCTCATCAAATAAAGATCAAATTTCAAACAGGTAAGTTCTCGTTTAATCTTACTATTTTACTTCGGAGTCACGTGAGTGACTACGTGAAGATTTTAAAGCTCTGTGTTTTTTATGTCATAGATTCATTCCATACGACACTCTGTTTAGTCAATACAGTAGTGAGTAAATAGCATTTTTAAAACATTGTTTCAATTTATGTAATAAGTCTTTTAATCATAAAAAGAACAATTTTTTAATAACCCCTCTATCGCAAGGGAAAAATTTTACAAAAGAAAAATGATAATGATATCAAATGATAACATAAATCGATAATATAAATCGATAATATTAAAAACACAGCCAGCATTTAAAGAGAACCCAACACTGTGTGTCCAAATCCTGGCACCGTGACAACAGGTTTATCATAGAACTTTGAAAAAGTTTCTTCTTTACACCACCCTGCGGCGTCTAAAATTTGATCGAGTCTTGTATGTCTTGTACCTTCGCCGCGGACGTAGCTGCAGCCCTAGTGGAGTGAGATTTAAACACATCAGTGTCTATTCCTGATAAATCCAAAACCTGTTTTAACCATCTAGAAATGGTTTGAACTGAAACTTTTGTATGTGGTTTTTTGTGTGTTATCAGTAACAATGTCTCAGCACCTCTGAGATTTTTGGTTACTTCAATGTATTGAATTAAATGCTTAACTACACACAATGTTTCATCAACAGGGTATGCTTTAAACGTTACCTTGGCTCCAGTTTTTCCTGGTCTGCTTTGTTTGGTCAGATCATAAATATAAAACACAATATTATCTGAAGCCACATGCATGCAATCTAACCTTAACAATTGCAAAGTTTGTACTTTTTGAGCTGACACTAATGCCATTAACATTACTACCTTGAATGTTAACCTCTGCAAAGACATTGAAGTAATTGGAGTCCATTGCCTAAGCAAAGTGAGAACAATGCTAACTTCCCAAATTTCTGTATATCTGGGCTTGGGAGGATTTTTATTAAAAATTCCTTTCATGAATCGGGATACTAATGGGTGAGACCCAATTGAGTCTCGATCAGATATTTGGCCTGAATAGAACGACAAAGCACTACGAGCACTATTAATGGCACTATAACTTAAGTGCTCATTGAAATGTAACCCAGCAAGGAACTCCAATACATTTGATATGTTTGCAGTATGATAAGATATCTTTGACTGCCTACAGAAGGCTTCCCATTTCTTTATATGCGACATATATTGTTTTTTAGAGCTATTTCTCCAAGCTGCAGCTATAACATCCATGGTCCTGTCCGACAGTCCAAACTCTTGCAATGGTCTGGTCAGAACCTGCAGATTAACAAATTCATATGATCATGCAATGGATGAATTTCTTTTGTTACTGGTTGTATCAACAAATCGCTGAAACTAGGAATCGTCATGCACGGTTCAATAATCATTTTAAGCATCAATGGGAACCATGACTGTGTAGGCCAATTTGGCACCACCAAAATGCCCTTGGCAGCGTCTTGCGCTATTTTCTTGAGACAGTGCCCAATCAGACAGAATGGGGGAAAAGCATAAAAGAACGTATTCCCCCAGTGTAGCGAGAAAGCATCCACCATTACTGCCCCTGGATCGTGTTCCCAGGACACGTATTTGGGCAATTGGTGATTTAATCTAGATGCAAACAGATCAATGTCCGGTACTCCATACCGACTGACAATCTTTTTGAAAATTTGTGGATTTAACATTCATTCTGTACTGTCTTTAAATTTTCGTGATCTATTGTCTGCCACAATATTGTCTCTCCCTGGGAGATAAATAGCTGAAAGCCAAATATTCTTACCAACACACCAATGCCACATCTGGTTAACCAGATGATCACATGATAATGATCTTACTCCACCCATGTGATTGATATATGCCACAGCTGTAGTATTGTCTATTTGTAATTGGACATGCAAGTCCTTCATAGTAGAACAATAAGCTTTTAATCCATAAAATGCTCCCAGTAACTCCAAATAATTTATATCATATGTTTGGAGCAATAAATCCTCTTGGACAGTCCATCTGCCCCCACAGCTGGTATCATTATCCGTAGCACCCCATCCGTGAGAACTTGCATCAGTTTGCAAAATCACTGCTGGCTGCTGAACCAAAATGTTTTTAGCAGTTTGTGGAACATTCTCAATCCACCAATGCAATTCTAATAAAGCTTCCTTTGGCAATTGCATGGGCCTATCAAAATGGCCTGCTCGCTGTATAAGCGCTTGTGTTTTTGCCCTTTGGAGATTTTGGTAATGCAGTGGACCAAATTCTACTGCAGGTAATGCTGCTACTAACTTACCAATAACCTTAGCAAGTTCTCGGATGGAGGGATAAGGTTTGTCAATAAGGCACCGACATACATTTGTAATATCAACAATCTTGTCTATTGGTAAAGTTACTAACATGGTAACGGAATTAATCACAAACTCCAAATATTCAATAGTCTGGGATGGCTGTAAGTTAGATTTTGTTAGATGAATCAGGAACCCTAGCCTTTCAAACAGACTTGTAGTTGCTGAGACTGATTTTTCAGCTTACTCCTGATTAGCATTGACAATTAAAATGTCATCTAGATAAGCCATAACAATGTGTTTTTGTGCCCTTAGCAGTGCAAGTGCTGGTTTCAACAATTTAGTGAACAGCCTAGGAGCTGAGCTTAATCCATTAGGTAATGCTTTGTATTGCCACAGCTGTCCCATCCAATTAAATTTCAAATACCTGCGAAAGTGACGATGAATTGGTACTGAATAATATGCATCCTTCAAATCTATTGTAGCCATGTAACAATTTGTTGATACCAGCTGCATTGCAGTGTTGAAGGTATCCATTTTAAAATGTTTATACTGGACAAATGTATTCAATTGTGTGAGGTCTAAAATGATTCTACAACCCCCATCTTTCTTTGGTCTGGGGAAAATATTTGACACAAATTGTTGTGGATCCTCACCTGATTTCTCGATAACTCCTTTTTTACACAATTTCTTAACTTCTTTATCAATTTGAATTTTTTCAAATACAGAAAACACCAAAATATGATTAGGCTTATTCTGTCCCAGTGGATCAATACCTTCTGCAAAATCGAAGGTAGATCCTAAAACAGTATCTAATATAACACGATCAGATGTTATACAGTCCCATTCATCATAAAACATTTGAAGTCTAACACCAATCTGAGGTTCGTCCAAAGATTCTTCTTTAATAGGATAACGTTTTTGTACCTCTCCAACCGGACGTGGTGGTCTCCTTCTCCCAACATATGGGTGAACATTCGGCTGTGCTGGTTGGTAATTCTTCCTTACCATACTCCTGCCTCGGCTTGTTCCAGCTCCAAAATCAAATCCCCTTCTCATTTGACCGGCCCTTCTTTGGCCAAAAACGAAGGGTTTCATGAGGCCAATAGTCTTTGCCTCTTCATCAATTTATTTAATTTGTTTAGACAGATTTTCTCCAAACAAATAACCAGGAGCTTGAACATTGCTTGATCTGCAAAAAACCTGCAAATCTTGGATGTAAAATGGGCCGAATGGCAATCTTCCTCATACAATTATTCTCAAAAAATGAGTTGCAGAACAATGCCAACATATCCTTCTGAACTTTGGTCATTCCACAACTTTCCACTTGCCTCCCTAAAGCAGTGATCCCAGCCGAAATTAGTTTGAGCATTCTTTGAAATCGTATTTCCTGCGCCCGCATCATTGATGACATTGGCGCCCAAATAGCCGGATTCACCATAGGCACCTTCAGTGAGGTACAATTAACAGGTGTTTTATATAAATCTGCTGTTTCAACCATAACACCTTTTTGAAGCGGGTGAGAGACCATATAATTAATGTTGGCCACCAGGTTTTCTTCCATGGCCTCACCGCCTCCTCCAGGTATAGCAAAACTTTGTGCCACATCAGGCACACCTGGATCAACATTTTTGTATTGTGATGGGTACTCATGACCTAAATCACCACCTTCAGGATCAGTCTCATGTAGCCCTGGTACTCCTGAGACTTGCTCAAAGGAGACTTCCTCCAGCCCAATCCCAGGCACTGGAGTTTCAAATTCCCAATTCAAACTGGCACCATATTCATGATATGGAACCCCCTCAGGGGCTGCCTGGGAATATTCTGGGTTTTTAGACCCTTGGTTGATTATTGTCTAGAGTATTTTCTCCATTTGATCCATTCTGAGCCATAAGGCTTTTCTGTCTGGACTTCCAGAATCAGATTCATCAGAACCCACAGGCCTTTTTTAGGCACTGGGTTTTCCTCCGTGGCTCCTGCTTGTGGAGCAACTAAAGGCTCACTAACGGGTATTTCAACGGCCACCGGTATCAGAACCAGCTCCGCAATAATCTGCTGTCCCGACTCTTCTCCACCCCGGGACGCACGTTTTACCCACGATTTTTTAGGAGCTTTCTCCATTTTTATTTTTAAACTCCTCCTGGTCTTTACCCACCAGCCTACAGAGTTTGAAAATGCCCTGGAAGTAAAAATAATTTACTTACCAGCTGGCCTGTTCCTTACCGCTGGTGGAGCTGCGCTCTGCAGCTCTTTCCCTACCGACAGCGTCGACATAATGCCGATCAAGCGTCAGGCGGGGCTTCTTCACGTAGTCACTCACGTGACTCCAAAGTAAAATAACCTGATGGCTGTAAGGAGGAAGCTGTTCCTGAACCTGGACTTTACAGTTTTCAGTCTCCTGTACCTTCTTCCTGATGACAGTGGTAAAATGAGTGTGAGGCCAGGATGGTGTAGGTCTCTGATGATGTTGGCTGCCTTTTTGAGGCAGCGACTCCGATAAATACCTTAGATGGTAGGGAGGTCAGAGCTGGTGATAGCCAGTGTTCACAACTTTTTGCAATCTTTTCCACTCTTGGACGTTCAAGTTGCCGAACCGGGCATTGATGCAACCAGTCAATATGCTCTCTACTATGCACCTGTAGAAGTTCAAGAAAATCCTCTTACATACCGAATCTCTACTAGTCCCTCAACAGGAACGACGCTGCTCTTGATCTTGGCTTCCTTCTTCAAGTCGTCCAAGAAGGACCTGAGCTGACGCCGGTTGTTCCCCTTCAACCACTTGCCCCTCCCCCTCCTTCTGAGGATGAGGTTCAGAGAGCTGGTGAGACCATCACTTCTTACAACATACTTGGTGTCACCCTTGAAGAATCCAAACAAACCAAGTATCTTGGCATCAAATTGCAGAATGATCTACGTTTGAATGGTCAGACTCATCGTGTAACATTGAAAGCAACAGGTGTCCTAAACTTCCTGAGGCGCAACTTCCATCATTGTTCAGCTTCTGTCAAGGAGAAGCTGTATTTCACCCTTGTTAGACGTCATCTGGACTACGCAGTTGCAGCTTGGGACCCATACACAGATAAAAACATTTCATCCATCGAACATGTCCAAAGACAGGCCGCTCGATTTGTTACTAACACCTACGAGTGAGAAGCGAGTGTCACCAAACTTCTGAATTCTCGGGTGGAACCCTCTCCAAGACAGACGTGAAGCTCACCGTTTGACCTGTTTTTACAAAATGTTAAATGGTCAGCTAGACATAGATCACAAGACCTACACCAACCCCAAACCAATTAGGAGCAGACGAGGGCATTCGATCCAATTTGTGGTCCCAGCCTCAAAGACAGATGTGTAAGCAATTTGTTTTTTCTACGCACTATTAAAGCAAGGAATAATCTCCACCAAGCCACAGTTGCCCAGCCTGATGCAACTAAATTTAAAGTGGCACTTTCTTCCCAATAACCCTCTCTGGCTAAGCCCCTCCCTTCACCACCTCCAGTTTAAATCCCAGTTGGAATATTTTGGAGGACCAAATAACCAAGAACCAAGAACCTTGTAGGTTTGGCCACCGGAGGGAGGCCAATCTGGGCGGATGTTGGGCTCCTTTGGTGGCCTGGATTAACTCATGGATTTCCTCCACTGGAATGAGTGGAGCGGCTTAGGGGAGAGTGAGAACATCCATTGACTCGTTGTATGAGGAGTCCCCTTCCACCTGCTCACTGCAGGTGGAGTGACCATCCCCATCCCCGGACACACCCTTAGTGCTCCATACTCCCACCTCACGCTGTGCGGCAGTTGCCTCTGCCCCACCCGCTGGTCTCTCCTCCACCTCAATCCCATCCCTGGGACCAGTGGCAGAGGGGCCTTCCCCCGATGTACCTGGGGAGTCAAGACCATCGACAGGGGGGGCGACTATCCCTCCCCCAGTTGGGCCCAGAGTGGACTGGTGCACCAGACTCAGGGAGTCCCTCTGGAGCCAGGTCCTGAGGGGAGCAGTGTTAGTTTCCCCTACCCCTTCCCCGCCTACAGTGTCTGCCTCCAGAGGCGAGCTCTGTGCCTCATCCTGGGTGGGTTGCTCCTGGGCATCCTCAGGTGCCTGATGTGGGACTCCGTCCCCAACAGGAATCTCCTCCTGCTCCATAACACCCGAGAGGTCCCCATCGCCATCCTCCCCAGAATACCCTCCATAACATGGGACCGGGGCCCAAAACTGAGGGCGGGTGTCTTCCTCCACCACAGTACTCCCCTCTCCCCTGGAGGATCCCTGTTTGTCCCCCTTCCACTCCTCCTTAGAGAGATTCCTCCTTCTCATTTTCGATGGGTAAGAGCTCACAGACTATGGGGTCCCCTGAGCAACCTTCTTCTGCGGTATCCCCTCCTCCCGCCCGATCCCCACAGCCCCCGGCTGGATTAAGGAGCTTGCAGACTTGCCAACTTGTCCCCCTTCTTTTGAACCCCCTCCCCCCCTGCCCCCCTGCGCCCCCGACCCCCCATCCACACCTACACTCTGCGCAACCCCAGAGTTCCCTGACTCAACTACAGGGGGGGTGGGGGGGGGGAGGGAGAGGGGTTAGTAGCACCGGAAGCGGAGACCTCCGCCCGGGCTTTGGGGCAATTCCTCCGAATATGTCCCACTTCCTTACAGGCATGGCACCTTGGGCGCTCTGATGTCCTGTAGACAGTGAAATCGCACCCATCCTGCTGGACACTGAAGCGCCCATCAACTACCTCCTCCTGGTCCTACATTTGGACAGGACCACCTACTGTTCAGTGGTCGCCAAGGGCTCGACCTACAGGAATGTTCCCCCAATTGTGAACCCTTTACTCACGGCCGCTTTCATCCCCTCAACGGACTCGAGGAAGAACACGGCCTTCCCGAACATCCTGCCCAAATACAGGACACCTGCAGGCTTCGCCACCAGGGCCACAGTCACGGCAGTCCTGCAGGTTTATATGAGGGGGCGAGTAGCACCTTATACCGTGCTCGAAAGGCAGATTCTTCGTGGAGAAGTGGGCCCCCAGAGGAGCAGCCGAAGCAGCTGAAGTAGCCACCTTTGCATAGCTCCTGGAAGGACCCGATCCCCCAGAACACTGGCCCTGCATGGTATCAAGCGCTACATTTTAAAACATAGCACTTCAACACACTGACACAGACAGTCCAAATGGCACGAGGCCAAGTCCAAAGACAAAAACAAATGGAACAGTTCATGGGAGAGAGGCAAGTGGTGTCGCCTCGAACGTTGTTAATGGCCGTTCACCCGAAAAACTGGTGCGTCACCACCTCCGCAAGGCTATCTCGGCTCTCCTGCATTCCCTGGTGTGCTGCTGACCTTCGCAAGCTGTTCTTCGCCACTCCTACAGCAACGAAAGGGACTTGCTTGCAGTCTTGTTGTTGGAAGCCTCTTATCTCCGTCGGTCTTGCCGAGAGAAAGGGGGCTTAGTTTTCAGCTCCAGGCTCCAAGGCCGCAGAAAGAGGTCGAGACGGAGCAGGTGAAGAAAACCTCCCATACCGCACGAAAGCAAGACTGGCCCGGACAGCACCGACGAGGCAGTAAGGGGGGGTTGTTCTGGATGCAGGTGTAAAACTCCAGAAAGATTTTCTCTTACCTTTTGGTGAAACGCAGTTCCTGGCAGGTTGCCAGCCAGTTGGGAGAGCTCGACAGTTAGTTGATAAGACTGTTCACAGTCCCAAAAACAAGCAGAAACTTTAAAACAAGACGCAGCGATACACAGAAATGTTTAAATGTATCAATGTGCCTCCTCCGAATTCCAAAAGATGTTTTAACGCACTAGTTCTTGTGTTTGGACGAGAGCTCCGAATCACCACACCACCTCGTGTAACCAGCTTGGAGGGGATGATGGTATTGAATGCCGAGCTGTAGTCAATAGTACAGTGCAGGAACATGCTCTTCGGCCACAAAGTCCATGCTGGGCAAGATGCCACATAATCCTTACAGTACCCTACGAATCACCATCGTCCTTCCAACTGTTCCATACTCATTGTTTTCTGAATATTAACCAGTCCCGCAGTCCACACAACAAAATTAGTCCCAATCCCATGTACTCTAATTGTGTCTTAAATTATCATGTATAACCTTCTTAAAGACCTTCTTAAAATCCAACGACTAGTTCATTCTGTATTCTACTAGTTACAACCTCAAAGCATTACAATAGATTTATGAAATGTGATTTGCCCTTATAAATCTACATTGACTGTGCCTCATTTACTATTTTCTAATACCCGATGTCTTCTTTGAAAACAGATTGCATCATTTTTTTCTAACAGATGTTAGACTAACTGGTCTGACATCTCTGCTTCCTTTTCGTAAATAATGTACCATATTTACATTTACCACCTTTTAATGTGATCTATTCAGGAGTTCATGAAATTTTGGGAGAAGACACGTTGTGCATCCAGCATCTCAAAATCTTTGGATCTAGGTCATCGAGGCCTAGACATTTATCTCCTTTAATTTCCGCAATACTTTTTTTAACCAATGCAAATAGCCTTTACCCTTTCATTTATCCTGGACCTGTAGACCTCCATTGTTTCTGGAAGATTTTATGTGTCTCAGCCATTTCCTTATTACCCTATACAAGTTCTCCTATTTCAGTCTGCAAGGGACTCACATCACTTTCAGCTAATCTTTAAATTTTACTAATGTATAGAAGGTTTTACAATCTTGCAAAAAACAAACATTTTAGTCTGTAAGATAGACAAAAATGCTGGAGAACCTCAGTGTGTGAGGCAGCATCTATGGAGCAAAGGAAATAGGCGATGTTTCGTGTCGAGACCCGAAACGTCGCATATTTCCTTCGATTCATAGATGTAGCCTCACACGCTGAGTTTCTCCAACATTTTTGTCTACCTTCAATTTTCCAGCATCTGAAATTCCATCTTAGACTTAGTCTGTAATTTTTACAGTAAATTATTGCTTTTCTTATTGAACCACTTGTATTTTACCTTTTATTTCCTTATCAGTGCTTTGGTTTTTGCTGAAGACTGATTTTTTTTTAATCCTCAGGCCTACTCCTTTGACAGCATTATAAACCTTGACTTTTAAGTTAATATTTCCTTTAACTTCTCTTGATAGCCTTTGCTGACCCACTTTTTTTTTTGCCTTTAGGGAATTTGCAAACTATGTATTCTTTATTTAAATGGAGTGATACGTCACAGAAATGGTGCCTTTGGCTCATCATGTTCATGCCTATTATCATGTATCTATCTACACTAATTCCATTTACCAGTACTTGGTGATTCAAGTGCTTATCTAGGTATTTCTCAAGTGTTGTTAGAGTATTTGTCTTCAATAGTCACTCAGATGTGCATTGCAGATGTTAACCAAGCTCTAGGAGAAAACGTTCTTCCCTGTAGCCTCTTACACCTTACCTTAAACCCATCCCTTGTATTTTAGGTCCTTCTCCTAAGGGGTACAGTTTCTTACAAATCAATTGATTTTTGTATACCTCTATTAGTTACCCAATCCCAGTCTCCACCACTCCAGGAGAAACAGACCCAACCTATCCAGCCTTTCCTTATAAATGAACCATTCAATCCCAGGCAACATCCTAGTGAATTTCCTCTTCACCATTTCCAGTGCAATCACAATTTTCTGATAATATGGCAATCAGAATTGAAGACAGTCTATTGTATCAGTTGTGACCTAAACAATGTTTTATAAATGTGTGTAGAACGCAAACTGCTGGAATAACTCAGCGAGTCAGGCACCATCTCTAGACATAATCTCCTTGCTCTTTTATTCTATGGCCCAGCCAATGAAAGTATCACAGAAGCCTTCCTCATCACCTCGTCTGTCGGCGCTGCAACAATCTGGGATTCTTGAAGTACACAAAGATCCTTGTTTCCCCTTCGTCCCCTTGGGCAGTACCATATGTTGTTACACATCTTTTGTTGCTGTAATATCTGTTCACACCATTTCCTAATTGAAATCATACATCTTGTCTTTGTAGTTTGCTTTATTTAGATTTAAAATCATCATTTTAGATTGAACCAGAACATTTTTAAATAACAAAGCCATCAGATTTGGTTGCTGTTCCCTAAAGGCTCTTTAACTATTCAGATTCATATTTAATCCTCTCTCTTTACACAGTACTGTACTTAAAATAGCCGCCTTGTTGATTCCTCAACATAATGATTTAAAAGGCTGTAAAGGCTCTATGTGATCCTTGAATTTGTCTTTGCTGCATTGCTTCCAATTTGATTTGTCTTGTCTATCTGTCAATGGAAAGAAAGTTAAGTAAAGGTTATTGTTATATACACAAGTATGGTGAGGTACAGGTGCAATTAAAATATTGTAGAAACAAGGAACTGCAGATGCTGGGTACTACACAAAAGGATACAAAGTGCTGGAGTAACTAAGCGGGTCAGGGCAATTGAACACTGTGGAGCACTTTCTTCAGGAGGGTCTCGACCTGAAACATCACCTATCCATGTTCTCCTGAGATGCTACCTGACCCGCTGACTTACTGCAGCACTTTTTGTTCGCAATGAAAATGATGTTTGAAGCAGCATCACAGGCACATAAACTCAGACAAAACAGGAAACATAAATTACACAGACAGTGAAAAGAAAGACTGCAAAAACAGAATTAAAATTCCTCGCTAGTGCATGAGGTGGTCCACAGCATTCCATTGCTGAGGTAGGATTAGGGTTGTGCAGGTTGGCTCAAGAACCCGATTGTTGTAGGAAAGTAGCTATTCCTGAAGCTACTGGTGTGGGATTTCAGTGTTCTGCACCTCCTGCCTGATGGTGGCAGTGAGAAGAGGGCATGGTCCAAATATTGTGGGTTCTTCATAATCCTTATTCTTGTAGCAGTGCCTTATGTTGATTCTGTCAATGGTGAAACAGGCAGAGCCCAATGGTGTGACGGGCTAAGTTCACCACCCTCTGCAGCCTCTTACATGCCAGTCAAGCCATACCAAATTTATTTAAACTTCCAAGAAAGTGGTGGGACCCTCTTTGTGATGACATCTATGTGCTGAGTCAAGGACAGGTCATCTGTGATGATAATGCACAGGGTTTTGAAATTGCTAACTCCGGCTACTGACCCACCAATGAAAATTAACAAGTAACCTCTCGATTTTCCCTTTCTGAAGTCAACAATTAGTTCATGAGGAATTAGTTTTGGTGGTGCTGAGCGAGAGGTTCTTGTTATGGCACCACTCATCCAGGTGCTCTATCCCTCTGCTGTATGCTGATTCACATAATCACTGTAATAACCTTGTTGCATGTAATAACCCGTAATTTCCTGATTTATATTATTACTGAATTACTATTACTCTTTGGGAATTTACAGTGTTTTCTGCTCCTCACAATTGCTTAGCTCCACCCAAACTGATTCGACTCCTTGATTTTGTGGACAAAGATTCTTTATCCCATTCTTTCACAACAAGGCTGTCCTGCCTCCTTTTCCATTTGCCAGTTCCCTTCTGAAAATTAAAGCTACTGGAATATATAGTTTTCAATCTAGTTCACGTTGCAGACACGTAGCACATTGGCTATTGGATTGTAAGCATTTATTTCTATTAGTGTCATTAATTCTTCTATCTTGTTACAATTACGCAGTGTTTTCAGATAAAGAGCATTCAGTTTTGACCTTGTCCCAATTTTCCCCGTTCTAATTCTAACAGGAGGTATACTGTTATTTTTGCATGCACAGCTTTTGCTGACAACCTCAATTTATCATAACCATTTTGCTAATCTGTACTTTCACTTTGTCAGTTCTCCTAACCTGGTTTCCAAGAAATGGAACTTGAGGAATCAACTGTCCCAATGGCAAACTTTGTGATGATGATGATTAGAGTCAAAGAAATGCCATTGACCCGAAGTGTTACATCTGGTGCTGGAGACACTTAGATGCTGCCACACCTGCCGAGTATTACAACATTTTATTTTTTATTTTAGACATCCAGCATCTGCAGCTTTTTGCTTCTACAGTCCTGATCAAGCCCCTATTACCTTAAAATTAGGAGTGGTTTCAGAAAATAATTTACTGCCTCTGCCTTCATAAAGAGGCAGTGGAATTTGGAAACTAACTTTCGCAAAAAGATGCTGAGACTAAATCAATCGAAAATTTCATGACTGGATTTTAGGCTTCATGCAGGTTGATAGAGAAGGTACTGAGCAGTCATAGTTGTACAGCACAGAAATAGTCCCTTCAATCCAACTTGGCCATACCAACCAATATACCTTATCTAAGCTAGTCCCATTTGCCCGTGTTTGGCCATTATACATCTCAACTTTTCCTATCTATGTACCTGTACAAATGTCTTTTAAATGTTGTTATTATACCTGCCTCAACTACTTCCTTTGGCATTCACCTATCTATTTCCCCCTTGATTTTATGCACTTCTATAAGACCACTCTTAAGCCTCCTGTGTTCCAAGGAATAAAGTCTTAGCCTGCTCAACCTCCCCTTGGATTTAAGGCCTTGGAGTCCTGACAACATCCTCATAAATCTTCTCGATACTCGGTCCGGTTCAATGGCATCTTTCCTGTAGCAGGGTGACCAGAAATGAACATGATACTGTGGCCTAACCAACATGTTGTGCTGCTCTAACACAATGTCCCAACTTCTATACTAAATTTCCTTAATGATGACGACCAATGTACCAAAAGCCTTCTTCACCACCTTATCATCTGCGATGCCAGGTTCAGGGAACTATGTAGTTGTACTCCTAGATCCCACGGCTCTACAACACTTGCCAGGGCCCCATCATTCATCACACAAGTCCTGCCTTTGATTGACATCCTGAAATGCAACACCTCACTTTTATCATCTGCCATCATCTGTATAGTCTGCAAATTAACTAATCACGCCTTGTACATTCTCATTCATAGAAGTATAGAAACATAGAAAATAGGTGACATTCTGCCCTTGGAGACAAATTCTTATACAGTTGACAATGGGCCTAGCACCGATCCTTGAGGCACATCACTAGTCACCGGCCTCCAGTCCAAGAAACAATCTTCCACCGTCATCCTCTGCTTACTATCATGAAGCCAATTCTTTATCCAGTTGGTTAACGCTCCTTGGATCCTAATGATTGAACTATCCAAAACAGCCTACCCTATGGAAAATTATCAAAGGTCTTGCTGAAGTCCGCATGGTCTACACCTACAGCCCTGCCTTCTTCGACCTTCAAGGTTACTTCTTAAAAAACACAATCAAATTTGTGAGTCATTAACTCCCACACACAAAACCATGCTATTGCTAATGCATGTATATCGAGTCAGTCATCAGTTGTTGCAAAGTGTGACAGGGTCTTGGAGCTGAATGTTCCTGTGAGATATAAAAAATCACAAACGCTGTTTGAGACAAAGTCAGCAAAGCTTTTATTAAGATAATATTCTGTAACAATGTTACAAAATTTTGAGATTTAAAAAATCAAGTCTGCAATTTATCCCATCAGATAAAGCATAAAAATAAGTTTAATTTGACACTTAATTCACTTTCATATCTTCAGTATTAAAAAAGTTTGGGCCATTTTCATACTCGGAAATTAGCAACTTGCTTCCTATTGCTTTTCTATTGACTTGTCACAAAAGTTGTGATCGAGGACAGTCAAAAGCCCATAACTTCCTTAAAGTTTAAGAGAACTGAAATACATTTTCAGTTATTATAGATTGAAGTATTCTGAAACAAATATGAAACAATCTTACTTAGATGACCTGAAATTAAAGCATATAATTAGTTAGTTATCCAATTTTAGCCAATTACAAAATTCAATTACTAGATCTAAACATTTATCAATTTCTTAAGAAAAACATTAAAAACAATTTAAAGCCTAAGTGTCCAATTAACAGTCACACAATAATTCACAATAAAACATGATTTTTAAATCTAATTGTCATTAATTTAAAGGCCGAATTGAAGGAATTCAGTGTTTAATGCCTGTAAATTAATGGGCATTTTAAACAGCTTGCGAGTGGGATTTTATGGAACGTGCTGTATTGGAACGTTGCAGTTGCGGTGAATTTAAACCCAATATCAGCAGGAAAAATTCTGACAGTTCATATGGGGATTCACAATCACCGTTTCACAACATGAAATATTGATTAAAGTCCCCTAAAAAACCAAGTTTATATATAAAAATAAACAGCTTTCACTTACCTGTCGCCTACGCTAATTTTTATTTTACTGCAGCAATTAAATAGTCGGACGATTTATTTAAAAAAACGGACTTACCAGCAGTCGGAACGAATCTCCAAAAATAGATCGCACTCCAAGAAAATAAATCTCCAGATTGCAACGGGAAAACCGCATTTCAACCCCGCCCCCCCCCCCTTAAAGGCGCCAAAGTCGCGCACACGGCCAACGGCAGAACTGCAGCACCGCTAAAGGTAAGTTTTGTAACATACCTATATTCTGCAGAATAGGTGCCTCTCCTTTGCTGTCCCCTAGAGGCACAGCAAAGTCAGCAAAGTAAAGTCCCTTTATACACACAATTCTGCTGGCTTAACCTCCCCTCTGGCTTCCCAATCAGAGCACTGAGGTGCACAATCTATAGGTACGTCCCCCCAGTACCTCCCACATCATACATAGCATGTTCATGGTAATGAGCAGTTTCTTGACCGGGGGGTGTAAGTAATATTCATTTATTTCATTAAGCATGCTCAGTTGCTATTGACCTGGCCGAGTTTCTTGTATTTTAATTGAAAAGCTAGTATCTGGTGATTATGGCCGCATCCCCCATCTCTGTCTGCCGCTATACAATGCTATCAGTGGTGCTCAAGGACGATGCTGGTTACCTCATTCACAAGGACGTTAGAATCTTCGCCCGGACCTTCACAACAGTGGGGGTTTAATCACTCTATTTCTCACATTCCTGTCTTCCGGAGTTGGTTGAAAAAGACGATAGCGGAAATGATAAAGATTCCAATTTAACCATGTGGCTGAGATACTGTGTACACAGTCAAGTGTCCCATATCTAGGAACATAATCACCTACAATTATTCAAATGTGAATTGAGGGAATAGTAATATCAGGTGTATGAATACCTTCAACGATGTTGGAACTTTGAAGTAAGGTGATAGTGCTACTGATTTGTTGCTAGAAACACTATCATGCCAAGCAGCATTTAGAAAACCATCTGATGATGTATCTAACAAAGGGTTTTCAAACTGAAATGTGTACATAGAACATAGAACAGTATACACAGGACCAGGTCCTCTGGGCCATCATATCCATGCTGAACATAATGCGTAGTTAAACTAATCTCTGCCTGCACGTGATCCATGTCCCTTAATTTCCCTTAACCAACCAGCATAACCCTAATCCTATCTCAGCAACTCAACACTAGGAATCGTTTCTTGCAGTCTCCTCAACCTCCGACATTCCAAAGAAAACAATCCAAGTTTGACCAACCTCTCTTTATAGCTAATAGCCTATAATCCAGGCAGAAATCTGGTGAAAATGTCTAAAGAAGGGTACCAACCAGAAATATTCCATGTCCAGAGGAGGTTTACAAGAATGATACCAGGAATGAGTAGGTTAGCAGATGATCAGCGTTTGATGGCACTGGGCCTATACTCGCTGGAGTTTAGAAGAATGAGGGAGAATCTCATTGAAACATATAGAATAGTGAAAGGAGTGGATAGAGTGGATGTGGAGAGGATGTTTCCACTAATGGAAGAGTCTAGAACTAGAGGTCATAGCCTCAGAATTAAAGGACGTTCTTTTAGGAAGGAGATGAGGAGAAATGTTTTTAGTCAGAGGGTGGTGACTCTGTAGAATTCTTTGCCACAGAAGGCTGTGGAGGCAAAGTAAGTGGATATATTTAAGGCAGAGATGGATTCTTGATTAGGTAGAGTGTCAGAGGTTATGGGGAGAAGACACGAGAATGGGGTTAGGAGGGAGAGATAGATCAGCTATGGTTGAATGGCGTAGACAATGGGCCGAGTAGCCTAATTCTGCTCCAATCACTTATGATCCATTCCTCCCCAAATGCTTCCTGACCCACTGATTCCTCCAGCACATTGTAATTTGTTCAGCATTCTGGTAAACCATGTCTGTACCGTCTCTAAAGCTTCCACATCCTTCCTGTAATGGGGTGACCAGAACTGAACATAACACTCCATAGGTATCCTAACCAAAATCCTATAAAGCTCCAACATTACTTCTTGACTCAAACACAATGCCCCAACCAATGAAGCCAAGCATATCATATGCCTTCTTTACCACTGTAGTTGTGTGGCCACATTCAGGGTGCTATGAACCCCCAGATCCATCTGTACATCAATACTGTTAGAGGCCTTGCCATTAATTGTACAGTCTCCCCTAACATAACCTGAAATGCAGCACCTCGTGTTTGCTGGGATTAAACCCCATCTACAATTTCTCCATACATTTCTGCAGCTGATATATATCCTGCTGTATAAATAATTATCCTCACCGTCTGCAACTTCACCAATTTTGGTGTTGTTTGCTAAATTACCATCCCACCCATCTACACTCATGCCCAAGTCCTTTATATAGATCATAAACAACAGAGGCCCCAGCACAGATCTCTGTGGAACACCACTAGTCATAGACCTCTAGCCAGGATAACAATCGTTCACCACAACCCTCTGATTTCTGTGAGTAAGCCAATTTTGAATCCAAAACGATCAAGTCATCGTGGATCCCATGCATCTTAATCTTCTGCTTCAACCTACTATGAGAAACGTTATCAAATGCCTTACTAAAATCCATGTTGACAACATCCACCACCATACCCTCATCGACCACCATCGTCACCTCCTCAAAAAACGCATAAAGTTTGCAAGACAATACATACAAAGTCATGCTGAATGTCCCCTCCATTAGCTTCCCTACCACTGACATGAGGCTCACTAGTTGTAATGTCCTAGATTATCTCTACTTCCCTTCTTAAACAAAGCAACAACATTGACCATTATCCAGTACTCCAGACCTTGCCTGCGTTTAGAGAAAATGCAAAGATTTTTGTCAACTCTTTTTCTCTTTCTCCTTTTCTGTTTTTATTTCAGATTTCCTACATCTGCAGTTTTCGATTTTCTTTATTCGTTGCTGGCTTCAACCAGTTTGCAAGTCAGGTTCTGAACAGCATGCCTGTTCATGGGCATAAAAGTCAGTTCATAAATGCTGACTTTAATGGAGGAATCTTAGTCCTTTGGAAGAGATTTGCTATCTGAATGGCTTTGCTAAAAGAAAGACAAATGCTCAAAACTGAATGGATCTTAGATGTGAGGCTAATAGAGTTTGGAGTACTGTTTGAAAGATAGAAGTTTAAAGACATAGGAATCTGTTTGTTGAATTATTCACTCCTGAACTTAAAATAGATACTTTCCAAAGAGTTTGACTGTATACTGTGTCACTGCCCATTTCTCAAACAATTGGGTAGAGCACACTAGATTGATCATACTATGCATAGACGGTCAACCTTATTATACCTCCGGTGGCATTGTTAATATTGGCCAAATTAAAGACACCATAAAATGGAGGATCTCTGCACTTGGCAGAATTGCTTAACCCTTGTCAGCTGAACTTTACAGGCTTTGAATAGCGCCAGCCAGTCTAGGCTCAGACTGTTATGCAGGATGGGGAGGGGTCCAGGTGTTCTCCTTGTTTCTCCTAAATTGATAAAATGTAGTTTGCAGTTTTGCAAACAAACCCTAAATGCATCATTTCGATTGGATCGCTGCAAAAACATTGTAAATAGTATAAATAATGTTGCAAGATGGTCATCATGTTAATCGATGATTTGACGAACTGTTGAGCCTTGAGAAACTTTTTGAATCTCAGGGCACATGTTTCAACGTTTATTCTTGTTTGCTTCCTTCTAGAACTTTCTTTCAAATATATTGTATTAGTTACGGTATTATTGGGTTAGGGAAATGTCTATCATATACTGTGTTAATTGATATCTGTTATTGGACTGTTAGAGACCACTCCCATGTGGTTCGGCCCCTCAAGGTTCGGGGACCTATAAAAGACCACTCCCACGAGGTCCTGTGTCGATCTTCTGGGAGAGCACTTGGGATTCCGTGACCTTCTGGAGTGTCTCTGCTTGAGCGAGGCTAAAGAGGGCTGATTAGGCAGATACGAGGATCGAACTCGTGGTAGTTAGGTACAGTAGTGGGAACTGTAATTGTGTTTTGTCAAAATAAAGTTTAGATGCGCAAGTGCTTGACTCAGAAACTAGACTGGGGGGAAGCTTAGAACGAGCTATTTACAGCATTATCTGTTGGATTACATTGATTGTTGCATAAAAATGATTGAAATATATTTTCTATATTGACAATAGGCTTACAAAAGAAGAATTTGAGTTTAGGTGAATGAATGATCTGTCTGTACTAAAAAAATCAGAGACATGCTTTAAACCGAATGCTTGAAATTATATAGTTAATTATAAAGACTTTGTATTCTGCACATTATACATTTAATTGAGAGGTGCATTATACATTTAATTGAGAGAGAGCAATTCCTAGCTTTTATTGCAATATATTGCCTACCCTTTTGGTTAACTCAGACATTTCTTTGTTTTCCTCGGTTCCTTGCTGCATTTAGACTTCCCTGTGGAGGATAAGATCATAAGATTCCTTATCAACATTCATTTCACCGAGTGATGTTAGTAAGGGTACTCCATTTTTCTATTTGATGCACGTATTGTGACTGGGCTAAATTGACAATGATTTATTACGCTGTTAGAGTACATTAGGTATTCTTAACAGTGGACTGCATGGCCAGATAATAGTAGAAATCTCGATAAAAATCCTTCAGTTTCTCTGAATTGAATCTGGCTTAATGGAGATGGCGCTGTATAAAAGTTCAGTTTAAATTAAATTTGACTTTTTCTGCTTAATTTGTTCAGCAGTAATTTATTAACATTCTGAACTTGAATTAAGGTGGCCATCCTTTGTTTTCATTCATAATGAGGGTCCAGAACAAGTTGAATTTGTACAGTGCTACTCACATTAAATAATCTCAATGTGTTTAATTGAAAGAGGAATGTCACTGTAAAAAGCAAATTAAGAGGGAAGCTGAAACCCCAAGAGATTAATTTTGTAAAGGATTGTGCCTAGTGGAGAAAACTTGAGCCATGGGATTTGTTTGAGTAAGGATTGGATCATGAAAAGTATAGACTCCAATTACCCTTTAGGTAATTGATCAGATCTTGTTGCTAAATTGTTATGTAGAGGAAAGGGATTTAGGGTTGCACACGTGAATAATGCACATGTGGATGCTTGCAAGAGAGAGTTAGGTAGGGCTCTTAAAGATAGCAGAGTCAAGGGATATGAGGAGAAGGCAGGAACGGAGTACTGATTGTAGATGATCAGCCATGATCACATTGAATGCTGGTGCTGGCTCGAAGGGCCGAATGGCCTACTCCTGCACCCATTGTCTATTGTCTAAATGTTTTGAGGGAATTTTGATAGGCATAGTACAACAGCGAAGGTCACTAGGGGCGCTGCATTGACAGCAGCCTCTGCCTACAGCCCGTTTGTTGTTCAATCTTTTTTTAATTTTTGGTCAATTTAGGGTCTGTTTTTGGGGGAATATTTGACTTTTCTATGTGGGGGAGGGGGGCAGGGTAAGGGGGGAACTGTTTCCCAGTTGCTTCTTGGCGGGGACGCGACTATTTCTCCGAGTCGAGTCCTCGCCCCCCTCCTTACGACCTACCACCTGGATCGGAGCTGCCTTTCCTGCCGGGGACACGGACCGGAGCTGCAGCAGCGGCGGCAGCTCCCTGCCATTTGCAGCTCCGGA
This sequence comes from Raja brachyura, assembly GCA_963514005.1. The sequence continues at coordinate 58,599,665 of OY740788.1, forward strand.
GCGTTGGGGCGCTGCTCCAACATCATGCAGCTGCGGTTTGGGAGAGCTTCCAACGCGGGCGGCGCTGACCGACATCGCGGCGTCCTGGGTCCCTTTGCTGAGGGCCGCCAGCGTTGCATCTCTGCCCGGCGCGGCCAGTGGACTTTGGGAGCCGCGGACTCCGGTTAGAGGTGGCCGACTCGGTTGTCCAAGCCGCTGGGGAGGTCCCCCAGCCCCGACGATTAGACTGTATCTTCTCATTTTCTCTACCTATTGTATGTGAGCTTGACTGGACTGTATTTCGTTACAGTATTACCTCATCTGATCAGGTAAACATGAAAACAAAGCTTTTTACTATACCTCAGTGCACATGACAATAATAAACATAAACCTAAACCCAGCAGGAAAGGAGAGTGCCCATTGTTGGCTCTGGTGAGATCAGTGAAATGTTTTTAGCTTTACTCTGTGCTTCCTGCTGTTTGAGAAGTTGAGCACTCTTCCAGATGGCATGAGTGCCTTCTGTATGTCTTGTTGGTGCCACAAGCGGGAGTCATGGGCATTGATTTAGCTGAGATTTGGGTCTGTGAATTTGTGTGCTCTTCTTGATTGGGAGCTCTGCCATTCTGAGCGCCCCAGTGTAGTTGTTAGAAAATTAAGTGGTTAAGCCATGGGCTGTTCCACCAAAACTGATGGATTAATGCCCAACCTGTTGCATACCTTTACAGGAGTCTTACACTGTTAAAATGGGAATTGATAACCTAATATGAAGATTCAATCTGTGGGCATGTTTTTTTAAAGGAATGATTCATGTTTTTTTTAAATTTTGTGAGAATACCACCACATTTTGCATTTTTGCAGACATTGTTTAATTTCACATTGTTATTTAAATTGAACATTAGCTTTATATAGGATTAAATACACCCTGCTCAATAGAAGGCTTGTTAAGAAAAGCAATGATAATTTTCTTAAAATCGTTCGTCTGTTGTTCTTGGTGTATAGGTTTCCATCGAAGTTACAGCACTCCATCTGCTCTTCTGTCACCAGGGGAATGCAAACAAAAGAACTCTTCAATCAGGTAACATTCAATGCTGGGCAAATCATGACAGTGATTATTAGGTCTCCATTGCATTGGACAGTCTCATTTTTGTTTGGTGTTCAATATTTGATTTGATTCAACTTTATTGTCATTGTCTTCAAGTAGGAGACAACAAAATGCTATTTCCCATACAGTCATACGAATTTAAAAAAAATGAAAACACACAACACGATAGTCCACAAAACAAACATCCCCACAGCGGCACCAAAGTTCCCCACTGTGAGGGAAGGGCCAAAGTCCAGTCAACCTCCTCGCTGATGTTCACCCGTGATCGTGGCCTCCCGAGACCCCCGCAGTTGCCGTTATGGGCGGCCCGATGTTCAGGCCCTCTCGCCAGGAACGATGGAACCCCGACGTCGAACGGAAGAACATCCTCAGCGGCCTGGACCTCTGATTCGGCCACCTCCCACCGGAGTCCGCGGCTCCTGAAGTCCACACGGCGAGCTGGGTGGAGATTCAATGCTGGCAGCCCCGGCAAAGGGTCCCTGGACTCTGCGATGCTGGTCAGCGCCGCCCGCACTGGGAGGTCCACAAACCACAGCTCCGCGATGTCGATTCAGCAGGCCCAACACTCCAGAGCCTCAAACGACGATCTCAGGTGAGGCATCGCCCGCTCCACGATGTATCCAGCGCTGCGCTGCTGTTGCTGAAGCTCTGGTCTGATCCCCGGCAAGAAAGGCCGCTCCAATCCAGTAGGTAGGCTGTGTGGAAGGGGCGAGGGCGTGACTCGGATAATAATCGCATCCTCGCCAGGAAATGACTGAAAGACAGTTCCCCCCTTACCCTACCCCCCTCCCCCACATAAAGTACAAAGAAACCTCCCAAAACATACTTTAAACAACTAAAAATAGAAAAGACAAACAGACTCTAGGCGGAGGCAGCCATCAACAGTGCCACCGGATATCCCAGCACCGCTATATGTATGCTGATGGATAGTAAACAATATTTGACTCTAATCTCAGTGTTTTGTGATGCATTCCTTGTGTGTGAAGTTATGTACAGAAGATTAGAGGCAAATTTGTAGTAAGTAATCAATAGTTCCAAATAAAAGGAAATGTTGGGGATACCCAGACCAGGCACATCCTTGGAGAGAAAAACAGAGTTAAGGTTTCAGGTTCAGAACACAAATTGCTGGAGGATCTCAGCAGGTCAAACGGGCAACTGGCTATGGCACTGAGTCAAGGTGAGAACATTGTCAAAGAGCAGAAGATCAATGAAAATAATGGATGGAGAACAGTGGGAGAAGGATTCACAAAATCCCTGGCAAAGGGAGCGGGAGAACTTTAAAGTGGGCGTACAACAAAAAGTTGCAGTGAAAGTGCAATGGGATGAAAGAGACTATTGGTGCTAGAGGCTGGTCACCTACAGAGTTCCTCCAGCAATTTGTTTTTTTGCTTCAGGACAATGTAATAATTGCTTTCTCACTTTTATTGACCTCAAACTTTAACTCTGTTTCTTTCTCCACAGGTGATGCGTAACCTGCTGAGTATACCAGCATTTTCTGTTTTGATTTCAGATTTCAAGCATCTACAATTATTTTGCTTTTCAGTTACTATAAATTTGTATCATAAAATATATTTTGTAACTACCATTGGTTTGAGGGTTTTTTCTTGTTCGATAACTCATTTTCTCAAAACATCAGAAACCAATAACCAATCTGCCAGTGAGCTTCTCTTTAAATCCATTATTGCAAACTTTGGATCTATTTTGCCAGATGATGCCAAGGTAGAAAGGAAAAGTGCTTTCACTGGAAGGACCTATTTCTCAAGAATCTTGCGTGAGCAACATTCCTACATGCACATGTACATGTAGGGACAATGGGAGTTAAGGATTTTATAGGCAGTGATAGCACCTGCTGCCACCAGAGTTACAATGGACATCCTTGCCTGGACTGCTCTCCTGTAGAAGTGAATGCTTCCAGCTCATTGTAGGTGGCAACAGCTGATAAAAGCTATATTTCATATCACATGCAATCTTGCTTGATGGAGGTTTTCTCCTCAATGGAAAAGGAGGCTACGCACGGCTGTCCATGCTCCAGGGAGGCCGTGGCTCTTGCACAGCCGTACTTAAGATCCTGCGGATTCAGTGGGAGCCCACCAAGCCGATCACCCGCGGCCGACGGAAGACCCGGCGGATCGCGTCCTGCAGGAGGAAGCCGCTGAGTCGGTCCACCGCTAATCCCCCGAAGTCCAGAGACTGGGACGATGGAATCATCAATGATGGACGCAATGGGCTAAGGACAAGGTCGATAGGAGAGGAGAAGAAACTGGGGTCTGGCCTACTGCGCCCTCGAGGTGGACTGCAGGAGGCATCGCCAGAGAGCAAAGGTGGACGGGTGAGGAGAGGGACTAGGCGTCCAAGGAAGGAAATGGCTGGAGGCCCCGCAACAACCTGGGATTTGCCTGCAACAGGCTAATAAGAACTAGAGCGTGGACTTTGAAAATGATGCCAAAACATGGCGCCTCTTGCATGCGGGCTCAGTAGACTATTTTTGTACACTTGCTAATGGTCAATCGGGGGTATGGCAATACTCTATGGACTCGTTGTATGAAAAATAATTTCACTGTTAGCACTTCACACATGTGACAATAAAAGCACCATTGAACCATTGATCCATTGATTTCTTCTCCTTCTCCTTCAGTAAACAGCAAAAGAAAAGACACACACACACAGAATTTCAGACAGCCGTCTTCTCAAGGGTGAAGGAAATAGACTGCATACTTATTGTTCTAAGAGCCCAATGTGTGCATTTTGACTTTTTCCATTTTTTAGAAAAGGCTGTTGTTCACCAAGTATGTACAAGCTTGTTAAAGATCCTGGTTGATCAAGGAAGCATGGATTACTAGTTTGTTCTATGCCACTTTATTTCATCCACTGCAGCTGGCAAACAGATCATGCTGGAGGATGAGGGTTCTCCTCTATATGGATTGATTGAATTGATTGAAAGATACAGCGTGGAGGCAGGCCTTTCGGATCACCGTCCAGTCTGACCATCGACTATTCTATGTTATCCCGCTTTCCCATCCACATCCTAAACATCAGGGGCAATTTCACAGATGCCAATTAACCTGCAAACCCACACGTTGTTGCCATGTGGGAGGAAACACTTGCACCCAGAGGAAACATTCAAACTCCACACAGAAAGCATCTGACGTCATAATCAAACCCAGGACTCTGGCATTGTGAGGCAGCAACTCTATCATTCTTGTTCTATCCTTGCCCCCTCACCTCTATGTGACCTGGGTTTGATCCTGACTCTTTGCATGGAGTTTTATCCGTGAATGTGTGGGCTTCCCCAAGGTGCTTCCCCCCCCCCACCCCAAAGTACATGCTGGGCATTTCATAACTCATTTGGCATTTCATAACTCATTCTTTCTCATGACTGGAGGGCATTTTGCCCATTGAGTCTATGCTGGCTGAAAGTGTTCCGATCAATCTCACTCCCTTGTTTGCTTTTCTATGACTTATTTTCCCTCACATCTTCTCCTTCCTGATTCTTCTGCCACCCATCTACACTAAAAGGAAATGATAAAGACCAATTAACTGCCCAGCATGTACTTTGGGGTGGGGGAAAGCACCTTGGGGAAGCCCACACATTCACGGATAAAACTCCATGCAAAGAGTCAGGATCAAATCCAGGTCTCTGCAGCCATGCAGCAGAGTTGAACTATCTGCGGTGACTCTGTGCCGTCCATTGTTGGAACATTGTTATCGTCCACCAGGAACGTTGTGGAGACTGTCATCATGGCCTCCAAAATAAGTGCCGCCTGTACAGATTCTCTGCTGTCATTCCCAGAGATGATCTCCTAATTTGATTGTGTTTTTCAAAATGTTGTCATATTCCAGGCACACCCTTGCCCATTGCAGAAGGAATAACAAGAATTGCAGTGAGAAGGGTCTCGACCCAAAACGTTACCTATTTCTTTGCTCCATAGTTCAAAGTATGAAATCAAATCTCTGTTTAATCTGATTTCCCTTATTTTTAGGTCTCTTATGGGATACTTTATAAAATGTCTATGTAAAGCGCAGCTACTCCATTTTCATTTGTAATCTTTTTATTTCTGTAAGGTTATCTAAGAACCGGACTAATTTACTTTGATTTAAGTGCTTTAATACCTTCTGTTGTAGTCTAGATGTGCTATCTTGTCAAACCCATTAATAGACCAATTCATGCTTAGTTTTTAATTTTCTTTGTTATGAATAATCTATTCACAATGACTAAACTTATGAACAGTGGAAATAGTAGTGGAAATAGTAAATACATTGTTTAGCACAAATAACAATAGAGTGTTTTATGCCTGTGATTTACCTTTTGTTAAACGTGATTTCCACTCAGTTTGTGCTTATTGTGTGCCCAAGCAAACAAAGTTCCACTATTCCATTTCACAAGTGCATGATTTAGTAGGGGTTCCCAAAGTTCTGAATGACTAGTTTTACAAACATTTGATTATTATGTAAACTTTCCCATTCATTCTTAAAGCATTTTTTCAAACTAGTAATAATAATAATGGTGGCACAAGACTGCAGGTGCTGGAATCGTGAGCAAAACACAAAATGCTGGAGTAACTCAACAGACCAGATAGCATTTCCGAAGTGAATGGATGGCGACTTCAGCTCGGGACCCTTTTTCAGACAGATAATAATAATAATAATAATAATAATAATAATGTTTCATGGTATTTATTAAGGTCTGGATATAATATATATTCCATTAGGTTAATTATAGGTAGTGTTAAGAGGATTATTCAATGCAATTAAAGACTTGTAGAGTGTGTATGTAGACTGAAATGATCTGGGTAGTATAACAACTGGATATTCACAAAATACTGGAGTAACTCTGGTCAAGCAGCATCTCTGGAGAAAATGGAGAGGTGAAGTTTGTAATAATTTGGGTCTTGAAAAAGGGATTGTTTTCACTTGCAATCTCCGCCCCCCAACACCCTAAAATCAGCCTGAAGAAGGGTCCGAACCCTAAACACCACCTATTCATTTCCTCCAGAGATGCTGCTGAGTTATTCCAGCATTTTCTGTATCTTTGGTGTAAACCAACACCTGCAGTTCCTTTTTATCTATATAACTAAAACTCTTTGTTTGTGCCAGCAATGTGTCACTCTGCTCTGCTTTTCCCTATCTTCTTCAATAAGCTCGGCCGCAGCCTTCCCATTTTCACATATTCTACTCCCATTTTTCCCGTCAAAGCCATAAACATCTTCCTGCTATCCGACCTATATTTACGAAGTTATTCATGATTCAAAGTTTAAAAAAAAGCCAAAACCGCTTTCTCAGAGAGCGTCCAGTGATGATGTCACAATGCCTCTCACAATGCACCAATCACAATGGGTTCTCAAGCTGTCCAGGCCCTGGCGCTGCTCTATGACCTGGGTAGGTCCTGGGGCAGGGAATGGAAGTGAAGGGAAGAGGGTGAGGGAAATGAGGAGGGAGATGGGGTAGGGTCGCTACCCCCTCCCTCTCTGCCCCTCTCCCTCTCTACCCCCCTCCCCCTCCCTCTCTACTCCCCTCCCGCTCTCTCTCTACCACCTTCCCCTCCCTCTCCACCCACCACCCTCTGCTACCCCTCTGTACCCCCCTCTCTCTGAACCCCCCCTCCCTGTCTACCCCCCCTCCCTCTCTACCCCCCTCCCTCTCTAGCCCCCCCCCTCCTTCTCTACCACCACTTTCTACCCCCTAGGAATTGGTGAGTATTGGGACCTATGGGTGAGTGGCGGAATACTGCCTTCGGAGGACCAGCCCTCCCCTATAATGCCACGTACCCCACCCCCCTCCCCCCGCGTTGGGGGATGGGTCCCACTTTTTTGAAATTGAATTAAAGTTTTGTAGGTGCACCTAATGGTTAGGCCACAACTCCTATGCGAATCCTCGGCAACCTTGGGAGTGTGCCCTTGTATTTAAGTCCTGACCTTCCCTCTCTCGCTCTTTTGCTCTTCTGCTTCCTCTCACTTCATGAGAGTGTCCTGCCACCTCAGCAGGAGCTAAACCGAGCTCACGAGGCAACAGCCCCTCAACAACTACGACTATTATGTTGGAGTGTTAAACGCCCATGTATTTCCAAACTACAATGTCTGAATATAGAATCCATTTATTCATGATGTTTGCACCTCTACATTGGTGACCCCGACGTGATGTCTGCAGCTGATAGCCCAGCCCAGCTCTATGGTAATTAGCGCTATGTGTGTAGCCATCAGCTCTGCACGGCAACCAGACGCCACCTTGGGTCCTGCCGCCGCCTTGGGCCCTGCCGCTTCCCGCCTATGCCTGGCCTCGCAGACCACAGGCTGCCAGGGTCGCCCGCCCGCCCGCATCCCTCGCCCACCGCAGCAGCCAGCGGTGCAGCAACCTCGGCCATCGCTTTCCCTCCCGCAGGACCTGCCCGGAGCTGCCCACTGGGGCTGAGAGACCACATCAGCCGTCGCTGCCCCACCAGCCGACACACCCCCACCAGCTGCAGCAGGGGCTGCCAGTGTAGCAGCCCTCCGACCCCAGCATCACCAACTCCCGCCTGACTGCCTTGGGAGTGGGGAGAGAGAGCGGGCCCGTCCATTACCCCGCCGGCCGCTGCTCAAGGCCTAGTCTCCTGATAGGGTGGGCCTACCTAGAGCGATTGCCCGAAGAACTCCCGCCCGACGGCCTTGGGAGTGGGGAGAGAGACAGGGCCTGTCCATTACCCCGCCGGCCGCTGCTCAAGGCCTAGTCTCCCGATAATGCGGGCCTGCCAGGGGCTGCTGCCCGAAGACGTCCTTCTTCCCGCCCCGCGCAGATTTTGCCGCGGCGACTATAAAATTGGCCACCGCTGCGAGTACAAAAATGGCTGCTCCAGTGACTACAAAAATGACCGCCACGGTGCCTGAATAAGAATCCATTTAGAAACATAGAAACATAGAAATTAGGTGCAGGAGTAGGCCATCCGGCCCTTCGAGCCTGCACCGCCATTCAATATGATCATGGCTGATCATCCAACTCAGTATCCCGTACCTGCCTTCTCTCCATACTCTCTGATCCCCTTAGCCACAAGGGTCACATCTAACTCCCACTTAAATATAGCCAATGAACTGGCCTCAAGTACCCTCTGTGGCAGAGAGTTCCAGAGACCCACCACTCTCTGTGTGAAAAAAGTCCTTCTCAACTCTGTCCTAAAGGATTTCCCCCTTATCCTTAAGCTGTGACCCCCTGTCCTGGACCTCTCCAACATCGGGAACAATTTTCCTGCATCTAGCCTGTCCAACCCCTTAAGAATTTTGTAAGTTTCTATAAGATCCCCTCTCAATCTCCTAAATTCTAGAGATAATAAACCAAGTCTATGCAGTCTTTGTTCATAAGACAGTCCTGACATCCCAGGAATCAGTCTGGTGAACCTTCTCTGCACTCCCTCTGGCAATAATGTCCTTCCTCAGATTTGGAGACCAGAACTGTACGCAATACTCCAGGTGTGGTCTAACCAAGACCCTATATAACTGAAGTAGAACCTCCCTGCTCCTATACTCAAATCCTTTTGCTATGAAACCTAACATACCATTCGCTTTCTTCACTGCCTGCTGCACCTGCATGCCTACTTTCAATGACTGGTGTACCATGACACCCAGGTCGCGCTGCATCTCCCCTTTTCCTAATTGGCCACCATTTAGATAATAGTCTGCTTTCCTATTTTTGCCACCAAAGTGGATAACCTCACATTTATCCACATTATACTGCATCTGCCAAACATTTGCCCACTCACCCAGCCTATCCAAGTCACCTTGCAGTCTCCTAGCATCCTCCTCACAGCTAACACTGCCCCCCAGCTTAGTGTCATCCGCAAACTTGGAGATATTGCCTTCAATTCCCTCATCCAGATCATTAATGTATATTGTAAATAGCTGGGGTCCCAGCACTGAGTCTTGCGGTACCCCACTAGTCACTGCCTGCCATTGTGAAAACCACCCGTTTACTCCTACTCTTTGCTTCCTGTTTGCCAGCCAGTTCTCTATCCACATCAATACTGAACCCCCAATGCCGTATGCTTTAAGTTTATATACTAATCTCTTATGTGGGACCTTGTCGAAAGCCTTCTGGAAGTCCAGATACACCACATCCACTGGTTCTCCCCTATCCACGCTACTAATTACATCCTTGAAAAATTCCACAAGATTCGTCAGACATGATTTACCTTTTGTAAATCCATGCTGACTTTGTCCAATGATTTCACCACTTTCCAAATGTGCTGCTATCCCATCTTTAATAACTGACTCTAGCAGTTTCCCCACTACCGATGCTAGACTAACTGGTCTGTAATTCCGTGTTTTCTCTCTCCCCCCCTTCTTAAAAAGAGGTGTTACGTTTGCTACCCGCCAATCCTCAGGAACTACTCCAGAATCTAAAGAGTTTTGAAAGATTATCACTAATGCATCCACTATTTCCGGAGCTACTTCCTTAAGTACTCTGGGATGCAGCCTATCTGGCCCTGGGGATTTATTGGCCTTTAATCCATTCAATTTACCCAACACCACTTCCCGACTAACCTGGATTTCACTCAAGTCCTCCTTTGACCCGCGGTCCCCTGCTATTTCCGGCAGATTATTTATGTCTTCCTTAGTGAAGATGGAACCAAAGTAGTTATTCATTTGGTCCACCATATCCTTGTTCCCCATGATCAACTCACCTGTTTCTGACTGCAAGGGACCTACATTTGTTTTAACTAATCTCTTTCTCTTCACATATCTATAAAAACTTTTGCAGTCAGTTTTTATGTTCCCTGCCAGTTTTCTTTCATAATCTATTTTTCCTTTCCTAATCAAGCCCTTTGTCCTCCTCTACTGGTCTCTGAATTTCGCCCAGTCCTCTGGTATGCTGCTTTTTCTGGCTACTTTGTACGCATCATCCTTTGCTTTGATACTATCCCTGATTTCCCTTGTTATCCACGGATGCACTACCTTCCCTGATTTATTCTTTTGCCAAACTGGGATAAACAATTTTTATAGTTCATCCATGCAGTCTTTAAATGTCTTCCATTGCGTATCCACCCTTTTAGAATTGATTACCAGTCAATCTTGGCCAATTCACGTCTCATACCCTCAAAGTTACCTCTCTTTAAGTTCAGAACCATTGTTTCTGAATTAACAATGTCACTCTCCATCCTAATGAAGAACTCAACCATATTATGGTCACTCTTGCCCAAGGGTGCATGCACAACAAGACTGCTAACTAACCCTTCCTCATTACTCAATACCCAGTCTAAAATAGCCTGCTCTCTCGTTGGTTCCTCTACATGTTGATTTAGATAACTATCCCGCATACTTTCCAAAAAATCCTCTTCCTCAGTGCCCCTGCCAATTTGATTCACCCAATCTATATGTAGATTGAAGTCACCCATTGTAACTGTTTTGCCTTTGTCGCATGCATTTCTAATTTCCTGTTAGGTGGCCTGTACACAACTCCCAATAGTGTTTTCTGCCCCTTAGTGTTTCGAGGCTCTACCCATACCGATTCCACATGCTCCAAGCTAATGTCCTTCCTTTCCATTGCGTTAATCTCCTCTCTAACCAGCAACGTTACCCCACCTCCTTTTCCTTTCTCTCTATCCCTCCTGAATATTGAATATACCTGGAGCCATGTCTCCGTGATCCCAACTATATCATACTCATTAATAGCTATCTGCACGTTCAACTCATCCACCTTATTACAAATACTCCTTGCATTGAGACACAAAGCCTTCAGGCTTGTTTTTACAATGCTCTTACCCCTTATACAATTTTGTTGAGAAGTGGCCCTTTTTGATTTTTGCCCTGGTTTTATCTGCCTGCCACTTTTACTTTTCACCTTGCTCCCTATAGCTTCTACCCTCGTTTTACACCCACCTGCCTCTCTGCTCTTGTACCCATCCCCCTGCCACATTAGTTTAAATCCTCCCTGACAGCACTAGCAAACACTCCCCCAAGGACATTGGTTCCATTCCAGCCCAGGTGCAGATCGTCGTGTTTGTACTGGTCCCACTTCCCCCAGAAATGGTTCCATTTCTAAAAAATTGAATCCCTCCCCCTTGCACCATTTTTCAAGCCACGTATTCATCTGCAATATCCTCCTATTTCTACTCTGACTGGCCCATGGTACTGGTAATAATCCAGAGATTATTACCTTTGAGGTCCTACTTTTAAGTTTATCTCCTAGCTCCCTAAATTCACCTTGTAGGACCTCATCCTCTTTTTTACCTATATCGTTGGTACCAATATGCACCACGACAACTGGCTGTTCACCCTCCCCCTTCAGAATGTTTTGCAGCCGTTCAGTGACATCCCTGACCTTTGCACCAGGGAGGCAACATACCATCCTGGAGTCTCGTTTGCGGCCGCAGAAACGCCTATCTATTCCCCTGACAATTGAATCCCCTATTACTATACCTTCCTCTCTTTTTTCCCCCATCATGTGCTGCAGAGCCACCCGTGGTGCCATGAACTTTGCTGCTGCATTCTCCTGATGAGCCATCTCCCTCAGCAGTTTCCAAAATGGTAAACCTGTTTAGGAGGGAGATGACCGCAGGGGACTCCTTTATTCACGACATTTGCGCTTCTACAGTTTTACATTTAACTTCAACTTTAAATTATAGATTTTTTTTGATAAAGATATCTCTCTTTAATGCATTTAATATCAGTAGATAGTAATGGATATGATTTTCCACAGAAAACATTTACAAACTTCCAAAGATTGCAGCAGAATTTGTGTAGTGAGGAGCATGAGATGCAATTTAGGAATTTATTGAATCTACAGATGACAAAGGAATGGGTGGCACTTTCAGAAGTAAAGTGGGGGTGGTGAAATGTTATGGTAGAAATGGGCAAGATTTCAGTGATTGAAATTTGCATTCCAGACACTCTTCTACCAAAGGAACTGAAGCTGAGTATGTTGAATAGGTTATGTATTATCTACTAAGCCTGTTATTTTAACTATTCATAATTTCAGTTTTGATGTATAGGTCATGTTTAATTTATTATGCCACTGAAAATACTTGAATTTTCACAATAGTTTATTAATGATTGTGACAAGATGATCCATACTTTAAGATGCTATGTCTATCCTATCAACCAATTAGTAGTGAAAATGTCAAATTAATTTAGATACCTGTAGTTACAGTGTTACACTGGGTGCCAGAAAATTCAATGCAATAGTGTTATTTTTCAGTACCATTCAACTGAAAATTAATTTTGTAATAAGGGAACGTGATAAGAATTGTTCCCAGATTGTTTTGTGTATGTCGTAAAATTTGATGGGCATTTCTAAACAGGCGCAGCAGTAGAGTCGCTGCCTTACAGCGCCAGAGACCTGGGATTGATCCTATAGAAACATAGAAACATAGAAATTAGGTGCAGGAGTAGGCCATTCGGCCCTTCGAGCCTGCACCGCCATTCAATATGATCATGGCTGATCATCCAACTCAGTATCCCGTACCTGCCTTCTCTCCATACCCTCTGATCCCCTTAGCCACAAGGGCCACATCTAACTCCCTCTTGCTGTCTATAGGTGCTGTCTGTGTGGAGTTTGTACGTTCTCCCTGTGAATGTGCTTATTTTTTCCCGGCGCTCCGGTTTCCTCCCACACTCCAAAGACGTGCAGGTTTGTATGTTAATTGGCTTTGGTAAAAATTGTAAATTGGCCCTAGTGTGTAGTATAGTTTTTAGTGTATAGTATGATTGCTGATTAGCACAGACTCAATGGGCCGAAGTATTTCCTGCACTTTATCTCCACTGTAAATCTAATTCCCTCTTCCCTTCTGGGCCGCTGATTCCCATTTCACTGTTTTCAAACACCTAAACTCCAGTCTATCTCTTCCCCATGCCACAACAATAAAAAGTTATTACCAGCTCCCAATTGCCAATTGTGATCCATTACATCATCCAATCATAAGAATACCTGCGCTTCGATTGCCAGCTGCAACCTTAATGCGATGTCAGAGGCAAAGAATAAATGCCAGGCTTTCATTAACTTGGCTTAATCCTAAGCCTGGGATGACCATAGAAAACAAACTGTACAGCATGGAATCAGGCCCTTCAGCCCAACTTGTTCATGTTGACTAATTTGACATAATGGACTAGTCTAAATTGAATGTATTTGGTCCACAGCCATCTAAACCCTCTTATCCAAAGGTCTTTTAAATGCCATAATGGTATTGGCTTCTTTAGCTTCCTGTGGCAGTTCATTCTAGTTACAGACTGCCCTGTGAATGACATAGTGCCCCTTCGGACCCTCTTAAGTTTCTCCCCTCTCACTTTAAAACCTATGCCCTCTAATTTAAGAATGTATTACTCTGGGAAAAAAAAGACTGAGCATTCACTTTATCCATGCCCCTCGTGATCGTGCACACTTTACGGTAGGGAGGACCTATTGACATGGGAGTACCAACTAATGTGCACTCCATGGATACAAGGCCAAGTTTCCTTACAGTTCTCCACAGTTGCAGAGATGACTTGGCCCCCAGAAGTATCTGGTTGAATTTCCAGAGGTACACAAGTAGTAGAATTTTCAGAAGCATTACATTGGAATACGAAAAATAGTTTTATGCAATTAATTTCTGGGCATCGGCATTGGGATATTTTATAACTGTGAGATAATATCAACATTGTGGAATGGAAAATGTGATAAGGTACATTGAATTTCTAGCAGGAATTAATAAATAGAAAGCACTTGATATATATATTTGCACGTTAGCTTCATCATCAGTACCTCAACACTCTTTTCTTCAATCCACAATTATTTATGTTATTATTAGCCTTTTATTTTGTTTCTACTTTTACTTCTTTTTTCTATTTGCATTGTTTGTTTCTTCATTTTTCCTTGTGTCTCCCACTGCCACTAACCAGAGCTGCCTATTTATGTCTGCTAACATTAATTGTTTTATTGTGATCTATGTTTTTCTATATCTGCTTGACATATTTCCAGTTTTCCAAGGCAGATTGAATTTTATGTAATTTACTTCTGCACTTAAGATCTAAAATTTGTGTTTTGAAAATGGTGGTATAATTCCTGAAGTCTATCCACAGGGTCACAAAAACAAAATGGTAGTACAAAACAAATATTTTTCTTCCCGCAGTAAAATAGAAAATCGAGACATTGAGATGGAGTTGGGAATTAAAAGCATTGTTATCTTTTATTGGAATTGGGAGAATAAATAACAAAAACATGTTTTGTTGCCAATATAGAGCACATTACCCATAATAAAAAACAGAAAACTTCCATCAGAAACAACATTTTCTAAAATTTTAAAGAGAAAAAAAACAATGTTTATGTGCAAGCTATTCAATAAAAGCAATTGGTACGTGTTTTTAAGTGTTTGCCCCATTTTCTGTGATGTCTAGCTCAACAGGGAATTGGAATAGGTACCTCACGTTGTGATTACGCTAATAGTGTGGCACAGTTAGTAGAGACCAGAGACCCAGGTTCACTCCTAAACTTGGGTACTATCGGTATGGAGCTTGCGAACCTTGTGAACCATTTTACTAACAGATTCATAGTCATCCCGTGGCTATGTGAGTTTTCTCCCACATCCCAAAGACGTGCGGGTCAGTAAATTAATTGGCCACTTAAAATTACCCATAGGCTGTAAATGAGTGCTAGAATCTGGGGTGTAGATAGTTTGTAGCGTGAATGGCATGAATGTCGGAGTAATGTGAATAGCTGGGTATAGGTCACTGTGGAGTAGGTAGGCTGAAGAGCCTATTTCCATGCTGTATCCCTCTAGGATGTTATAACATTGGACATTTCTCTGTTGTACTTTGCACATTGTAGTGATGCTATCAATATGTGTGAGTGCACATTTCTGACTTTACAACAGAAAATTGATTAATGGATAGGAAAGTTCTAAGGCAAGTGGGACTAGCACAGATGGGCAATCTTGGTTGGCATGGGCAAGTTACAGCAGGTTTCAGTGCTGTATGCCTCTATGACTCTTTATATCTGAAAAATAGTTCCAACTCATTACTCCTGCATAGTTAAACAAGTAAAGCATTATGAGATTGTTGGAGAAAAAGGATATGATATAGGAAATATATATATATTTTTGCACATTTAGAAATGTGAGACAGTAAGCAGGAAAGACAGGGAAGACAAATTAACAGAAATATTATTAAGATTAAAAAAAGAAATAATTAATAGACAAATTCATCAAAAATAATTGACTTACTGATTGCAGGAATATAATGGGGTCTTGGACGTCACAAATCATGATGCCATGACACCTACTTCAAGGATGAAAATCTATGCAGATTAATTATTCAGAGCATTTTTCTTATATTCTAAATGCCAATTACAGTTACTTTGAATAGATTGGTGAAAGTAACTGTTTGAAAATGCTATTTTAAACTTCTGGTGCATTTACATCATGATTTTTGTTTGTGAGTCCATTCTTAATATTAATATATTGCTTATTCTGTCAGTAACTTGAAGTTTCCTGCTTCCGATAAATATACAATTAAGAAACATATAGACGATGGGGATGTGCGTGGCAGATTTTTTACACAGAGAATAGTGGGGGCCTGGAACGCATTGCTAGGGGTGGTGGTGGAGGTAAATACGATGATGGCATTTAAAAAGCTTTTAGATACGCACATGGGAATGCAGGGAATAGAGTACAGATGGATAAGATCAGTTTAACTTGGCATCACGTTCAGCGCAAACATTGTGAGCCGAAGGGCCCGTTCTTGTGCTTTACTGTTCTCTGCTCTACATTCTATTATAGTGATACAATTTTGATGTAGTGCTCTAAATTCTAAGTAGTTTGTTAAAAAACTTGAAATTCGGATTTTAAAAATGAATTCAATTTCTCGTTATAACATTTCTAATTAATTATTGTTGATTGAGCTGATAGCAAAGGTTTCTATATTCATTCTAATAAGATTAATTTGTGATTATACATAAAAATCTAATTTCAAATAGCAGATATCAGTTTATGTGCTTGTTAGTCACAACAAGATAGCCTTGTCTATATTATTAAAAGTAAGAGTTTGACCGCTTTTAACGCACTGCAATTTGATTTCCGAGAGAACGCCACCACTTATGGCCATCATGTTTGGCCACCTTGCTCAGAGCCCACCTCTGCTGGACTGGACCCGAGGATTTTTCCCATCGATGAAAAACCAGAGAGATATTAATGTTTTTTTAAAAATTGCCATTCTCTCTGCTGCCCCTTCTGGTGGGAGGGGGGAGAGACTATAAAACCCGGAAGTGGTGTGCCTCACTCAGTCTCTGCAAGATGGAGGAAGCCAGAGGGTCACGTCTCACTGAGCTCTGAATAACACTGAACACATGTCTACTCAACTGTGAGTGCCCTTAATGTGGTTTGAAAATGAAAATATGGTTGGTTTGAAGTAAAAAGGCACTGCCTGCAAATGGTTGTTTAGGGGGGTTTGGGTTGAAGTAAAAATGCACTACCTGCAAATGGTTGTTTGCGGGGTTTGGGTTGAAGTAAAAAGGCACTGCCTGCAAATGGTTGTTTGGGGGGTTTGGATTGAAGTAAAAAGGCACTGCCTGCAAATGGTTGTTTAGAGGGTTTGGGTTGAAGTAAAAAGGCACTGCTTGCAAATGGTTGTTTGGGGGGCTTGGGTTGAAGTGAAAAGGCACTGCCTGCAAATGGTTGTTTGGGGGGCTTGGGTTGAAATGAAAAGGCACTGCCTGCAAATGGTTGTTTGGGGGGCTTGAGTTGAAGTGAAAAGGCACTGCCTGCAAATGGTTGTTTGGGGGACTTGGGTTGAAGTGAAAAGGCACTGCCTGCAAATGGTTGTTTGGGAGTCTTAGGTTGAAGTGAAAAGGCACTGCTTGCAAATGGTTGTTTGGGGGGCTTGGGTTGAAGTGAAAAGGCACTGCCTGCAAATGGTTGTTTGGGGGGCTTGGGTTGAAGTGAAAAGGCACTGCTTGCAAATGGTTGTTTGGGGGGCTTGGGTTGAAGTGAAAAGGCACTGCCTGCAAATGGTTGTTTGGGGGGGCTTGGGTTGAAGTGAAAAGGCACTGCCTGCAAATGGTTGTTTGGGAGCCTTGGGTTGAAGTGAAAAGGCACTGCTTACAAATGGTTGTTTGGGGGGCTTGGGTTGAAGTGAAAAGGCACTGCCTGCAAATGGTTGTTTGTCTGAACTTGACAACTTCCTGTTTGAACTATATTGATTTTAGATAAAATGCTACCACTTACTATCTTACTCAGTCCCCCTCCGCTCATCAGGTGCAGAGGAGTCTTCCCATCAATGAAAAACAAAAGTCTTATTAGTGTTTAAAAAATGTTGAGAATCTCTCTCCTGTCAATCACGCCATGAAGGCCACACCTTTTCTGGTGGGAGGGGGAGGGGTTATAGAACCCGGAAGTGTGGGTGGGGCTCAGTCTCAGGGAGAGGTCACGACTCTGAGCTGTGAATGAACTGAACACACTGAATGTCTACTGAACTGTGAGTGTGGTGTTTTGTGTGGTTTTTAAGGTGGTTTCACCCTGCTTGAAGTATTATGAAACTGCATTTAAATGTGGTGGCCTTGCACCCTGCATGAAATGGTATGAAACTGGATTTGAATGTGGTGTCTTTGCACTCTGCATGAAATGGTATGAAACTGCATTTGACTTTGGGGCCTCGCACCCTCCTTGAAATGGTATGAAACTGCACTTGAATTTGGTGGCCTTGCACTCTGCTTGAAGTGGTTGGAAACTGCACTTGAATCCGGTGGTCTTGCACCCTGCTTGAAGTGGTAGGAAACTGAACCTGAATTTGGTGGCCTTGCACCCTGCTCGAAGAGGTAAGAAACTACACTTAAATTTGGTGGCCTTGCAGGAAATGGTAGAAAAATTGAATTGAAGTTGATGACCTTGCACTCTGCTTGAAATGGAATTTCAAGGAATAACCGTGAGTCAACTGCCAGCCCACCAGCCGTGAGTGAGCTGCCAGCACATCAGGCTTGAGGGACTGAGCTGCCACCCCAAGAATCCATTTGGCCCACAATGTCCATACTAGCCCTCTGAGGACCAGTGGTCCCTGCAGCCAACAACACCCATACCAGCGCTCCAGAAATCCCCCCCCCCCCTCACTGGCCACCAATATTGGAATTGGTGGAGAGGTGGAATATCCCGTGTGAACATGGGACCCAACGGGTCCCTCCTAGTTTAGTATTTTTCTATAAACCTCTTCACAGCAGAAAATAATTTTCAAACACTACAAGATTAAGGATACAACCATTTCCAGTCAAACCAAAACAAATTTTGATTTTTCAGATTCCTATATAATGGTCTCTTTGGCAAGTTGTACATTTTCCCTCTCAAACACAGGATAGTAGTTTATACCATCTAGTTCTTGATATCTTTACCAAAGGAAACATTCTGTCAGCATCCAGCTTATCAATCCCTTATATGTTTCTACAAGATCATCCTTTATTCTTATAAACTTCAGCTATGCTGTACAACCTATGAAGAGAGGTTGCAACCCCCAATTCACTTGTGGAGTACACTAGAATTCTAGGCTGCTATGATTTACACATTCAGTTTCAGTTTAGTTTATTGTCATGTGTTCCGAGGTATGGTGAAAAGCTTTTGTTGCATGCTAACCAGTCAGTGGAGAGACAATACATGATTACAATCCAGGTACATCATAAAGGAGATATCGTGAATAACGTTCAGTGCAAGATGAAGTCAGTAAAGTCCGATCAAAGAAACTCCAAGGATCTCCAATGAGATAGAAAGTAGTTCAGGACTGCTCTCTAGTTTTTGGTAGGATGGTTCATGAGCTATTATCAGTCTTTACTTGAGATACCTGTACCTTTAAAAGGAATGGGTAAAACAATATACAGACTCAAAGCTTCTCTTCTTTCTGGCCGTTTCATTTGGAACTTAACTACACAATGTATAGGAAAAAGATACACATGAACAAGTTCTGCTTACATTATTAGTATGGTCTATTCAATTATTTTTATGAACATTTTTCAGAAGGATATATAACTGTAAATAAAAGCTCACATTCCCGAATAGTGTTCTCGTTGGTGAATTCTAAAAACCCATCAGAGTATCTGGAAGCTTATTCCTCGAATGAATTAAGGATTCATCCTATCTCCTTGGCAAAGCACTGCATAAATCATATCAATACATTTTCTGTTCTGCAAATAAATATACCATTCTTTAAAAACCCATTTGATGCGGTTTTCTTGGGTTGTATATATATTTGTGCAGAAAATTAATCACTTTAAGGCATTAAATTGGCACTGGGCCATGATACAGGATGTAGACGGGAAGAAGTCGTACTAAATTTCTACAAGGTTGTTGCTACAAAATTCTGCAATCTGGTGTCTTCCTTAACACCATTCAGCTTTTAATGCCTTAAATGAATTTCAAGTTAGTCAAGTCAAGTTTATTGCCATGTGCACATGGTGTAGGAACAATGAAAATTGTGCTTGCAGCAGTGTCACGGGCACATAGATTCAGACAAACATAATTGACAGTAAAGCAAAAATAAAAAGACAATCGTGCAAAACACAGTAAAAAAAGAAATCCAAGGTAGTGCAAGAGGTGGTTCTGATGTCGCGGTAAGATTAAAGTTGTGCGGGTTGGTTCAAGAACCTGATAGTTGTGGGAATGTAACTGTTTCTGAACCTGGTGGAGTGTGACTTGAGGCTTCTATACCTCCTGTCTGATAATGAACTTCAATATTGCAAACACTGGGCACCCAATGTGTTTTATTTAGAATCATAAAAGTCAAACAGCTCAGGTTACATCACTGATGATGTGTTCAGGAGCATCAATAGATGTATTTTTTATCAATATTTAGAATCATAAAAGTCAAACAGCTTCTTCAAAATATGCTATTTTTGAGATATCGAAGTTGGCAAATTCATGGCGTCATTTTGGTGCGAATAAAAAAGGTTTTCACTTTGTTGACAAGATACATTTTCCACATCCTGCATTCTGGCATCGATAGCTAAGCGTGTTTCATTGGATACATTCCATAAACTCTATTCCCCATAACTGTCTGTGGCTAAACTAGATTGTCTACAACCATAACTTCACCTCAATAACATTAGCGCTTCTTATTTGTAGCCTATTGCATTGCAATGGAGTTGTGCAAACAATGTAAATATACTCTATGTACATATCTTAACTAATTTTCCCACTCATTTATCCATCTTTATTATGAATGAATATAACCACATAGATTTCTCAAGCCAAGAATTTAAAGGCTTCACTGCTCACTAAATGAAAAAAATATTCTCATTTTAGCACCTAAATAGCCAATTTCTTATTCTCGAATTGTGCTTTCTGGCCCAAAGCTTCTCACTCGAGGGAAATATCCTCCTTGCTTCTAGCCTGTTAATCTTTTTTACAATTGTGTTAAGTTTCAATAAAATCTCCTCTTATTCCAAACTCGAAAGAATATGTCCCCTTGCACACTATCTCTCAGACAGCAAACCCACCATTGCTGGAGCTAATTCATTATGACAAGTACATACTTCCTTGGGTACAGATATCAAAACGACAGAATATTCCAGGTGTGGTCGCACCAGAGCTAAAAATAATTGCAATTAGACTTATTTACTGCTGTAATCAAATCTCTTCTTTAATAAAGAACCCTCCTACCAATAGTTACACTTGTTGCACTTGCATCTTGACCTTTAGTGACGAAGGAATCTGCCTCTTTCCTTGCTGACTTCTTGATTATCCACCAAATGAATTGCTCTTCATAGTTCGTAATGTGCTTTTACTACCCAAGCCCTGCTATTTTTTTCCATATGAGATAGGAGCAGAATTAGGACAATTGGTTCATCGTGGACTCCGCCATTCAATCATGGCTGATTTGTCTCTTCCACCTAACCCCATTCTCCTGCCTTCTCCCCCTAACTCCTTTTCCACCTTTGTAACTCATTTTCTCCTTCAAATCCCATTTTTAAAACCAATTTATTTTCCCAAGCTTTATATCTTCAGTTCTAATATCTTGCTGCGAGGCTGGTGTCAAATTTTGTTTCTTTGCAAATTTAAGATGCTTTGCCATTTTTATGGTGCTATTTAACTAAATATTGCTGTTCTTGTGGTTATACTAGAATACAGTTTCAATTATTTTCTTAGTTTCACTGTTCTAATGTAAATTTGACATTCATTTGTTTTGCTTTTGAAGCATCACTGTGCATAGCATTCTTTCTAGGAGATGAACTAAATATTATGCAAATAGTTCCAACATGAAAACCAATCTTCCCCACCATCCCACCACTCCCCATGAATGCCAGCCTTATTTTCCTATCTCTCATAGCTCTTATAAGGCTATTTTCTAGTTAACCACATTGGTAGATCTGGATATGTGTGTGAAGGAACTGCAAATGCTGGTTTAAACGGAAGATCGACATAAAA
Organism: Raja brachyura; assembly: GCA_963514005.1. The sequence goes on from OY740788.1 coordinate 58,621,075, forward strand.
TGGTGGAATAACTCAGAGGGACAGGCAGCATCTCTGGAGGGATAGAATGGGTGATGTTTTGGGTTGGGGCCCTTCTTCAGACTTCAGTCCAGCATTTTGTGTGTATCTTTAGTAGATCTGGAGTCATGTATAAACTGAGATTTATAAACTATGGTAAGGAGGGTAGGTTTCCATACCTGTAGGATATTAGTGAACCAGGTAACATATAATAACAATCTTGTAGTTTTGTGGTCATCATATTATTTGTTTTAATAATATCCTGATTCCCAGTTGCAGGGCAGGAAATGTTTAAGAGTAAAATATTCTTCTTTTGAATGATAGACTTATTAATACATCCCTATGGATTTGGGTAAAGAATTTCTAAAATGCTATGGAGAATATAAAATGCAATGTGTGACTTTCAAGTACTTGTCCAGAAATTCCTGGAAGCAATCTGAGCCTTGTGCTAGGTAGCACTCTACTTTTGATGCATCTATGTTTTAAAGTGTTGCATGGCAAATTTCCATCAGGTTTTTCTATGCTCTCAATAGTGTCAACAGAAACTACTGCACATGATTTCATTTTAAATTTTAAGCTACAAACTGCTAATTAATAAGAATATTAATGCAGCATGAGGGCGGCAGAGGGGCATGGAGGTATAGTTGCTGCCTTACAGCGCCAGAGACCCAGGTTTGATCCCGACTACGGGTGCTGTCTGTACAGAGTTTGAACATTCTCTCCGTGACTGCATAGGCTTTCTCCGGTAGTTCCGGTTTCCTCCCACATTCCAAAAAGGTTAATTGGCTTTGGTAAATTATAAATTGTCCCACGTGTGTAGGATTGTGATGGTTTACAGAGTGATTGCTGGTCGGCGAGGACTTGCTGGGACATAGGGCCTGTTTCCGTGCCGTATCTCTAAAGTCTAAAAGTAAACAATGAAAAATTGTAACTACATATGATATGGCAGATAGTAATACATTAGCTAATACTATCACACAAAGATACATTTTATGTATTCGATAATTAGTAGGGAAGATATTGTCATTCAGCTTTATGCCTGATTTCAATACCTCTCTGCAGCAGGATGCACAGTGAAATACTGGCTATAGGGAAGGTAGACTGGGCAGAATTTGGAACAAGAATATTTACACTCTGCAGCGGCACCATTATACCGAGTCCTTCTAATCCTAGCACCACAAAAAAAATGGAGCATTTCTTTTTTTCAGAGTTCATCCTCTTATCCACGAGATTTTAATCAGCAATGTTTTATAGATACATTTCATGACTGATTTCACTGTTCAAAAATAATAATTGGTATATTTTCTTAAAAGCCCAGTTTTCTTAGATTAATGAGGTTAATATTTGATTCAGGAACAAACCTTGGTTGTCCGGATAAAGGTGTAACAAAAGAGCAAGAACGTAGCAGTAAATTGACCAGATTGCAGTATGAGCCATTTCCACTGGGGGGAGATAGTTAGAATGTTTTTGCTAGTAAATAAAAACAACTTCCCCAGCAAGGTACAAAATATAGCATTACAAATAAAGAGGGATCATTGAAGCGATCATGCTACTTAAGAGGAACAAAAGAGTAATTGAGATGTAGACCAATTGGCCCCTCAAACTTGTTCAGTAGATCATTTGTTCATAGAACCAAGGAACTGCAGATGCTGGTTTACACAAAAGGACACAAAGTGCTGGAGTAACTCAGCAAGTCAGGCAGCATCTGTGGAAAACATGGATAGGAGACATTTTAGGTTGGGACTCTTCTTCAGATTCCAATATTCTAGCAAAAACAGTCAGTGGGTCAGGAATATTCAACTATATTTTCAACTGGCTTTTGCTTTTGCCAGTAACAGAAAATTCAAATATTTTCAAATGTTTTCAAACATGTTGTCAAAAGTATATGTTAAATGTCTTTCTTTGAATATACTTTTCGCTCATTTTTATTCATTTTATTTGGTTATATTCTATTCATTTGAAAGTGGATGCAATGTCTTTCCTAAATTGGATGTTTTAATATTTTATTTGTTCTAATTAAATTTCTTTCTTATCTTCAACTTTTCATGCCATGTCCAAACCTTAATCTTTCATTGTCTTTAATATTTATTGTATCTGATATCAAACTTGTAACAAAATCAGAAATTCCTGGTAACTGCGAAAGGAAAAATAGAGTTAGTGTTTTAGATTGCTTTCTGATTTTCTAGTTGCTGATTGTCATGCTTGTAACCTTCCGTATACCCTTTTCAATGTAAGCAAATCTTCTCTGTCACTGGAGCACGAACAGTTGTGCACATAATACACAGTACGTGAATTAACGTATTACAAAAAATCTGGGTTACTTTTCATTGCAGTGCTGAGGAAGCGTTGTACTGCCAGAGGAGCCATGATTCTGATTGCTCTTTTGGGACTGGGTTGCGTTAGCTGTCAATGGTTTCTCGTAGTCTTTGGCACAGCAGTTCCCACACCAAAATGTGAATGATGCATCCTGCCTGATGGGATGCTTTCTAGGAATGGGTGACGTTTGGGGTCGAGAAGTTTAGGGTCTGAAGAAGGGTCTCGATCCGAAACGTCACCCATTCCTTCTCTGCAGAGATGCTGCTTGTCCCGCTGAGTTACTCCAGATTTTTGTGTCTAACTGAGGATTGTAGATTGATTGTCTTTGGTTAAAATGTTTTAATTGTCCCTATTGTGTATGGAGTGATCACAAGGTGGCAAATACCCGGTTGGGCTGAGGGCCTGTTTCCAAGCTGTATCTCTAATGTCTAAAATAAAAGTCTATCCTTTTGAATATTTGTGGTTTTCATCACTGCAGCTCAGCTGTGCCCCCAGCTACTTCTATACCACTTGGAGTATATATTTGTTCAAGTAATGCAACCTACTGTAGAGTGCTGGCAAAGCTGTGCTTGGGTGCATGAATATCTAAGTTTTGATACACGGAGGTACAACCAGGTGCAGTTACAATGGTGTTTCTGGGAATATCACTTTAGCACTTCAGCTTGGGGTGAAACAGAACAACAAAATAATGTGCTATTAAGGTTTGGCTTTGTTAACAATCAGAGAGGGACATAGAAAATAACTTAGACTGGGTAACAACACCACGATTTTGGATGCAACTATGACAAATGGTGCTGGGAAGTAGAGTGTAGATGAGGAAGATAATTACCTAGGATGGATCCCTTGAGGTAAACCTTGCATTTCAGCTTTTCCTGATTTCAAATGTTTATTTTAAATCTAATTATTTGATCAAACCTTTGGTCATATGCCTCTGTTTTGTATCTTGTCTGATAACAATTCTCTCTTGCACCTTGAGATACACATTGAAGATACTATATGAATTAAATTGTTGGTTGAATGATAGGTTTGAACATTAAAGTTTCAGGAAATGTTGTACTTGATGAATATTTGATAATGGATAAATATTTTGACAATCTGGACTCCATACTGTGCCTGTAATGAAGCTTACGCTGCTTCCACCATTTTATACAAAAAACATATAATGCTATTTTTTTTATAAGGGCAGGGTGCTGCCATCTAACTGCTGAATTCCATCAGCACCATAATATTTTGCAAGCATTTTGTTTCTTTGAAGAAGAATGATGATAATGAAACTGCTGAATTGTAATGTTGACGAAAATGAGGAGCTTTAGATGCCACGATGCCTCCAGCTGGGAGTGATTTGTTTTATTGCCTTTTATCATTACACAAAACTATGTTATAGAAATGCCAGCATATTTTTGATGATGCAGCAAATAATGGTTGTATTTCTGTGGACACTCATGAACAAAATGTTGATCTCATTATTTTGCACTCCTACAAAACATCAAGCCCAGTCGGTAACATACAGTGCCCCACATAATATTTGGGACAAACACCCATCATTTATTTATTTGCCTCTGTACTCCACAATTTGAGATTTGTAATAGGAAAAAAAATCACATGTGTTTAAAGTGCACATTGTCAGATTTTAATAAAGGCCATTTTTATCATTTTGGTTTCACCATGTAGAAATTACAGCTGTGTTTATATATAGTCCCCTCATCTCGGGGCACCATAATGTTTGGGACACAGCAATGTCATGTAAATGAAACTAGTCATGTTTAGTATTTGCATATCCTTTAGTATTTAGTATTTGCATGCAATGACTGCTTGAAATCTGCGATTCATGAAGATCACCAGTTGCTGGGTGTCTTCTCTGCAAGGCCTGTATTGCAGCCATTTTTAGCTTATACTTGTTTTGGGGGCTAGTCCCCTTCAGTTTTCTCTTCAGCATATAAAAGGCATGCTCAATTGGGTTCAGATCGGGTGATTAACTTGGCCACTCAAGAATTGACCATTTTTTAGCTTTGAAAAACTCCTTTGTTGCTTCAGCTTTATGTTTCGGATCATTGTCTTGCTGTGGAATGAACCGATGGCCAATGAGTTTTGAGGCATTTGTTTGAACTTGAGCAGATAGGATGTGTCTATACACTTCAGAATTCATTATGCTACTACCATCAACAGTTGTATCCTCAATGAAGATAAGTGAGCCAGTACCTTCAGCATACATGCCCAGGCCATAACACCCCCACCACCGTGTTTCACAGATGAGGTTGTATGCCTTGGATCTTGGGAAGTTCCTTCTCTTCTCCATACTTTACTCTTGCCATCACTCTGATATAAGTTCATCTTCATGTCCACAAGACCATTTTCCAGAACTGGGTTGCTCTTTTAATTCTTAGCAAACTGTAACCTGGCCATCCTATTTTTGCGGCTAACCAGTGGTTTGCATCTTACAGCGTAGCCTCTGTATTTCTGTTCATGAAGTCTTCTGCGGACAGTGGTCATTGACAAATCCATACCTGACTCCTGAAGAGTGTTTCCGATCTGTCGGACAGGTGTTTGGGTTTTTTTCTTTATTAGAGTGAGAATTCATCTGTCATCAGCTGTGGAGGTCTTCCTTAGCCTGCCTGTCCCTTTGCGATTAGTAAGCTCACCAGTGCTCTCTTCTTAATGATGTTCCAAACAGTTTATTTTGGTAAGCCTAAGGTTTGGCTGATGACTTGTCAAGAACAGTTTTATTCTTGCTTCTCAGTCTCATAATGGCTTCTTTGGCTTTCATTGGCACAACTTTGGTCCTCATGTTGATAAATAGCAATAAAAGTTTCCAAGTGTGATGGAAAGACTAGGTGCTGAGAGCTCTCTTATAAGGAGGCAATTAACCACACTGGAGCAATTACAAACATCTGTGAAGCCATATGTCCCAAACATTATGGTGCCCTGAAATGGGGGGGCTATGTATAAACACAGCTGTAATTTCTACATTGTGAAACCAAAATGTATAAAAATACCCTTGAATAAAATCTGACAATGTGCTCTTTAACCTCATGTGATTTTTTTAATTACACATCTCAAATTGTGGAGTACAGTGGCAAATAAATAAATGATGGGTCTTTGTCCCAAACATTATGGAGGGCACTGTAGCTGGTGACAGGACCATACAAATAGAACCAAGGTTGTTAGTATGCCAGCTGGTAGAAGAGTAATTTTTTTAACCACAATTTAATTGAGTTGTTTATGAAATACATAAACGCTGACTATGTTCTCATGGCCCTTCCGCAGTCTCATTTAGTGTGCAGCACTCCCAATCAAGTTGAGAAGTGCCACCAACAGCAGCTTTGCAAAGTGGCTATTAAATTGTCGTCTTGACCTGCATTATTTTAACAATGCTAAAGACAGGTGTAATTAAAAAAATACAGCAGTTACCAGTGCCTTAGTGCCCTGACATGCTATTTCTTTTTAGTATACCTCTGAATAAAGGAAGACACGAAGCAACGTGAAGCTAGTTATAGGGTATATTTAATAACATATTTTACTCTAGCTGCTATATGCAAATTTGTTGCAAGTTTCTTCTATTGGAAAGAATAATGCACAATGGGGGTTTATATATTTAAACATTTCTTTTCAATTAGAATCTTTTTAGGTGAGCAGAAAAATACTTTTATTTAATATTTTTTGAAGATTCAATTATTCATTTGATCGAATTTTTAAGATAAATATTTTGTGTTTGGCAATGCAATTTATGCTCTGCAGTGGTAAAGTATAGGTTTGCAATCTGAAAGCAATGATTTTTAATCGTGCCTCTAAAAGAAGGGCCATGTGGAATCTGAGCCTTTCACTCAGCAGAGCTGTTGAGTTTGTTACAATATTTATTGTCTTTTTATAACAAGTTTCCAGCAGGGGCGGATCTACTATGAAACTAATTAACCTTAAACTTCAGGGCCCCTAATCCCGCAGGTGCCCCAGAAGCATATTCTTCCGAATTAAATCCCGCAGCCCCTCCCACGGGGTGGGGGGGGCGGGGCTCGGGATCGACGCAACGTCAGTGCGCGTGCGCCCCTCCCCTCCCCTCCCACCAGCTCTCTCGGGCAATGTGCTTGTGGCGCTCTACCTGCTTGACCCCGCCCCCCTGGTTGGAGCTGTTCCGCTCACGTGAGGCGCTGCCAACGGCGGGGTGGGGGGGGGGGGGATGGCTATAAATAGAGGAAGCGGGAGAGCGGTGGCAATTAGTCGAGGTGGTGTGAGGTTTAGTGAAATTGAGCTGGGGTTGAGGTGTGAGGTTTATTTGAGGGGCGAGGTTTAGTGAGGTAGAAACATAGAAATTAGGTGCAGGAGTAGGCCATTCGGCCCTTCGAGCCTGCACCGCCATTCAATATGATCATGGCTGATCATCCAACTCAGTATCCCGTAACTGCCTTCTCTCCATACCCTCTGATCCCCTTAGCCACAAGGGCCACATCTAACTCCCTCTTAAATATAGCCAATGAACTGGCCTCAACTAACCTCTGTGGCAGAGAGTTCCAGAGACCCACCACTTTCTGTGTGAAAAAAGTCCTTCTCATCTCGGTCCTAAAGGATTTCCCCCTTATCCTTAAGCTGTGACTCCTTGTCCTGGACCTCCCCAACATCGGGAACAATCTTCCTGCATCTAGCCAGTCCAACCCCTTAAGAATTTTGTAAGTTTCATTAAGACCGTCTCTCAATCTCCTAAATTCTAGAGAGTATAAACCGAGTCTATGCAGTCTTTGTTCATAAGACAGTCCTGACATCCCAGGAATTAGTCTGGTGAACCTTCTCTGCACTCCCTCTATGGCAATAATGTCCTTCCTCAGATTTGGAGACCAGAACTGTATGCAATACTCCAGGCGTGGTCTCACCAAGACCCTATACAACTGAAGTAGAACCTCCCTGCTCCTATACTCAAATCCTTTTGCTATGAAAGCTAACATACCATTCGCTTTCTTCACTGCCAGGTGTGAGGAGAAGTTTGGTAGTGAGGTATCGTCGAGGCGAGGGGATTAGTCAAGGTGTAGGTGTGTTGGTGAGGGGAAGTGAGCTTAGGTGAAGTGAGGAGAAGTGGGTGTCTGAGCTCAGGAAGGGAGACCGAGGTGCTGCTGAAGGAGACGGGATCACTGCCTTCTGTGGCAGAGAATTCCACAAATTCACAACTCTGGGTGAAAAAGTTTTTTTCTCATCTCAGTGCTAGGCAAAGAGACATTTCAGGTAACATTTTTTGAAAATATTATTTTAGCTGTATGATGCCATTTATTGAAACATGTAAGATTATTGAGGGTTTGGACACGCCAAGGCAGGAAACATGTTTCCAATACTGGGAGAGTCCAGAACCAGGGTCCACATTTTAAGAATGAGGGGTAGGCCATTTAGAACGGAGATGAGGAAATACTTTTTCACACAGTGTCGTGAATAGACAATAGGTGCAGGAGTAGGCCATTCGGCCCTACAGGCCAGCACCACCATTCACTGTGATCATGGCTGATCATCAACAATCAGTACCTCGTTCCGCTATCTTCAAGAGTGGATTGGCACTGGAGGCCAATTCTCTGGAGGCTTTCAAGAGAGAGATAGATAGAGCTCTTAAAGATGGCAGAGTCAAGGGATATGGGGAGAAGGCAAGAATGGGGTACTGATTGTGGATGCTCATAGAAATGTCCATTGTCTATTTCATGAAATATATATATTTTGGGGGTTATTTTATTGCTTATGTGTTAGAAAAATTCTAAGCTTCTATTCTGAAAGCTGGTAGTTTTTTCAATGCATTTTCAATTAATTGAAAATGCGGGAGCTTCAGGGGGCGTTGCCCATGAACCTCCACTGGGATGCTTTCCCTGGACCCCGCCGTGGGCCTAGCCAGCCCGTTGTGGAACAACCCCATTGAAGAAGCTAACAGTGGTTACCCAGACCTCGTTGCTGGTTGCGAAGGGGCCCCCATAGCAGTTCAATCTTCAGGGCCCCAAAAATGTAGGTCCGCCACTGGTTTCCAGTATGTCTTGTTAGGCATGCATGAGGAAAGCATGATGTTGAAGTAAAACTGTTTAATTAATCAGACCCTCAAAATTCACATCTTCATGAAGGTGTTTCAGATTGCAGTTACAGAATCAAACTGTATGGGAACAGGCCCTTCAGCCCAACTTTACCATGCCGACCAAGATGCCCCATATCCACTAGTCCTGCCTGCCCATATTTATAGTCATAGAATTATACAGCAAGGAAACGGGCCCTACAGCCCAATTTGCCCATGCCGACCTAGTTCTTGCAATATCTGCTGGAAGTAAGGTTTTTTTTAATTAAATAATGTAATCCAGTGTAATTAATGTCCAAATGCTATAGCAGCTTTCATAGAAATATCTGCATTCCTGCAGATTAAATCAAATTTTAAATTGGTAAAATCAGTTTAATCTGAGGCAGTACTTCTCTCAGCCTTCCTCCTTGAATATTAAAGTCAAGATGTGATTCATTGAACTTAAAAGAAGCACAATGCTGAAAAACAGATAAAAACCAAAAATGCTCGAAATGAAGAATAAGTTAATCCGCAGGCGCAAAGGAAAGATGGGCTGATATCTTGGGCAGAGCCCTTCCAGAAGAATTTTCATTATTCACGATTTACACCTAACAACAATTATTTCTTGTTTTCAGGCCAAAAAATCCAAGCATGAGACGAAGTTGGAGCAGCACAAGTACGACTGAGAGAAATGTGAAGTTACACGAAGGGTCACAGGTACTACTGAGCAGCTCCAGTGAGATGGCGATCATTAGATACATCGGACCCACTGACTTTGCTCCCGGAGTTTGGCTTGGACTGGAACTGCGTTCACCTAAGGGGAAAAATGATGGCTCCGTGGGAGAGAAACGTTATTTTACTTGTAAACCAAATTACGGAGTTCTGGTACGACCAAGCCGTGTGACCTACCGAGGTATTAATGGGACAACATTAGTGGATGATATTGAGGGGTAAATGATTTGTTTTTACCAAGGTAAGGAGAATGTAGGAAAATGTGAATTTAACATAAACCTAAGCCTGGGGTTTCCTCTCCAATTGCACACGGATTATTCAAAATATGGGTGCAAACAAATTCCATAATTTTTAAGGCTTGGGAAATTTTGGCCATTATTTTGTCATGGGCTACCTGAGTTTTCCACATTTCCTTCATCCTTTCCATTTGATTGTAAACCAGACATTTGGCCGCAGCATGAGAAACATACTTAGGAAGTATGGCAGTGCTAATGTGCTATATACTTTCATCCGCACTTTGTATTCAGCCTCTGAAATTCAATTGAATTTGGCACTTCCAATCAGAAATTAATTTCTCGCAAATGATCCTACAATTGCAATTTTTTTTTTTTTTTTTGCATTTATCCTCACCCAAACCTGCTTTATATTTTCTGCTTTATCTGTGTGTTGAGGTACCAGGAAATCTGCACCACATTATTCTCACAAAAATAAGTGGTAACATAACAAGGTTGTCACCTCTTAACATTTATGGAGAGACTCACTCATTTTGCTCAAAATATTCACCAGTTGGTAGACATTACTCCAAGAAATGTACAGAATTTCATACATGACAATGTGTTTTCAATCTATCTCGCTGATTTTGATCATATATTTCACTCATGTTTTCTTGAAGGTGACTGCTCTGTAAAAAGATTTACAAGTATGATACCAGAACTGAGAGGTTATAACTATCAAAGAAGATTGAACAGCCTGGGACTCTTTTCTTGATGTGACAAGGCTAAAGGATGACTGAGTAGAGGTCATTACAATTATGAAAGGGTTTGATCTTGCAGAGGTAGAGATGATATTGCAACCTGTGAGGAAGTGTAAAACTGGAAGTCATAAATATACGATTGCCACCAGTAAATTAGGAGAAATGTCTTTATCCCAGAGAGTTATTAGAAGGAGAAACTTGCTGCCATTCGGTGTAGCTGAGACGATGAACATAAGGCTTTTAAGAGGAAGTTATCTAACAACAGGGGGGGGGAGGAATGGATGGATGTCTATGCAGGTATAAATTAAACAGATTGGAAGGAGCTATTTGCAGCAGAAACACAAGCATGAAATCATTAGGCTGAGTTGCATGGTTCTCTGCTGTAAATTCTGCTTATTTTTATGTAATTTCAGGAAGGACTTTTGACACTAAAAACAAGAATTCACCTTTCACCCCTTAAAGTTGTTATATAAGGTCTAATCTATATTTTATTTTCACTTACTCAACTCTTTTCATATCTCCTGGTCGTCTTAGCTATTGAAATTCCATCACTCTTAGACTGGAAAATTTCAAATGACAAACTGCATTTGAACTGCAGGGTGAACTCCAAATCTACTGTGCCTTTATGTGAACATGTGATTCTGATCTCATTGCCAAATGACTTAATTCTGATTGTAAAATTGTACTCTTTTTCTCCGATTTCCCCCTACAAGATGAAGTAGTCGCACCATTGATTCTGTCACATCCTTTTCATATTGTAAAAATCCTTAATTACATTCTCTCTCAACTTTGTAACCTCAGCAAAAAGGTAGTCGCGTTCGCACAATGAGTCCCCATAATTTAACCCTTTAAGCCCCAATACTGGCTAAATGAATCTGCGTTGTCATTGCATAATAATTAAACATGTTCCCCTGGCTGATAAAGAAGACTGATAGCTGAATGATCAAAAACTTGCATTTTAACGGTAAAATAAATCGTATACTGGTGGAGATTCAGTGTTCATTTCTGCTGATTATATTAAACCAGTTAATTTTAATACATTTGGAAGGCTATTTTGGGCATAAATTTGCACTAGCAAAATGCTATGGCTGGCAAATATTGTAGTTATTTCAGTTTCATCCAAAGAGGAATCTCCAGGCTTAAGCTTTTCACAGAAAAGTGATAGTCATTTGAAATAATGGGTAAAAGTTTTGCAATGTAGTTTGTAAGCATGAATATGTCTCAGTAATTGACACCGTCTGTTGCACTCTTGATGAAGATAATGCTCTGGCTTGTACCTGATTATCAATATTGGATTTATGTATGGAAAGGCAATTGTGTTATTGCTTAGTAGTACATTTTAGCATATGATGCCTCGTTGTATGTACAGTAAGTGCCATCGAGTATATACTAGGTACAATGAATGAAAGGAAGTGAAAGCACGAACAAATTGTGATGTTCTGGTTAGGTCTATAAAGTTATTTTTGTTCCCCATAATAGTACTAATCATCAACAATTGTGCGTACACAGCCAGTGCTGCTTTATTGCTTACTGCTCACTTACAGCTACATTTTCCAAACACAAGTTATATACAATTAATCTAAGCACATTTATTTCCAACAGCATCTCTAGATTTACCATAAAAAATCATTACATCAGATATTTTGTGAAAGAGTGGTTCAAACTCAGTACAAGACAAGAAGAAATGTGTTGCACTTTGAAATTTTTATAATACATATTATATATTTAGATTTTTTTCAGAAAGAATGGTTGATATTTTTGAATATAAATGTTATGGTGTGTCATGTTTCATTGTGCTGTTATATTTCACAGTACTGAAGAAGCTACTTAATGAGAATGTGTTAAATAAAACACGTTTTGTCTATGAATTTCTATGAGCAAGCTGCTTTAGAAGTAATATATTAAACTCATAAAATGCTGAAAAAGATATGGAGATCAGGCAACGGAGAGAGAAAAGAGAGTTTATGTTTCAGGTCAACGCTCCCTCATCAGTAATAATGTGATCTGATCTAAATTAGCAGTACCACTTCCTGCAAATGACAAAGAGCTGAAGTCAATGGCCCATTATTACCACTGAGCTCTGAGAGAGAGAAAAATTGACTCAGCTGTGATGATTTGCTTTACTGCCTCATAGCAATAGCACCATTGTTAGCTTCATAAGGTAAGCAAGTTAGTGGGAGTTCCTGAAAAGATAATTTTCAACCTTGCTCAGCATTGGGGTGATAGCATTGTTAACACTGTAGTTGCTGGCTCCCTTCTCTAGCTATGGTCAGATTGAAGTGAATTTTTCTAAACAATTTCACAGTAGTTGATATAAAGAGCTTTGTGTTCATGCAGTTTTATTGAATTTTATTTTACCTTTTATTTTCATTCTGTTAGCAATGGGAAATCTGATGGATGGTAGTAAAACTGCCCTGGATATGTACAATGAAATGCAGCTTTGCTTTTGTTGCTTGGTCGGACGAATAGTCATGATTATTTGCTGACACTGACTTTAGTGTTAGTGCTAATTACGGTTATATTGCCGCCAGAATCATTAGAGTTGGATTAGTAATATAGAGATATATAAAGGTTTATAATGTGCCATCTATGTTTCATTTATTAAAACAATCAATGTTTTAAATTCTAAAAAATACTGATTTGGTTTAATTATGTGCAAACTAAATCTGACTATTGTTTTAATTTTAAGTTCCTGTTCTTACTGGATGTTATAATTAATTGATAATTAATTAATTTTAATAATAGCTCTGTCTCAGTAGATCATGTAAGCATTATCCCCCTCAATGTAAATGTCTAGCTTTGGCTGGATCAGAAATGTTTAATACAAACAAAATATGGCAGGTATACATCTCAGATCAAGCAGTGGATGTGGACAAAAAATAATTAATATTCTGAGTGGTTTTAACCTCATTTTACATTTACTGCATTCATGAAATTCACTTCAAAAAGTGTTAGTTAAATTGCACAATGAAAAGTAAGTTGCCCTTATAGACAATGCCTCTCTAAAATGTTTAAATGTTTAAAATTGAGGAGTTTACTTTACAGCACCAGAGACCCGGGTTCGATCATGACTACTAATGCTGTCTGTATGGAGTTTGTACGTTCTCCCGGTAACCACTTGAGTTTTCTCCAGGAGTTTTTTCCAAAACTCCAGTTTCCTCCCACTCCAAAGATGTAAAGATTTGCAGGTTAATTCGCTTGGTAAAATTGTCCCTAGTGTGTGTAGGATAGTGTTAGTGTGCAGGGATCGACGCTGACTTGGGGGGGCCGAAGGGCCTGTTTCCGCACTGTATCTCTAAACTAAACTAATCTATAGATCTGGAGTTTGAATTCCATCAGGGCAGCTTTGAAACAAATACAATTAACTAAATAAACTCTGAACGAATGCCTAGCCATCAGTTATAGTTGTCATGAAACTCCCATATTGTCATTAAAACCTATCTTGTTTCACCAATGTCTTTCGAGAAGGAAATCTACCAAGATTACCATATAGATCTATTCTGTATTTGACTCCAGTCTCTCCAATGTGGTTGACTCCGAGCTGCCTTTACAGCTCAAGGGCGATCATAAATAGAATATAAATAGCCAGTCTTGCCAGCGTAATCCAGATCCTTGAAAAATAAATTTAATACATGAAGGTGGTCCTCTTTAACCTTGAATGCAATACCCACAAAATATTTTAAACATTGACCCAGCTGCCACAGTAACCAGCAGCACACGTGTGCAAGCTACTTGTGCTAAGACTGCTCACACAGATCTTTCTTTGCTGACAGCCACATAATGCAGCTCAAACTGGGCACGTTATACAACTGAAATTTACAACTGAACTGCTTGAATGATTTCACATGTAAACCCTCTGTAATGGAATGTAGCTGCATGCTTCGGTCACTTTGTGACACGCTTGAGCACTTCAGATTTGGCACATCTGTCAATTTGTGTTTGTTTCCACATCTCACATGTGCTGGATAATTCTCTGCTTACACCCAAATAAAACACATCTAAAATGTATAGATCTGAATTGGCGAAGGACTGAGAATGATACCTTACAGGACACTTTGAGATTCTTTCATGGCTTAGACCATAGAAGAGTACAGCACAAGAACAGGTCATTTTGCCCACATAGTCTATGCCCAACATGATATCAAGACCATCTCTTATTTACCTGAGCATGAACCAGTTCCCTCCTATTCATGCATATCCAAAACTATTATCTAAATCTATTCAGTTACCCTTTCTTACCTTGGATACCATTGTATTGACCAATTTTCTGTGCACGGGAGGCAAAATGCAGCACCTCACAAATCCTATATATCTGGTCAAAAGAATATGAATCAGAATTTGAATCACACTTTATTTGCCAAGTATGTTTTGCAACATACGAGGAATTTCATTGGCCAGGTCGGTCATACAATTAAAAGCAACAGATCACTCAAAAAACACATTTTAACATGAACATCCACCACTTGCCACTGTGACTCCTACACATTCCTCACTGTGATGGAAGGCGAAGTAAAGTTCAAGTCACGTCCTTTTGTTCTTCCTCGGTCATGGGCCTTGAGCCCCCATTAACAGGATGCTCTTGACCCTCTGCGGCTGGCGGCGTTCTGGCCCTCCACAATGAGGCGATCAAGCTCCCGTTTCGGGGGGATGTCAGCTCCCCCGCGCCGGGTGATCGAACCTCACGTCGGGGCTGGTCGAACCTTCCGCGACGTTGAAGCTCCCGACTAGCCTCACCCGAGACTGGCGATTCTGCGGTGGTCGCAGTGGGAGTGATCCCAGGCAAGGGATCAGCTCCGATGTTAAGTCTGCGCCCCGCAGTGGGGCTCACGACAGTCCGAGGAGGCTTCCAGCTCCATCGATGGTAGGCCGCAGAGCCCGGAGAATGTGATCCGAAAATTGATCATATCTCCAGGAAGGTAAGAACCTGAAAAAAAGTATCCCCTGATCCCCTCCCCCCTCCACCCACGTAAAACAAACCAAAGAATATTAAAACAAACTTTTAACGCACTAAAAAAAATAACAAAAAGAAAGAAAATATGAACAGACTGCCCGCAGGGCAGCCATGTCCCCAGCGCACCTGGTGCCATTGCACAAAGCAGTGTAGGTGCATATGTTGTGCAGAGGAAGCTCTACATATTCTAGTGATATAAAGGTAAGAGAAGTAGAACTAACTAGACAGTATTAGGGATTCTTTACTTTAGAGATACAGTGTAGAAACAAGCCCTTCGGCCTACTGAATCCGCGCCGATCAGCGATTACCACATATACTAACACTATCCTACACACCAGGGACAATTTACAACTTACTGAAGCCAATTAACCTACGTCTTTGGAGTGTGGGAGGAAGCCGGAGTACCCGGAGAAAACCCAGGTGGCCACAGGGAAAATGTACAAACTCCATAGAGACAGCACTCGTAGTCAGGATTGAACCCAGGTCTCTGGCACTGTAAGGCAGCAACTCTACCACTGTGCCAACATTTAGATAGCAGTAACAAGATCGGTCTGAGTCAGCATGGATGTACAAAGGAGAACTCATGTTTGACTAATCTTCTGGAATTTTTTAAAGATGTAACTAGTAAAATGGACAAGGGAGGGCCAGGGGATGTAGTGTACCTGGACTTTCAGAAAGCATTTGATAAGGTCCCACATAGGAGATTAGTGGGCAAAATTAGGGCACATGGTATTGGGGGTAGAGTGATGACATGGATAGAGAAGTAGTTGGCAGACAGGAAACAAAGAGTAGGGATTAACAAGTCCCTTTCAGAATGGCAGGCAGTGTTTAGTGGGGTACCGCATGGCTCAGTGCTGGGACCGCAGCTATTTATAATATACATCAATAATTTGGATGAAGGGATTCAAAGTAACATTAGCAAATTTGCAGATGACACAAAGCTGGGTGGCAGTGTGAACTGTAAGGAGAATGGAGGGTGACTTGGACAGATTGGGGGAGTGGGCAGATGCATGGCAGGAAGTTTAATGCGGATAAATGTGAGGTTATCCACTTTGGTAGCAAAAACAGGAAGGCAGATTACTATCTAAAAGGCATCAAGTTGGGAAAACAGGAAGCACAACGGGATCTGGGGGTCCTTATTCATCAGTCTATGAAAGTAGGCATGGAGGTACAGCAGGCAGTGATGAAAGCGAATGGCATGTTGGCCTTTATGACTAAAGGAGTACACGAATATAGGAGCAAAGAGGTCCTTCTGCAGTTCTACAGAGCCCTAGTGAGACCACACCTGGAGTATTGTGTGCAGTTTTGGTCCCCTAATTTGAGGAAGGACATTCTTGCTATTGAGGGAGTGCAGCGTAGGTTTACAAGGTTAATTCCCAGGATGGCGGGACTGTCATGTGCTGAGAGAATGGAGCAGCTGGGCTTGTACACTCTGGAGTTTAGAAGGATGAGAGGGGATCTCATTGAAACATATAAGATTGTTAAGAGTTTGGACACGCTAGAGGCAGGAAACATGTTCCCGATGTTGGGGGAGTCCAGAACCAGGGGCCACAGTTTAAGAATAAGGAGTAAGCCATTTAGAACGGAAACGAGGAAACACTTTTTCTCACAGAGAGTTGTGAGTCTGTGGAATTCTCTGCCTCAGAGGGCGGTGGAGGGAGGTTCTCTGGATGCTTTCAAGAGCTAGAATAGGGCTCTTAAAAATAGCAGTCAGGGGATATAGGAAGAAGGCAGGAACGGGGTACTGATTGGGGATGATCAGCCATGATCATATTGAATGGCGGTGCTGGCTCGAAGGACCGAATGGCCTACTCCTGCACCTATTATCTATTGTGCCACTGTCCCTCCCTTTGTGGAAAAAATGATTTGCACTTTCAAAGCATATTTTGGAACCACAGTTAGTAACAAAGTTTTTCATAACAGTGTAGCCACTATTCCATCGTACTTTGGAAAATACAGCACTGGTCAATTGTAACCTTTCCATTATTGCTCAGTAGTAATAAAATAGTTGGTTGAGCCCACTGATTAACTAATTAATACTATGCACCCAGGAGCAACACATCAGTTGTTGGTGTAAACAATGGTTATGCCAGCTTGAAACAAAGCAAGGTCAAGAAGTCAAATGTGTTGGTAGCCTTGCTTACCAATAACTGGCAACTTGGTGTTCATGTCAGTTGAATGCATCATAGAGTCATACAGCATAGAAGTAGGCACATCAGCCCAACTTGTGTATGATAATCAAGATGCCCCGTCAAAGCTAGTCCCATTTGCCTTTACCTGGCCCATATCCTTCTAAACCTTTCCTATCCATGCACCTGTTCAAATGTCTTTAAAATGCTGTTATTGTACTTGCCTTATCTGATTCCCTTGGCAGATCATTCCATTTACCACCATCCATGGTGTGAAGAATTTGCCACTCGGGTACTTATTAAATTTTTTCCCTCTCGACTTAAATGTATGCCCTCTAGTTCTTGTTTTCCGTACCCTGGGAAAAGGACTCGGTGCATTCACACTCTCTGCTCCCATCAAAATTTTTTATACACCTCTATCATGTCAGCTTCTTGTACTTCAAGGAATAAAGTCCAAGCCTGCCCAACTTCTCCCTAGAGCTCAGGCCCTATACTCTTGTAAACATCCTCTTAAATCTTATCTGCACTCTTTCCAGTGTACCGAGGGAACCGGTAGCACAATACTATAACAATATTCCTAAATCATCTTAACTCATATAGACACAATTTGTTGGTCCAAATTAAGTAAATTAATTCATGCCTCCTGTAGCTGATAGAGAGTTCGGTAGGTGGTTACTGTTTGGTTCTAATTGACTTTCTTCTTTCTGGAATCTTCATTTCTCTTGTGCTCATTGACTCCATCTATACTTCATGCTGCCTCGGCAAGGCCAACAGCAATCAAGGGTGAGTCTCACCCAGACACTTCCTCTTCTCCCCTCCCCATCAGGCAACAGGTGCAGAAGTGTGAAAACGCATACCTTCAGATTCAAGGACAGCTTCTTCCCTGCTGTTATCAGGCAACTGAACTATCCTATCAACAACTAGAGAGCAGTCTTGAGCTACTATCTACCTCATTGGAGACCTTCGGGCTATCTTTGATTGGACTTTACTAGAACTTATCTTGCACTAAACGTTATTCCCTTCATCCTGTATCTGTGGATGACTTAATTGTAATCATGTGTAGTCTTTTCGCTGACTGGTGAGCAAGCACCAAAAAAGCTTTTGATTGTACCTTGGTACACAAGACCATAAACTAAACTAAACGAGCTGCAGAAAGTGTAAATATAACTGTTTAGCACATTTGGACCTCTCACGAAACCAACAGATATGAGTATCACCGTACATGCTGCCAATTTACTTACTGACAATTAATGTGGAACAAGGTCAAGCTGGCATTAATACATTGACAACCCATTGCCACATTCATTTCTCCAAATATGACACACAATGCCTTCGAACCAAGCAGTTGAAATCATGTTTTACTTCTTAATGAGGAAGTTATTCAAAAAAAATCTGAAACAATAAATACATTTACATAGGGAAACAACATTGTGAGAAATATGTCAATGGCGTACCTGGCACACTAAATGGTTTTATCAATTTATAGGTCAGAGATTTTATTTTTATAAAATTGGTTAAGTGTGGCACTGTGGTACAGCAGTAGAGTTGCTGCCTTACAGCGCCAGTTAACCAGGATCGATCCTATCTACAGTTACTGCCTGTACAGAGTTTGTACGTTCACCCTGTGATCACTTGGGCTTTCTCCGGGTTATACAGTTTCCCCCCACATCCAAAGACGTGCCGGTTTGTAGGTTAATTAGCTCCGGTAAAAATTGTAATTTATTCCTAGTGTCTAGGATAGTACGTGTAACTTGTTCGTAGTGTGTAGGATAGTTCCTAGAATGCTGGATACGGTGTGTTGGTCGGTTCAAACCCAGTGGGCCAAAGGGCCTATTTCCGGGCTGCATCTCTGGAGATGGTGCAAAATATTCATACAGATTTTGACTCTCCATCTTTCTCCATGTTAACTATCACCCTGGCATGGATGAAGTATTAAGTAAGAAGTTTTATACAGTATTATATTACATATCAAACTCTATTCTGAGTAAGGTCCACCCTCTCTAACCTGATCTCGCCCAATTATAATGACACACTATCCTTACTATAAATTGTCACATGGTGTCAAACATGAGCTAATTGCTGTAGGTGGGAGAAGCTTATGGATTGGCAGTATCAAATAATTTTGGAAGAAATCAATTTGTTATATAGTTTATAAAAATATATATATTTATTTTAACACAATAAAACCAGTCGTTTCATAAGAAATTTTCTGCTGTTTTTGGAAGTGAGCCTATCTGGGGAAATGTGGCAAAGATTTTGCACGAGTAAGGCATGATTGATGCGCTAGACACAAGGCTTTTATTCAGATGGATTAGATTTATGATGGCCTAGTAGCTTCAGTGTAATAGGAAACTGGGATTCAAGATCTAGCATTGAAGCCATGAATTTAGATGCCTCTGAACTGTCATTCTTAAATTATATAGATTCACAGGGTAAGACCATTAGAAATATATTCTATATATTCCTAACAAGCTTTAAGACATACATTTTCAAAAAAAGGAACTAAACTTCTATCGTAATATATCTGTATTTCTTAAAACAATGGTCATTTCATTTTTCCTATATCCTCAACCACTTCTCTCGTGTATTACACGAGAGACAACCAAGGCCAAGAAAAATATGTACCTCACATGCACGATAAAAAATAACCAGTTGCTTCTTTGACATTTAAGATCAAAACAGAACTAGTGTATTTCAATAAATTCAACAGCTTTTCATAGAATTTGTTTTATATTGGATATTTCTACGGTTATTTTGAATTATAGTGGCACTTCAAGAGAGCTAACGCTTTATAAAGAAGATTAAAAAGTTGCAGTATATTGTATGAGTTTTAAGAAATGTAAATGTTAGATGAGAACTATTTTAATGTATAATTATTTTTCTTAAGATGCCCGTCTATGAGCTGAGATAGACCAATTTTATTTTTAAACATGTACAAGTATAGATGTCAGATTTAAAAATGCTGTTACAGATAGCCCAATTAAATATGCATTGCTCAGTATAACTCTAATTAGAATCATGCATTATTTGTACTGTTTTGTGTTAGGTGACATGTACCTACTTCTATAATGGCTAAAAAAACCTTCAAATAATTTGTTTCCCTTTCTTTCCCTAAACACAATAAACATTTTTGAAACTCTTGCTGTTCCTTGAGTTCCATTCACACTTGGATGTATTGAAGTCCCAAGAAGGATGTATTTCATTTTCAAAATTCTTTGCCACATGAGCAAGGCTGCTTATTTTCACGATTTCAATCAAAAATTGTCATATCATTTAGCTCCAAAACAATACCCCATTTTGTAAAGTAAAAATTGCTTTTTAATCTGCCCCACTAACTTTGATTGTAAATTTAATTTAGATTTCCCTTGATGTGGCTCTTACAGAAGAAAATATTAAAAAAACATTTAGGACATCTCAAATTTCAGGAAGGGGTTTGGCACCATGAAAAAGGATCAGGTGAAGGCAATTCAACCCTTCTGAAAATGCTTAACTGTTCAATTAGATGAAATCCACCCTCAACTCCATTTATTATTTCAGTATGTTTGGTATAATTGGGAAAAAAATATTAATTTCAATCATGAACGTTTATTTTTAATTGTTTTGGGGCTCCGCTGATGGGGTTGAATTCACTGCAGAGCCCAACCCCATCTCTATCTCTACATCTCACAACGCACCGCAAATTTACATTTTGCAACTTCGCCCTTTCAAATGCTAAAGAAGTGTAATGTGATCAAGTGGTGCAGGAACAGGAAGAAAACGGCTATGATGAAGGTACCCTGTCACTCGATTTTACAGCCACTAACTCATATACCGAAGCTGTACATAATTTTGAGCCTAGCGCTGGAGATGACAGACTGGTTATGTGTAGCTTGCAGCCTGGACAGAGGCCAGACTAATGCAGAGGACTGGGATGCAGACTTTAAAGGACAGGCTACAGAAAAAGACCTGACGTGCATCAAAAATCCTTTCTGCAGAAGAGTATGGAATACCAGAGGAGTCTGGTATTAGTTTGCTGAGATGGGATATGTCCTTTCACAGAGTTTTGCAATGGACCATGATTTGACATTGTGTGAGAAGGAACTGCAGATGCTGGTTTACACCGAAGATAGACACAAAATAATGGAGCAACTCAACGCGTCAGGCAGCATCTGAAGTAAAGGAATAGGTGACATTTCAGGTCAAGACACTTGATGAGACACTAAATATGTTTTACTTTTAATTTGTATTTGACAACATCTGCAGTTCTTCACTTTCATAGATTATCTTCCTGTCGTGCATCACACACCACTGCAGTGTGACTGGATTAAGAAGTCCAGTGGGCTTGCAGGATCCTGTCACAGATTAGTAACACGAGGTGTTATTGGAACTTCCCTCAATGGGGCAGGAACCTATTGTCAACTTTTGGGCTGACAGTGTTAGTGCTCCCATCCCTTACCTGCTGCCACCAGGACTGCTGCTACCCATGCTCAGATGGTGCAATCTGCAGCTGCGTATCGAGGCCCTGAGTTGCACGTTATTGACTGCAAGCTTAGGAGGTCAGTGGCATTCTATTAATCAGCTAGTTAGCACTTTCTAACACTAGGGAAATCAAGGGAGGCAAAGAACAGGCATTGACATACTGTGTGGAAGCAGGCCCTTCATCCCAAATTACCCATTCAACCAACATGCCCCAAACCTGCTTGCATTTGGCCCATATCCCTCTAAACCTATCCTATCCATATACCTGTCCAAGTGAACTTAAATGTAATGATAGTACTTGCCTCAACTGTCTTACCAGTAACCGGAAACCTTGAGCTGCCAGTTCTGCCCCTTTCTTACCTAGGTTTCCATGATAGCTACAATGTCCCAGTCGCCCATACGCGTCCATGCCATGGTGATTATTTTATTTTGATATAGTTATTTTTCTGGATTTGAGCATTGCTGCCAAAGCTGGCACTTATTTACATCCCTCTTATCAGAAATGACACGGAGGATAATTTTCTCACCAATAATTTGCTCCGTGATGCTGGTTTAAGTTTGGATATGACTACTCCACCTGATTCAATACATGAAGCAAAGAGCTAGATTCTGGAGGTGTGGAGAGAGGGACACATTTGACTGAGTGTGGCATCAAGGAGCATGGTGAAACTGAAATCAATGGGCAGTGAAGGGAAAATATGCCAATGGATGGAATCAAATGAAGATGGCTATGTTTGTTCCAATGTACTGTTCCACGTCCGGCCATCATCAGCTGTTTGAGGAACACGAGCAACAATAGTTGTTGCAATCTTGAGCAAGACACAAAGTGCTGGACTAACTCAGTGGACCAGGCAGCATCTCTGGAGAAAATGGATATGTGACGTTTCTTCAGATACATTTGATTTGCTCTGTTTTTTTGTGTACAGGACTGATCTGGGAAACTCTCCACATTGTCAGGTAACAATACTAGAATGGTCTGGCTACAGGCACAGCAGATTCTGGAGCACCGGTCTTCAAAACTACAGTCAGGCTGCACCGTGCACATTTGCATTCAAATACCATAAAGCATAATTCCATTTTATATTGGCTGAAAAATATTCATTTTCCGTTGGCTTTCATTATTGCAGTGTGACCAAGCAGAATTTACAGCAATCAATCAGTGCAGGGGATTAATGTGTGAACTGTTGGGAAATGGGAAATTGGGCTTGCAGTTAGCAAATTAGCTACTGAATTAGTTTGTCATGCAGAGGAAGAGACCTCCACCTTCACAAATCTGTGCTAATTACTTTTAGGTATTTTCAGAGGGGGACAGGCAACTTAAGTGTTGCTTCAGCATGCCAATGGCCTGTGCTGTCATATTTCATGTGAGAGCGTGGCTGTCACTATGAGCCTGGTGCACATGTGAATGCTGTTAGCTTAATCAAGTGACACTAATTGTCTGCTAACAGATGCCTGGCATGGGTTCCGCCAGGTACAATTAGCTCCTTGCATTGCTAAAGCTTGAATTCCAGAAATGAGATGAGGAGGGCATGATTACCCTTGGTAGCAAAACGGCATTTGGCTGCGTGTGGCACTCGGTGTAGGTAGAGCTGAAATCCCTGGAGCTGAGGTGAACATTGACAGGAGTCATATCTAGATGAGAAGAACATGATGTGTTAAAGGCAAACTATCTTCTGCTGTTTCATCAATGCTTTCTCTCCATCACAATGGGCAAAACAGTGATGCAGCTGGTAGAGCTGCTGCCTTGCAGTGCAACAGACCCCGGTTCGATCCTGACCTCAGGTGCTGAGACTGTGGGGGTTTCCTCTGTGTGCTCTGCTTTCTTCCCACATCCCAAAGACGTTCAGGTTTTTAGGTTAAATTTCCCCCAGTGTGTAGGGAGTGGATGTGAAAATGGGATAACACAGAACTGGTGTGATCGATGGTCGGCGTGGACTTGGTGGGCCGAATGGCCTGTGTCCATGCTGTATCTCTAAATAAAACTAAACTAAACTAAGTGGGTAAGCTTCCTGATATTTTTACGTGTTCTTTTTTTAGCAACTCCCAGATTATGAAACAATTTGTGCCAAGATACAGCAAAACTTGGATAACATCCATGTTTTCCACAAATAATATATAGCCTAATTAGATTTGTAGAAAGGAACTGCTGATACTGGTTTAAACCAGAGATAGACACAAAAAGCTGGAATAACTCAGGCAGCATCTCTGGAGAGAAGGAATGGGTGACGTTTCGGGTCGAGACCTTCCTTCAGACTGAAAGTCACGTGAAAGGGAAATGAGAGATATAGAGAGATATAGAGCAATGAATGAAAGATATGCAAATAAGTAACTATGATAAAGGAAACAATCCATTGCTAGCTGTTTGTTGGGTGAGAACGAGATGCTGGTGCGTATTAGGTGGGAGAGGAATGAGGAGAGTGCGAATGCAGGGGTTAGAAACATAGAAACATAGAAAAATAGGTGCAGGAGTAGGCCATTCGGCCCTTCGAGCCTGCACCGCCATTCAATATGATCATGGCTGATCATCCAACTCAGTATCCCGTCCCTGCCTTCTCTCCATACCCCCTGACCCCTTTAGCCACAAGTGCCACATCTAACGCCCTCTTAAATATAGCCAATGAACTGGCCTCAACTACCTTCTGTGGCAGAGAATTCCAGAGACTCACCACTCTCTGTGTAAAGAATGTTTTCCTCATCTCGGTCCTAAAGGAATTCCCCCTTATCCTTAGACTGTGACCCCTTGTTCTGGACTCCCCCAACATCGGGAACAATCTTCCAGCATCTAGCTTGTCCAACCCCTTAAGAATTTTGTAAGTTTCTATAAGATCCCCCCTCAATCTTCTAAATTCCAGCGAGTACAAGCCGAGTCTATCCAATCTTTCCTCATATGAAAGTCCTGACATCCCAGGAATCAGTCTGGTGAATCTTCTCTGTACCCCCTCTATGGCAAGGATGTCTTTCCTCAGATTTGGAGACCAAAACTGTACACAATACGCCAGGTGTGGCCTCACCAAAACCCTGTACAACTGCCGTAGAACCTCCCTGCTCCTATACTCAAATCCTTTCGCTATGAATGCTAACATACCATTTGCTTTCTTCACTGCCTGCTGCACCTGCATGCCTACTTTCAATGACTGGTGTACCATGACACCCAGGTCTCGTTGCATCTCCCCTTTTCCTAATCTGCCACCATTCAGATAATACCCTCATGTTTTTGCCACCAAAGTGGATAACCTCACATTTATCCACATTATACTGCATCTGCCATGCATCTGCCCATTCACTCAGCCTATCCAAATCAGCCTGCAGCCTCCAAGCATCCTCCTCACACCTAACTATACCCCCCAGCTTGGTGTCATCTGCAAACTTGGAGATGTTGCATTGAATTCCCTCGTCCAAATCATTAATATATATTCTAAATAGCTGGGGTCCCAGCACTGTGCCTTGCGGTACCCCACTAGTCACTGCCTGCCATTCTGAAAAGGACCCGTTTACTCCTACCCTTTGCCTCCTGTCTGCTAGCCAGTTCTCTATCCACATCAATACTGAACCCCCAATACCGTGTGCTTTAAGTTTGTATGCTAATCTCTTATGCGGGACCTTGTCGAAAGCCTTCTGAAAGTCTAGATATAACACATCCACTGGTTCTCCCTTATCCACTCTACTAGTTACATCTTCGAAAAATTCTATCAGATTTGTCAGACATGATTTACCTTTCGTAAATCCATGCTGACTTTGTCCAATGATTTCACCACTTTCCCAATGCGCTGCTATCCCATCTTTAATAACTGACTCTAGTAGTTTCCCCACTACCGATGTTAGACTAACTGGTCTGTAATTCCCCGCTTTCTCTCTCCCTCCTTTTTTAAAAAGTGGGGTTGCATTAGCTATCCTCCAATCCTCAGGAACTTGAAGTTAGAGAAATAAATATTCACACCGCTGGGTTGTTAGCTGCCCATGCAAAATATGAGATGCTGTTCCTCCAATTTGCGTTTATTCTCACTCTGACAATGGAGGAGGCCGAGGATAGAAACGTCAATGTTGGAATGGGAAGGAGAATTAAAATGTTTATCAACCGGGAGATCAGATAGCTCCAGGCAGACTGGCTTGCTGCCTTACATCAACAGAGACCTAGGTTCAATCCTGACTATGGGTGCTATCTGTGAGTTTGTATGTTCTCCCCTTGACCCAAGAAGGGTCTGACCCAAAACGTCACCCATTCTTTCTCCAGAGATGCTGCCTGTCCCGCTGAGTTACTCCAGCATTAGTGTCTACCTTTGATTTAACCCAGCATCTGCAGTCCTTTCCTACACAGGTTTGTAGGTTAATTGCCTTTGGTAAAATTGTAAATTATTCCTAGTGTGTGTAAGATAATGTTAGTGTGCGGGGATTACTGGGCTGAAGGGGCTGTTTCTGTGCTGTATCTAAACTAAACTAAACTAAAACTTTCCAGAAAAGTTCTCTGTTTGATTGACAGCTCCTCCACCATCTGGCCATCTGGAGTGGACTAACTTATCTTCACGATGGGAAAATGAAAGGCATTGGAAATGAAACTTCTTCTACCTGTACAATTGCAAATAAATTCCAATGTCGAAATACAATAGTTTACTTTATGATCTTATTTACGCAGACTTGAATTTGTGTAAGATTCTTTAGTCGGAGCATACATAACGTAGGACTTTACAATACAGCACATTAACAGCCCATCGGCCCACCGAGTCCATCCCGGCCAGGGATTACCACGTACACAAGTTCTATCTTACACACTAGGGACAATGTACAATGTTACCAAATCCAATTAACCTACAAACCTGCACGTCTTTGGAATGTGAGAGGAAACCGGAGCATCAGGAGAAAACCTACGTGGTCACGGAGAGAAGTTACAAACTCCGTACAGTCAGCAGCAATAGTCAGGATTGAATCCAGGTCTCTGGCACAGTAAGGCAGCAACTCTACCACTGTGCCACTGTGTGCCCCATTCCATGTCGAGATTTATCAGTGTTCTCATATTTCCTTACAACATCGAAGGAGCCATTGAGCCACTGTGTCTGTGCCATTTCTCAGAACAATCTCATCAACTTAATTCCTCCACTTGTTCCCTGTACTGCAGGGATAAGGTATAGTAGCCAATGAACCAAAATGTTCTTGGCAGATGGAATGAAACCAAACCACCTGGGAGAAGACTATAACTGCACAGGGAGAATGTTGAAATTTCATATAGACATTGCAGGAGTCAGGATTGAACCTGGGTTGAAGGCAGCAGCTACAAGCTGTGGCATTAGGTCAACTATCTCTACACCCATTGAAAGTCTATTCTCCCAGAGCAGGCTACATACTCATGTGGTGGACTAGCCCACAATGGCCCATTATGGGCTCCACCCTTCCTTGGTCTTCTGTTGCCGGCCCTGCATTGTTCTGGCCTTTTTTTTAGGTTGAATAATGGTGCTCCAATTGTAGAAAGCTATTGCAGAGTTTTTCTTGATTTTAAAATGATAGAAAGATTTAATAGGAACTTTTTTTAACTCAGAGGGTGATGGATGTATGGAAGGAGCTGCCAGAGGAGATAGTTGGGGCAGGCATTATAACAACATTTAAGAGACACTTGGACAGGTACACGGTTGGGAAAGGTCTACAGTAATATGGGCCAAATGCAGGCAAATGGGACTTGTGTAGATGGGGCATCTTGGTCAGGATGGATGGGTTGCACTGAAAGACATGTTTCAGTGCCTAATGACTATAATTATTAGATTTAGGAAAAAATAGACTAATCAACGCTAATAACAGATAAACATGAGTGTAAAATGGCTGATTTACATTACCTCACTCTTCATTCATCTTGGCATTTCACATTAGATCTCTGATCATTTAAATTAATAACCCATTTAAGAGTTGCTGACACTATCAAAATGTAATTATTAATTGATAATATAGTATTGCTTATTATATTTTGATCAAAGCCAAAGCAGGCAAATATTTTGTCCCAATTTTTGAAAATAGTTTAAAGAAGGATTCAACATAATCATATTTAAATACATTTTAAAATTTCCCACTGAGAACCATCAAATTACTTGATCGAATGGTGATAGACATTTTGAACTTTGTTTCTAAGAAAGAAACCAATCTGAATACTTACAGAGTTTTTCTCGACTTGACCAATGCTGTGCTCAGTGATAGATGGATGCTCTGTGTAAAATACAGGTTGAGGAGACTCCATACAATTCATACAATAAAACATTGAGATTAATGTTGTTCAACTGACCCTGAAATCCCCAGCAAGTTTTGGGTGTTATTTGTATATTATTTGATAGAAAGATTGGTCGCAGATAATACTTGAATTCTGAAGTGGTGTATTATGTTCAACCTTGATAGCAGATGGATCAAAAAGAATAATTGAAACATAATATATATGATTTTAAGAGCATTGGGAAGATGCCAGTGTTATTTTCTGGAAGAATTAGATATTTCAACCCATCTTATGAAAACCAAGGGCACTTTAATACTTTAGGTCACGGTGGCGCAGTGGTAGAGTTGCTGCCTTACAGCGAATGCAGCGCCGGAGACCCGGGTTTGATCCTGGTGCTGACTGAACAGAGTTTGTACGTTCCCCCTGTGACCTGCGTGGGTTTTCTCAGAGATCTTTGGTTCCTCCCACACTCCAAAGACGTATAGGTTAATTTGCCTGGTAAATGTAAAAATTGTCCCTAGTGGGTGTAGGATAGTGTTAATGTGCGGGGATCGCTGGTCGGCGCGGACCCAGTGGGCCGAAGGTCTTGTTTCCGCACTGTATCTCTAAACTAAACTAAAACCACACAAGAATGATGGGTTAGAAGACTTGATGTATTTACACTGACATGTAGTTATGAATAGAAGGTAGACTTCTCAAAGGCTGTTGCAAATTAAAATAACTGTGGCTCGCTTGGCACTTTGAATGATGTCATAAATAAATTGTTAAGAATTCTTAAATGAATTGTTTATTAATAATATGTAATGATTTTTAAATGTACTTAATAAAGGCACATTCATGCAGTGTTTTAACAATTGGGATAACTGCTGCTGAAAATTCTCATTCCCAAATGTGCATTTGCTAAAATTAAATCATATTTAGGCTAAAAAAATGTACTTTCAGCAGCAATAATCTTAAGATTAAAATCATTATCATTGTAAAGTGAGAAATTACTTTTTACAGTGCTACCATCCCATGGCAAATTATTGTCCAGTTTCACCTGAGATGTGATTGTATTTAAAATAAAAAATAGACTAATTAATGTTTCTATTGAAATAGCTGATAAATAAATTCATACACATGTATTAGGCAATCTTACAGCAATAATGTAATTTTTTACATTTTATTTATTTTGATTTGAACATCCAGCTTTTTAAAATACATAACTTCAAAACCTATTCATTGTAACTGATAACTATGCTCCATGTAAAACAATCAAAGGGCCATGCACCTAAGAGTAACTTTACAATGCCAACTGATCACCAGGGAGGAGTTGCAACCAATAAATCCTATGCAGAGGTTGCACATTGACACCACCATGTTCTAAGAAGTAATGAAGTAAAATGGCTTGATGACCATGCAGTCAGTAATGAGCATTCTTCACTATTGACAAGAAGTTTTTGAACAGTGTAGAAATAGACATAATGAACATTTACATTGTTTTTAAAAGATTCCAGTCCCTTCGGTGGAAGTGGTAGCTCCCTGCAGCTTGTAAATTCCGACCCAGTGTGGAGCATTGATCTTTCAATCTGTTTTCTCTCTGTCAGTAAGTTCGAATTGTTGCTTTTGCCTTATCAAAAACTCGCTTCCTATTTATTAACAGATCAGATCTCTCCAAGGCAGCAGAAAATTCAGAGCATCAAATGATAACTTTTTTTTTGGAAAGGTGAGATGAGTGTACAAGTCTAACCCGAAGTGTCTCACAGGACTTTTGCACAGGAAATGTATTCTATCAGGGAAAGAAAATAGATGTTCATATTTTATGGAACATCAAAACTTCTCAAAGTGCTGAACACAATAAATTATTTTGGGGTGAAGTAAACGTAGGCAAATGTTTCTTTATAATCGGAAATGATACTTAAATAAGTAATAATCAAAATTCAGGCATACACACTCACTAAACTTCTCCCCATCCTCTAAAATACCTTTCAAATTAAACAAGAGGAAGGAGTGGTAAAGAAGAGTAGATAAGATTTAACAATCATAACCAGAATTGGGAAACATTATTCTGGAAAGGATTAAAACAAAGTGTATAATATGATGAAGATACTGGTGTATTTCTTGTGAAAAGTCAATAAGGAATATGGTGGAATTTTCAAGTTGATTCATGAAGAAGGTACTGGCTCGGTGAATTTAACATTATTTTGCTGCTTCTTTTGTTTCCCTACCAACTTCATGAACTCCAGAAACAGTAGCTTTGAGTTGAAGCCCAAGGAAGGGCAGGGAAGGGTACCTCCCGTTGCTACCCTCAACCCAGCAATGGAAAGTGACAAGCTTGCACGTTGGAGCCTGGAGATTTGCAAGTTTGGTGGGTGACCCGAATGCGGGCAGGAATGAGTGTTGTGCAGCTGGGGCACGATGTGGGCGTCAGACAGAAGGTGAATGGCACAAGGTGTCTCCAGTGGAGGACTGATAGAGGAGAGAATCTCTGCTACATTGTAGATCCTACTCTAGACTTTAACTTACTTTAGACTTCAGAGATACAGCACAGAAACAGGCCTTTAGGCCCACCGGGTTCGCGCCAACCCGCGATTACCCTGAATGCTAGCATTATCCAACACAATGAGGACAATTTTTTAAACAATTTTACCGACGCCAATTAGCCAACAAACCTGTACGTCTTTGGAGTGTGGGCGTAAACCGGAGCACCCCGAGAAAACCCATGCGGTCACAAGTAGAACGTACAAACACCGTAGAGACAGCTCCTGCAGTCAGGATCAAACCCGGGTCTCTGGTGCTGTAAGGTAGCAACGCTACCGCTATGCCCCCGTGCCGCCCTCATGCCTCATTAATATTCCTATTAATCAGTAATCTAAAACATAATATTTACAAGCAAATGATGTGCAGGTGTTTCCGTTGACGCTGCACTGAATGCATAGAAAAAAATTGATGGAAATTTTACCCCACAACACTTTAAAACATAGATTCATCAAAAGTAGACTGCTACCTAGCACAAAGCTTGGATTGCACCAACACATTTCGGGACAAATACTTCAAAGTCACACGTGGCATGTATATTCTCCATTGCATTTTACAAATTCTTTACCGCAATCGAACCCAAATAAGGCATGAGGGAATTTTACCCAAATCCCGGGTAGTCAGAATTGAACCCGCTGTAAGGTGACAGATTTACTGCCACACCACTGTGCTGCCCATACTCGCTCAAAAGGAAATTTGAAAACCAATTTGAATTAATTTGACCAGAGGTAGAGTTGCAGCCTTACAGGGCCAGAGACTCAGATTCAATCCTGACTATGCGTGCTGGTGTTATGTACATTCTCCCTGTGACTCCCGATGGGTTTTATCCTGGTGCTCTGGTTTCCTCCCACATTCCAGACATGCAGATTTCTAGGTTAAGTTGCTTCTGTAAAATTGTAAATTGCCCCGAGTGTGTAGGATAGTGCTAGTGTATGGGGTGATTGCTGGTGCAAACCTAGTGGGCCGAAGGGACCGTTTACACACCTCAAATCTTAAGGAGATGGGAGTAAAGGGCCTGTCCCACCAGCATGCGATTCCATGTGGTGAGCACGACCAAACCGGCAGCGGGGGCCGTGCGGAGGTCGGGTGATCCCCGTACAGGGCCCGTCCCACCAGCATGCGCCTGCATGCGGCAAGCGCGACCAAACCAGCAGCAGGGGCCGCACGGAGGTCGGGTGAGTGGCGCAACGCGTCGCAAAGTGAGGCAATCTTGGAGCGAAGTCTTAAAGGTAAGTTCGCCAGGAGGGACACTCAGAGAGGGCCACGGAGCCAAACACACAGAGGGTCACGGAGGCACCTACAGATAGGTTCACGGAGGCATGACATCGAGGCGGTGTGTAATGCGTCGAGGCGACAGCGAGCCGACAAGCCGTTGCCGCATGGAATGTTTGAACATGGTCATTCTTTCGGAGACCTGCGCGATGTTGGGACGAACTCCGCACAATTCCGCACGGCTCCAGCGATCGAAGTGGGTCCGGCCCCGCGACGCCAGACAGCTCAAGCGACCACGTTAGGTCGCGCTCATCGCATGGAGTTGCATGCTGGTGGGACAGGCCCTTAAGCTATTCAACCTCCTACCAGTTACGTCATTCAAATTGTTTTTTTAATTGTAAATCCACTATTTTATAGATAAATTTCTTATCACTTCTGTACTGAATGGCTAATTTATTATTTTCAGACTATAGCTACCGGTTCCAGATGCACCCAGCCAAGGAAAAACATTGTCCCAACAGTAATCCTGTCAACCTCCAGTGGAATGTTTTATATTTAAATGAGATAATCACTCATTCTTCTAAATTGAAGAAGGTAGGCACAATTTACTTATTCACTCCGCATAATGCAAACACACCATCCCAGGAATCAGGGACGATAAACCTTTCATGTGAACCTTAGTTGCATTCCCTCCATCGTAGAGGGGTCTGGAGAACAGGCCCTTAAGCTATTCAAACTGGAAAATAATCTCTTAGAAAGTCTACATTCTCAAAAATATACAAGTTGAAATGCTCTGGATGATTTCCTTGCCTCCAAGGCATGGTAATCTCAGACATCCATCTTCAAGATCTAAGTGAACCGAAATTGAGTCAGCACTATTTAAGAGGCAAGGGATTTTCAATAAAGAAATGTAGAGTTATTCAATAATGATAATGATAAAGTTATTCAATAAAGTTGGGGATTGACAGATTCTTGATTATGAAGGGAGCCAGCAGTTATGGGGAGAAGGCAGGAGAATGGGAGAAAATAATATCAGTCATGGTTGAATGGCGGTGTAGACTTGATGGGCCAAATGGCCTAATTCTTCTCCTAGAACTTATGAACATGATATAGTTTGAATATCTAAATCACTATAAGGTGCCTATGCAACAAAAACAATTAAAAAGCACATGAATGTGGTAAGAGGAGAATAGGACAGTCACACTTCCACATAATAATAATATAAATATTAATATAAAAAATAATATTAATATTATTATCTAGTCAAATCCAAGGCTGTGAGGTTGCTGAAACAACACAACAATTTTAACAAGATTACATTTTGTGTACCGTAGTTTATGATCGGAGAATTCCTAACAGTTTTGATCAGTAGTTACATTCTATTTAAATAAAGTGCATGTCAAAATTAGTTTACTAGCAAAAAAGAAAGTAGAAACTACTTATGCTTAATATTGCAAATATATACAATAATTGTGAGATACTCAGCAGGTCAGACTGCATCAGTGGGGAAAGAAGAAGTCAATGTGTCATGTGAATGATCTTTCACCCGTGTACAGTCATCAAACCTGAAACATTAACTCTGACTGATCTGCTGAATATTTCCAGCAATTTTGTTTTATTTTAGTTGATAACAAATATTAATTACCATCAATGCTTCATGAAACATTGCTGTTTGCTGGAGAATTTGAAAGGAATTGTAAATATTTGAAATGCAGCGATTGTGATTGAGAAATAAATTTGGATTAGAGGTAAATAGTTATCAAATGTGATCTGAAGTAGGCACATGGATAACAGAGTGGCTGTGGATTTTGCTTGTTTGTACAGGTGGGAATAAAAACTTGTTTGTCTTTTCATTCCAGCCTTAAGATAATAGTGTTATAATATGGGAACATATAACCTGCCCACACTGGCCAACATATCCCATCTACACTAGACCCACTTGCCAGCATTTGGCCCATGTCCCTCTAAACCTGTCCTGTCCATGTACCTGTCTAAATGATTCTTAAACATTGCGATAGTACTTGCCTCAACCACCTCCTCCAGCAATTTGTTTCATACACCCACTACCATTTGCATGAAAGCGTTATTCTTCAGGTTCCTAATGAATCTTTCTTTATATATTTTTATTAGAGGCCATACGTATTACAAATAATATGATAATTTTTTCAATATGATATTACATCTTTCCAAAATTGTATAAATATTACCAAGCCATATATATAGGCCTCAATCTTTTTTTAATAGTGTGAAGAATAAAAAAAAGAGTAAAGAAAGAATAGAGATTAATTTAAAGAGTGTGATTATAATTTTGATTAGAAGAGAAAAAGAGAGAGAAAAAAAAGGAAAAAAAACATATAACTAATAAACAATTATTATACTTAAAGATAAAAAAAAAACAGTGTGCATCTTTCCCCTCTCACCTTGAACCTATGTCCTCTGGTTCTCGATTTCCCTACTCTGGATAAATGACTCAAGTGATGAGCAAAAGGTGCAGAATGTAGGCCAGGATTTCAACAGACCAGATTCAGGACTAGTGTAGTATGTGTAGGGAGAAACTGCAAAAACTGTCTTAAACCGAAGATAGACATGAAAGGCTGGAGTATCTCTGTGGGTCAGGCAGCATCTCTGGACAAAAAGAATAGGTGAAGACCCTTTTTCTGTTCACCTATTCCTTTTCTTCAGAGTTGCTGCCTGACCCACAGAGTTACTCCAGCCTTTTGTGTCTGTCTACAGGACCAGTATCTTGGTATCCCCAACTTCTTGGTCTTGTGAAAGTCCGAGCCATCATTCATCCCTTTCGGTCCGTTGAATGATGGAAAGTTGCAGCCTCCATGTACTCGAAATTGCTCCAATCCTAATCTCACAGATAGCCTGTATTGGCAGCCTGATGATTTGTTGTAGCTTGGTTCTAAATATTATATTAGTGGAACTATCTTGGTGGTCTGAATCAGAAAGAAAAGCATAAACCCCTGAAGATAAAATTCATTTTTATTTTTAACTTACATGCACTTGCTTACAAAGTGGGCTGCGGTGTACTGCTTACACCAGGGGAGAAGTTACACCCTCCCTGGACAAATACTTATCACCGTATGTTGCAGCATCCTGTGTCTAGTGGGCATCTGGATTCCAACTCTTGTGTAGTGTGAGGGTGCCTGTCATTTGTGTGGAGGTGAAACATCCCGTCCATTGTTGCTGAAAATTGGTCAAGAGTAGGAGTCAACCAGAAGTGATATCCTGATACTACACTGAGTGCATTAAATCACACATGTTGCACAAAGACCTTTTCATGTTGGTTTTGGTCTATTGTAAAAGTGGCTACACTTTTGGTAGCTCATGATCAGCCATGATCATATTGAATGGCGGTGCAGGCTCGAAGGGCTGAATGGCCTACTCCTGCACCTAATTTCTATGTTTCTACTTGCTGTTAAGTACTTTGAGACGTTGAGATTGTGAAAGGTATGAATGCAAACATTTTCTTCATTTTTAGATAACAATGCCCCTCATAGACTTAAAATCCGATGCCCCTTTCTTTGATGTCTTGGTTCCTACCTTTTGCAGAGGAATGAAACCCAACAACATTAGTGACAAATTCTGTCTGTCGGATTTAGCTTGATTTGGAACCTTAGCTAAAAAAAACATTATAAATTAACTCACTGGGTACTGAAGTGGCTTACTTACAATGATGGCCCAAATGTGCCAGTATGTATGCTTGATACTTTCAAATACATTGGTTGTATTGGATACTTTCCAATGCATTAGTGGTATTGGGGATAGACAGACAGTTGGACATAGATAGACAGTAGTATTGGAGCGTATTTTGCATTCAGTTGTCTCGCATTATATTTTGGACTTAAAACAAGAACCTGTGCTAGTCCTGTGAGCCAAATGGTACTTGCAACTGCTTTTATTAGGTCTGACACTTGCCGAAATAAAACCATCTTTACGTTTACCTCCATTACAGTATAGTAACATTTACATCCTCTGCTAGAGAGAGTCCCGAGTCCCATGTGGGTATATTGGCAACAGGGTGTACACGTGGGTCCTGCTGGATGGGTAAGCCCTTGCTAACATGTGAGTTGTAATCTTCCTTACACGAAGCACAAGCAGATGTCGATTCAGAAGACAATCCTTGGTGATGGAGGTTCTGCTGCTGTTGGAATGCATAACTCACATTCCCACAAGGGAACTGGTGCAGCCGGAACAGAGGCACATCCAACGTGTTTGCCACGAGGGAAGAAGGTTCTAGAACAACCGCGGAGGCCTGCAGCCTGGGCGCTGGGATGGGAGCAGAGGGAATGCTGCTGCTGGCACGGAAGCCAGAGTCCTCTCTGTCTGGCGGTCGGTTGTCAGTCAACGTGCTGCAGTTGATTTGCACAACAGGCTTTTCCGTGAACCAAGACCCATAAGTGGGGTTCCAGAGGTTGGTTGGTTTTTTCCGGGAGCCCCTACCTGGCTGTAGCGTGGAGGAGCTGTTCATTTGTGAGTATATCTTGTTGACATGAGGTCCCCCCTCGTTTGGACCTCCAGCAGGTACAACGGCCGTGTCGTTGGGAACAAGTCTCATTCGATGCTCACCAAGGCAGAGGCTGGTGGGACGCTGGGGTGATGGGGAAGGGTCAGTGGAAATGTGCTCATTCTCCGTCCCTTGTGCAGGAGAAACCAACAGTGGTGCCAATCCGTCAGGGTCATCTGGCCGCATGGGAACATTCCCTTCTTCTTCTGCAGGAGGTCCGTATTCCACCGGCAGCGAAGTATTAATGACATCTGGATCCTAGAGAGATTGCAACAATGAATTCTTAACCACGGAATCACAGAACACTTAACAAAGAACATCAGTGAACTGCTGA
This sequence comes from Raja brachyura, assembly GCA_963514005.1. Next base: position 58,657,392 of record OY740788.1, read on the forward strand.
TGAAGGCAGGAACACGGTACTGATTGTGGATGATCAGCCTTGATCACAGTGAATGGCGGTGCTGGCTCGAAGGGCTGAATGGCCTACTCCTGCACATATTGTCTATTGTCATCATGATGATGCCTGGATTTTTGAATATTCGCTACAGAGATTTTTGACCGACTTGGATTGTTTTCTCTGGAACACCAGAGGTTGAGGAGAGGCATGATAGAAGTATATACAATTATGTAAGGCAGTAAATAGGATAGGCGGACAGAACATTTTTTCTAGGATGGAAATATTAAACATTAAAGGGCATAGCTTTAAGACGAGAGGGGTAAAGTTTAAAGGGGATGTGCTGGGCAAGGTTTTTAACAGAGAGTGGTGAGTGCCTGGAATGTGCTGTCAGAGCAGGTGGTGGAGGCAGATAGGATAGTGGTGTTTAAGAGGCCTTTGGATAGACACATAGGTATGCAGGGAATGGAGGGATCTGAATTATGTGGAGGCAGGTACATGATGGTCTTGGCATCATGCTCGGCACAGACATTGTGGGCTGAAGGGCCTATTCCTGGGTTGTATTGTTCAATGTTCCATTTCAACTTGAAATGTTAAGTCTATTTTTCTGCTCCCAAATGCAGATTTTCCTGCTTAGTATAATATTTTCTACTTTTATTCTAGATTAGGGAAGTAGAACTACCAGATCATTGTGGTGAGAGGGGAAAGATTCAATAAGAACCTGAGGGGAAACAAAGGGTGGCGAGTATATGGAATGAGATGCCAGAGAACACGGTGGCACAGTGGCGCAACGGTAGAGTTGCTGCCTTACACTGCCAGAGACCCAGGTTTCATCCAGACTATGTGTGCTGTCTGAACGGAGTTGAGCATTCTCCCCGCACCCTGCGTGTATTTTCTCCATTCGCTCCAGCTTCCTCACATACTCCAAAGACGTACAAATTTGTTGATTAATTGGCTTGGTAAAATTGTAAATTGTCCCTAGTGTATGTAGGATAGTGTTTGTGTATGGGGATCGCAGGTCGGCGTGGACTCGGTGGGTCAAAGGGCCTGTTTCCGCGCTGCATCTCCAAACTAAACTAAACTATCGCACTATTTAAAGGACATTTGGACAGGCACATGGATAAGAAGGCTTTAGAAGGTTCAGAAGGATATGGGCCAAATGCAGGTAGGTGGGACTAGTGGCACAGGGTATCTTGGTTGGTGTAGGCAAGTTGGGCCTAAGGGCCTGTTTCCATGCTGTGTGACTCTATGATTCTATGCCTGCAGTGAACCCAACGGTGCAGGAGTGTAGATACTCATGGGGAGCAATCCCAGAGTGAAGAACCATCTTCTGAGAAGGAATTGAGTAAAAAAATATTTGAAATAATTTGTATAACTCTGAAAAACAAAAATAAGCCACATGCCAAATAATCTGCTGCCTAAAGGGCCTGTCCTACCAGCATCCGACTCCATGCGATGAGCGCAATCAAACTAGAAGCGGGGGCCGCGTGGAGGTCGGGTGATCCCCTGTACAGGGCCGTTCCCACCAGCATGCGCCTGCATGCGGCAAGCGCGACCAAACCGGCAGCGAGGGCCGTGCAGAGGTCGGGTGAGTGGCACAACGCGGCGCAATGTGAGGCGAACTTGGAGCGAAGTCTTAAGGTAAGTTCGCCAGGACAGAGAGGGGCACACAGAGAGGGGCACAGAGGCACACACACAGAGGGCCATGGAGCCACACAAGGAGAGGGTCACGGAGGCACCTACAGATAGGTTCACGGAGGCACGATGTCGAGGCGGTGTATAATGCGTCGAGGCGACTGCGAGCCGACAAGACGTTGCCGCGCGGAATTTTTGAACAGTCAGTTTTTCGGAGCCCCGCGTGATGTCGGGACGAACTCCGCACAATTCCGCACGGCTCCGGCGATCGAAGTGGGACCGGCCCCGCGACGCCGGACGGCTGAAGCGACCACGTTAGGTCGCGCTCATCGCATGGAGCTGCATGCTTGTAGGACAGGCCCTTAACAAGTTATCTTTGCCACTCACAACTAGCATCACCACAGTGTCCATTTAACTGAAGATCACCATATCTTGGTATTACACTCTCTCAGCAGGTGGGCCTTGGTTACCAGCAGGAATGGGAAGATGCAAGTGCTGAGCCATAGAAATCCACACACGATATTCTAGCTACCCCTCAACAAACTGAATTATTAACGACACAGAGGTAAAATATTTGGTTCAGGCAGCATTTCTGGAGAATATGGGTAGGTGGTGTTCAGATTGGAACCCTTCTTCAGACGGATTGTAGTAGAGGGGAGAAAGCGGGCGCAGTACACAACACTAACCTCCACTGTGAATTATGGACTATCTTTGATTGCACCAAGGACTTTTTTGCACTAGTCATGGAGCATACAGCATGGAAACAGGGCCTTAGGCCCAACGTGCCCACACAGACCAACATGCCCCCATCTACACGGGTTCCACCTGCCTGCGTTTGGCCCATTATCGCTCTAAACTTGTCCTATCCATGTACCTGTCGGAATATTTCTTAAACATTGCGATAGTCCCTGCCTCAACTACATCCTCCACAGCTCGTTCCATACACCCGCCACCTTTTGTGTAAAATTATTACCCCTGAGGTTCTTATTAAATCTTCCCCTCCCCCCCTCACCTTCAACCCATATCCTCTGGTTCTCAATATTGGAGTTATTACTTATTGATGCTGTGTTCATTATACATTATCTATGTGTATTGTGTTTACAGGCTTGTTGTGCTGCAGCAGGGAAGAGTTTTATTGTTCCATCGTTGGTACAAAAGACAACTAAATACTATTGATTTGACTATAGTGTTCCATTTCTGTTTCCTGCAGGAGTCTTTAGTTGGGCACTTTTGAAAGTTATGATTAAGCGTCGCCAACAGTCTGCCTGTCCCTTCCTTCTTTGTTGTTGTTTTTAGTATGTGTTAAATGTATGTTTTAGTGTTCTTTTGCTTGTTTTATGTCGGGGGTGGGGGAAACTTTTTTTAATCTCTTACCACGACGAAAATGTGACTTTTTTCCGTACCGTATCTCCATCCACACTTCATCCATCCCTAAAGGGCCTGGCCCACCAGCAAGCATTTGCATGCGTCTAGCACGACCAAACGCGGTCGCTTGAGGCATACGGCCTCGCGGGGCCGGTCCCAATTCGAACCGCAGGGACGTATGGAGTTGTGCGGAGCTGGTCCTGACATTATACTCACCAATCAGCTGGGCAGGAGGCGGGCTGACTGAATTTGGACGTCATCACGCAACAGCACGCCGGACGGTGATGTCATCGCGCAATGCCACGCGCTAGGCGTACGCCGTCAATACGCTGCGTATAACGTCAAGACGTTGCGTACGACGTCTAGACATTGTGTACGGCATTGATACGCTGCGTACGTCCTCAATGCAGCTGCGGGCTGACAGGCTGTTGGCGCGCGGAATTGTTCGACAGTGTCAGTTTTTCGGAGCCCCGTGCGGTGTCGGGACCAGCCCCGCACAACTCCATACGCCTCCGGCGATCGAAGTGGGACCAGCCCCACGAGGTCGTATGGTTCAAGCGACCACATTAGGTTGCGCTAGCTGCATGCAATCGCATGCTGGTGGGACAGGCCCTTAACCGAGGAGTTGGCGGTCTTTGTTGGAGACAGACTTCGGGAGCTCGAACCGCAGGAGCTTCGACCGCCCCGACACGGAGCTTCGACCGCCCTGACGTGGGAGCTTCGATCACCCCGCCTGCGAATGGTTTGACTCAAACAAACCATAAATAGGAATAGGAATAGTGAATAAAGAGGAAGAAGATTGGACTTTATTGCCTCCCATCACAGTAAGGAATGTGATGGAAGTTTACGTTAACTTTTATGTAGTTGTGTGCCTTGTTGTTTTTTTTTAGTATGGCTGTATGGTAATTCGAGTTTCACTGTACCTTAATTGGTACATATGACAATAAACTGACTTTTGAACCCCTTGAACCTCTAATAGGATTCATAACATTATCCTATTCCACTCAGGATCAAACTGACATTTGCAGGGCTAGATCAATGTAGTTTTGCCTTGAGATAATAATTACCTGTGTACAATAATCTATTCTTTCCAATATGGTTGCGAAATTGGGTCTGTCTTCTGGCTGATGCTGCCAGCACTGAGTCATTATTCGGTACCTGAAATAATAAAAATTAAATTAGGAAAAATAGTTTTCCAGGTTTCTAGTATTTACTTCCAGTTTTAGGATTCGACTCGATAGAACTTTACAATTAAATGTATTTATTTTTTTACTTTTGCCGTTAATTTCAACCTTGGTAATACTGTATCATTGTAAACCTAGCGTTTTCACTAAGTTACTCAACAAGCTGGTTCAAGCTGCTTATGTAGCTTCTGTGCCCATCTCTGGAAAATCATCATCTTCCGCTGCACCAAGCTAAACAGCATGTGGCACCATTGAGCCCTTTCGGCAGTAGTAATTTGTGCCTTTACAGTGACAATATGATTGTGGCTGGGTAGTGCTTATTTAATGGCATTTACCATTGGCCTCTTCAGGAAGCAATAACGGATGTCTAGGTATATATTTGTGCACAGCTGCAATTTCAACTTGCAATAAACCTTCAGAGTTATTGCAGAAGATACTTGAAGTCTTGTTATCCTTCAAGACATGGGAAGCAGTGACAGCCCTACATTAAACAGACATCAACGTGGGTACTGATATAGTCAAGGCTGGAGGTCAATACTTTTGGTACTTCAAATCTTGATCTGTGGGCAGAAAACAAAGCTACACATTGACATGTTAATTATCCATTTTGTTCTCAAACCATTCCCAACACCACTGACACAGGAACAAAAAACATAAATCAGCTTGCAAATTCCCTTTAATTACAGGGGCAAAATTAAAGTAAAATTTGGTGTAATCTGTCAGCTCTGATCAGGACCAGGGATTACAAGAGGCTAAAGACTCTAATTATTCTCCCATTCTCAAATGACAATTCAAATTATTCTAAGGTTACTCAATCTCAGTGGCTACTAAAAAGGTAATTACCGGTACATTTTTTTCAGGTGTATGTAGATTTTGGATTATTTCAGAGCTAAATACATCTTCCAGCAAGACAAACTTGCATGTGTATCCCTGTTGACTTAACATTTTCTGAATATACTAATACTTAGTTCAATTCCTTTATTGTACTATATATATAAACAGAACATCCACACTTTAAACTGGAACTCTACAACTATTTATAATTTATTTTAATTACTTAGATTAGGTGATTAAAACCAATTTATGTTTAAAATTCAATCCTCTATAGCATAGCGCGGATTAGCCTATGTATAGCTCTCACTACTTGAAACCTTTCCAACATACATAGAAGATTGCATATAAGATTATACAGGATACATTCAGTAATGCTGTATCTCACAGTAGATAAGTCAAGTATGAGATTACTGAAGGTATCCCGTATAAATAGGATCATCTTAATCCCTTCTCCAATTGGAAAACATGTTCATAGGTCATAAGAGCAGAATTAGGCCATTCGGCCCATCGTCCACTCCCATCTACCTTTCCCTCTCAACCCCGTCTCCTGCCTTCTCCCCACAACACCTGCCACCCATACTAATCAAGAACCTATCAATCTCCACCTTAAAAATATTCTTAGCCTCCACAGTCTTCTGTGGCAATGAATTCCACAGATTCACTACCCTCTGACTTTGAAATTGCTCCTCTTCTCTTTATAAAGGTCCATCCTTTTAGTCTGAGGCTATGGCCTCTGGTTCTAGACTCCTCGACTAGTGGAAACATCCTCTCCACATCCACTCTATCCAGGCCTTTCACTATTTGGTAAGTTTCAATGAAGTCCCCCTCATCTTTCTAAACTCCTAGATAAAGTCAATTTTATAAGTGAAAGGTTATCTAACTTGTTCGATTCACCTCTACCCCAATGCCCCATTGAGTATATTGTGCTTTGTGTAAGGAACTGATGCACTATAATGCGCTTCAATGCTGAGAACTATATTCTGCACTCTGTATCTTCCCCTTTGCTCTACCTATTGTTCTTGAGTTTGAACTGATTGTATCTATGTATGGTATATCTGATCTGTTTCGATAGCATGCAATACAAAGCTTTTCATTGTACCTCGGTAAAAGTGACAATAATAAACCTAAACCTAGGATAGACTAGAGAAAGTGAGATTTTTCTACTCGGTAAGAAAATAACCTGAACCTAACCAGTGATCTCCGCACACAAACCTGCAAGTAGCTTCACCTGCGTGAAGATGATAAAATAAAATTATACCAGAGACTGCAAATGGACGGTTTGCACACATGAAGGTTTAATTTCTCCGGCGAAGACTTCTGGGGAGCGATACAGAGCAGTTTGAGAAGAATGTACGTACACTGGGCCGGGACAGTTCTTCGGGGGGTCCATTCGGCCACCATTAGTGACAAACTCCAGCACCTCTTGGTTACTCTTGCTGGGATATGGCATGTACCCGAGTGAAAAGATTTCCCACAGTAACACTCCAAAGGACCTGCAACAAAACAACAATCCTCAGTCTTACAAAGTCCTGCGGTGCAAAGGCACTGCGGGAGATTCATGCAGTCACATGGAGAACATGCAAACTCTGTGCAGACAGCACTTGAAGTCAGGATTGAACCTGGGTCACTGGATATGCGAGGTGCTTTTGTGTTGAGAGAAATGAGACACTGCTGTTATGTAGGTAGATTCAATGTAGTGAATAAATGAGCAAGAGCAAAGGAAATATATATGTTTACAAGTCATCAAGCAATGAGACCTGGAGTTCATTAGTTACGCACAATGTGAGGTTTTAATTTTAGGAATTATTTTACATGCTACAATTCAAACACATGCTATGTTATTGAATTTCTAGGCATGATAACTAAAAAGCAGTGAAATGATGGTCCCCTGGCTCACCGAGTCCACGTCGACCAGCGATCACCCTGTACACTACCACTATAATACACACTCAGGAGGATTTACAATCTTTACTAAAGCCAATTAGTTTTCATCAGATATCACAGGAGAGACGTCAGCTGCCTGAGGAAAATTAAATGCATGCTAATTGTCAGTTATGTTCAGCTCCACTTCTGTCTTTTTTAAAGCATGTTGATTTTTTAAAAAGTGAATTTTGGTACTCGTCAATATGACAACTGTCAGTGCTGAGGAATGAGCCTTCCACTATCACTATTTAGCAAATCCATATGTAAATTAAAGCTGAACTGTATTTAACCTCATTTCAGAAGAGTCCCTTTTCTCTCTCTCAAAAGCACCAGTGGGATTTTTATTTCACTTCCGGAACAGTTTCCCTGCTTCCAACAGTTTTATTTTACTCCCAGTTTCCTGCAGGTGCCAAAGACGTGTGAGTTTGTATGTTTGCGTGCAGGGAGTGGGTGTGAAAGTGTGGTAACGTAGAACTCATGTGGAAACAAGGAACTGCTGATTAATGCACAAAAGGACAATGGGTGCAAGAATTTCACCGTGCATTACGTAAGTGATAAGAAACAACCATTGAACAATTGACTTCATGATCACCATTGGTAACAATGACATTCCTTTCATGTAAATGTTGCAGAGGCATCTGATGAAATTTGAACCAAAATAAAGAACAGTGCTCAATCACAATAGACTTCCAATTTCTACAATCCATAAGAGATTTATTTATCCTTTGCAGTCTGTTGCTTTGCATTTCTATCAGCTTAAAAATGTTTCAACATTTAAGAAACATTTAGACAGGTACTTGGACAGGATAGGTGTATAGGAATATGGCCAAACGCAGGCAGGTTTGATTAGTGTAGATGGGAAATGTTGAGCAGAAGTTGGGTTAGTGTGGGCAAGTTGGGCCGAAGGGCCTGTTTCCATGCTCTATGACTCTAGATATAAACGCAAGGTGTGTTGTTTCAGTGGTTATCCACTTATTTTCACATTTAGGAAAGACACAGGAACGTATTGGAACACACATACCAGGTGTCTGTTTTTGAGGTAAATATTCCTTCCAAGAAAGCTTCTGGTGGCATCCACTTCACTGGGAGCATGGCACGTCCTCCCTTCCTGTAATAACTAGCCCTGCAGGGTGATACAACAAGCAACAGTCAATCCCACAGTCATTGAGTCAACAGTCAGGAGTGAAGAGTGTTTTATTGTCATATGTCCCGAAACGGAACAATTAAATTTTTACTTGCAGCAACACAACAGATATGTAAACATAGTACTCTGTAAACACCATAATATGAAATAGTTCTGTATGTACAGTATATACTGATGGTTGCAGGGAAAAAGCTTCTCTTGAACCTGAAAGTTACAGTTTTCAGGCTCCTATACCTTCTTCACGATGGCAGGTGTGAAACAAGAGTATGGCCAGGGTGGTGTGGGTCTTTGAGAGCGTGGTCAGAGTGGTGTGGGACTGATGCTGGCTGCCTTTTTGAGACAGTGACTCCTGTAGATTGCTTTGATGGTGGAGAGGCCAGTACCCATGATGGACTGGGCAGTTCACCGCTTTATCCAATCTTCTTCATTCCTGGACATTTGGGGATGAACTTTGCCATGATGTAACCAGGGCAATGTACTGAGTTTTGCTGAGCCTTGGCCTGCCCTGTCGGACTGTTGCTAGGCCCGCAAGATCGATCCCCCTGCACCCTTGTGGTCTGGAGGGGCAATTCGACCTTGGTTAATGTAGTGCAGGTCTTGTTCATCAACACCCCTGGCAAGCTTAGACAGGAGGCAAAGTTACAAATTACAGCGCCAGAGGCTCGGGTGCTGTCTGTACGGAATTTGTACATTCTCCTTGTGACCGTGTGGGTTTTCCTCGGCACCTTCGGTTTCCTCCAACACTCCAAGAACATACAGGTTTGTAGGTCAATTTGCTTTGGTAAGTTGTAAAATTGTCCCTAGTTTACGTAGGTTAATGTAAGGGGTGATGACTGGTCGGTGCGGACTCGATGGGCTGAGGGGCTTGTTTCCACGTTATATATCTAAGTATAAAGAATGCAGCAAGGAGTCTTCTGTAAAATATATCATAGAGAACTGTGCCAATCATGACATAGATCAATAAGACAGAGTGCTGGAGTAACGGGTCAGACAGCATCTCTGGAGAACATGAATATGAACATTTTGGGTCGAGACCCCTCTTCAAACTGAGATCTTATTGACTTTGACCAATGTGGTTGAAAATCCCACTAGAGCCAAATTTGAACGGCTGTCAGCAGCATTTGGTTAAAGTGGATGCTGGGGGTAGTATCAGGGCACATGGATTTCTCATAGCTCTCAGTCCTTTCTCATTAGCAAAACGGCATGTGCAAAATCAGTTATTATCACGATAATGCAAATTTCATTTGACCACTGTGCAAGTATGTTCTATACTATATTGCATGATGTAGCTCTTAAGAGGATGAATATTTAAATATTTACTTTTGGCAAACTGAAAAATATTGAAAGAGGCATTATTGCCTTGCATTACATTGCTACATCTCTGATGAATAACATTTCCTGGAAAATACAATGTACAGCTCTTTTCTCGCACAGAAAGAAAGTAATTTTGATAAACATTTCTTCCTTTAATACAACATCAGAGCAGTCACTTAACTTGGAGCACATAAAGTTCTGGTTTTGCTATTTCTCTCTGGCATGATATTAGAGGTCTTAACTCAGTTATTTTGGAAGCTTTTATACCTTTGCTAGATACAAAAATCCCATTAGCATCTTTGCACCTGGATCCCACAGCATCATCTCGAAGGCTCAGCATTCAAGATGCCTGCTCCTGATTTTGAAATCGTGTTATTGAAGAATTCCTCTGTGTATTAGTTATGACAAAATTGCAAACAATTCTCCTCAAAGAAATGTAAGCTTTGGATGTGAGAGTGAAAATTTATTTTGCATCAACTCAAAAAATCACCTGTCAATTAAGCAAAACCATCTAGTGATAGGAAATGATTTACGTAATCATTTATCCAAAATTCAGCAGAAGGATTTGGGGCAAAGTGGAGAATAGTGGATGTTTTTGCTTCATTGACATTAATAAAGCACTGGGCCATAATCTAAATTGAGAAAATGTTCACAATACATCGGTAAATGGAGAAAGATGTTTTCTGACTGATACACAACAGAAGCAATTTTCATGTGCTCTGGGTCACTTTTTCTCTCATTTTTGGATTGGTTTAAAGTATCACTGGTATACATCAGTGCCTTCTGGCCAACTAGGATCAACACAGGGCTGTGTATTTGGCGACTTATCCATTAGCGATCTTCTGGTGCCTATCCGTTTTTGAATTGAAAATGACACTGGGGAGGTAAGGATTGAAAATAATCATGAAGATTATTCAAGAGCAGAAATTACTGGTTGAGAAAGTTGGCTAGGAAATACTGAATGGAATTCAGTGCTGCCATAAAATGGTGAAATTAGGAAAGAAACATAACCACTGGATTAGAGGGTATTAGATTCACATATACATTCACATCCGGTTCCGTGCACAAGGCAGCCAGCCAACAGTTGATCGTCTTTTCCTTTTTTTAACATATTGAATTAATGTATCTTGTGCTTTATGATCGTGGCAGACCAATTTCCCTCCTGGGATAAATAAAGTTCTATCGCAGAAGAAATGGAAGAAATTGCTTTTAAAACAAGGGGGGGGGGAGGGTGGGGGGAGGGGGGGGCACAATGAGGTCTAGCATCTAGTACAGCGGTCGGCAACCTATGGCCCACAGTCCGGATCCGGCCTGTAACCCGAAATCAACAGCCCGCAGATGTTTATTTTTCAATACGTTTTCGCGGCCTGGGAACTGCAGCCAGTCCCGGGACACGCAGGCGACCAGGGAACTGCAGCCAGTCCCGGGGCACGCAGGCGATACAGCTGGACCTGCCACCTAACATGGGCGTTACAGCCAACCTGGGCGCGCAGGCGACGTGGGAACTGCAGGTCCTTTGGCCCACCATGTCCGCGCTGACCAGCAATCACCCCGTACACTAGCACCATCCAACATGCTGGGGACAATTTACAATTTACCGAAGCACTTAACTTACAAACCAGCACGTCTATGGAGTGTGGGGCAGGCGAGCCGACCTGGGCACTACAGCCATTCCCGGGCGGTTTTGCTGTAACATGTTTCACAAAACATGGGAATGTCCCCCCCCCTCCCCATAGCTCCCCAGCATCATGTCCTATTGTATCGGAAAAAAGGAGAGGTTGGACAAACCTGGATCATTTTCTCTTGAACTCCGGAGGTTTGGGGATAGACCTGATAGCATTACCGGTATATAGAAATTATGAGGCAGAGATACGGTAGGCAGTCAGAACCTTTCTTTCCCAGAGTAGAAATGTGAAAGTCTAGAGAGTATAGCGTTAAGGTGATGTGGGGAAAGTTCAAATAAGATGTGAGTAGCAAGTATTTTACACAGAAAGTGGTGGGTGCCTGGAATGAGCTGCCATGGGTAGTGGTGATGGCAGATTCGATAGAGCCATTTAAGAGGTTTTTAGATAGGCACATGGATATGCAGGGAATGGAAGGATATGGATCACATGCAGGCAGAGGAGATTAGTTTAACTTGGCATCAGGCATTGTGTGGCTGTTGCTGTGCTGTACTGCTCTGTGATCTGTGTTCTATGTTCGATGGGCTGTATCGAGCTCCACTGGTTTACACTGGAGATGAGATGCTGTCCATCCAACTCACCAGAGTCCACAACGGCTCCTCATTGGACTGAGCTGAAGGTCTAGATATGCAGCGCGCTTTACGCCACACATTGGGAGCAGCCAGGGCCGTCTTAACAGCATTATGGGCCCCCGGGCAAAGCAGTGCACTGGGGCCCCTACACTTCCAGTTTCTTTATGCCGAATCAAATATGTCGTCATGCACTTGCGATGTTCTTCTCCATTTTATGTTCTACAATAGCATTCTACAATACATAGATTAGCATGGGGCCCTATGCTCGTGGGGCCCCGGGCAACTGCCCAGCGTGCCCATGTGTTAAAACGGCCCTGGGAGCAGCCTCGTTGATTGGAATAAAAAGGAAGTGAAGCAAAGCTTTTCAAATAAATAATATTGTTTCTAATTTAGAAGCAAAGAACTGCAGATGCTGGCTAGTACACAAAAGTACTCAAAGTGCTGGAATAACTCAGTGGGTCAGGGAGCATTCCTGAAGAACATGGATAGGTGACGTTTCGGGTTGAGGGATCCCTCAGGCCGAGGTTTAAGGTGAAGGGGGAAAAGATTTATTGGGAACCTGAGGGGTAACTTTTTTACACAAAGGGTGATGGGTGTATAGAATGAGCTGCAGGGTGAGGTAGTTGATGCAGATATTATTGCAATGTTTAGGAGACATTTAGACAGGTACATGAATAGGGTAGGTTTAGAGGTTTATGGGCCAAAAACAAGCAGGTGGGATTAGTGTAGATGGGGCTTGTTGGTCAGTGTGGGCAAGTTGGGCTGAGGGCTGTCTCACTCTTTTACTCTATGACACTGAGTTTTTCCAGAACTTTGTGTCCTTTTGTTTTGAATTCAGATATGTGGACTATGGTTTTAAATTGATTCATCATGTCTTAATATTTTTTTATTTTAAGAATTGTTTAATATTTTTGTCAGCTGTTTTGAAATATCTCTGCCGATTTAGTGGGGAGGACCTACTGACAGGATGAGTTGACAGCACCTGGATTGTGCGTTTGGTCTTACCCTCTGCCTCTTATGGACTAATTATCGCGTATAGAAGTCTTCGTACCAGCGAGGCTGGCAGAATGTCAGGAGCCGCACTGCTGCAAAAGAAAATCACCACCACAGGCAACATCGGCACAGACTTGGTCCCGTGTGATGAATTTATAAACTTCCTACCTGCTATTGATTTCTTAAAAAGCAGTTGGACTGAAAATTTTGTGAATACATCTTTTATCATACAGCAGAGCAGGACTTGTTCAGGAAAAAGAGCTTTGAAAAAAGGGTCTCGATCTGAAACATCACCTATTCCTTTTATCCAGAGATGCTGCCTGAACTGCTGAGTTACTCCAACATTTTATGTCTATCTTCAGCATGAACCACCATCTGCAGTTCCTCCCTACACATTGAAATTAGATTGTTGGGATTGATGTACCAAGAATTGAATTTTAATCATAATGTGGGATTAGCAATCTATAAAGTTTATTAGCTGATCCCTGACTGCACTAGTTTAAGTTTAGGCTAGGGATGCAGTGTGGAAACAGGACCTTCAGCCCACCAAGTCCGCGCCGACCAGCGATATCCCATACACCAACACTATCCTACACACTCAGGACAATTTACCAAAGCCAATTAACCTACAAATCTGTAGACTGTGGGACGAAACCGGAGCACCCGGTGAAAACCCATGCAATCTTGTGGAGGACGTACAAACTCCATACAGACAGCACTTGTAGTGAGGATCGAACCTGGGTCTCTGGCACTGTAAGTCAGCAACTCTACTGCTGCGCCACCATGCTATACTGGTGTGTGTAGTTCTCGGCTATATTACAGTAAGGATATTATGGCACTGAGAAAGATTATCAATCTTATATAGCTTTTAGAATGGTTAAAACGCAAGACAAAAATGGGAATTTTAACTTGTTTACATTTGGGAAGATAATACTTAAAGATGAACCTTTTAAGATATTATGTTTAGGTTTATTATTGTTATTTGTTACTTGTACTGACATGGATAGAAATCTGGTTGGCAGACAGGAAATAAAGAGTAGGGATTAACGGGTCCCTTTCAGAATGGCAGGCGGTGACTGGTGGGGTACCGCAAGGCTCGGTGCTGGGACCGCAGCTATTTACAATATATATCAATGATTTAGATGCAGGGATTACAAGTAACATTAGCAAATTTGCAGTTGACATAGCTGGGTGGCTGTGTGAACTGTGAGGATACAGGGTGACTTGGATAGGTTGGGTGAGCGGGCGGATGCATGGCAGATGCAGTTTAATGTGGATAAATGTGAGGTTATCCACTTTGGTGGCAAAAACAGGAAGGCAGATTATTATCTGAATGGTTTTAGGTCGGGAAAAGGGGAAGTACAAAGAGATCTGGGAGTCCTTGTTCATCACTCACTGAAAGTAAGCATGCAAGTACAACAGGCAGTGAATAAAGCTAATGACATTTTGGCCTTCATAACAAGAGGAGTTGAGTATAGGAGCAAAGAGGTCCTTCTGCAGTTGTACGGAGCCCTAGTGAGACCACACCTGGAATATTGTGTGCAGTTTTGGTCTCCCAATTGGAGGAAGGACATTCTTGTTATTGAGGCAGTTCAGCGTAGGTTCACAAGGTTAATTCCGGGGATGGCAGGACTGTCATATGTTGATAGAATGGAGCTATAATGAATGATAGATATGGATATAATGAATGATAGATGAGGAAAAACGTTTTCACACCGAGAGTTGTGAATCTGTGGAATTCGCTGCCTCAACAGGCAGTGGAGGCCAATTTTCTGGATGCTTTCACGAGAGAGTTAGATAAAGATGGGGAGATGGTGAGAAGGTAGGAACGGGGTACTGAATGTGGGTGATCAGCCATGATCACAGTGAATGGCGGTGCTGACTTGAAGGGCTGAATGGCCTACTCCAACACCTATTGTCTTTGTATTGTACTGACGTACAGTGAAAAGCTTTGCATTGCATGCTGTCCAATCATATCAGAAACTGCAGGTAAATATAATCAAGTCACACAGTACATACAGTACCATGTTTACATATTCTGTTGTGCAAGTAAGAATTTCATTGTTCTGTACGCGACATATGACAATAAAATACTCTTGACTCTTGAGATAGAGCTGAAGGGATGATACACAGTGCAGAATAAGTTCTCTAGCATGTTGTAGTGTATTAGTTCCATTGACAATGCATTGTGTTTGCTGATGTTCAGTTTAGTTTATCGTTATGTTTACCAAGGTACAGTGAAAAGCTTTTTTGTTGCGTGCTGTCCAGTTGGCGGAAAATCGTAGCCCTGAATAGCTGACCAAAATATGAATTTGTGCACTTTCGAAGTGCAATTACAACCCACATTGTAAGGTATCAGATACAGGGCGGAGATATCCTGGATACTGTGAATATGTGTTAAAGCATGGTAATGCATTAGTTCCAGACACAAAGTTCAATGTCTGCAATTGGGTAGAAGTGAATCGGATAATACCCTAGCTTATGGAAGGACTGTTCATCAGCATGTTAAGAAGCTGTTCCTGAGTCTGCTGGAAGAACCGTCCATATTGGAACACTTGTGTCACATTTATATAGTAGTCGTTTCCATTTGCACATGGTAATATTGATCAGCATGTTATGCTGTAATTAATTTCTCCTGCTAGTGGCAGTATTGCAGTGCCTGACATCTGTGTCTGTGAGATTCTCCATTTGAACTTTCCTGCAAACATCTATTTGGCTTTATTTTTCATATTATCATATTTGGCCACTTTTAATTATGCTAATATCAGGTAACAAGTACAGTTTTAAATTCATGTTATTTGCCACTCATGATCCAATTATCTCTGACTTCTGAAACTGCTTTAGCTGACGTTATGTTTTACCTTGACTGTGAATGATATTTTTAATCCTGGTCAAATTGGAGAGGCTAGGACCCTAAATTTGAGTAAAGGCTTCTCGGCTGCTAGGCCATTTGGTCAATTTAAATGTGCTTTCTGTAGAAATGGGACAAGCTGCAGAGTGGTGCCAGTTTGTCTGGAGCCTAGATAGAAACATAGAAAAATAGGTGCAGGAGTAGGCCATTCAGCCCTTCGAGCCTGCACCGCCATTCAATGTGATCATGGCTGATCATCCAACTCAGTATCCCGTACCTGCCTTCTCTCCATACCCCCTGATCCCTTTAGCCACAAGTGCCACATCTAACGCCCTCTTAAATATAGCCAATGAACTGGCCTCAACTACCTTCTGTGGCAGAGAATTCCAGAGACTCACCACTCTCTGTGTAAAGAATGTTTTCCTCATTTCGGTCCTAAAGGAATTCCCCCTTATCCTTAGACTGTGACCCCTTGTTCTGGACTCCCCCAACATCGGGAACAATCTTGCAGCATCTAGCTTGTCCAACCCCTTAAGAATTTTGTAAGTTTCTATAAGATCCCCCCCTCAATCTTCTAAATTCCAGCGAGTACAAGCCGATCAAAGCTACCGGAAGAGTATGGGAAAATCTGCAGACCCTGACAATTAGGTGCAGACATACGCATTGAAAATAATGTTTCAAAGCTTTACTTTGCTGAATGTTGATTGGATTAAGTATTGAGCCTTGTCTGGTTTCCTTGCATATCACGGCAAATGTTGCGATGTTTGTATCCTCTGAGAAACACTGTTTGAATACAATGTATTAGCCACTGTATTGTTGGGTTAGGGAAATGTCTGTCATGTATGGGGTTAATTGATATCTGTAATTGGATTATAAAGAAAACACTCCCATGTGGTTCGGCCCCTCAGGATCTGGGGACCTATAAAAGTCCGCTGCCATGAGGTCCTGTGTCGATCTTCTGGGAGAGCACTTAGCATTGCATGACCTTCTGGAGTGTCTTTGTTTGAGAGAGGCCAAGAGGGCTTGATCAAACCCACGGTGGTTAGGTATAGTAGTGGGAACTGTAATTGTGTTTTGTCAAAAAAAAAGTTTAGATGCGCAACTTCTTGACTCAGTGATTTTTGACTGAAACTAGACTGGGAGGAAGTTTAGAACAAGCAATTTACGATATAACAAGAAAAAAGCTGCATGTCACCAATGTTTCAATGCAACTGCTTTTCAAAAATCAGGATGATAGCTGGAACTTTATCACATAGCTTTACTTCATTTTGTTTAAAAAGCAGCACAATTGTTAATAAGCTAATATTACCGATACACAGATGTGCAAAACTTTCCTTGCTGGTACAATAAGCAAAAGCAGATTGGACCTTTATAAATAGCTTTTACTTTCACATACAAATATATTTAGAAGAGTGGTCAACATTGTGCTTCATGTGAGCTTTGCTTTGCCAATCCATTATCGATCTCGAGCACTGAACGTAAAATAATGATAATTCTCCTCAATTACCTGTATATGTCACGAGCCATTCCAAAATCTCCAATCTTAGCCACTCTTCCTGAATCCTTAAAAGTAAGCAGGCAATTTCTTGCAGCGATGTCCCTGCCAATGAATAAAACACAGAAAGGTAAATTTCTACTTTGATTTTATTTTTCCTCAGTTCTTTATCTCTTTTCTCGAAGGAATTAATTTATTTTAGAGGAGGTTTCCAGCAGCCATCTGGTATACCCCTCATTTTTCACGGAGTAAGTTAATCGGTCATAGAGTTTGCAGAAGCTTCAGAGACTTCAGTCATCCTGCCTCGCCTGGCATCTGGTAAATGCACTCTATAGGGATTGCTTGATGCTAATTCAATGCAGGGATCCTGCCTTTCATTTCTCTCCTCCTTTAGGCTCTGGGAATATCAATGGCACAAATGTTAGCTTACTTTAGATTTTATAACATGGGAAAGATCAGAAATTATTCATGAGACTGCAGACACAAGAAACTGCAGATGCCGGTTTACCAAAAACGAGTTTATAGACAGTTTATAAGAGATGTTGTCAAGCTGGGACGGGTGGAGAGAAGATTTACGAGGATGTTGCCATTACTCGACATCCTGAGCTATGGGGAGCGGCAGAATAGGCTGGACGCTATTCCATGGAGTGCAGGCAGATGAGGGGTGATCTTATAGAGATGTATAAAATCATGAGAGGAGTACATTGGATAGATACACAGAGTTTCTTGCCCAGAATAGGAGATTTGAGAACCAGAGGACATAGGTTTAAGGTGTGGGTGGCAAGATTTAATAGGAATCGTTTTCATACAAAGGGCAGTGAGTGAATGGAACGAGCTGCCAGAGGTGGTAGTTGAGACAACGTTAAATAAACAGGTTTAGAGGGATATGGGCCAAATGCAGGCAGGTGGGACTAGTGTAGATGGGACATGTTGGTTGATATGGGCATGTTGGGCTGAAGTGCCTGTTTCCACTCTGTGTGATTCTATAACTCAGCGGGTCAGGCAGAAACTCTGGAGAACATGGAGAGGTGACGTTTCAGGTCAGAGACCCTTCTTCAGACTGTTTTCCAGATGCCAATGGGTGACACAGAGGCACCAAAGTCCTGGGCCCGTTCCTGACTAAGGACACTGTCTGTATGGAGTTTGTACGTTCTTCCTGTGACTGCATGGGTTTTCTCGGAATCGTCCGGTTTCCTCCCACACTCCAAAGACACATAGATTTGTAGGTTTATTGGCTTCAGTAAAATTGTAAATTGTCCCAGTATGTGGGTATTCCTAGTATACAGGGTGATTGCTGGTTAGCGCACTCAGTGGGCCAAAGGGCATGTTTCCGCACTGTTCTTCTAAAATCTAAAGACATAAAGTCATACAGCAGGGAAATAGGCCCTTCAGCCCAACTTGCCAATGCTAACCAAGATGTCCCATCTCCTCTAGTATCACCTGCTCACGTTTGGCCCATATCCCTCTAAACCTTTCCTATCCATGAGACTTCCTGGGATGCAGATGTAATAGCAGTGCTTCGACAATAATCCTATGGTGAAAATGAAAATATAAATTTTATCACTGAGAGATAATTACAGTGGGTTCATCATGAAAACGGATGATGTGAGGAAGAATTTTAAATGCTGATTTTGAAATTGTGTCAATTATGGATTACTTATGAATATCTCAGTGAAAGTTGGCAAGGTGAAGTAAATGCAAAATTTACAGGAAGAGAACTTGAGGCCAATTATTAGCATGAAATTAAATTGCATTACGCTCTCAAGAGGGGTTATGATTTTCTCCATATTTTCTTAAATTTTTTATGAAATTCTTAATGAAGCAAGCACTATGTTCTGTTTTCCTTGTTGTGGCTTGACAGAGTAATTATTTTATAAAGGTAAGATTGTTAGATTTTAAGGCGGCACTGTGGCGCAGCAAGAGAGATGCTGCCTTACGGCGCCAGAGACCCGGGTTCGATCCTGACTACTGGTGCTGTCTGTACGGAATTTGTACGTTCTCTATGTGACTGCATGGGTTTTCTCCAGGTACTCCTCTTTCCTCTGCCACTCAAAATACGTACTAGTTTGCATGTTAATTGGTTTTGGTAAAATGATAAATTGTTCCTAGGATAGTCCGTAGTGTGTAGGATAGAACTAGTGTACCGGACTTGGTGGGCCGAAGGGCCTGTTTGCAAGCTGTATCTCTAAACTCTAAAGACTGACTCTAAATTCAGCCTTTTTAATTTTCAAGAACACATTAGAATAGAACATGAATTTAAAACTATTTATCCAGTTCACTACTTGGATTTACAATCATGTAAACATGTAATTTTTCACCATTCCTAAATACAAAAAATCTGTAGCTTGGTTAGATTTTATAATGTTATAACTATCTAGACCAAGTGCCCCATCTCCCAACGTGGGGGTGCGGCGTGGGCGCTCACCCCGGAGACAGGCGCCCCCCGGAGCCAATCACTGGGGGGGGGGGGGGGGGGGGGGAGGCAGTGGGTGCTTGAATGAACGGACTTGACTTTTGAGTTGCCGTTGCGTTGGCGTTCCCTGGTGCCAATAAATCCTTCCCACATGATTCTGCTGATGCTGATGCTCAAAGATATCTGTCTCTCTGTCTCTCTCTATATCGGTCTCTCTGTCACCTCTCCCTCCTCCTTTTCCCTACCCTCAGTCACTGTCAGGTGGCAGCTGAGATCGCATTGTGATGTCATTGTCGGGTGGCGGAATGTTCACGGCAGTGTATGTAAATGAGATCCCTTTGTGATTGGAGGACTGTGAGATGCCATTGTGGTGTCATCGCTGGAAGCTGCCAGAAAACTCTCACAGCAGTCAGTTATTCTTCTTAAAATGGACGTTTTTAAATGTGTAAATATCAATAATGTGACTATAACATCAAATCTGAAGGAAACTTGACATGAACGACAACGGGACAAAGGTGCATGAGGTGGTGCAAACATTTTAGTGCTAAAGTGTACCGTTTTGGCGTAGATGCCATCTCAATCACGCACGCACGCACGCACGCACGCACGCACACACACACACACAAGACGAGACTTTTAATAGTATATAGATAGTCCGGCAAACCAGCAGCGGGCAGACAGATTAATCCAAACTTACTTGTTTGCGATATAATTCTTAAAATATCAGTACCCTGATGTTGGCAGATGTCTGCAATGTAATTAAACATTTGCACACTTTCATTTGGGAAAGCAGATTATAATGAAACCTTGTGCTGAGTTGGGAAGTTGCCAAATCTTAGCGCATAGCTCAGTTGGTAAAGTGCTCACCTGAGTCAATATTATAAATTGATGTCCAGGATTTGAGTACAAGATCTACACTGATACTTCAGGGATGCATTGAGAGAATGACATTAACTTGTCTAAGATGTTTCACACAGAGCCCATATTCTGTTCAGGGAGAGTAGCCATTTTGGTGAATTAGTTGAAGAGAACAGGGGCGGCATGGAGGCGAAGCGGTAGAGTTGCTGCCTCACAGCGCCAGGTTCGATCCAAACTACGGGCGCTGTCTGTACGGAATTTGCACGGTCTCCCTGTGATCCCGTAGGTTTTCTCAGGGTGCTCTGGTTTTTCTCCCACATTCCAAAGACATACAGGGTTCTAGGCTAATTGGCTTTGGTAAGTTGTAAAACAAAATTGTCCCTGGTGTGTAGGGTAGTGTTAACTTACGGGGTGATTCTGCTCCTATAATTTATGAACGTCTATGTTGTACATGATGCCAAGTTAAACTAATCTCCTCTGCCTGCATATCATCCCTATCCCTCAAATTGTTACCATTACATCTACCTCCAAACGAGGCCACATTTAGTGTAATGTGTTCAATTCTGGGCACCATATGACAGGAAAGATGTTAAGCTGGAAAGGGTGCAGTGAAGATTTATGAGGCTGTTGTCTCGAGGGCCTGAGCTACGGGGAGAGGTTGAGCAGGCTAGGTCATCATTCCTTGGAACGCAGGAGGATGAGATGTACAAATTCATAAAAGGACTAGATTGGGTAAACGCATCCCAGACTTTTGCCCAGATAGAAGAATTGAAACCAGAGGACATAGGTTTTAGGTGAAGGGGGGGGGGGAAGATTTAGAAAACATAGAAACATAGAAAATAGATGCAGGAGGAGGCCATTCGAGCCAACACCGCCATTCATTGTAATCACGGCTGATCGTCCCCTATCAATAACCCGTGCCTGTCTTCTCCCCATATCCCTTGACTCCACTAGCCCCTAGAGCTCTAAATAACTCTCTCTTAAACCCATTCAGTGATTTGGCCTACACTGCCCTCTGTGGCAGGGAATTCCATAAAATCATAACTCTCTGGGAGAAAAAGTTTTTTTCTCACCTCAGTCTTAAATGACCTCCCCTTTATTCTAAGACTGTGGCCCCTGGTTCTGGACTTGCCCAACATTGGGACAATTTTTCCTGCATCTAGCTTTTCCAGTCCTTTATAATTTTATATGTTTCTATAAGATTCCCCCTCATCCTTCTAAACTCCAGTGAATACAAGCCTAGCCTTTTCAATCTTTCCTCATATGACAGTCCTGCCATCCCAGGGATCAATCTCGTGAACCTACGCTGCACTGCCTCAATCACAAGGATGTCCTTCCTCAAATTAGGAGACCAAACGGTACACAATACTCCAGATGTGGTCTCACCAGAGCCCTATACAACTGCAAGCATGGTTTCCCTTTCATAAATCCATGTTGACTTGGACTAATCCTTTTACTGCTATCCAAATGCCCCATTATTACCTCTTTAATAATTGACTCCAGCATCTTTCCCACCACCGAAGTCGGGCTAACTGGTCTGTAATTCCCCGTTTTCTCTCTCGCTCCTTTCTCCTATCCTCCAATCCACAGGGACTGACCCTGAATCTATTGAACATTGGAAAATGATCACCAATGTGTCCACTATTTCAAGGGCCACCTCTCTGAGGACCCTGGATTGCAGACCATCAGGCCCAGGGGATTTATCATCCTTAAGTCCCATTAGCCTACCCAATACTATTTCTCGCCTAATGAAAATTTCTTTCAGTTCCTCTACCCCCCTAGATCCTCTGTCCTCCAGTACATCTGGGAGATTGTTTGTGTCTTCCTTAGTGAAGACAGGTCCGAAGTACCTATTCAACTCTTCTGCCATTTCCTTGTTGCCCATAATAATTTCACCCGTGTCTGCCTTCAAGGGACCCACATTTGACTTTGCTACTCTTTTTTGCGTAAGCTTTTACTGTCCTTCTTTATATTCCTGGCCAGCTTTCCTCCATACTTCATCTTTTCAGCCTGTATTGCCCGTTTTGTTTCCTTCTGTTGTCCTATGAAAGTTTCCAATCCTCTGGCTTCTGGCTACTCTTTGCTGTGTTATACATCTTTTCTTTTAGTTTTATTCTATCCCTAACTTCTCTTGTCAGCCACGGTACCTCCTACTCTACTTAGAATCTTTCTTCCTTTTTGAAATTATAAGGACCTGAGAGGTAACTTGTGCAAACAAAGGGTGGTGGGTGTATGGAAGGAGCTGTGGGAGGAGGTAGGTGAGGCAGGTACTATTGCAATGTTTGAGAAACATTTCAACAGGTATATGGATCGGACAGGTTTATAGGGATATGGGCCAAATGCAGGCCGGTGGGACTATTGTAGATTGGACATGTTGGTTGGTATGGGGAAGTTGGGCCGAAGGGCCTGTTTGCACACTATATGACTCTATGACTCCATGACCAACCCTGATCAAGAACAGTCAACATGGATTTGTGCCTGGAAGGTCATGTTTGACAAACCTTCTTGAATTTTTTGAAGAGGTTACTAGAGAAATTGATGAGGGTAAAGCAGTGGATGTTGTCTATATGGATTTCAGTAAGGCCTTTGACAAGGTTCCCCATGGAAGGTTGGTTAAGAAGGTTCAATCTTTGGGTGTTAATGGCAGAGTAGCAAGATGGATTCAACAGTGGCTGAGTGGGAGATGCCAGAGAGTAGTGGTGGATGGCTGTTTATCAGGTTGGAAGCCAGTGACCAGTGGAGTGCCTCAGGGATCTGTGTTGGGTCCACTGTTGTTTGTCATGTACATCAATGATCTGGATGATGGGGTGGAAAATTAGATACGTAAGTATGCAGATGATACTAAGATAGGTGGTGTTGTGGATAATGAAGTAGATTTTCAAAGTCTACAGAGAGATTTGGGCCATTAGGAAGAGTGGGCTGAAAGATGGCAGATGGAGTTTAATGCTGATAAGGTGTGAGGTGCTACATCTTGGCAGGACAAATCAAAATAGGACGTACATGGTAAATGGTAGGGAATTGAGGAATGCTGTGGAACAGAGGGATCTAGGAATAACTGTGCATAGTTCCCTGAAGGTGGAATCGCATGTAGATAGGGTGGTAAAGAAAGCTTTTGGTGTGCTGGCCTTTATAAATCAGAGCATTGAATATAGGAGTAGGGAAGTAATGTTAAAATTGTACAAGGCATTGGTAAGACCAATCCTGGAGTATGGTATACAATTTTGGTCGCCTAATTATAGGAAGGATGTCAACAAAATAGAGAGAGTACAGAGGAGATTTACTAGAATGTTGCCTGTGTTCCAGCAACTAAGTTACAGAGAAAGGTTGAACAAGTTAGGTCTTTATTCTTTGGCGCGCAGAAGGTTAAGGGGGGACTTGATTGAGGTCTTTAAAATGATGAAAGGGATAGACAGAGTTAACGTGGATAAGCTTTTCCCATTGAGGGTAGGAAAGATTCAAACAAGAGGGCATGACATGAGAATTAAGGGACAGAAGTTTAGGGGTAACATGAGGGGGAACTTCTTTACTCAGAGAGTGGTGGCTGTGTGGAATGATCTTCCTGCAGAAGTGGTGGAGGCAGGATCGATTTTAACATTTAAAAGTAAAGTGGATAGGTATATGGACCGGAAGGGAATGGAGGGGTATGGTCTGAGTGCAGGTAGATGGGACTAGGGGAAATAAATGGTTGGCACGGACTGGAAGGGCTGAGAAGGTCTGTTTCCATGCTGTAATTGTTATATGGTTATACCAGATCATCATAGTTTTGTGTTACACGCACAGCCTATCTATCATTTTATGAAATCCTCTTGGTTTGGTAACCATGTCCTTATATTGGAAACTTGTACGTCACTGTTTTCTATGAAAGATTAAAGAAGGAAATCAGGGAATGTTAACCTGTTGTTGGAACATTAAGTGTTATGATCAAGGATGGAGTGACTGAATATTTTGAAACTTTTCAGATGATGAGAGAGAATCAGGGTAGATTTGTAAAGGGTATGTTATGCCTCACAAATTCAATTGATTTTTGAAAACTAATATAATAAACAGGATAACATCTGCAAATGTCATTTATACACAATTGTGGGACCTTCATCTGATTAACATTTTGCATAAGAGACAGTTTGCTAAGACATTAGACTTTACTTTAGACTTTAGAGATACAGAGCAAAAACAAGCCCTTTGACCCACCAAACATGCACCGACCAGTGATCACCCCGTCACTAACATTATCCTGCATTACAACTTACAATATTACAACTTAGCAAAGCAAATTAACCTTCAAACCTGCATGTCTTTGGAGTGTGGGAAGAACCGGAGCACCCGGAGAAAACCCACACAATCAGAGGGAGAATGTGCAAACTCTGCACAGACAGCACTCATAGTCAGGATCGAACCTGGGTCCCTGGTTTTGTAAGACAGCAATTCTACCACTGCACCACTTTGCCGCCCTAAACGGTCGAAGCTCATAACTCAGTGTTCCCGTGGATTTTGAAGCAACAGCAACAAAGAGGAGCAGGAGAAAGCACTGATTGGCTCTAGCCCAAGTGGGAGGAGAGTTCTCAGTGAGTCAGAGGGGGAAAGCAGTTGAAAAGGAGAGACAAAGCACAGGCAGACTGTACTCAGTCTTCCCGTGGATTTTGAAGCAACAGCAACAAAGAGGAGCAGGAGAAAGCACTGATTGGCTCTAGCCCAAGTGGGAGGAGAGTTCTCAGTGAGTCAGAGGGGGAAAGCAGTTGAAAAGGAGAGACAAAGCACAGGCAGACTGTACTCAGTCTTCCCGTGGATTTTGAAGCAACAGCAACAAAGAGGAGCAGGAGAAAGCACTGATTGGCTCTAGCCCAAGTGGGAGGAGAGTTCTCAGTGAGTCAGAGGGGGAAAGCAGTTGAAAAGGAGAGACAAAGCACAGGCAGACTGTACTCAGTCTTCCCGTGGATTTTGAAGCAACAGCAACAAAGAGGAGCAGGAGAAAGCACTGATTGGCTCTAGCCCAAGTGGGAGGAGAGTTCTCAGTGAGTCAGAGGGGGAAAACAGTTGCAAACTGAGGAATTTGGTTTGTAAATTAGGTAATTGAACAGTCAATATAAGCAAGGCAGCTCTTGGGGAGCGGCAGTGAGTGAGCGGCCTTGTGAGGGAAGTGCCCTGTGAGTAAAGTGTGAGTCTTTGGCTCGAGAGTCTTCAGCGAGGAGGCTGCGCAATACACTGGATAGGGAGAGACCGAGGCAAAAGAAGGAGATGTCAAGCAAGCTGATGCAGTGTGATGCTTGCAGTATGTGGGAGGTCAAGGACACTGCTGGTGCCTCTGGATGCTACAAATGTGAGAAGTGCATCCAGGTACAGCTCCTGAAGGACCGTGTTGGGGAACTGGAGAAACAAGTGGATGACCTCAGGTTCATCCGAGAAACTGAGTCGTTCCTCGACAAGTCCTTCAGTGAGATTGTTACACCCAAGGCACTAGAAGAGAGAAGGTGGGTGATGGTGAGAAAGGGAGGAAAACATGGAATGCAAAGGTCCCCGGGTGTTGTACCTCTTGTGAACAGGTTCACCCACGTGGAAGCTGCCTCGACAGAAGACGGTATCTCACTGAGCGGCGGACTGGCTTGCCAAACAAAAAGGGCTGATGAGCCAAAACCAAAGAGGCCAAAGTTGGGCAACGCCATTGTAGTTGGAGACTCCATTGTGAGAGGTACGGACAGGGGTTTTTGCGGCAACAGACGGGATTCCAGGATGGTGTGCTGCCTTCCTGGTGCCAGGATCCAGGATGTTACGGACAGAGTGCAGACAATCCTCAAGGGCGAAGGTGAACAGCCGGAAGTGGTCGTGCATGTTGGCACAAATGATGTTGGAAAGAAGGGGATGAATATTTTGCAGCGGGACTTCAGAGAGCTTGGAAAAATGCTGAAAAGCAGGACTTCCAGGTTTGTTATCTCCGGTTTGCTTCCAGTTCCTCGTGCTGGCGAGAGCAGGAACAGGGAGATACGGGACCTGAATGTGTGGCTGAGGAACTGGTGCAGGGGGCAGGGATTTAGATTCTTAGATCACTGGGATCTGTTTTGGAGTAAGGGGGAACTGTACAAAAGGGACGGATTGCATCTTAACAGGTGGGGGACCAGCATTCTGGCCGGCAGGTTTGCCACTGCTACACGGATGGTTTTAAACTGAATAAGGGGGGTGGGGTGTCAAATGGGATAATCGAGAACGGAGTTAAAGGGAAAGAGAGTAAAAGGATGGTTAATGACCCCAGAATTAACGGGAAAGAAAGCTCACAAAGGGATAGGAGAGTATGGCCAAGTGTAATAGGGATCGATGTGAAAGGGGCCATTTGTCAACATAATTGTATAAGGAGTAAGAGTGTTGTAAAAACAAGCCTGAAGGCTTTGTGTCTCAATGCGAGGAGCATTCGTAATAAGGTGGATGAGTTGAAGGTGCAGATAGCGATTAATGACTATGCTATAGTTGGGATCACGGAGACATGGCTCCAGGATGACCAAGGCTGGGAGCTGAACATCCAGGGATATTCAATATTCAGGAGGGATAGACGAAAAGGAAAAGGAGGTGGGGTAGCGTTGCTGGTGAGAGAGGAGATTAATGCAATAGAAAGGAAGGACATTAGCGTGGAGGATGTGGAATCGATATGGGTAGAGCTGCGAAACTCTAAGGGGCAGAAAACGCTAGTGGGAGCTGTGTACAGGCCACCTAACAGTAGTATTGGAGTTGGGGATGGCATCAAACAGGAAATTAGAAATGCGTGCAACAAGGGTAACACGGTTATAATGGGTGACTTCAATCTGCATGTAGATTGGGTGAATCAAATTGGCAGGGGTGCTGAGGAAGAGGATTTCCTGGAATGTATGCGGGATAGTTTTCTCAACCAACATGTGGAGGAACCAACGAGAGAGCAGGCTATTCTAGACTGGGTATTGAGTAATGAGGAAGGGTTAGTTAGCAGTCTTGTTGTGCGTGGCCCCTTGGGCAAGAGTGACCATAATATGGTTGAGTTCTTCATTAGGATGGAGAGTGACAAAATTAAGTCAGAAACAAGGGTTCTGAACTTGAACAAAGGTAACTTTGAAGGTATGAGATGTGAATTGGCCAAGAAAGACTGGCAGGTGATTCTTAAAGGGTTGACAGTGGATGTGCAATGGAAGGTATTTAAAGACTGCATGGATGAAGTACAAAAGTTGTTCATACCAGTTTGGCAAAAGAATAAATCGGGGAAGGTGGTGCATCCATGGATAACAAGGGAAATCAGGGATAGTATAAAAACAAAAGATGAGGCATACAAATTTGCCAGAAAAAGCAGCCTACCGGAGGACTGGGAGAAATTCAGAATGCAGCAGAGGAGGACAAAGGGCTTAATTAGGAAAGGGAAAATAGATTATGAAAGGAAACTGGCAGGGAACATAACAACTGACTGCAAAAGTTTTTATAGATATGTGAAGAGAAAGAGACTAGTTAAAACAAATGTTGGTCCCTTGCAGTCCGAAACAGGTGAATTGATCATGGGGAACAAGGACATGGCAGACCAATTGAATAACTACTTTGGTTCTGTCTTCACTAAGGAAGACATAAATAATCTGCCGGAAATAGCAGTGGAACGGGGGTCAAATAAGATGGAGGAACTGAGTGAAATCCAGGTTAGCCGGGAGGTGGTGTTGGGTAAATTGAACGGATTGAAGGCCGATAAATCCCCAGGGCCAGATAGTCTGCATCCCAGAGTACTCAAGGAGGTAGCCACAGAAATAGTGGATGCATTAGTGATAATTTTTCAAAATTCCTTAGATTCTGGAGTAGTTCCTGAGGATTGGAGGGTAGCTAATGTCACCCCACTTTTTAAAAAAGGAGGGAGAGAGAAAGCGGGGAATTACAGACCAGTTAGTCTAACATCGGTAGTGGGGAAACTGCTTGAGTCAGTTATTAAAGATGGGATAGCAGCGCATTTGGAAAGTGGTGAAATCATTGGACAAAGTCAGCATGGATTTACGAAAGGTAAATCATGTCTGACAAATCTGATAGAATTTTTCGAGGATGTAACTAGTAGAGTGGATAAGGGAGAACCAGTGGATGTGTTATATCTAGACTTTCAGAAGGCTTTCGACAAGGTCCCGCATAAGAGATTAGCATACAAACTTAAAGCACACGGTATTGGGGGTTCAGTATTGATGTGGATAGAGAACTGGCTAGCAGACAGGAGGCAAAGGGTAGGAGTAAACGGGTCCTTTTCAGAATGGCAGGCAGTGACTAGTGGGGTGCCGCAAGGCTCAGTGCTGGGACCCCAGCTATTTACAATATATATTAATGATTTGGACGAGGGAATTCAATGCAACATCTCCAAATTTGCAGATGATACCAAGCTGGGGGGTATAGTTAGGTGTGAGGAGGACGCTTGGAGGCTGCAGGGTGATTTGGATAGGCTGAGTGAATGGGCAAATGCATGGCAGATGCAGTATAATGTGGATAAATGTGAGGTTATCCACTTTGGTGGCAAAAACATGAGGGTAGACTATTATCTGAATGGTGGCAGATTAGGAAAGGGGGAGATGCAACGAGACCTGGGTGTCATGGTACACCAGTCATTGAAAGTAGGCATGCAGGTGCAGCAGGCAGTGAAGAAAGCAAATGGTATGTTAGCATTCATAGCGAAAGGATTTGAGTATAGGAGCAGGGAGGTTCTACTGCAGTTGTACAGGGTTTTGGTGAGGCCACACCTGGAGTATTGCGTACAGTTTTGGTCTCCAAATCTGAGGAAAGACATCCTTGCCATAGAGGGGGTACAGAGAAGATTCACCAGACTGATTCCTGGGATGTCAGGACTTTCATATGAGGAAAGATTGGATAGACTCGGCTTGTACTCGCTGGAATTTAGAAGATTGAGGGGGGATCTTATAGAAACTTACAAAATTCTTAAGGGGTTGGACAAGCTAGATGCTGGAAGATTGTTCCCGATGTTGGGGGAGTCCAGAACAAGGGGTCACAGTCTAAGGATAAGGGGGAATTCCTTTAGGACTGAAATGAGGAAAACATTCTTTACACAGAGAGTCGTGAGTCTCTGGAATTCTCTGCCACAGAAGGTAGTTGAGGCCAGTTCATTGGCTATATTTAAGAGGGCGTTAGATGTGGCACTTGTGGCTAAAGGGATCAGGGGGTATGGAGAGAAGGCAGGTACGGGATACTGAGTTGGATGATCAGCCATGATCACATTGAATGGCGGTGCAGGCTCGAAGGGCCGAATGGCCTACTCCTGCACCTATTTTCTATGTTTCTATGTTTCTATGTTTCTATAAGAGCAATGTATTGACCTAGCTAGGAAATTAACAGAGTGGCGTAATCATTCATCATAGTTATAATTAATTTGTACAAGGAAAACCAGATCCTAATTTAGTAGTGCTGCAAACAGCAATGTTATTAAAGAGCAGATACAATCATGACGTCATGTTCTGCACTGATACTGTGGGCCAAAGGGCCAGTTCCCGTGCTGTATTTTTCTACGCTTTATGTTTTATGAACTTGCAAAGAAAAAAACCAATGGATCGAGAAAATTAATTTTTGTGCAAGAAAACTTATTAATCCAATTGGTATTGGTATCAGTATTGGTTTATCATTGTCATGTGTACCAAGAAACAGTGAAAAGCTTTTGTTTGTGTGCTATCCGGTCAAATCAAATCGAGCTACACATGTATAATCTAGCCAAAAGTACAAAAATAGAAAAATGCAGAAAATGATATAAAATCATACCATTATTGGGGCAGAGAAAATGTGCATGGGGTGCAGGGAGGTTGGAAGATTTGGACTTAAGACGGATAAAGAAGAATAATCTCAGAATGAGAAGCTGGGAGTGGAGACAAAAAGAAGCTAGATGGGGTTGGGGATGGAGAGAGAGTGAGGAGGAAGGGGATTGTAGGCAGGAAGGTTCTCGGTACATCCATCATTGAAAGGTCATTAGTAGGCACAGAAACAACTCAAATAGGCAACAAAATGTTGGTTAATATCATTTATATCAAAGAATTGCTGCACAATGGGACAGAAATTAGAATGCTACACTATTTGATTACACCACATATAGAAATGTGGTGAGCAGATCACATCGTAGGGAGGTCATGTTAGACTTGGAGTAAGTCCACAGATTGCTACTCTTACTCCCGAAGAGAAGAGACTTAATTAAATAAATCAGGGCAGCACCGTGGCACAACGACGGAGTTGCTGCTTTACAGCACCAGAGACCCCGGTTCGATCCTGACTATGGGTGTTGTTTGTAAGGTGTTTGTACATTCTCCCTGTGACCACGTGAGTTTTGTCCAAGTGCTTGTTTCCTCCCACATTCCAAAGACGTGCAGGTTTGTCGGTTAATTGGCTTCTGTACATTGTCCGTAGTGTTTAGGATTGAACTAAAGTAACAGTGATCATTCGATGGCATGGATTCAGTTAGCTGGAGGGCCTGTTCCCACGCTGTGTCTCTAAACTAAAACTGAACTGAACTAAACTCCGAAAGAGATTAATGAAGCAAGTGCACGGTACAGTTAGACACTGGCCGGGGTTTGCCAGAGTCTGTGACTTGCCAGTGACTTGAGCAATTCTTTCAAACATTCTTCATGCATCTTTCTGATCCTGCCCAGAGCAGCTTGGACACGATCATTGATGTCCTGGGCATTCACAGACGTCAAGCAGTGTGAATGGATGATGTGGGCAGAACAGAACAGGACCTGCTGACACGACTATGAGAAAACCATCGAGTGATAATTAAGGTTTGTGTCCTGCTTTGCCATCTCCCAAAGCTATTAATGTTTTCCATTGCCTTTTAATAATAGTAACATTCTGAATTACTGAAACATTCAAGACTGATACAAACATGATTTTTGACAAAAACTAATGGACCTGTCCATTTTTCAGCAGATTGCCAGCCTCTGTGAAGGTGCTGACAATCGCCTGAAAAACCTGTAACTGGAATGGCGACTGTCAGAGTGGCACACACACACAAACACATCGCTTCCTTCACCAGCCCGTTATGCAGGCGGGGAACAGGGCAAGGAGGGGGAGCGCTATCTAAAAAAATCACACGGTGCAAAGCTAAGGTAAAACAGACACACACCACAAAGAACAGGGTTGGCACTGTAAAATGATAGTTAAAGCACAGTGTACGGTGTCCTTTAAAAGAGGGAGGAGAGGGCGGAGAAGGAGGGAGAAGGAGTGGAGACAACTTTTAAGAAGCCAGCGGTACACGGCTTCGAAGCTCGGCGGACATTTAACATTACCGGTCGGCTATCCTTGGTTCTGAAAACTACTGCTTACCTTTTTTTCCCCCAATTAGCCAATGAAATTCACCAGTCAGAACCGTCTACAACCTACGAGAACCTTCAACCTCCTGGCAACCCACTAGGAATCCTGGCAACATGTTGAAAAATTCACGGCGATCATAATGAGGCCGTGACTAGTTCCCAGAATGCGAGATTTCCTCACGACCATGAAGGCGACTACCCGGCAACCACCTGCGAACATGTGCCGACTGCATAGTCCCTGCAGACTTCTAAAAAGTCACATAAGTGGGACAGGCCGATAAAGGCATAATTTTACATTGTTTATTCATACTGTGATCTGTCCAGCATCATACTGGAGGTTTTGTGATATGTTGTTGATCAGAGCTGGTGACAGTTCAACAGTAGCTGTTTGCTGCTGACAATTTTTTAATTAGAAAATTGGACCTCGGCTTTTTATTAAAGAGATACAGAGCAGAAACATGCTCTTTGGCCTACCAAGTCCGTGCCAACCAGCAATTCCCGCACACTAACACAATCTTACATACACTAAGGATAATTTACAATTTTACCGAGTCAAATAGCCGACAAATCCGTACGTCTTTGGAGTGTAGGGGAAACCAGAGTTCCCAGAGAAAGGGAGAGGTTGATTAGAGAATCTATTCCCTGGAGTTAAGGAAGATGAGGGGTGATCTTATAGAGGTGTATAAATTCCTGAGAGGAATAGATTGGGTAGATGCACAGAGTCTCTTGCCTAGAACAGGTAAATCGACGGCCAGAGGACATAGGTTTAAGGTGAAGGGGAAAAGATTTAATAGGAATCTGAAGGGTTATTTTTTCACACAAAGGATGGTGGGTGTATGGAACAAACTACCAGAGGAGGCAGTTCAGGCTGGGACTTTCCCAATGTTTAAGAAACAATTAGATAGGTACATGGCTAGGATAGGTTTGGAGGGTTATGGACCAAACGCTGGCAGGTGAGACTAGTGTAGCTGGGACATGCCGGCCGGTGTGGGCAAGTTGGGCCAAAGGGCCTGTTTCCACTCTGTATCATCTATGACTCTATAAAACCAATGCAAGTCATGGGGAGAAAGTAAAAGACAGCGCCTGTAGTCAGGATCGAACCCGGGTCTCCGGTGGTGTAAGGCAGCAACTCTACCACTGTGCCCTAGTTCTGCCCTTTAAAGCAGTTTTCAAATTGAGGTCACATCCATTAATCAATAAAAATCTTTAGTTTTAGATTTTAGTAGAATTACAAGAAAATAATTTAATAAAACATGTTATCAAAGTAATGTAAGAGAACACAGCAAGATCCAGTCCTGAGCCAATGAGTTATTCCACCAGAGATTTCTTTTTTTCTAAATCGGCATCTGCAGTTCATTATTTCTCCTTTTCTCTGTCCACTCATAGAGTCATAGAGTGTGGAAACAAGCCCTTTGGTCCAACCTGCCCACACCGGCCAACAATGTCACAGCCACACTAGTCCCACTTGCCTGCGCTTGGTCCATATCCCTCCAAACCTTTCCTATCCATGAACCTGTCTATTTCTTAAACAATGGGATAGTCCCAACCTCAACTACCTCCTCTGCCAGCTTGTTCCATACACCCACCACCTCTCATGATTTTATACACCTCTATAAGATCAACCCTCATCCTCCTGTGCACCAAGGAATAGAGACCCAGCCTACTCAACCTCTCCCTATAGCTCACACCCTCTAGTCCTGGCAACATCCTCGTATATCTTTTCTGAACCATTTCAAGCTAGACAAAATCTTTCCTATAACTTGGTGCCCAGAACTGAACACAATATTCTAAATGTGGTCTCACCAACATCTTATACAACTGCAACATGACCTCTATTGATTAAGGAGGAGAGTATTATTTCATTAATTTTATCTATTGCAGGGTTCAAGTGAAGTATATTAGCATTATTTAGCAAAGTTACAAAATTTTGAGATTTAAAAAATCAAGCCTACAATTTATCCCATCAGATAAAGCATAAAAAAAAAGTTTAATTTGACACCTAATTCACTTTCACATCTTCAGTATTAAAAAAGTTATGGCTATTTTCATACTCGGAAATTCGCATCTTGTTCCCTATTGCTTTCCATTGACTTAACACAAAAGCTGTGATCGAGGACAGTCAAAATCCCATAACTTTCTTAAAAATTAAGAGAACTGAAAAAATGTTCAGTTATTATGGATTGAAGTATTCAGAAACAAATATGAAACAATCTTACTTGGATGACCTGAAATTAAAGCATATAATTAGTTAGTTACCCAATTGTAGCTAATTACAAAATTCAATTATTAGATCTAAACATCTATCCATTTCTTAAGAAAAGATTAACATTTTTAAATAGCCTATGTGTCCAAATACCATTCACACAAGAATTCACAACATAACATGGTTTTTAAATCTCATTGTCATGAATTTATAGGCCAAATGGAAGGAATTTAGTGTTTAATTCCTGTAAATTAATGGCCATTTAAATCATCTTGCGAATGGGCTTTTGTGCAAGGCGGTCGATTGGAACGTTGCGGTTGCAGTGAATTTAAACCCCAGTCGGCACGAAAAATACTGCCGGTTTGTATCTTTTCTAAGTCACCTTTTCGCAACATGAGATTTTGATTAAAGGCATCCTAAGAAGCAAGTATATATGAAAAAATAAACGGTGTACCTTGCCTTGTCCCCTATGTGAGATTCGTCCCGTTGTCGGCGTTCACGGCTTTACAAGTTGATTTCTAATTTACTCCTGCTAATAAATTATCCAGCGTAGCTTAAAATAACTTAATAAAATAAATGTCGGAGCGATTTCTCTTCAGCAACTAAACACCCTGAGAAAAATCAATTTGAATAGTCTGGAGAAACCGCATTTTAAACCCGCCCCCCTCTCAAAGGCGTCAAAGTCGCGCACACGGGCAGTGGCAGAACTGCAACGCCGCTGAAGGTAAGTTTTGTAACATACCTACATTATTTCTGGTAAAGCAGAGTACCAGTCAAATATTATAAAGATTTCCTGTTATAAGGATTGTTAAGTACAAGACATTGGTGAGGCCACATTTAGAGTATTGTATTCAGTTTTGGTCACCCGTTCCTTCTCTCCAGAGATGCTGCCTGTGTTACTCCAGCATTTTGTGTCTATTATAGGAAAGATGTTGTTAAGCTGGAAAGGGTGCAGAGAAGGCCAGGACGAGAGGGCCTGAGCTATGGGGAGAGTTTGAGCAGGCTAGGACTTTATTTCTTGGAGCGCAGGAGGATGAGGGGCGATCTTATAGAGATGAATAAGATCATGAGAGGAATAGAAGTTTCAAGTTTCAAGTTTACATTCAAGTCTATATTTATTGTCACATGCACCAATAGGTACAGTGAAATTTGGGTTATCATACAGCCATACGAATAAAAAAGAACACAACACACGATAGAATTTAACACAAACATCCCCACACAGCAGAATCAACGTTTCCCACTGTGAGGGAATGCAACAAAGTTCAGTCATGCTCCTCTTTGTTCTTCACCCGTGGTTGGGGCCTCCCGAGCCCTCCGCGGTCGCTGCTATGGAGGCCCGATGTTTCAGGCCATCGTGCCGGCATGATCGTAACTCCGACTTCGGAACGGAAGAGCTTTCTCAGCGGCTTGGAGTTCTGAATTGGCCACTTCTTCCCGGAGACCGTGGCACCCGAAATCCACAGGCCGAGCTGGGCGGAGATTCAACACTGGTGGCCCTCGGCAAAGGGATCACCAGGACACCAGATCCGCAACCACAGCTCCATGATGAAAAAGCAGCAGGCCAAACGCTCCAGAGCTTCAAACGGCGATCCCCAGTAAGGCATCGTCCACTCCACCATGGCAAATCAGTGCTGCGCTGCTGCTAAAGCTCTGGTCAGTCTCCGGCAGGAAAGACTACACCAATCCAGATGGTAGCCCCCCCCACCCCCCCCCCCCCCCGCCTCGCGCAGCACTATAGCTCAGGCCCTCGTGGAGAATAGTCGCATCCTCGCCAGGAAGTGACTGAGAAACGGTTTCCCCCTTACGCTCCCCACATAAAAAGACTAAGAAACCTCCAAAACATTCTTTTAAACAGACTAAAAATAACAAAAAGATGAAAAAACAGACTGTAGGCAGAGGCTGCCATCATACGGCACCCCTGGTAGATAGGGTAAATACACAGAATCTTATACCCAGAGTAAGGGAATGGAGAACCAGAGGACATAGGTTTAAGGCGAGGGGAGAAATATTTAATAGGAACCTGAGGGGTAACTTTTTTTACACAATGGGTGGTAGGTCTATAGAATGAGCTGCCAGAAGAGATAGTTGAGGCAGGTACTATCACAACATTTAAGAAACATTTAGACAGGTACATGGGTATGACAGGTTGAGAGAGATATGGGCCAAAGCGGGCCGGTGGGACAAATCTAAATGGCGAATGTTGGTCCATGTGGGCAAGTTGGGCCGAGGGGCTTGTTTCACGCTGTGTGACTCTATGACACCAAGAACATGCACAATTTACTTTCATTGAGAGTTACTGCTTGCCTACCTTGTGCTCACTTACCGATGGATGAAGTGGTTCTCCTCCAAGTACTGGCAGCCCCGGGCAATGTCACAAGCCACATTCAGTAAATCGATCATGCTGAGAGTTGATGGTTGCCCCTGTGATATCATCAGATATTAATAAATATTTATCTCTAAAAATAGTAACTTTTATTTTACGGCCTTTTCCAAGTGGAGCACATTAAAAAGAAAATCAGTTAGTTTAAAGAGACAACGCGGAAATTGGCCCTTCGGCCTACCGTGTCCGCGCTGACCAGCGATCCCCGCACACTAACACTGTCCTACACACACACGCTAATCTTACAAAGCTAATTAACCTACAAACCTGTACATCTTTGGAGTGTGGTTGGGAACAGGAACTCTCGGAGAAAATCCACACAGGTCATGGGGAGAACACACAAACTCCGTACAGACAGCACCCGTGGACAGGATGGAACTCGGGTCTCTGATGCTGTAAGGCAGCAACTCTACCGCTACGCTACCATGCCACCCAGTGTTGTGACTGATTAATTATTTCCCCATGCAGTACACACGAAAACAGCATTGACAACTGATTCTTTCACAGCATCATCCCTTGAAATTTGTGGTGTTCAAATATTTGACAATTTTATCTTAGAATCCCATTTAGCACATACAATTGAAAGGCAGGGTAAAATAAATCACAAACCATGTCTGAGAATTTTAGAATATTTTTGATGACGGTGCTATTTAGGTTTAGCAATGGTCCATTAACTATGTGCCGCTGTGTGAATCTTTAAACATTATGAAAAACATGTCTCTTCCTGTTCAATCCTGTGTTTTGAAAAGCAGCCATTGTTCTTGTTAATATCTTGAGTGTACAATGGTAGGGATGCAGGGAATTGATGGTATTAGTCCTGCAGAGAATGGATCGAGTTGGTTGAAGAATAGGCACAAAGTTCTGGAGTAACTCAGCGGGTCACGTAGCATCTCTGGAGAAAAAGGATGGATGACGTTTCAGGTCGGGACCCTTCTTCAGACTGTAGGGGGGAAGAGCTGTTGGCAAGAAAACACCAGGACTTTTCAAACCTCAAATGACCTCAGGCAGGCCTGTTAAATCCATTGTCAGCCAAGCAAGGTGTGATCTGAAGAGAGAAACAATGTGGAGAACTGTGGAACTGGTAAAACAACTGGAGTGGAGAGAGGAAGTGGGAGGGGGACAGGGAAATATAAGTAGAAGTTACATAAAATTAATTAAATCTTCATGCTGCTGGGTTGTAAGCTACCCAAGTGAAATATGAGGTGCTGTTCCTCCAATGTGCGTGTGGCCTCGCTCTGATGGTGCAGAAGGCCCAGGGCAGAAAGGTCAGCGTGGGAAGGGATAGGGGAGTTGAAATAGTTAGCAACTAGGAGATCCCGTAGGCCTCGGCGGATTGATGGGATTAGTTTATTTAAAACGCCGTTAACTACTCGAGAATAGGTCCACTGAACATAGTGACAAAAAACAGCTTTATGAACTTAAAATTACTACTGATAAGAACCTAGACAGTATTGTGAACAATAAACGCTTCAATGGTACGAAGGTGCTATATAGATTCTGGTTACCCTGTACAGATAAGGAAGCCAGTTTTCGAGCAGTGTTTTAAGCGTGAAAGTTGTCAGTTGTATGTCTAGTGTCTTTTGTCTGCCAGTTACATTCAGTCGGCACGGTAGCGCCGCGGTACAGTTGTTGCCTTACAATGCCAGAGACCTGGGTTCCATCCTAACTACGGGTGCAGTCTGTACAGTGTTTGTATGTTCTCCTTGTGACCACTTTGGCTTTCTACTGGTGCTCCGGTTTCTTCCCACATCCCAAAGCTGTGCAAGTTTGTAGGTTAATTGGCTCTGGAAATTGTTCCTAGAATGTAGAATGGAACTATTTCAGGTGTGATCATTGGTTAGGCCAGACTCAGTGTGCCAAAGGGCCTGTTTCTATGCTTTATCTCTAAACTAAGCTAAACTAAACTAAATTATGTTCATTCTTTAGTCATTTAGTTGTAATGCCATAGTTTTTTATTTTGTCTGCAGATATTATCATATCTATATGCTGTATAGACGTTATACGTTAATAAAAAATGTTAAAAGCTACTACTGGACTCAGCAAAGCATTGAGAATTCAGTGATTCTACACAATGGAGCACAGTACTTCTAATTTCAACATGGCAGAAAGTCTAACAACATTTAAGGCAAGTCAAAGGACAGAAGCTTAATATCTCCCTGTATTAACACAATGCTGTATCATTGCTCCATCACAATGTAATCTTCTAATAACCTTTAATTTTGAATTTCAATCGAGCATCTTAAACCAGGTTATCAGGTAAAGAAACTGATATAACATGTAATAAAAGGAAAGTGCAGATGCTGGTTTATGCCAAATACAGACACAAAATGCTGGTCATGCAGCAGGTCAGGCTGCATCTTTGGAGAAAATCGATAGGTGACATTTCTGAAGAACCCGAAACATCACCCATCTATGTTCTCCAGAGATGCTGCCTGACCCGCTGAGTAATACCAGCATTTTGTGTCTATCTTTGATAGAATACATTCATTAGTGTTCAGAAACTTTCTTTAAATAAGCAAATATTTCCAGGAACGCCCAAAACAGAGAGAGACATTCTTAATATGAATATCGTGCTTTTCAAGCACTCAAGTTCAAGCATCATGATTACCTTCAATAGCATGGTCATGTTTCCTACAAAGTGAAATATGAGCTTCTTTGTGAAATATGAGCTTCTTTGTGAAATAATGGAAAAGGCAGTGTGCACAGGTGTATAATAATCTGCTTACTACACACTGGCACACTGAAAATAGCTCAGGAAATTCATCCCAGGAAGGCTATGTATTATAGAACGTCAGATGCTATGGTTTTATATCCAGTTCCTGCCCCCACAAATCAGTAAATGCAATATAGGGTGACATGTTGGTGCAGCTGGTAGAGCTGCTGTCTCACTGCACCGGAGACCCAGGTTTGATCCTGACCTTGGGTTCTGTTTGTGTGGAGTTTATACATTCTTGCTGTGACCATGTGGTTTACCACCAGGTGCTCTAGTTTCCTCACACATTCCAAGGACATGCGGGTTTGTAGGTTAATTGGCCTTTGTAAATTGCCCCTAGTGCAGAGGGAGTGGTTGAAAAAGTGGGATAACGTAGAACTTGTGTGAATGGGTGATCGATTGTCGGCATGGATTCGGTGAGCGAAGGGTTTCTTTTCACGCTGTATCTCTAAATTAAAACATTAATACTTTTAGGTGATGAGGGTTAATCATCCATATTCCATCCCACTCCAGCCTTGGCTACGGTCCATTGTGTAAGAAGATCTCTCACTGAGAGGGAAACCGTGTCCTGTTGACCATAACCAGGAGCAGGTCAATGAAGCCCCCTTTATCCACTGGTAACACTCAACTCGGTCGGTATGGTCACCACCAGAAATGATCCAGCTGTTGGAACCTATTGGTGTGAAAGCTGTTCAAGAGTCAAGAGTGTTTTATTGTCATATGTCCCAGACAGAACAATGACGTTCTTACTTGCAGCAGCACAACAGATATATAAACAAGTACCCTGCAAACAATATAATAATAAAGGTAAGAAGTTATATATATATATATGTGTGTGTATACATATATATACATATACATACAGTATATATATACAGTATATATATATATAGAGTATATATATACAGTATATATATATACACACAGTATATATATATATATATATATATACACAGTATATATATATATACACACACACACACACACACACACACACACACACGTATATGTACATATATAGACACAAAATGCTGGAGTAACTCAGTGGGTGAGGCGGCATCTGTGAAGAAAAGGAGTGGGCGAAGTTTCGGGTCGAGACACCTTCTTCGGAGGACAGCATTTTGTGCCTACCTTCGATTTAAACCAGCATCTGCAGTTCTTTCATACACATATGTATAAATATATATATGTGTGTGTGTATATTCACACACACACATATATATATATATACATACATACATACACACATGCACACAAATAAAACAAAAAAAAAGAAATGATAGTAGTGCATAAAGACAAAACAAATACCTCCAAAGTATGTACAGCTCAAAGCTTATTTACAGATTGTAATGTTGAACAGCCTGATGGTTGTAGGGAAGAAGCTGTCCCTGAACCTGGACATTACAGTTTCCCGGCTCCGATGTTATCTTCCCAATGGCAGGAGTGAAATGAGTGTGTGGCTGGGGTGGTGCGGTTCTCTGACGATGCTGGCTGCCTTTTTCATTCACTACTCGCGTTTCTCCCTGCTCACTGCTGGTGGCCTCCTCCTGCCAACCCAACCTATATTACTCGAGGCAGGCAGGTTGGCCTCTGGGCAGAATCAGGGAGATCCTGGAACAATTGAGCCAATGTCATTGTCCATGGTGGGAGCTCATCACTGACAGCATTTAGGTAACTTTGTTTGGTTTAGAGACAGCATGGATCTGTCCACCGAGGACAGATTTGACCCACCAAGTCAAAGAAGCCCTATGTTATCTTTGTTCTATGTTATCCCACTTTCTCCTTCACTACCTACACACTAGGGCCATTTTATCGAGGTCAATTAATCTACAAACCCGCACATGTTTGGGATGTGGAGAGTGAACGGACAAAAAGCAATGCTGTCACAGGGAGAACAAGTAACTTCTGCACATAACCCGAGGTCAGGATGGAACCTGAGTTCTCTGGCACTGTGAGGCAACAGGTCTATCAGCTGCGCCACTGTGCCTTGCTGGTTTCAGGTCTAATATCTCTGGTCCTCTCTGATAGACCAGTAATATTCACAGATGGTAGACACAAAAAGCTGGAGTAACAGCAGGTCTGACAGCATCTCTGGAGAAAAGGAATAGGTGAGGTTTCGGGTCGAGACGCTTCTTGAGACCGAAGAAAGGTCTGAGGAAGGGTCTTGAACCGAAACGTCACCTATTCCTAAGTATGTTACAATACCTACCTTTAGCGGCGCTGCAGTTCTGCCACTCCCCGTGTGCGCGACTTTGGCGCCTTTCAGAGGGGGGCGGGTTCAAAATGCCGTTTTTCCCTAGACAGTCCAAATCGATCCATCTCAGGCGATTTTGTCGCTAAAGAGAAATCGCTCTGACATTTCATTCATGAAGGTATTTTTAAACTACGCTCGATCATTTATTAGCTAGAGTAGTTTAAAAATCATCTTGTAAAGCTGTGAACGCCGACCTAACGTAGGCGATAAAAGAAGGTACACAGTTTATTTTTACATAAAAACGTGCTTCTTAGGAAGCCTTTAATCAAATTTTCATCATGCAAAAAGGGGACAAAAAAAATATACGAACCGGCTGTATTTTTCCTGCCGACTGTGGGTTAAATTTACCACAAACCACAACGTTCCAATCCACCGCGTTCCACTAAAACCCACTCGCAAGTTGATTTAAATGGCCATTAACTTACAGGAATTAAACACTAAATTCCTTCAATTTGGCCTATAAATTCATGAAAATGAGATTTTAAAATCATGTTATATTGTGGAATATTGTGTGAATGTTATTTGGACACTTAAGAAATTTAAAAATGTTTATCATCTCTTAAGAAATGGATAGATGTTTAGATCTCGTAATTGAATTTTGTAATTAGCTACAATTAGGTAACTAACTAATTATATACTTTAATTTCAGGTCATCCGAGTAAGATTGTTTC
Organism: Raja brachyura; assembly: GCA_963514005.1. Next base: position 58,699,143 of record OY740788.1, read on the forward strand.
ATATTTGTTTCAGAATGCTTCAATCTATAATAACTGAAAATGTTATTGAGTTCTATTATTTTTTAAGAAAGTTATGGGCTTTTGACTGTCCTAGATCACAGCTTTTGAGTTAAGTCAATGGAAAGGCAATGGGGAACAAGATGCTAATTTCCGAGTATGAAAATGGCCATAACTTTTTTAATACGGAAGATATGAAAGTGAATTAGGTGTCAAATTAAACTTCTTTTTATGCTTTATCTGATGGGATAAATTGCAGACTTGATTTTTTAAATCTCAAAATGTTGTAACATTGCTACTATTCCTTTTCTCCAGAGATGCTGCCTGACCAGCTGACTATCTACAGCTTTTTATATCCATCTTTGGTTTAAACCAGCATCTGCGGTTCCTTCCTACTACACATATTCATCAGTTTTGCTGAGAAAAGTTATGAATGCAGAAATTAAGTAAAAACAATGGTAGCTAGATAAAGCAGAGTTGATTCGTTTTAGAGATACATTGCTGACACATTGTACAGAACTTATAACTACCAGATAGCAGGTGAGTTAAATGAAGTAACAAAGTTAATGTAAGCCATATGAACAAGCATTTGCAAGCTTTGTAAAGTACCCTTTACAGTCAATTACAGAGTGGGTAGCTTAAAACCAAACTGCAATTAGATATTTTCCCTTGCCTTTGGCTGATAATAATGGCCTAAACCTAATCCTAAATGAACCATTGCTTTCCCTGACAGTCAGCACTCTGATATTATGTGATGCATATTCCATTCTTTCATCCAGTTTCAATAACTGCTGCAGAAACTGACAGCCAACACATTGGATCTCAAATGTCAGTGTCGACAGAAGTTTATTACCCAGTCTTTATAAAATAAGATCTAACAAACTTTATTTCCTTTGCTCTTTTATGCACTGATGCATTTTCCTCCATCAGTGAGCTTATCCTCAGTCAGAACCACAGCAATTTAGAAAACAATAATATCTGACATTTTGCTGAGCACCAAATTAAATGTTGACATTTAATCAGTGTCACCTGGAAATGCATCGGTATAAAGTGATCCTAAATAGGTATCCTCTATGCATCTTTGAACAAACATTTCAAAGATGGCCATTAGATGTGGAGCAAACATGGAGTGCTTAAGATATATTTCAAGGAGGGGTGGGAATCATTAAAGCCATTGAGAACCCTGGAATCATCCAAAATGGGCAAATTAATCCTACAATGTCTACTTAGAAAATAATAATATTAATATTGAACATATTTTAAAGCAGTGCCTGTGATTCACACGACACAAATCAAACGAGAAATAGCAGTTAGCGTGCTTTAGTTTAGTTTAGTTTAGAGATACAGGCCCTTCAGCCCACCGAGTCCATGCCATCCTACGATCCCAGTAAACTAGCACTATCCTACGTACGAAGGACAATTTGCAATTTTTTTACCAAAGCCAATTAACGTACAAACCTGCACGTCTTTGGAGTGTGGGAGGAAGCCGGAGCACCCAGAGAAAACCCACGTGGTCACAGGGAGAACGTACAAACTCTGTGCAGACAGCACTTGTGATCAAGATCGAATCTGGGTATCTGGCGCAGAAAGGCAGCAACTTTACTGCTGCACCACCTGCTTTGTATTTGTTGTTTTTTATGAAAAGTCATCTTCGGACAGATGCTTCCATTAAAATAAGTTGACATCTTACCGGTTTCGGTCGGTACTCTCGGAGGAAGGATTTCACGTCTCCCCCAGACATCAATTCCAGCAGGATGAAGCGAGGGAGAGCCTGCAGGCTCACTCCAATACATCGCACAATGTTCTGATGGCAGAATTTACTGCAAGAGATGAAGGACATCCTCAGCATCTCCATGTAGAAAACAATAATGTCTGACATTTCACCAAGCACCAAATTAAATGCTGACATTTAATTAGTGTCAGCTGTAAATGTGTAGGCATAATGCAAACCTAAAACCTAAAGAGGTATTCTCCGTGCATCTATGAACAAACAATTCAAAGATTGTCATTCAGTTGTGAGGCAAACACTGAATGCTTAAGGTCTTTTTCAATCCTTATGCAAAATGTTGGCAAAACTTGTGTCTTCATCCAAACGTCCCTGAAAATCCACAGTACTAGGTGCAACAGAAGGACACAAAGTACTGGAGTACCTCAGCGGATCGGGCAGCATTAGGGTCGAGACCCTTCTTCAGACTCAAGTAGTCTGAGGGTTACTCCAGCTTTGTGTGTCCTTTTGTGTATTAATGTAGGTTACTACACAAGAAGACACATAGTGCTGTATGGGAAGGGGTGTTAAAATGTTTGCCAACAGGGAGATTGCGTAGAGCACTGAGCGTAAGTGTTCAGCGAAACAATTGCCAAGTTTACGCTCGGCCTCGCTAATATATAGGAGCCCACATCGGGTACACCAAATACTATAGATGAGGCGCGTGGATGTGCAAGTAAACCCCTTGCTGGGTCATGATGGATTTGTCTACTTCATCGATTATCCTGCCAGCATCTCAAAGAAAGTGCTGGCTATTGTTTTCTTTCGGGAAAGGAAGTGGATTGTTGAGAGAGTGAATGATAAAGGGTAAATAAGGGACGACAAATAAAGTTGTGAATTTCAGACAATGTCTAGCAAGAAACCTTATGGTTTACTTTTGCTATTTACTTAGCATACCTGATTATCAGGGCTTCCATCAGGAAATCCAGCTCATCCTGTTCAGAGCAAACTTCAGGCAATGTCTAAAAAGAACAGAAGAACATACAGTAATATTTGTCAATGTATTACAACATGCATTCCCCAGAAGATCCATCTATGATATCACCTGTGGGGCTGTCAAGTTAGTGCCCAAAATGAAGTGCACTCCTGTCTGTCCACTTGCAAAGTGGAAACATTTGTCCTTTGTGCATGTATTTTACTCCAGTGTCAAAAGCTGTTCCAATTACACCCTCAAAAATATCAGCATATTGCCACTCAACGGTATCCCAAACGTCTGGTAACATTTTCAACAACACCAATTCGCTATAAGTGAAATAGTTGACAGTGTAGACACAATTTGCATGGTTTATATTGTGGCAACCACCAAAACTGAGCGGATTTATTTGCTGATACGATCTTTGAAATGGATAATTAAAATACTTGCTGCATGCCCTCTGTGGTGTTGAGGATGGTGTGTGTGATTTTTCTGTGTTGACTATCACTCTTATGGGCCTGTCCCACTTGGGCGACTTTTTAGACGAGTGCAGGAGACTCTGCACTCGCCACATGTTCACTGGTGGTCTCTGGTGAGTCTCCTTCATGGTCGCGAGGAGTTCCCGCATTCAGGGAACTAGTCACGGCCTCACTATGATCGCTGCTAATTTTTCAACTTGTTGAAAAATTTTCTGCGACCAAAAAGTGGTCTCCATGGAGAAAATCGATAATCCTGTAGTCGTAGGTGCAGTTGTAGTGGGGTCGCCATGTAGTCATGGGTAGTGGAGGTAGTCGTTGGTAGTTTTAGTTAATCGCCTTTGCCGACTGGTCATTTTCATTGGCTCATTGGAGGAAAAAAATGTAAGCAGGAGTTTTCAGAACCAAGGATAACCTACCAGTAATGTTAAATGTCCGCCGAACTTCGCAGCTGTGTATCTCTGGCTTATTAAAAGTTTTCTGGCTTATTAAAAGTTGTCTCCACTCCTTCTCCCCCCTTCTCCCCCCTCTCTTTTAAAGGACTTACCGTACACTGTGCTAGCCGTCTTAATTACAGAGCCAACATTCCTGTTCATCGCGGTGTGTGTCTGACCCACCTTGGCTTTGTGCCTTGTGAATTTCAGACAGCAGTCCCCCCGTTTGCCCTGGCCCCCTTCTTTGCGATGTGTTTGTGTGTGTGTGTGTGTGTGTTCCACTCTGACAGTCACCGTTCCAGTTTCCGGTTTTTCAGACGACTGCCGGAAACTTGACAGTCGCCGGCAGTCTGCTGAAAAATCACGTAAGTGGGACAGGCCCATTAACTAGCTTGGATATTTATGCATTGGTAAGGTGGTGACAGGGTGGCATAATTCTTTGCATGTATTTTTCTCACATTCCATTAATAGTAAGATTAAACAAGAACTTACCAGTTTGAAGTTTGATCTTTATTTTATGAGGCGTTACGATGAGGGATTACATAAAGAACCCGCCAGCCCACATGCACATCAATCTTCAAAGCAGCGGTGTGAAATCACAGATAACAGTTGTTGAACTGAATATAGTTAGATTCGAGAAACTAGAACTACCAGCTGACCTTTATGAGCGAGGGTTGGGAGCGGAGGGCACGTAATCCCTCATCGTAACTCCTCATAAAATAAAGATCAAACTTCAAACTGGTAAGTTCTCGTTTAATCTTATTATTTTACTTCGGAGTCACTTGAGTGACTATGTGAAGATTTCAAAGCTCTGTGATTTCATGACGTGGAAACGAGTCCATGCATCACACACTGCATCAATTGACCAGGAATGAGTGAGATTAAATAAAGCATTACATAGATTTAAACATGCTGATGCTTTTTAATGATGAAATGATAATTATAGGAATCCCACTCATCCAGGAGGAATTAAAAAATAGAACCTAAAAATAGTGTTGGCAAATACCCCCGCTCTGGCAATGGGTTGTTATAACACATTTGGAAATTTGGTTGTTTGACCATCCTGCAGCGCTAGGATGAGGTCCAGCGAAACATCCATAATCCTCGCTGCTGATGTTGTTGCAGCCCTGGTGGAGTGAGATTTGAAAACATCAGTGTTCACTCCTGCATAAGCCAAAACCCATTAAACCACCTGGGGATGGTCTATACTGATACATACATGTGAGGTTTTTGTAACTAACAAACATTGCTAGTTCCGAGCCTCTAAGGCTTTAGGTGACATAATGACTGTATAGATGTGTGACCACACACACAACCAAAGGTCCATAGGGTATGCCATGAAACTAGTTTGAGACCTGATGCCCCCGGTCTACTCTGCATGACTAAGTCATGAACATAAGTATCATATTATTTGCAGCTGTAACCATCCTGTCCAGTCCTAGCTTATGCAATGACTGGACCTGTTGCGCTGAACCCAGCGCCATGAGGTTAACCACTATGTTGGTGATTTAGACCAAGGACAGGAATGTAGCTGGAGCCTACCGGACATAACATCCCATATCTCTGAGTACCTGGGCCTGGGGGAATTTGAGTTGAAGATACCCTTCATAAATCTGGATATCAGAGGTTGAGACCGGACAGTGTGGTGTCCTGACCCCAGCAGGAAGTATGACGACAAGGCACTACTGGCACAATTTATAGCACTATAACTCCATCTCTCATGAAATATAGCTTTGAGAGGAAAACCAAGGCATCTGCTATACGTACCGTGTCATATGGTATATTGGACTGTAAACAGGACACTTACATTCCTTGATATAGGAGATGTACTGTTTCTTGGTACTATCTCTTCAGGCCGCAGTGATTACATTCACCGTACAACCTGACAGTCCATACCCTAGGAAAGGTCTTCTCATAGTCTGCAACCCAACAATATTATTCACTCATGCAGAGGATGGTTCTCCCCAGTCATGGGGTAAACCAGCAGATTTCTGCATTTGGGAACAGCCATAAAAGGCTCTATTATCATTCGCAGTATAAGTGGATCCAATGGCTGTGTAGGCCAGTCAGGCACTATCAAAGCCTGAGGCGGGGTCTTACTGGTTTTTAAGCAAGCACCGACTGATGAGGCAAAATGGAGGAAAGACATAATGAACATTGCTCCCCAGTGTAGCGAGAATGCATCCATCACCACTGCCCCTGAGAATGGCTGCTATGCCAGATATTTTCGCAACTGGTGATTGAGACTAGATGCAAGCAAATCGATATTTGGTGTTCCATCAATCCACAGTGTCATTAAATACTTTGTGATCCAACATCCATTCTGTGTTGTCATTGATTTACGTGATGATACATCAGCGCCAAATGAGGTTAGGTAAACTATCACAGGATATTAACTTGATTAAGCCCATGTGATTAATATATGCCACCACTGTAGTGTGTCAACTTGTAGGTGAGCATGCAGATATGCATATTCGTACAATAAGCCTTTAACCCATAGAATGCACCTAGTGATTTTAGGTAGTTGATACCACATAACTGAGGGATTGGTAACTCATACACAACCCATCCGCCTCTGTGACTCGAGATGGGATAGTAATTTCCCATCTTTGAGCACTAGCATCATCTTTGTAAAATAACTGAAGGTTAAATGACCAAAAGTACTGGAGCAATGCTGAATACTGTTTGTCCATCATTTGACTTATAGCTTCAGCTGTTAATACCATATATCTGTTAACAATCACCTACATGGTACTTTAGAGCTTGCTCCTTTGAACAATGTAAGTTCTGATAATGCAAAGGCCCAAATTACGCAGCTGAAAAACAGCCACTAAATTGCCAATTACACTGGCCACTTGATGAATAAACAACAAGATAGTTACAAGCTTCCATTAATTCTAATCTCTTGCCCCAGGGCGGAATCACAGACAATTAATAGAGTTAAAGGTAAATCGCAATCTATAACTCTTAATTTTAACTGGATGGATGAGAAACCCCAATTTCTCAAATATTAGTTTTGCGGCTGAAACAGTTAATGCAGATAGGCCATAAATATGCATTTTTGAGCTTTGAGCAGCCCAAGCACTGGCTTAGTAATTTGGTAAACAACCTGGGAGCTGAAGTTAGCCCATTTTGCAACGCTTTAACTGCTATCGTTGCCCATCCAGCTAAATTTCAAATATCTCCAGTGAACCCTGTGAATGGGAACTGAATAGTATGCATCTTTGAGGTTGATGCATGCCATAAAGTATCCTATGGAAATCCGTTGTTATACAGTAACGAAGTATCCCATTAAAAAGTCTATACTGCGCATGTGAATGTGAGTTAATCAAGGGTGATCCAACATCATCCATCTTTTGCTTGTTTGATATATCTGCTTGTACACCCAAACCTTTTTGTTTGGAATGAATAGATGTCCATGTTGGTGTATGTGGCAATAAGTTAAAGGAAATTCAATTCGAAATCCTAGTATACTGTGCAGCATAAACTGATCTGATGTTATTCGTCGATATTCGTGCAAAAAATGTGTAATCTATTACCACACGTAACTAGTCCATACACCCATGTTTCGGAAAGAACCAGACCCACCTACCTCCATGGTTATTGGTGGCCTTATGGTGCCCCCAAAAGCCCCTGATGCGGGTTCTGTTTCCGTCCTCAGGTTCTGATTGCATCCTTGAAATTGAAGGGTGGGACTGCTGGGGTGCGTGGATTGCACATTTTCCCTCAGGCTTGGATATTGGCCTGAAAGACGTCTGCCCAGAGAATCAGCTTTCAAGCTGCCACCAGCTTCAGTGAACCACTTACTGCCGATGGAGTCGTAGGGGTGTAGTCGCCGCCGTGAGGCTTTTGCTCATTGTAGGTACCTTGACTGGTCCGACATCCTCATTTTTACTTCCTCATCCGAGTTTTTTGCCTGTTTGCCTAGGTCTTTTCCACGGAGAAGTTTCGGCAGCTGGACTTTGCTGGCCATAGTCTCCCCAGATAGCGCTGTTCACTGCCGGCACTTTGTTCCTGTAATGCACTCCCGTATATGCACTCACAGACATACTTCCGAGTTGGGAGTCAGTCATACAGTGACTCCTCGCACTCCCCTCCACAGAGAGGGAGATTTGTAAGCAGCCCTGCAACAGGTGCTGCTGCAGATCCCCGACAAGATATGATCCTGTCCACGGACCATATCAGGATGGAGCATCTCCTCAGTGGGATGAACGCCCTGCAGACGCATCCATGCTCCACCTGGGAAAACGTCCGAGGACGTACCCATGGAGGGGAACCCTCCTATTTTCTTCATGCAGCTGGCGTCGTGGAATGTTCCCCCGACATACCACCGAACTGCGAGTCATGACTGACTGCCTATGCTCCCCTCCTCAGAGAGGGAGATATAATGCAGCCCTGCACCAGGCGCAGCCGCGGGCCCCCGAGACCCGCGCTGATATGACTCCCCTCCTTGGAGTATCTCATGGTGAAGCATCTTTCCCATGAGATGTTCTATCCGGGAAAGACGTCCGAAGATGCTCCCCACTGCAGGAGGTGAACCCTCCTGGCTGTGCTCGTCCGAAGTCCACCGGCCTGCCGAGCCGGATCTCCCCATGGAGCCGGGATTCCCCGTGGCTTTCGTAGCTGGATTTCTCCAAGCCGGGTGTCCCCGCCGAGCTGGGTCTCCCCACAGAGCCAGGATTCCCCTTGGTCTCTGTGGCCGGGGTTCCCCAAGCTGGGTTTCCCCCGGTGAGCCGGGATTCCCCTTGGCCTCCATAGCTGGGTGGAGACAGGATTAGACAGGATTAGACCCCGGACCGACATCCAGTAGGAACTCTGTAAAAGAGCTTCGTGCAAGAAAGCACAACCTGAAAAATAAGTTCAAAACTTACCTTCAGGTTTTTGAAACTTACTGCTGGAGGAGCAACGAGCCTACCAGCCAGTGGCGGCGCAATGCGATTGACGTAATGATGCACATGTGGGCTGGCGGGTTCTTCACGTAGTCACTCACGTGACTCCGAAGTAAAAGACAGCATATTATGTGAGGTAATTGTTGTGGCACTAGATTTTCCTGATCTTTCCCATTATCACCTTCGTTTCTTATCAGATTCCTGTACCGGCAGCATTTGCGTTCCAGGTTGTTACCCTCCTCTTTGTCTTCAATTTCACCCTCGCCTACCCCGCCTGGATCCATCTGTCATTTTTTTTGGTCTTCCTCCATTCTAGTCTGAAAAGGGTCCTGATCCGAAACATCACCTATTCATGTTCTCTGGAGATGTCGCCTGATCTGTTGAGTTACTCGAGCACTTTGTGTCCATTTTTCCATCTGTCTTCCACCTGCCTCCCTTTCCCAATTGCACCTCTCTCCCTCCCCTCCTTGGTTCCCTCTGCCTGCCATCATCAACTCTTGCTCCATCCATTAATCACCTACTGACCCCTGCCATGCCCCATGCCCCATCCCCTCCTCTTTATAATTACCATCTTCCTTCTCCTCTCTGCCCTGATGCAGGGTTTCAACTCAAAACATCATCAATTCCTTCCCCTCCTACAGATGCTGCTCAACCTGCTGAGTATTGTTGCTCCGGATTTCAGCATCTGAGGTCTCTTATGTATCCACTGCCCTGTCCTCTACTCATGATTATTATCTATAGTAATGATATTGGTTGAGATATCAGGCAGAATCTCCCCCCACTCTTCTTTCAGTAGTTCCATGGGACATTCTACTTACGATCAAAATCTTAGTTTAGAGATACAGCATGGAAACAGGCCCTTCGGCTCACCAAATCCACGCTAACCATTGTTCACTCTAATTCTATGTTATCCCACTACACACTGGGGGGTAATTTACAGAAGCCAATTAATCTACAAATCTGCACGTCTTTGGGATGTGGGAGGTGGGAGCACCCGGAGGAAACCCACATGGTCACAGCAAGAATTTGCAAACACCACACAGACAGCACCTGAAAAACCTGGGTCGCGGGTGCTGTAAGACAGTAACTCTACCGCTGCACCACTGTGTTGCCTTTGGTTTAGTGCAACGAGTTGTCAGACAGTTTAGATTATCAGTATAAATCTCTGAACTTCCATTTGAAACATCGGCAACATTGAGTGAGGTGTTACCACTAATGGGCCTGTCCCACTTAGGCGATTTGTCAGGTGACTGCCGGCAGTCGCCTGAAAAACCGGCGACTGGAACGGCGACTGTCAGAGTGGAACACGCACACATACACACATTGCTTCCTTCACTAGCCTGTTATGCAGGCGGGGGACAGGGCAAGCAAGCTGTCTGAGTGAAATTCACACGGTGCAAAGCCAATGTGATGAACAGGAAGGATGGTGCTGTAATTGCGATGGTGAAAGCACATTGGACGCTAAGGGTCATGTAAGTCCTTTAAAGGGGGGGGGGGGATGGGAGGGGGTAGAATAGGTAGGGCCTTTTATTGTCATTCAAACAGACAAGGATTGAATGAAATTTCATTCCTAGTCATGACATTACAAAAACACACTTAACACATTTTACACAAACATCCATCACAGTGAATCTCCAACACCTCCTCACTGTGATGGAAGGCAAAAGTCTTATCTCTACCCTTTGTTCTTCACCCGCGATCCAGCAGTGCAACTGCAGCATAGAGGCGACTGGTGCTCACGATGTTAAAGCCCCCGGCGGGCGATGGTAAGTCCCATGGCCGTTTAAGCCATGCCTGGCAAAGTTAGGCCCTGCTCCGAGTCATTTAAACCCCGCGATTCGGGTGGGAGAAGTTGCCGTTGCGGGAGCTCCGAAAAGCGGTCTCCCACCAGGGACCTGCGAGCTCCCGATGTTCCTGTCCACCGGGCCTGCGGTGGACAGGAACATCCAAAGCTCCGAAGTCGAGTTGCAGCCATGCGCCACCTCAGCTCTCCCCACTCTGAAGTCGGCCAGCTCCGCGATGGCGCATCCGTAAGCTGCGTGACTGGAGCCCTCATGTTGGTTCCGGAGGCCGCCACCGGCTCCACGATGTTAGGCCCAACGACACCGGAGACCCGACAGGAAAAAAGTCCGGTCCCCGTAGAGGGAAGAGATTAAACAGTTTCCCCCACCCCCCCCACATATACACAGCTAAAAAATAATAAAAATTAGAACCAAGAACATACATCTAACAGGACAAAAATTAAAAAAAAGACAGACGGACTGCAGTCGAACCGCTGCCGTTAGACACCGCCACTTCGCGGGGGGAGAGGGGGGAGAAGGAGTGGAGCCAACTCTGAAGTCAGAGATACACGGCTGTGAAGCTCGGCGGACATTAACATTACCAGTCGGTTATCCTTGGTTCTGAAAACTACTGCTTGCTTTTATTTTCCCAATGAGTCAATGAAATTCACCGGTCAGCACCGGCTACAACCTATGAGAACCTAAGAGAACCTACGACCTCCTGGCGACCCACTACCACTGCACCTACAGCACGAGAATTCTCGCTACGCTCCATGGAGGCTTCATTCTGGTCGCCGCTAATTTCTCAACATGTTGAAAAATTTGCGACAACCATAATGAGGCCGCAACTCGTTCCCAGAATGCGGGAACTCCTTACGACCACGAAGGCGACTACCCGGCAACCACCCGTGAACATGTGGCGACTGCATAGTTTCCTGCAGTCGCCTAAAGAGTCGCCTAAGTGGGACAGGCCAATAAATCAAAGTTTAAAAATGATCAGAAAAAAGTTGAGTCTGTAAATACTAAATAGAAAAGGGAATAAAAGTAAATGCTCAATTTATGCCTCCATACCTCTCTAGAATCCTATCCAGAGAAAGAATGCAAGAGAAAATGATGATATGCAAGGATGTTGCCAGGACTTGAGGGCAACAGAGGGAGAGGATGGACAGGCTAGGACTTTATTACTTGGTGTGCATGAGGATGAGGTGCAATCTTATACATCTGTGTAAAATCATGAGGGGAATACATAGGGTAAATCCACAGAATCTTTTACATAGAGTTGGGGAATAAAGAATCAGAGGACATGTTTAAGATGAGAGAGGAACGATTTCCTGAGGGGCAACTTTTTCAGACAGAGTGGTGGGTTTATGGAATGAGCTGCCAGAAGAGGGATTGAGGTAGGTGCTCTAACAGCATTTAAAAGACATTTGGAAAGGTATGTGGACAGAAAAGATTTAGAAGGATATGGGTCAAAAGTGGGCAGGTGGGACTAGCGTAGATGAGGCATCTTGGTTAAGATGGGCAGGTTGGGCCAAAGGGCCTGTTACCATGCTTTAGGTTTTAGACTTTAGAAATACAGCGCGGAAACAGGCCCTTCAGCCCACCCAGTCCATGCCAACCCGCGATCACTCTGGACACTAGCACTATCCGACACACTCGGGTCAACTTACATTTTTTTTACCAAAGCGAAAACCTGTAAGCTTTTGTAGTGTGGGAGGAAACCAGAGCACCCGGAGTAAACCCACCCAGTCATAGAGGGAACGTACAAACTCCGTTTGTACAGACAGCACCCGTGGTCTGGATAGAACCTGGGTCTCTGGTGCAATAAGGCAGCAACTCTCTGCTGCACCACTGTGCTGTGCTGCGCTGTGCTGTATGACCATATGACTCTGTTAGTGTGGCTAGTTACATGCATGTGGGAATGCATTTGAAAGTTCATGAGTTCTCGGCAAAGTACCACGCTGAGTTTGGAAGAGTTAGGAAGCTGGCTTAGTTGACGAAATCAGTCCTCATAATTTGCATCTCGAAGTACGCTATCAGCACTCGAGGCAATCTGTTTCCCTTACATTATTACAGAACAGATTGCAGACATTAGATTATGAAAAAAAATCTCATGCTGTTATGGTTTACAGCCACTGCTGTTTTTGATATTTTAACCAATATTAGTCATTTTCGAAAATTCTTTATTGCTAGGAAACAACGTAGTGCATTCCTAAAACAATTCATTTTCCACCAAAACAAATGAGTTTTGGATAATAACCACAATGTGATTTTTGAAAGGTAATATCAGTGCAACCATTATCAAAATGAGCAGCCCAGAGTCAACACTGCTTACAAATGCCTCAGTAAATTCCACCATTAAACTTACACTCAAATTTAATGGGAAGAACTTTTATAACCATGAAATAAAACAAACGAGCTTATTAAAAACAAAACAGTTTTGTTTCACATCAGCAATGTAAATGAAAGCACTATTAATCTGAAACTCTATTTTATTTTAATCAGCAATTTATATTAGGAATACCTTCCTAAAAGCTTTCGAGCAACGGTTCTTGCTTTTGTAAATCCAATCTATACGTTCTAAAGACCATTCTGATTTTGATTAATTGAATTCACCCCACTTTTCACCATTCTCCTTTGGAATATATAAGCCTTAAATCTCTAAACTCACGGAGAGATAGATGGATGAAAAATACCAATATGCTGAAGTAAAGCAGGATTCCTGGATACCAACATCGACCAGGCTTCTTTGTTAAAGAATGATCTTAATGGGGTCACTATGCAAGCGTTACACACTGAACCTGGACAATAACAATTTATAAAATGGCATCAAAGATCCCAACAACATTTATTGGCTCAGGACAGTACAACACAAATAATGTGAATGAGTGCATTTGTTTAAATACTGTTTGCTTGCCCATTGGGATAGTGGGATATGGGGACAGGGGGCAATGAGATACTGTTAGGATAAACATTTCAAATAATCAAATACCACAGGGAATAGCTTTAAGGTGAGAGGGGAACATTTTGAAGGAGATAGCCGAGCCCGTTTTTTTACTCAGAGGATGATGTGCATATGGAAAGCGCTCCCAATGGTGGTGGTTGAGGCAGATACGATAGTGGCATTAAAGAGGGTCTCGGATAGGTACATAGATATGGAGGGTATGTAGGGAAATGGATTACATGCAGGCATACGAGAAAGTTTGACGGCACTGGGCCTGTACTCGCTCGAGTTTAGAAGGTAGAGAGAGACCCTCATTGAAACCTACCAAATAGTGAAAGGCTTGGATAGAAAGGATATGGCAAGAATGTTTCCACTAGTGGGTGAAACTAGGACCAGAGGCCATAGCCTCAGAATAATAGGATGTACCTTTAGAAAAGAGATGAGGAGTAATTTCTTCTCAGAGGGTGGTGAATCTGTGGAATTCATTGCCACAGATGGCTGTGGAGGCCAAGTCAATGGATATTTTAAAGCGGAGATTGATAGGTTCGTGATTAGTAAGGGTGTCAGGGGTTAAAGGGCCTGTCCCACTTGGGTGCCTAATCCGCGAGTTCTGGCGAGTGTGCCCTAGACTCATACTTGTAGCATGGTCGACACGAGGTCATAGGAGGTCTTCATAACTCTCCTTCATGCTCGAGAGTGGTCTCCGCGTACTCGAGGCCTCAGCTAGGTCGCGGCTTTTTAATCAATATATTAAAAAATGCCAGCGAGTAAAAAAAGATCACCATGGAAAAAATCGATACTTTTTTTACTCGTAGGTTTAGTCGTAGTAGTTCGTAGTAGGTCATAGTAGGTCGGCATGTTAGTCGTAGGTAATCAAGGCTAGTCAAAGGTAGTCATAGATAGTCTTCATCATAGTCGAAGGGAGGTTGAAGGGAGGTCGAAGGAGGTCGTCTTCACTCTCCACTATTCGGTGTCCAATTTTTCCGAAGTTAGTCGTAGCTAGTCGAAGCTTGTCTTCAACATAGTCGAAGGAGGTCGAAAGAGGTCTTCTACATAGTCGAAGGAGGTCTTCAACATGTCATTTTTTAAAACTCTTCTAAACGCGCCAATTACGTCGCCCAAGTGGGACAGCCCTTTAGGCCACAGAATGGGGTTGAGAGGGAAAGACAGATCAGCCATGATTGAATGGTGGAGTAGACTTGATGGGCCAAATGGCCTAATTCTGCTCCTAGAACTTATGAACTTATATAACACTTGGTCTTGGCAAGAAGGGCCTGTTCCTGTGCTGGATTGTTCTATGTTCTATGTTCACGAAGAACGAGGTGTAACAGATAAAGAAGCATATTGACCATTTGAATTATTGCCAATGGAGTTTCTGGCAGACCATGAACTTAACAGGCAGGAATGATTCCTTTCCTCTATTTGACTACTTCGGATTTGGGGAGTTTGTATCTACCTACCTTTAGACTTTCGAGATACAATGCAGAAACAGGCCCTTTGGCCCACTGAGCCCGTGACGACCAGCAATCACCCCCTACACTAGCACTATACTGCACACTTGGGACAAACCTATACATCTTTGGAGTGTGGGAAGAAATTGGAGAATTCAGAGAAAACCCATGTGGTCACAGGGAAAATGTACAAACTCCATACAGACAGCACCCATAGTCAGGATCGAACATGGGTCTCTGGTGCTATACACTGCTTGCACTGAGATCTGCCATAACCCAGCCTTGTCTAAAATTCCACCCTAAAGATTGTCAGCCAAGTGTGACTGAGATGGACCAGACTATATAAAGTACAACTCACACCAACCCTTCCTCCGTCTGCAATGTATACACAACTGGAATTAGAACGATCACAGATTATAGTTCGTCACACAGCCCAGACTTCCCATCATCAATTCCATCTGCACTTAGTGCGATCTCGGAACAGCAGCCAACAGATTCAAAGACTTGCCCCCCTCAGACCTTCCTTCTTCTCCCTGCTCCAATCCAGCAGAAGGTATAGAAGCTTGAAAGCAAGCATCACCAGACTTAGGAACAGCCTTTTCCCCTTATTTTCAAGCTTCTAAATGGTCTTTACATAAGATAGATTATTGTCCAATTCACCTCAAACTCATTGTGGACATTGGACCATCAATGGAACTGATGCGCTACAACGCTATATTCTGTACTCTATATCTTCCCTTTTGCTCTTTTGTACGAGTTTCTCTTGATTGTATTTATGTGTAGTATATCTGATCTGTATGGAGGGCATGTCAAACAAGGCTTTTCACTGTACCTTGGTACATATGAAAATAATAAATTTAAACTTAAGTCTAGACCAAGCTATCAGACTTGCAGTAGCCTATCTAATACCTCTGACATTGGATGCATATGAATGAACAATAAGAACAATTGGACAATCCATTCCTCTTTCTGTCAAGTATTTCCTTTAACAAAATGACTTTATATGTAATTGAATCTTGCCCCAAAGCATCTACTGATCGAAACAAAAATAGAAAACATTGGATGTCAAAGCGGCTAATAATATGTTGACCTCATCAGTTTGATGCAGCTTAAAAATTTAAGTACATAATTCATTTAGTATCTTGGAAGTGGATTAGTGATGGGAGACTGAAAATTCTGCTGCAAATTCATATGTGTGGATGTTCACTACAACTGTGCCAAATATGATATTCAGGTGAGACATTATTAGTTTCAAGAAGTGCTAACTTTTCTAACACCTAAAAACAAGGTGTGAACATCTGTGCCACTTATATCACTCCCTCTGCCTTTGCATTTCACTCCTCTCCTTATCTGACACTCTTTTGTCTCATTTTAATCTCTAGGCTTTGTCACTTACTCCATCCACCTGCTAATCAAACGCCTCCTTAACTGTATCCATCTATCACTTGTCGCGCCTGCACCACTTTTCCAGCTTTTTTCCCCTACTACAATCAGTTTGAAGAAGGGTCCCTACCTGAAACGCTGCCTGTCCATGTTCACCAGAGATACACCGTTTTTAGTGTGAATAAGCCACTCCTAAATCTTTTGATGCAACCTTCACATCTTCTTTCATGGATAATCTTCACATTATCCACGAAAGACTCTGATTTTTCCTCAATGATAATTTCTTCACACTGCAATAATTTTCTCCGTGTGATCTACTCTCTTCCTCTTTCAGCCTCTCGTCCTTGGACTCTATCTACCACTGTGGCATGGTGGTGCA
Organism: Raja brachyura; assembly: GCA_963514005.1. The sequence goes on from OY740788.1 coordinate 58,715,555, forward strand.
GCGGTAGAGTTGATGCCTTACAGCGAATGCAGCGGCAGAGACCTGGGTTCGATCCTGACTACGGGTGCTGTCTTTGCGGAGTTTCTACGTTCTCCCCGTGACCTGCATGGGTTTTCTCTGAGATCTTTCGGTTTCCTCCCACACTCCAAAGACGTACAGGTTTGCAGGTTAATTGGCTTGGTAAATATAAAAATTGTCCCTAGTGGGTATAGGATAGTGTTAATGTGCAGGGATCGCTGGTCGGCGAGGACCCGGTGGGCCTAAAGGGCCTGTTTCCATGCTGTATCTCTAAACTAAACTAAACTAAACTAAACTGCAGCAAGGCCACTGCATAATGAAGGACTAGTCCTGTTCTTCTCCCATCAGGCAAGAGGTTTGATAACACACATCTCCAGATTCAGGGACAGTTTCTTCCCAGCTGTTTTCAGGCAACTGAATGCTCCTCTGATCAGCTAGTGTGCAGTCCTGACCTCTGACCTATCTCATAGATGAGACCTTTTACCTCTTCTTGGGTGCAAATGTGGCATGGACGGAGGAATTGGGCGTAGAGTCTTAGCAAGAGGCAGGGTGGGAAGAAATGTAGTTTAGATAGTTGTGGGAGTCAGTAATTTTTTAATAGACGTCAGTCGATAGTTTATCTCCTGTGAAGCCAGGGGATAAAGGGAAGAAAGTCGATAGTCTATCTCCTTAGAAAGGGGAGCAAGATGTCGGAGATGGTCCAAGTGAATTTGTGTAGGATGGAAATTGTTGTGAAGCTAATGAAGTCCCTGAGTTCTGCATGGGTGCGGGAGGTAGCTCCAATGGAGGCCAAACACAAATTGGAGGAACAGCACCTCATATTTCACTTGGACAGCTTACAAACCATCGGTATGATTTTTGATTTCTCTAACTTCACGTAACCCTTGCATCCATTCTCTCTCCGTCCCTCGCCCACCCTGGTCATCATACTAGCTTCACTCTCATTCTGTTGAGTTTCACTGTCTGCATAATTCGATATCACCTTGCCCAAAACTAACAATGGAGCATTGTGGGCTCCACCTTTGCTTGATCATCATTACTTTTTACATAGCTTTTGTTCATTTGTTCTATATCTCTCTATATCACTGTCTATGTCTCTTTTTTCTCTTTCCCCTGCCTCAGTCTGAAGAAGGGTCTTAACATGAAACACCACCTATTCCTTTTCTCCTGAGATGCTGCCTGACCTACTGCGTTACTCAAGCTTTTTGTGTCTATCTTTGGTTTAAACCAGCATCTGTAGTTTCTTTTTCACACATTTTGTCTAAACAAAACTACAATAAACTAAACTAAACTAAACCAAACTAAGCTAAACTTTCTGTGCCTCTTAACCGTTCCTATTCCCAACCCCTTATTCTGTCCCCAATAGCCCTGGGAAGGTCTCAAGCAGATTTTATCCGTGCATTGTGTGGGAAACTGACATAAAGTGTAAGTATACCAAGGGGATCAGTTGTAAGTTGTGGCATACTTTTGTGTCACGCTTGAGCAGAAGCATGCGTGGTAAGAACTAAAAGAATTGTAGCTCGATGGAACGGCATAGAGTCAGCATTTGGAACTGTTTCATAATGGACACACACTGTGTGATAATTACATAAGCCATCTGCTAAACACAATGTTATGTGTTTTACAATGACTGCTTCTTTAAGATGAGCTTGCTCTTCCTGCATCGCTCTGCAGCCGGGGGGGGGGGGGGGGGGGGGGGGAGACTTTCAACTGCCAAGTATAACTTTGTGGAGCAAAGGACAAAGGGCTGCTTTACAGCGCCAGAGATCTGGGTTCTATTCTGACTACTGGTGCTGTCTGTACGGAGTTTGTCCATTCTCCCCGTGACCACGTGGGTTTTCTTCTGGTGCTCCAGTTTCCTCCCACACTCCAAAGACGTATAGGTTTGTAGGTAAATTGGCTTCGGTAAAACTGTAAAAAATTGACCCTAGTGTGGAGGATAGTGCAAGTGTACGGAATGATCGCTGGTCAGTGCGGACTCAGTAGGCCGAAGGGATGTTTTCCGCTCTGTATCTCCAAAGTTCAATTCCGTTTAGTTTTTTGTCACGTGTACTGAGGTACAGTGAAAAGTCTAAAACATGAAGTGCTAGAGGGACCCAGTGGGTCAGGCAGCATCTGTGGAGGCCAGGTATTTTCTTGCTGCGTTTATAGAGTCGGAGCGCCGCGTCTCGAGGTAGTGAAGCCCATGTAGTGCAGCAGCAGCGCCTCGCCCGTGGCCTCGTCGGTCGGCAGCTTCAGACCTTCTCTTACTGCTGACACCAAAACCCCTCCTTCTCCTGGCCGATCATCGGTTCATGAGTTGGATGAGCTGCTGGAATTTGCGTGCAGCAGAACACAAAGCCCAGCCGACGGGCCAGCTGAGGAGTTTTAGCGCGGGCTGCACGATGTCACATGCAGAGTCCGGCACCCAGGCCAAAACTCCTCAGCTGGCCCGCCGGCTGGGCTTTGTGTGCAGTCCAGCACCCGGGCCAACTCATCATTCACCCAGCCACGGCCGAGTCACCAATTTTAACCTTTTGTCTCTTATTTGGGAGTGAGAAAGTTGGCAACCCTAGGCACAATGGCACTGCCTATTGTCCAATTATGACTCCAGGGCACCACTGCCAAGGTTGAAACCTCAGATGGCGAGGGCAAAGTGTTCGAGAACCTCGCGGGGGTCTTACAGGGAGACATGCTGGCACCCTTTCTCTTCGTCATTGTCCTTGATTATGCCATGAGGCAGGCGGTCAAGGAACATGAGGACCTCGGCTTTACAATCACACCAAGGTTCGACAAGAATCGGGCTAGTCAACTTGTCAGACCTCGACTTCGCTGATGACATCGTCCTGCTGCCAGAGCAGATTAGGGAGGCACAGGAGCTGCTCGGCAGGGTCGAGACGGAGTGCGAGAAACTGGGCCTCCATCTCATGTATATGGTGTACAAAGTTGGTGACCATGAGCCTCTCAAGACCAGTGGCGGTGCATCTCTCAATTTAGTGGAGGTCTTCAAGTACCTGGGAGTGAGGATGCAGAGCTCGGAGAATGACATCAAGGTCCGGAAAGTGCTTGCATGGAAAACCCTCAATAACATGGGGAAAATCTGGACGTCTTGGATGTCCACGGGTCTCAAACAGAGATTCATCCATGCAACTGTAGAGACCATATTATTGTATGGGTGTGAGGCATGGACTCTCACTCGAGCGCTGTCCAAGTCTCTCGATGGTACCTACACCCGAATGTTCAGAAAAGTTCAAAATGTCAGTTGGAGGGACCACATCACCAAAGCCCTGCTCTCTGGGGAGAATCCACCTCTGACCGAGAAGATCTGGTCGAGAAGGATGAGGCTCACTGGTCACTGCCACCGCCACCCAGAAATGCCAGCAAACAAGGTTGTGCTGTGAGAACCCACCCATGGAAGACGTGACCCAGGACAGCCAATGAAGACGATGCTGAAGACATTGATTGAAGACATATCTGTAGAGACAAAAGAGGAGCTTGCCAGCTGCATGGGGGGCAGAGATGTGTGGTGCGTCCGTCACTGTGCATGTCGCAAACCGGCACCACAGCATCGCTAATGTTTTCAACGATGATGAATGAATGAATGAATTAATTAATTAATTGCTTCAGAGGGAATTAGGCAAATATAAAACATCATAAGAAACATTGAACACAGTCCAGGAGATGGAAGGAACTTCAGTTCAGTGAAATCTAACATACGTAAAGGTTCATGGAATGTCCCTGATGTAAATTGGGGAGTGCCAGAATATAAAAGTCAAGAGGCAGCGAGGAGAGTGCAGGAGTTGGGTTGTGCCCGGAATTGGGTTATCCTTGATCTTATTGAATGGGGAATAGACTTGATGGGTTCAAAGTGCTGGTGTAACTCAGCAGGTCAGGCAGCATCTCTGGAGAACATGGATAGGTGACGTTTTGGGTCGAGATGATTAGGACCAAAGATTATAGCAACTGGCACAGAGGTCCTGTGATCTTTATCAGTATTCACATTGTGAAAATGTGCAGCGGATAGTAATCAATACGGAGGGAACGTACTTATCAAATTGTATTCCCAGTGGGAACCCCTTAAACCAAGCATGAATTCTGCCGCATTTTTTACTTCCTGTTACATAGTGCGTGAGAAGAAAAGATCAATAATTGTTACTGCTTGGACCAACTATTGATGGTAAGTCAAAAGTGTGGGCTTAGTTGAGTTTTTTAGTTTAGTTTAGAGATACAGCTTGGAAACAGGCCATTCGGCCCACCGAGTCAACGTCGACCAGTGATTCCCACACTGTATAGGCCCTGTCCTACAAGCATGCAACTGTATGCAATTAGCGCGACCTAACGTGGACGCTTGAGCCGTCCGGCGTCGCGGGGCCGGTCCCACTTTGATCGCCGGAGCCGTGCGGAATTGTGCAGAGTTCGTCCCGACATTACGCGGGGCTCCGAAAAACTGACTATGTTCAAAAATTCCGCGCGGCAACGGCTTGACGGCTCGCAGTCGCCTCAACGCATGACACACCGCCCCGACATCGTGCCTCCGTGAACCTATCTGTAGGTGCTTCCGTGACCCTCTATGTGTGTGCCTCCGTGGCCCTCTGTATGTGTGTGCCTCTGTGCCCCTCTCTGTGTGCCCCTCTCTGTCCTGGCGAACTTACCTTAGACTTCACTCCAAGTTCGCCTCACTTTGCGCCGCGTTGCGCCACTCACCCGACCTCCACGCGGCCCCTGCTGCTGGTTTTGTCGCGCTTGCCACATGCAGGCGCATGCTGGTGGGAACGGCCCTGTACAGGGGATCACCCGACCTCCGCGCGGCCCCCACTTCTAGTTTGATCGTGTTCATCGCATGGAGTTGCATGCTTGTAGGACAGGCCCTTAACACTATGTTACACACACTAGAGGCAATTATGTCAATTAACCTGACAAACCTGTACATCTTTGGAGTGGGGGAGGGAAAACCCATGCAGATCATGAGGAAAATGTACAAACTCTGTACAGACGGCACCTGTAGTCAGGATCAAACACAGGTCTCTGGTGCTGTAAGGCAGCAACTCCACCGCTGCGCCACTGTGTACGCATTGATGACTGGGAAATAATACAACCAGTTCAGTTTAGTTCATTGTCATGTGTACCGAGGTACAGTGAAAAGCGCTTTGTGCTGCGTGCAATCCAGTCGGCAAAAAGACTATACATGATTAATTCAAGCCGTCCACAGTGTGCAGATACAGGATAAAGGGTAGAGCGTTTAGTTAAGAAATACTGCTGTTGAAATAAAGATTTAAAAGAGTGGAATGATTGTAATATGTGATCGCAGATTCACCTAGGTCATAAGGTCATAATGAATAGGAGTAGAATTAGGCCATTTGGCCCATCAAGTCTACTCCACCATTCAATCATGGCTGATCTATCTCTCCCTCCTAACCCCTTTCTCCTGCCTTCTCCACATAACCTCTGACACCTGTACTAATCAAGAATCTATCTATCTCTGCCTTAAAAATATCCACTGGCAGCCTCCACGGCCTTCTGCGGGAAAGAATTCCGTAGATTCACCACTCTCTGACTAAAGAAATTTCTTATCTCCTTTCTAAAAGAACATCCTTTAATTCTGAGGCTATAACCTCTGGTCCTAGACTCTCCCAACAGTGGAAGCACCTTTGAGACCAGCACGAAAAGAGTCGCCTGGCCTCAGCGCCATCTTGAAGGTCGTTAAAGCAGACACAAGTGGTTTGGTTTCAAGATCTAATTTGCACATTTGATTTTAAAAAAGCACGCTATTAATTTCTGATACAATTCCTGGACTATAACGTTGAACAAAACTAGAAGGCAATCAGCTAACAGTGACAAAATATCAGTGAAGTGAGAATAGCAAAGGCTATGTAAAATATAGCTGTCTGTTCGCAGACTAATTAACCCGCATATCGTCACAAAATTACCAGATAATTATGGTTAACGAAGGCCAATGAACTAAAGTAACTCATCCATCCAGAGAGCTCCCATCACTCCCTACTTAGCATCTCATTTTGCTTTGAATGATTGGCTTCCTAAATGATTAAGTAACTGTTGTTGAAGAAGAGGAACATCTTCCCTCATGGACAAGAAACCATTCTTCTTCCAGTAATTTATAGACAACGCAAAGAACACCAAGAGTCTGGGCTCACAGGGGAAATTCATTCTTCTTCACTGCTCTATCACGGAACATTGGATAATAAAAACATAACTTTTCTGAGAAATTAATTAATTTATCTGGTGAGCTTCTGTCCTGTCAATAAAGTCTGAGAAAGAATTCCTTTAGCCAAAGGGTGTTGAATCTGTTGAATTCATTGCCACAGATGGATATGGGGGCCAAGACATTGGGTATTTTTAAAGTGGAGAAAGTGGTTGAGAGGGAAAAGATAGATCAGCCATGATTCAATCCCCCCCAACTGCAATCAATCTGAAGAAAGGTCCCAACCCGAGATGTCGCCTATCCATGTCTTCCAGAGATGCTGCCTGACCCGCTGAGTTACTCCAGCACTTTGTGTCTTATTTTTTTAAGCCAGCATCTGCAGTTCCTCGTGCCGACTAAACGGGAACGCTGTCTTTCCTAGCTGCGTCAGTTGGATTCAAATTCAGATTTCAGAAATGACAGGGATGTTACAGTAACTCACCCAAAGCCAGAATGAGAAAGCACGTCCAACTACTGAACATAGAGCCATACCGTGTCGAAACAGGTCTTTCGGCCCAACTTGCCCACGCTGACCAACATGCCTGATCTACACTAGTCCCACCTGCCTGCATTTGGCTCATATCCCTCTGAACCTATCCTATCCATCTACCTGTCTTAATGTTTCTTAAACACATTGCGATAGTACCTGCCTCAACTACCTCCTACGGCAGCTCATAGCTGTTAAGAACACATACCAGTGTTTCTGAGAACATCAGTGGAAATAAAAAGCATCGATCCTCGCTGCTGCCGGGTTGCAGTCTCCTACCGAACGAGCAGAAATCATGACATGTAATGCTGCATCAATTGCGGCATTCATCTCCTCATGATGAGCCTTCAACACCATTTTCCACCATGTTTCACTCGTCATCATTTTCAGTGAAAGAAAACAGCACAGCAAAGCACAAGCAGTTAGTTCCTCGACTCCTTAGGGAAATTATTGCTTAGTGGCGTTGTGTTGATATGAAAAAAGTGCTTGGCAAACTCTTCCTGCTTGTGTTGGAGAGACCAGAAATCATGCCCAGTAACGTCACACACAGATGACATGATGGCGTGTTTCAACAAGAAAAATATAATGACATTTTCACAAAGATGTAGCCTCTTGACGAAAGATATAGTGCAGCTCGAAAAGAAAGAAGCCCAAAAGCCTTTTAAAAAGCAACATGAGCACACAGCCTTTAAAAAAAAAACCATGATCGTAATGAAGAGGCGAGGATCTGCTGATGATGGAATCTTGAGCAAAACACAAAGTGCTGAAGTAGCTCAGACTTCACTACGATGAAAGGCCCCAACAAAAAATCTTGCCTATCCATGTCCTCCAGAAACTTGATCTTGCACGTTAATTACTATATTCCTTTTATCATGTATACTGTACACTGTGGATGGCTCGATTGTAATCGTTTATTGTCTTTCCGCTGGCTGGATAGCACGTAACATGAAGCTTTTCACTCTACGTTGGTACACATGACAATAAACTAAACTCAGATGCAGCCTGACCCGCAGAGTCACTTCAGCACTTTGTGTTTTAATGAACATACTTAAGGCTGAATTACAACAGGTTCGTGAATTACTACATGATCAAACTGATTAAAGATACTGGCACACGTTTCTCACCTTGATAGCAACCTGCAACGGGGTGGGTTCACCAGGAACACCTGTCACTTGGCCTTCATATACCTCACCAAAAGCTCCATGGCCAAGACCACTGTGAAAAAAATCATTGTGTCAACGACTATTTTACCAAATCCATAATGCAACAATTAGACAATAGAAGCTGTGCTCCTCAAACTATGCTCAAGGTGGCTGCAATTTTTTCCCATTGGAATGAGGCTATCAAAAGGGCAGCATGGTAGCATAGGGTGTTGGAAGTGGATGAGATGGGATAACAGGGAACTTGTGTGAATGGGTAGATGCAAAATGTTGGGGTAACTCAGGTCAGGCAGCATCTCTGGAGAAAAATAATAGGTGATGTTTGGGGTTAGAATCCTTCTTCACCCATGTGAATGGATGCCAAATGGTCGACGTGGACTCGGTGGGTCAAAGGGCTTGTTTCCAAGCTGTGTCTTTAAACTATACTCCAAATAAATGATTTTAAATTATAATTTGGAATCACATGATTGAAACATTAGAAATCTTCTACATGAACAAATCAATTACTATTTTTAAAGCATGTTTGCATTAAAATGTCACAAATTTTTCGGTAAAATGAAAATATTTCATTTTGAATGGAAAGCTTGACAGATTTGATCTGGCATTGCGTAGCTGCACATATATATATTTGGGACCAATTCCTCTGAATTCATATATTTAATTAAAATTATTTGTTTGCTCAATTCTTGGCATTGTTTCCAATTTACTGCACAACTTACATTTCTCGATTTAGATGACTACATAATTAAAATAATTTATGAAGGAAGTGGTTTAACTATTAGAGTTGGATGTAAATGATGTTACACCTGACAAATATTATCCACGTAGGAAATGCAATTATTAATTTTAATCTAATAATTTGCTCTGGATACTTTATAAATGCTGACAAATACCAAGGCTTACAGAGTGTTTAAAGGGAGAGGCTAAAAGGTTTGGAGTGGCAATGTCTGTGTGATCTCCCCCACCCCCCCACGAAATTTGCACTACTGCTACTGTATATACATATATATATATTTTACTGTTCCATTATTCTGGGTGAGATGCTAACTGCATTTCGTTATCTCTGTACTTGTACACTGCACAATGACAATAAAGTTTGAATCTCTGAATCTCTTTGTCAGAGACAGAGCAACCACAATGTCACAGATTATGTTTCTCTCTACTCCCACACTAGAATAGTAAGATTAAACGAGAACTTACCAGTTTGAAGTTTGATCTTTATTTTATGAGGAGTTACGATGAGGGATTACGTGAAGACCCCGCCAGCACGCATGCGCGACATTTCTTCAAAGCAGTGGTGTGAAATCACAGAAATACAGTCACAATGACTAATATAGTAAGATAAACAAGAGAACTTCCATACCAGGTGATCTTTATAATAGAGGGTTGGGAGCGGAGGGCACGTAATCCCTCATCGTAACTCCTCATAAAATAAAGATCAAACTTCAAACTGGTAAGTTCTCGTTTAATCTTACTATTTTACTTCGGAGTCACGTGAGTGACTACGTGAAGATTTCAAAGCTCTGTGATTTCATGCCCTGGAAGCTCCATGCTCACACACCGCTAAAGTTGGGATAAGAGGATGAACGTAATTCAGACAAGACACTGGCTGAAAAACAAAATCAGGTATTTATTCATACCAAACAAAAATAGTGTCCCCTAAGGGTAACTATCTGGCAGCACTTAAAATCCTCCCTGCATAAGTGTCAGGGGAGGTCACGGGTTTATAGTAAAAGCGGTGGAAGGTCTTTTCGTTACTCCAACCCGCTGTAGCCAGGATGTGATCCAATGGTACCTCCATCCTTCTAGCTGCCGAGGTGGATGCTGCCCTGGTGGAGTGAGATTTAAATCTGTTAGTATCCACCCCCGCTGCATCCAGTACCACCCTTAACCATCTGGAAATGGTTTGCACCGTGGCTCTGTGATGGGGCTTCTTGTGACTAACAAGCAAAGCTGTTTCCGAGCCCCTAAGATTTTTAGTGACTGTAATGTATCGTGATATCATAGAGACGATACAAAGACGAGGATCTGCTGGGTAAGCCAGAAACTCCAAAGTATGTCCAGACACTCCGGGTCGATCTTGTTTCAGCAGTCCCTGCACATAGAAAGTGATTTTGTCACTGGTGATTGCCATATCATCCAGGTTAAGTTTGTGCAGGGACTGGACCCGTTGTGCCGTGATAAGTGCCATAACCATGACCATCTTATAGGTGAGTTTCGCCAAAGGGAGTCCCGTGTTAGGTGTCCATCCTCGCAGCATAGTCAAGACTGTACTGATATCCCAAATATGGCTATATCTAGCCCTGGGGGGATTAGAATTGAATATTCCCCTCATAAATTTGGATACTAGAGGATGTGACCCAATTCCCAATTGGTCACTCCCCTTGCCCAAGTAGGACGATAGGGCACTCCTGGCACAGTTAATGGCACTGGAACTCAAACCCTCATCGAAATGAAGGGTAGCCAAAAATTCCAGCACTTCCGTTATGGTGGCGGTTTCATATGTTGTGTTGGCTGTGACGCAGTATCCTTCCCATTTCCTGATGTAGGTCAGGTACTGCTTTCTTGTGGACTCTCTGCAGGCTGCTGTGATGGTATCAATGGTCCTGTTGGAGAGCCCGAATCCGTGAAGTGGCCGTTTTAAAATCTGCAAATTAACAAGTCCATGCGGTCATGACATGGATGACATTCTCCTGTAACAGGATGAACGAGCAGGCTTGGTCTTTTGTTCACCCTGATACAGGGTTCTGTGGCCATCTTCTGTACCATAGGGAACCATGGTTGGGTAGGCCAGTCGGGCACCACCAAAATACCCGATGCTGAGTCTTGCTTTATTTTCTGCAAGACCCGACTGATGAGGCAGAAAGGAGGAAATGCGTAGCAAAATAGATCCCCCCAATGTAGCGAGAAGGCATCCATCGCTACTGCCCCCGGGTCTGGCTCCCAAGCAACATATGTTGGTAGTTGGTGATTTAGCCTGGACGCGAAAAGGTCGATATCTGGTGTTCCATAACGTTCTACAATATCTGAAAACACATTCCGATCCAACATCCATTCTATGTTGTCGTTGAATTTACGTGATCTGATGTCTGCCACTGTATTTAGCTTACCTGGAAGGTAAGTAGCTGAAATCCAAATTTCTCTTTGCAGACACCAGTGCCAGATATTGTTAGCCAATTCATCACACGATATCGACTTTATACCGCCCATATGGTTAATATATGCTACCACCGTGGTGTTGTCAATTTGTATTCTTATATGAACTTTGTGCATATTAGCGCAGTATGCTTTAAGGCCGTGAAATGCTGCCAGCATTTCTGAATAGTTAATCCCCAAGTTTTTGAATAGGGTTAACTCTGGTGCACTCCATCTACCTCCACAACTAGAGGTAGTGTTAGTAGCTCCCCACCCTTTGGCACTGGCATCCGTTTGTAAGATGATCGAGGGATTGATGATATTGATAGGTTTAGAACAATTTTGGGCATTACCCATCCACCAATATAATTTGGCTTTTCATGGGCCTGTCGAAATGGCCAGCATGATTTTTGAGCGCTGTAATTTTGGCTCTTTGTAAGTTTTGGTAATGTAAGGGCCCAAATTGTGCTGCAGGAAATGCAGGTACTATCTTCCCAATCACTGTGGCCACCTGCCGAATGGATGGGACCTTAATGCCAATGAGGCTCCTGCAAGCCTCTATCAGGTCTTCCACCTTGCTTGGTGGCAACATGACAGACATTTGCACTGAGTCAATAATGAACCCCAGATATCTCATGGTGGTAGAAGGTTCCAATATTGATTTGTCTGGATGTATCATAAACCCCAGCTTCTGAAAAAGACGTTTCGTGGCTGTAACTGCCAAAGTAGCCATTTCCAAATTCTCCCCCACTATGAGGATGTCATCAAGATAGGCCATAACAGTATGTTTCTGTTTCCTTAAATAGGCCAAAGCTGGTTTTAATATCTTGGCAAATAATCTGGGTGCTGACGACAACCCATTGGGCAAAGCTTTGTATTGCCATAATTGTCCCATCCAGACAAATTTTAGGTATTTCCTATGATCCTTGTGTATGGGTACTGAATAATATGCATCCTTGAGGTCAATGCATGCCATGTAGTACCCATTGGCTATTAACTGTATTGCAGTATTAAAGGTGTCCATTTTAAAATGAATATACTGGACAGAAGTATTCAGATCGGTCAAATCTATAATGATGCGGCACCCGCCGTCTTTTTTATTTTTGGTGAATATATTAGACACGAACTCCTGAGGTTCTTTGATGGCTTTCTCAACTACCCCTTTTTCTATTAATCTTTGTAGTTCAGCATGCCCTGCTGCCCTTTCTTTTAGGGAAAGGACAAATTTCCGGCTAGGTGCATGCTGTACCGGGGTAGGGAGTTCATGAACAAATTCTATTTTATAGCCCTGGATACTTCTGAGTATATAAGGATCAGAGGTAAAAGTGAGCCAATTCTCGAAGAACATGTGCAACCTGCCCCCTACACAAAGTGAATTTAGACCAGATGTGTTCCTGGGGACCCCAGACCCACCTACCTCCATGGTTACTGCCGGTGTGGAGGTTTCTGTCCTTGCTTCCTTGGTTGGTTGTGGGTGTTCTGGGAGTGGCGCATCTTCCAAGAAGGCCGGCCTGGGCCTTGGCCTAAAAAAGACCGCTGTGCAGGAATGCCGGCCTTCGAGCTTTCACCACCGGCAGACCTGTTATGGTAACTCTGCCCGGTGGATGTGTAGGGGTGCTGTCTGTGTGGGTGTTGCGGCTTAGTGTAGCCAGGTTTTATAAGGCCCAAAGCCTTGGCCTCCTCGTCAAGGTCTTTAACCTGCTTTGGGAGATCTTCCCCGAACAGCAGGCTAGGAGGCTGAGTCTTCCCAGGCTTACACAACCCCGCAAACTTGGGGTTAAGCGCCGGCTTTATGATGTTCTTTCTAAAACTGTTAATCTCAAATTGAGTATTACAGAGTAGAGCCAAAGCATCCTGTAATTCTTCCGGCATATCCACACCCACTGCAGTTCTTGCTACTGCCGTAATCCCTGCGGTTAGGAGCTTCAGAATCCTCTGAAGTTTAATCTCCTGGCCTCTACTAGAGGGGCTCATGTTTCCCCAAATAGGGTTATTTACTGCAGGTACATTCAATGAGTTGCAGTTCTCAGGTGCCATATATTTGTCTGCTGTAGCATTAATGGCCTGTTCCTGCAACTGGTTTGTTGCCATATAGTTGATGCTGGCAGCCAGCTTAGGGTGGATAGGTAAGCCTTTTTTGTTAGGCATAGCATGCTTGCTTACCATATCCATGTAGTCTTCACACACCCCTGACACCTTCGGCAGTTCAAGCAGCTCCCCTTCTTCTGGGTCAGCCCAGTTCTGACCCTCAACGCTCCCCTGTATAGAGGGGGAGACATTGGGCAGTCCTCGATAGGAACTTGCCGTGGGCCTGCTAGGAGTCCCACTGTGACCCTGCCCCTGCATTAGCAGGTCACGTTGGAGCATTTGCTCCATCATCCGCTCTATGCGGTTTAGACGACCTCCGTCGCCATCTGCGAACGGGGTGTCCTCGGGACCGGACTCCGCTGAGTCGGCCCCGGCCGACTTCCGGGTGGTTTTCCCGCCCGACCGTGGCGTACCAACGGTCCCAAAGGGCGAAAAGTCGGGAGCTGCAGGTAAAACCTGTAACTCTGGAGAGGCGGCTCTCTGCTGGCTGCTCTCCTTGGCAGCTGCTTTGGCCGCTGTTCTCTTCGATTTTCTTTCCATTTCGCTAGTCGTCGACTCACTACCTCCGGTGAGACTTACCTGGCGTAAGCTATTTAACTTGCGCTGGAGGAGCCCCGCTCTTCCCGACCGTCGCTTCCGCATGCGTACGACGATATGTCGCGCATGCGTGCTGGCGGGGTCTTCACGTAGTCACTCACGTGACTCCGAAGTAAAATCATCATTAAATCTATTTAAGGCCCTGCACAAAGGTTCACGCATACGGTGGGTGAGTATCATATCATATCTCTATAATTATGAAACTTTGATCTTGGATGTGTGTGGATGTGTGTGGGTATAATCACATTTGCTCGAAAAAACAACGCTCTAACGGTACATTTTTTTACATATTCCTGTAGAGATTTATCCCGTGGACTCTGAAATCGTCTGACCTGAAAAATTCATGTTTTATTTCTCGGGTTATTAATCAAAATGTACATAAATCTGAAATAACTTGCTGATGACATGATGACATCACAATGGGTCTGCACGCTATGTTTTTCACGTGCTGTGAGTGACGTTATCTGGCCACCCGCTGATGCCGCCCAGGGATGTCTGCCCCGCTCCCCTCCTCCCCTCTCCCCTCCTACTCTCCTCCCTTCCTACTGTTCCCCCCTTCCTCCTCTCCCCCCTCTCCACCCCCTCACTCTCCCCTCCTTCCTACTCGCCCATTCCTACTCTTCCCCTTTCTCCATTCCCCCCTATCTCCACCCCCTCTTTCTCCCCTCTCTCCCCCTTCCTTTCCCCCTTCTCTCTCCCCCTCTCTTCCCCCTGTCTCTCCCCCCTTCTCTCTCCCCCTCTCTCTCCCCTCTCCCCCCTCTCTCCACCCCTCTCTTCCCTCCCCTTTCTCTTCCCCATCTCTCTTCCCCCTCTCTCTCTCAACCCCCTATCCCCCATCTCTCTCATCCCCCTCTCTTCCCTCCCCTTTCTCTTCCCCCTCTCTCACTCTACCCCCCTTTCTCTCCCCCGTATCTTTTCCCCCTCTCTCTCCAGCCCTCTCTTCTCCCCCTCTCTCCCCCCTCTTTCTCTGTCTCTGCCCCCTCTCTCTCTATCCCCCTCCCTCTCCAGATGCGCCTGCGAGTTGGGGGCTATGCATGAGCGGATAGGGTGGGGATGGGGTAAAAGGAACGAATGAATAAAATTAATATAATATCAAGGGGAGAGGTTAGTGTGTGTGTGCAGGTGGCGGTTAGTGTGAGTGCATGTGTGGGGTGGTTAGTGTGTGTGTGACACAGCAGGCTGCTCCCCCCCTCCCCCACTGCAACCATGCATTGAGGGGACAGGACCCAACGGGTCCCCATTGGTCTAGTAACTAATAACAGTCTGATCTTGGATGTGTGTGGGTGTATATGATCACAACTTCTCAAAAAACAACGCCCTAATGGTAACATTTTTACATATTCCGGTAGAGATTTATCCTGTGGACTCCGGCATGTACTACGTCCCACGCGCTGCGAGTGATGCCACCCCCCTGATCACTCCACCCCCCCCCCCCCCTCCCGTACTGGGGCCCTGGAGCCTGCAGCTTAAAGCCTTAAGCCTTAAGCCGGGAGCCACCAGCCAGGAGCGATGGAGTATTGCGTTCAGGAACCAGCCCTCCCATGCGATGACCCCTCACCCCTGTGCTCTGGATTGAAACTGCTGAAGACGCAGTCCTTTGGTTGACATGCTCCCTGCTCCCCATTCCCCCCATCTCCTCCTCCTCTTCCCCCCCCTCTCTCCTCCCATCCTCCCCCCTCCCCTCCCCTGGCCTCTCTCCTCTCCCCCCCCACTCTTTCATCCCCTCACTCTTTCCCCCCACTCTTTTGCCCCCACTCTCCCCCCACCATCTTCTCCTCCTCTTCTCCCCCTCTTTCCCCACCACCGCTTTTGCCTTCCTCCTCTTCCTCCCCTCTCTCTCTCTGCCACTCTCTCTCTCTGCTGCTCTCTCTCTGCCGCTCTCTCTCTTTGCCCCCTCTGTCTTTCTCTCTCTGCCCCTCTCTCTAGCCCCCCGTCTCTCTCTCTGCCCCTTGCTCTCACTCTGCCCCTCTCTCTCTCTCTGTCCCTCTCTCCCCCTCCCACATATGGGGAGAAAGCAGGAACGGGATACTGAATGAGCAGCCATGATCATATTGAATGGTGGAGCTGGCTTGAAGGGCCGAATGGCCTACTCCTGCACCTATTTTCTATGTTTCTATATTTATCAGTCTTTGCAGGTCATGTGATCAACTATGTGAATAACTGTAGTTTCTTGATTAGAACTGGTGTCAAGGGTTATGGGGAGATGGCAGGACAATGGGATTAGGAAGTATAGTTCAGCCATGATTGAATGGTGGAGTACACTCAATGGGCCAAATGGCCTAATTCTACTCCTATAATTTGTGAACTATACAGGCGGGTACTCTATAGACAACTATACAGGAACTATATAGACAGTGGTGTAGAGGTAGAGACCCGGGTTCAATCCTGACCACGGGTGCTGCGTGTATGGAGTTTGTGCGTTCTCCCTGTGGCCGTGTGGGTTTTCTCCAGGTGCCCTGGTTTCCTCCCACACTCCAAAGGCGTACAGGTTTGTAGATTAAATGGCTTTGGTAAAAAAATTGTATAATTGTCCCTAGTGTGCAGGATAGTGCTAGTGTGCTGGTCGGCGTTGTCGGCTGGTCGGCGCGGATTCTGTAGCCAGTCTACGACAGCCAGTTGTGTTAGTTCTGAGTTAAAAAACACATGATATAGAGGCAGAAGCAGAACACATGATATATCATCACCTATTCCTTTTCTCCAGAGATGCTGCCTGCCTCCCTGAGTTACACCAGGAATTTGTGTCGATCTTCTGTGTCATAGAGCTATACAGCATGGAAACGGGTCCTTCAGCCCAAGTTGTGCATGCCGACCGTTGACGTACGAGACTAGCTCCATTTGCCTGCATTTTGCCCATAGCCCTTTAAACCGTTCCTATCTATATATCAGTCCAAATGTCTTTTGAAATTTGTAATAGTATCAGCTTCTATAACTTTCTATGGAAGCTGATTCCATATTAATTGTGAAACATATCGTCAAACATATACATGTGTGTATATATTTATATATGATATATAGACACACTGATCTGTTTTGTAGTAAATGCCTTCTATGTTCTGTGTGCTGAAGCAAAGAAAGAATTTCATTGTCCTATCAGGGACACATGGCAATAAACTCACTTGACTTGATTCCAGGTATGGACTGCACACTGGCATTCAATAAGGTCAAGGCTAGTTCATTTACCACAGATTTACTGCCTTCTGATTGAAAAAATAATAGGCCATCTTCAATTATCAACAGCCTATTTTGTGACTGACCTCAGCTTTAGACCTGAAACATCAACTCTGCATCACCCGTGTCAAGCTCCATAAGAACTCTGTACATTTATCTCCATTTCAATGAGATAACCTCTCATACCTCTGCACTCAAGAGACAATAATCACAGGCTGCTCACGCAACAAACCTGCCGGTATCAATCTTGCGAACCTTTTATGTATTCGCTCAATTGTCAGGATAGCTTTTGTTCTAAGAATTTGCTGTTTTCAACAAAGGATGTTCTTTTAGGAGCTCTCCCTCTGCCTCTTGCCATTGTAAGCAGCACCAATAAAGTGTCTGCACACTCAACAGTTACAGGGAAACATCATATTCCTGTAAATTAGTGCAGAATGGGCAGGATTAATGATCAAACAATATAACTCAGAGGCACCCAGTTAACAAAATGAAGAGATAGACTCTATAGAATATTGTGTTCAGTTCTGGGCAACGTGTCATAGGAAATATGTTGTCAAGCTGGAAAGGGTGCGGAGATTTGCGAGCATGTTGCCAGGACTCAGGGGAGTGAGCTGCAAGGAGAATTTGAGCAGGCTAGGACTCTATTCTTGGAGAGCAGGAGGATGTGGGGTGAGTTGGGCCAAAGGGCCTGTTTCCACACTTTATCTTCCATCTATATACTGTGGACACCGAAGATAGACACAAAATGCTGGAGTAACTCAGCAGGACATGCAGCATCTCTGGATAGAAGGAATGGGTGATGTTTCGGGTTGAGACTCTTCTTCAGACTGAGAGTCAGAGGAGAAGGAGACAGAGATCAGGAAGGGTAAGGTGTGAAAACATGACATCAAAGAGTATGGGGATCAAGGAAAATGTAGAATAGATCATTGTTATCAGCAAAGAGAAGGTGACAACGAAGCAAACAGAGATAAAATTGAATCAGGGGGACACTCAGACTGGTTGGAGAACTAGGAAGCTGTTCTGTAAGCTGACCAAGTAACTAAACTAAACTAAATTGAACTAAACTAAAGGTTAGAATGCTTTGTATTTATTCTTTCCTGCAGAAAAATATGGTGCTCCATGCTCATATTAGCTTTCCACCTGATCTTCCAAACCAACAATGGGCCTGGATAGAGTGCATGTGGAGAGGATGTTTCTACTTGTGGGAGAGTCGAGGGCTATATGCTCAGATTAAAAGGATGTACCTTTAGAAAGGCGATGAGTTGGAATTTCTTAGGTCACAGGGTGGTGAATCTGTGGAATTAATTGCCACAGAGGCTGTGGAGGCCAAGTCAATGGATATTTTTAAGGTGGAGGTTGACAGATTCACGATTAATATGGGTATCAGCGTTTATGGGGAGAAGGCAGGAAAAAAGAGTTGAGAGGGAATGATAGATCAGCTGTGATTGTATGTCAGAGTGGACATGATGGGCCAAATGGTCTAATTCTGCTCCTATAACATAAACTTCTGATGGGCTCCACCCTTCCTTGGTCATCTTTTGCCGGCCCTGATTTGTTCTCGCCTTTTCCTACCTCCAGTTCCCTCCCCTCTACTTTCAAACTGAAGAAGGGTCCCGACCCGAAACGTCTCCCATCCTTTTTCTCCAGAGACGCTGCCTGACCCGCTGGGTTACTCTGACACTTTGTGTCTATCTTCGCTATAAATCAGCATCTGCATTTCCTTCCCACACATACAGCATTTTGGTTGTGCAGTTCTTTTTCGTACTAGAGGAGACAAAGCATGAGGTAAATCTCTGGATGCTGCTTTTTATTTCCTTCCACTCTACCGGCAAAGTCATGAAAATAACATATTTTATGGCATCCAATCATGCTTTCACTCACCGTATGAGGACTATGCTTTTCCGAGGAACCTCTTTGAGATCGCTGATGGAGGCTGTTTTCCCAGCGAAGCAGTAGTTGGGGTTGTAGTCGGTCATTATGGTGGAAGTTCGCAGCTTGCTGAGCTTGTAATCGGGACTCTGCAGTTCCATCTGCATGGCTTGCAGCTCTTGGTGTTTCAGTCGATACACTGCCAGAAACATTTTTAATAGCATACTAGACCAAGTAGGGACATGGGAGGCCTGGTCCCCCAATGCAATCCATTCCCCAACGCAATATTCCACCACTCATCCGTTCCCTCAATGCAATCCGTTCCGTCAACGCGATATTCCACCACTCACCCATAGCCCCTAACTGCGCAGGCGCGACTCATTTCCCCTCATCCTGAGAACTCCCTCCCCCTCCTCTTCATGTGTGGGGGGGTTTGTGGGGGTGGGCGGGGGTTGTGGGGATGTGGAAGTGGGAAGGTTGTGGGGGCGGGGGGTGTGGGTGAGGGGGGGTGTGGGGAGGGGTTTGTGGGGGGGGGGTGTTTGTGTGTGGGTGGGGGGGGTGGGGGGAGTGTGTGGGTAGGGAGGCTTGTGGGGGGAGGGGTGTGTGGGCGGGGGGGTTGCGTGGGAGAAGAGGGTGTGTGGGTGAGGGGAGTTGTGGGGGGAGAGGGGTGTGAGCTCGGAGAAAAGACGGGGGAAGAGCCATGGGGAGAGGGGGGCATCACGCGGGGGAGGAGCCAGCGAGGGGACCAGAGGGGTAGTGGCTGGAATTGGCGTGTGATGGGGACTCACAGCGGGCGCTGGTCGTTCTCCTCCGCCGGGATCAAAGTCTCTGCTTTCCGTTTGGTGACATCTCCGACTGGGCTGGGCAGGGTCTCCGACGCTGGGCTGCTTGGGGCGGGGCCACTGCTTGGGGCGCGGCTGCGCTGCTGGGGCGCGGCTGGGCTGCTATGGGTGCCTCCGAAAGTCCGGTTGGAAACCTCCGCCGGTCATCCTCAGCTCCAGTAAAGACGCAATGGCGCAGGAAGGGGCGGGCTCTCTGGGGAGTGACAGGGGAAGAGACTAATCCCCGCAATGCTGACTGGCAGGAGAAGAGACAATCTGCGCACGCGCGGTTTTAAAGATTTTTATACCTCGCTAACTTTTACGACATTCAATCGATCGGAACGAAACTTGGTGCACTCGCAGCACATGAGAACGGTGGGTGAACTGGCGAAAAATCGTAGCGCTATCGTGAACTGTTTTTGGGCAAATAGAAAAACTGCCAAACCGGAAGATAATAAGATCAGAATTTTAGTTATGAATAGGAGATTAATGTCCAGCTATCACATGTATGGATGAAGCTAACAGGTAACTCACTCAAGTCAAGTCGAGTTTATTGTTATATATTATTTGGACGGCACAGTGGCACATTGGTAAAGTTGCTGCCTTACAGCGCCAGAGACCCGGGTCTGATCCTGACTACAGGTGCTGTCTATAAGGAGTTTGCATGTTCTCCCTGTGTTTTCTCCGGGATCACTGGTTTCCTCCCACACTCCATAGATGAACAGGTTTGTAGGTTAATTGGCTTCTGTAAAACTTTACTTTAATGTATAGGGAGTGGATGCGGATTTGGAATATTGTAAAAATAGTGTGAAGGGGATATAAATAGTTGGCTTGGACTCGGTAGAGAAGAGCTTGTTTCCATGCTGTATGTTTAAACTATACTAAACTAGTGCAAGAAGTGGTCCGTAGTGTTCTGTTACAATCGTTGGATCAGGTTTTGAGTTTAGTTTAGAGATACAGCATGGAAACAGGACCATCAGCCCACCAAGTCCATGCCGACCGTCGATTACTCGTTCACACTAGTTGTGTGCAATCACATTTACACATCCACTCCTTATACACTAAGGGGTATTTACATAGGCCAATTAACCTAAAGTGCCATATATCTTTGGAATGTGGGAGGAACCTGGAGCACCCGGAGGAATCCCACTTAAAGAGGTTAGACACAAAAAGCTGGAGTAACTCAGTGGGTCAGTATCTCTGCAGAAAAGGAAGAGGTGACGTTTTGGGTCAGGACCCTACTTCAGACTGGGTTCAATCTGAAGAAGGTTCTCGACCTGAAACGTCATCCTTTTCCCTTTCTCCAGAGATGCTGCCTGACAGCTGAGTTACTCCAGCATTTTGTGTCTATCTTAGGTTTAAACCAGCATCTGCAGTTGCTTCCTACCACTTAAAGAGGTGTAGTTTAGTTAGTAACAGAAAAAAACATTAGGGTTGTAAGAACTGTATAGAGAGTATGTTATAGGAAGGAACTGCAGATGCTGGTTTAAACCAAAGATAGACGGGTCGAGACCCTTTGAGTTGAGACCAGGAACCCCTCAGGGTCTCGACCCGAAACGTCACCCATTCATCTATCCACAGATGCTGCCTGTCCTGCTAAGTTACTCCAGCATTTTGTGTCTATCTTCGGTATAGAGAGAAGTCAGCATGGGGGAAGCTCACCAGACTTTGTACTGGAGTTGGGCGTTTCAATACCAGCATGTGGAGATGGGGACTCCGCAAGAGCCCAGCCTGTAAATGCGGAGCTAAACAACAGACAGCCAACCATGTCATCTCTGGGTGCCCACTACCACCCACCAAATGGATCTCAGGGCCTGGCAGACATTGACACAGTGACAACAACCTGGCTGCTCAACACCCGGCTTGAGATCTAACTATTCCTTTGGTTTATGTTTCATTCGCAAGAAGAAGAAGAAGCTTCCCCAGTGTATCAGTGAAAGATCTAATCTAGATGTTAGGTACAGGGTCGAGATTATCTCCCCAGGTGCCAATAGTGCTCCAGAAATACATCTGATGCCACTGCGCTATCACCATGTTCCCTCAAGATAGGCTATTCGGATTCAAACTGGGATCTATATTTAGGATTGGATTTGGAGTCACTGAATGTAGTGGATAAGGAAAAGGGATCCTTCTGTATTTCAACACCAATTAGTCTAGTTTACTTCAGTTTGGAGATACAGCATGGAAACAGACCCTTTGATCCATCAAGTCCATGCCAACCATCGATCACCCACACACTAGTTCTATGTTATCCCACTTTCGCATCCTACACACTAGAGGTTCAATTTAGTCAATTAACAATTAGAAGAAGTCAATTAACCTACAAACCTGCAAGTCTTTGGGATGTGGGAGGAATCCGGAGCACACAGGGAACTGACGTGGTCATAGGGAGAACATACAAACTCTGTACAGACAGCACTTGTAGTCAGGATCGAACCCGGGTCTCTGGCGTTCAGATGCAGCAACTGTACCGCTGCGTCACTGTGCAGCCCTATGTTCCAAAGATCCTACTCACCGATCATGATTCCCGAGAAGGCCAGCAGCAAGGCTGCCACCACGATGGACAACACCACTGATAGCACGAGGGAAAACGGCAGGTGGCCGTCCGGGGCAACTGACCGAGAAGAAAGAGTCCGAGAAAACAGTTGTCAAAGGGAGAAATAATTTAATTTGTAATTTTGTTCATTTTCATCCCCAATTTATGTTCAAACTCTGCTTTGGCCTCCTTCTACCACCAGTGAATGGCATGAGTTATTTACTACTATCTCAAATATTTCCCAGCCAGATAGACACAGTGCTAGAGTCCTATATGCTCATATATCCTCAGTCTGAAGAAGGGTCCCGACCCGAAACATCGCCCATCCTTTTTCTCCAGAGACGCTACCTGACTCGTTGAGTTACTCCAGCACTTTATGTCTATCTTTGGTATAAACCAGCATCTGCAGTTCGTTGTTGCTACTGTACACAATATATTTGGAGTAGTCTTAGCAGGGAAGTTTATATTTGTGATAAGATGTCTTTATTGCTGTGCTCAAATTATCTTGAAAAAGGACCACATTTCTAATTGCATTGTTAATTTTCATTGGTTTTCATTCAATTGATTTCATTCTCTCAACATTTAAAAAATACTCCACATTCCTAGTTTTCATCGACCAAAATGGATAACCACACAATTTTCCATGATATATTCTGTTAGCCATTTCCTTCACTTTGCCCGGCACTTTTTACCTTGCTACATCTTCCTCACAGCCCACTCTGCCATCCAGCTTTGTAGATATATTACACTTGGTTTCCCCCCCCCCCCCCGACACAGATTGTGGACATTTGGGGCCCAGCACGCTTCCAAGTTGGAAGCTATGATTAGTGGGGGTGTCAAGGTGATCAACCTTGACACCCCCGCTAATCATAACTTCCAACTTGGAAATGACTTGTTTATTTATACTCTTTGTCATCTGTCCACAGACCCACCCCCTATGCAGGCCAATATATTACCCTTGTTTTTCTAATTCTGCTTAATAACCTCACGTGGCATGGAATTGTAAACCTTCTGAAAGTCTAAGCACATCACATCTATTGGGTCCCCCTCATCTATCCTTCTGGTTACAATCTAAAAAATCTCCAATAAGATCTCTGTTTTTATTTCAGATTTCCAGTAATCCACAGCATTAAGCTTTTGTCTACACCAGCGTTCAAAGGTATGCCACAGAATAAGTGTTAACATTTGAATAATACATCTCTTCCAGAAAATCAATTCATCTGCTCTTGGCTCTGCTGCCATTAAATATATGTTACTTAAAATAAATTCAACGGGGGTTCCAAAAATAAGTCAAAGCTGGTACTCACGAATACAGGTAACACTGTCTGAAGCCAGAATCTTTCCTGGTTCACACAGGCAAATAAGCTCTTCTTTGAGATGGTCAAATATACAGTCATT
This sequence comes from Raja brachyura, assembly GCA_963514005.1. The sequence continues at coordinate 58,739,010 of OY740788.1, forward strand.
ATGTTCACAGCGACTGCAATTTAAATGCAGCATTATTTCAACCTCCCCGTGGCTTTCTGTCACTGTGAGGAGAGAAACAAACATGCACATAATAGAAACAAAGTGCGAGGGTGATGGATACAAAGAAAGAGACGGAGGCGGTGCAAGTTAGCGAACTGCAACAGAAAAAAATAGAAGACCGTAAAGACCGACCGAGGCTGAGACCTAGAGAGGTAACAAGAGGCAAACAAAGAGAAGACAATAACAGGAATAAATCAGGTAGACACACAGAATCTTATTTCCGGAGTAGAGGAATCAAGAACTGAGAACATAGGTTCAAGGTGATTGGGAAAAGATTTAATGGGAACCTGAGGGGTAACTTTTTTACAGAAAAGATGGTGGCGTTGGAACAAGCTGCCTGAGGAGGTACTATCGCAATGTTTAAGAACCATTTAGACAGGTACATGGATAGGGTAGGCATTGAGGGATATGGGTCAAACACAGGCAGGTGGGACTAGTGTAGATAGGGCATGTTGGTAGGACTGGGCAGGTTGGGCCACAGGGCCTGTTTTCATGCTGCATGACTCTAATAAGCAGATTGAGACAGAGACAGTCCGCACTGAAAATAAATAACATGAGCTTAATAGCATTTTTACCACAGAGAAAAAATCTAAATTAAACTGGAGCAGATTTTGGTTTTCACCATCTGGACGGCAATCTAATGAAGCAAATGACTTGCTCAACAGAGAGTCCATTTAAGTTCCATTCTATTTATTTATTATGACACATTTTTAGTTATATGTGAGTGAAACCCATTGCACCTGGCACATCTGATAATGACCTTGGAATTTCAGCTTAATTTCCTTTGGAATGACTGAATGGAAGTGTTAAAACGGAACCGAGCAAAATCTCTCATCCCTTGTGCCTTCCAACTGGTTACATAAATTCATCTGTTCTAGGAGCTGAATTAGGCCATTCGGTCCATCAAGTCTACTCCACCATTTAATCATGGCTGATCTAACTTTCCCTCTCAACCCCGTTCTCCTGCCTTCACCCCATAACCCCAGACACCCTTACTAATCAAAAATCTGTCAATTTCAGCCTTAAAATACCCAATGACTTGGCCTCCATAAACTTCTGTAGCAATGAATTCCACAGATTTTGCACCCCATGACTAAAGAAATTCCTCTCATTTCCTTTCTAAAGGTACATCCTCTTATTCTAAGACTATGGCCTCTGGTCCTAGGCTATCCCAGTAGTGGAAACATTTGCTCCATATCCACTCAATCCAGGGCTTTCACTGTTTGGTAACTTTCAATGAGGTTCACCCTCATCCTTCTAAACTGCAGCGAGTACAGGCCGAGTGCCTTCAAATGCTCATCAAATGTTAACCCAATAATTCTTTGGTTAATAACATTCCTTCTTATAAAGCAGCTTGTCCAGAGTTTTCACATACCTGCCAGTGCTGGTGTGTACATTTCGCCAAGTGGACTAATGTAAGAAACACCACAGCCACCATCTTTCTCCGGATTATTACTCTCAGTTGCATTTCCCCCTGTCATTAACAAAACATAATTCAGTACCATTCATCATCCTATGATAGCGTTCAAGAAATATCCAGTTACACAGCACTGAAATTCTTAAAACACATCTACTTAAATCTGTCGGTCTTAAGAATTACGATATTAAAACATAGAATAGTACCCACAGGAACGGGCCCAGCAGCCCACAATGTTAACGCCAAACAAGTTATTATTAAGTAACTGTTAGGTGAGGGCAGCACAGTGGCATAACTGGTAGAGCTGCTGCTTCGCAGCGCCAGTTCGACCCCGACCTCGGGTGCTGTCTGTGTGGCGTTTGCATGTCCCCCACTGTGATCGTGTGGATTTCCTCTGGGTGCTCCAGGTTCCCCCCTCGCCCTTCAGTCTGAAATTGTACACTGGCCTTCATGGCAAGAGGATGTCAGTGCGAAAGTCACAGTGATTTCTACAATTATATAGGACCTTGGTGAGCCCGCATCTGAAGCCACACCAGCGTGTCTCCTGTGTTGATTTGTCTGCCAGATGAGAAGAAGAAGCAATGGTCATGAAAGCAATGACCACATCAACACCACTACTTTTTTGGAAGGCTCAGGAAGGTAGGCAAGTCCCAAACACCTCTCACCATCTTCTACAGACACTCCGTAGAAAGCATTTTATCATAATGCATCACAGCTTGGTTTGGGAACAGTTCCATCCAAGACCGCAATAAATTGATAGTTGTAGAGAGTTGTGGGCGCAGCCCAGGCCATCACACAAACCAACCTCCCTTCTATTGACACCGCACGCTGCCTTGGCGAGGCCGTCAGCATTATCAAAGACCAGACTCACCTCGGTCACTCCCTCTTCTCCCCTCATCCGTCAGGCTAGAAATACAGAAGTTTGAAAATGCACACCTCCAGATTCAGGGATACTTTCTTCCCGGTGGTTATCAGGCAACTGAGCCATCCTCTCACCAGAAAGAGTACCTTCCATCTACCTCATTGGAGATAGACACAAAATGTTGGAGTAGCTTAGCAGTGAGGCAGCATCTATAGAGAGAAGGAATTGGTGATGTTTCGGGTCAAGTCCCTTCTTCAGACTGATGTCAGGGGAGGGGGAGGGACAAAGATAGAATGTAGGCAGAGACAGTAAGACGAGTGGGAAAACTGGGAAGGGGGAGGGGATAGAGAAAGAAAGCAAGGGCTATCTGAAGTTGGAGAAGTCAATGTTCATACCGCTGGGGTGTAAACTACCCAAAGCAAAATATGAGGTGCTGTTCCTCCAATTTGCGCTGGCCTCACTCAGACAATGGAGGGTGTCCAGGACAGAAAGGTCAGATTGGGAATGGGAGGGGGAATTGAAGTGCTGGGCCACCGGGAGATCATCTTGGTCAACACGGACTGAGCTGAAGTGTTCAGCGAAACGATCGCCGAGCCTGCGCTTGGTCTCGCCGATATAGAGAAGTTGACTCGTGGAACAGCAGATACCTCTGCCTCACCTGGAAAGACTGTTTGGATCCTTGGATGGAGTCGAGGGGGGAGGTAAAGGAACAGGTGTTGCACCTCCTGCGGTTGCAGGGGAAAATACCTGGGGAAGGGGTGGTTTGGGTGGGAAGGGACAAGTTGACCAGGGAGTTACGGTGGGAACGGTCTCTGCGGAAAGCAGAAAGGGGTGGAGATGGGAAGATGTGGCCAGTAGAGGGATCCCGTTGGAGGTGGCTAAAATATTGGAGGATTATATGCTGTATGCGACGGCTGATGGGGTGGACGGTGACACCTCTTACATACCTCATTGGAGACCTTGGAACTATCTCTAATCAGACTTTATTGGATTTTATCTTGCACTAAATTTTATACCTTTTATCCTATATCTATACACTTTGAATGGCTTGATCTAATCATGTATAGTCTTTTCTTTGGCTTGATAGCAAGCAACAAAAATATATCACCGTATCTTGCTACACATTTCAATAATAAACTAAACAAAAAAAGTTATGAAACCAACCTGTATTCTATAGAGTTTAGAAGAATGAGATATCACCTCATTGCAACATGAGAATTCTTAGAAAGTTGTTATGGGCAGAATGTTGACCCAAGCTAAAAAATCTAAGACCTTAAGGTCACAATTTTGGTATGAGTGGTAGATCATTTCAGTCTGGGAAGAGGAGAAAATTCTTCTTCATAGGTTCTACTTCATAGGCCTACGCAACCTTTGCCTTTAACTGCTTACAATGTCAGAGATCAATTATTTTCTAGACAGAGGTAAATAGGTACGGATGGGAAAGTCTATAATCAGAGGACACAGCCTCAGAATAAAAGGACATACCTTCAGAATGGAGATGAAGAGGTATTTCTTTAGTCAGAGGGTGGTGAATCTGTGGAATTCATTGCTGTGGAGGCCAAGTCACAGGGTTTAACTTTGCTCCTTCTTCAGGCAATATCTGCCATGGCCAAGTGTTGAGTTTGGTCCTGGTCCAAGGCACTTATGTCAGTTCAGAGTTTACTATAGAGATAGAGCATGGAAACAGGCCCTTTGGTTCACCGAGTCCACGCCGACCAGTGGTCACCCCAAACACCAGCACCATCCAACACACCCATTATCCAACACACTAAGGCCAATTTATAATTTATAGAAGATAATTAACCTCCAAACCTGTACGTCTTTGGAGTGTGGGAGGAAACTGGAGCACCTGGAGAAAACCCATGCGGTCACCGGGAGAACATGCAAACTCCGTACAGACAGCACAAGAAGTCAGGATCGAACCTGCGTCTCCAGGGCTGTAAGGCAGCAACTCTACCGCTGCGCCACCATGGTGCCTAGCGTTGGGTTCCACATGATTCGAGTTGTAACTTGCCTATATAGCCTCCACCACCTCCTCCTGCAGTACAAGCTCCTCCCCCGCCTCCAAAGCCTCCATTTGTTATCCAGCCCCACTTCTTGATGGCCTGTGGACAGGACTGCCCACCTTCACCTCCTTCCGTCAGGGACTTGCCCGACCACTTGAGGATGGTCACATCACTCCAACCTCCGCCACCTCCTGCAAAAACAGAAGAGGAGATATAAAGCCAGGAAAACGAGTGGCATCCAAATGCCACTGATATGACGTTCACGATTCCGATTCACAGCTAGCACTATTCCTTGTGTAGGAAGGAATTGCTGGTTTAAATCAAAGGTAGACACAAAATGCTGGAGTAACTCAGCGAGACAGGCAGCATCTCAGAAAATGAAGGAATGGGTGACGTTTCGGGTCGAGACTCTTATTCCATGTCAGTCTGAAGATGAGAAATTCTGAAGAAGGGTTCCGACCCGAAACATCACCTATTCCTTGTTTCCATAGATGCTGCCTGACCGGCTGAGTTACTGCAGGATTTTGTATCTACTATTCCATGTCAATTAAGTCATACAATCATAAAAGCTTAGAAACAGACCCTTCGGCCCACTTGTCCATGCCAACCAAGGTGCCCTATCTAGGCTAGTCGCACCTGCCCAAGTTGGAATGGAATACTTTATTGTCACATGTGACTAGGCACAGTGAAATTCTTTGCTTGCACGCACAACGTAGACAAATAGCGGCCACCTACGGCGCTGAGAAAGTTACAAAGCACGCCGGATCCTTTTATTCTATCCCCCTCCCTCCCTCATGGTGGTCCCCCCATGCTCTTATCGACCGCAAGTCGACCCGCGAGGTATCGCCGCCGCGGAGCTTTACCACCGCCCAGCACCGCTGAGGCCCCACCGTTGGTGATGTCCCTCTAAACCTTTCCTATCCATGAACCTGTCCAAGTGCATTTTAAATGTTGTTACAGTATCTGGCTCAATCACCTCTTCCGGCAGCTCATTCCATATATCCACCACCCTCTCAGAGTGAAAATGTGCCTTCTAATTCTCCATAAAACCATAAGACAAAGGAGCAGAATTAGGCCATTCAGTCCATAGGCAATAGGGTCTGTTCTGCCACTCAATTATGGCTGAGCTATTTTTCCCTCTCAACTCCATTCTCATGCCTTCTCCCCGTCACATTTGATGCCCTTACTAATCAACAATCTATCAATCTCGACTTTAAAATACCCAATGACTTGGCCTTTGCAGCTATCTGTAGCAATGAATTGAACAGCTTCTTCGACCTCTGGCTAAAACAATTCCTCCTCATCTCCTTTCTAAAGTTACTTCCTTTTATTCTGAGGCTGTGCCCTTGGGTGTTAGACTGTCCCACTAGTCGAAACATTCTGACCACATCCACCCTGTCAAAGCCTTTCATTAATCGGTAGGTTTCAAAGAGGTCCCCCCCCCCTCATCCTTCTAAACCGCAGCAAGTACATGGCCAGAGGCATCAATTGTTCACAAGTCCGGCATTCGCAACCTGGGGAGGAGCTGTCAATACAGACAACAAGAATGAAAAACCCATCTTCTGACTAATTTATACAGGATGTCAAATGGCACAACAATAGACATATCTGAGTACTCTCGGGATTTAAACCACAGCCTCGGCCAATTTATAAAGAACAACGGGGCTCCAGGGGAATTCCAGGTGAATGCCATTAGTATCACAAGCAAAATGCCCGCAAGTAATTGCATGGTGTCGGTACAGTGCTTAAAACCCATCACACAGCGCAACCTCAAATGTAAGTACTAAAGAAAAGCACAATGCAAATGTTAGTTGTTGGTATATAGCAGGAGCCTGTGATGTGAAAGGTTTCAGGATCTGTGAACCTGGTATTACAATAATTCAGATCCGATTCCTGAAAACCACCCTTTTGGACGCAAATCAAGTCAGGAGTCGAACGTTTTATTGTCATATGTCCCAAAATGGAACGATGAAATACTTACATGCAATAGCACAACAGAGAAGTTAACATAGTACACCTATTTGGAGGCTGTAGTGTTTAATAGCCTGATGGTCGTATGGAAGAAGCTGCTGGTGAGGTATGGACTGTGTTCATTTCTTTTTTATCCTCCCCTATTCCCACTTCCCCTGACCCCATCCACCTTTATCTGTCCCTCTAGTTTTATATTTCACCCCTCCTCCTCTGACACCCTTTTGTCTCCTTTTCATCTCAAGCCTTTGTCATTTACTCCGCCCATCTGCAAATCAATCCCCCCCCCCTTTACCTCTATCCACCTATCACTGCCAGGCATTGTCCTGCCCACCCACCTTGTTTTTCCAGCTTTCTCCCCTCATTACAATCAGTCTGAAAAACGGTCCTGACCTGAAACTTCACCCGCCCAGTGCTTTCCCAGATGATGTAACCCGCTGGGTTCCTCCAGCACCTTGTGTTTTTCTCATGATTCCAGTATCTGCAGATCATTGTATCTCCCAGGTTGTGTTCAGTATTCTTTATCACATATTTGTTTTGCTTGACACCTTCTGAAGTAATAGTTGGGAGATAGGCAGTACCATTGTGGCTGTGGCCCACTTGCATGGTGTAGCTATCCTCTTTGGTTCATTTTCTTTGGTAAAACCAGCACGTTGCCCAGAGGTATGAATGTTGGATTATCTCATTTTAAGTAACAAAATATCACTCCACCCCTCCCCTTCCCCCTTGTCCCCCTTTCTCCATCCCAGCCATTTAACCACTTCCACAGATCACCCCAATGTAACCCTCTAGAGATCACACTTTCCCTAGACAACAATGAGTTTACCAGGGCACCTTCCTGCTTGAATGCAGAAACAAAGAACTGCAGTTGATGCTGGATCATTCCAAAGATAGACAGTGCTGGAGTAACTCAGCAGATCAGGCAGCAACTCTGGAGAAAAAGGATAGGTGATGTTTTAAGTCTTGACCCTTCGCCAGACCTAACCTGAAACGTCACCTATCCGTGTTCTTCGGAGATGTTGCCCGACCCGCTGAGTTACTCCAGTACTTTACGACTATCTTTGGTATAAACCAGCATCTGCCGTTCTTTGTTTCTCCAGACAATGCCGGGCCTCCATTCAACACATTATCTGACCTCTATCTTGCAATAATCACTACATGGAAGATCACTGCTAGAAATTAAGCTAACTAATATTCTTAATAAATTTGTTACAATAATGTGAATGTACAATTGAACCAATAAATTGTTTAGTATTTCAAATTTCACTTGGTTTCTGACATTTGCTGAAATGAATAGGCATTGCATAATCAATTTAATGGCTACACAAAAAGCTGGAGAAACTCAGCGGGTGCAGCAGCATCTAAGGAGCGAAGGAGATAGGCGACGTTTCGGGTCGAGACCAGTCTGAAGAAGGGTCTCGACCCGAAACGTCGCCTATCTCCTTCGCTCCTTAGATGCTGCTGCACCCGCTGAGTTTCTCCAGCTTTTTGTGTAACCCTCGATTCTCCAGCATCTGCAGTTCCTTCTTTAACAATTTAATGGCTGATTGATCAAGATGCCCTGACCACAAGTGGTGCATTCAAGCTCATGATGGAGCAGGCTAGCTTACACCCTTCAGAATGGGCAAAGCAGGGCTTTTTACTAACCATATCATATGAAGCATTTTGCTGCAAGTTGTCTTAAGAGCCACATTCATAATGGAACACGCTTCAGCAGAAAAACCAAGTGACTATGGTGGGATGATCAGAGTGGTATAAGAAAATATTAGGCTGAGGCAGTTCAAGAGGCAGTGCCATGAAGAGAACCCTGAATGCAAATTGAATGAATATGAGCCTGATAACACCAGGAAATGTCTTACAGTAAGTGTCAACATTGTCACCGGATTTTCAACAAGGTGAAATCAGGTTTGCATAAGTGGTATTTACATGCCTGTCACTGATGCTGATATGACAGAAAGCACTTTGAGGCAAAGGGCTAAGAATATAATGCAAAAAAAAAGTGTAATGGTGCATTTTGATTAAATCCAATTTTAACCATAGCACGTCAGTTAAATATGCTGTCTTTGAAATGTTAACAGACAGCCATGTTTTGTGCTAACATCTAGTCAGGTTCTCTGGAAAAATCATGCAATGTTGGCCAAAATCAGTTTTTAATGGCATTCAAAGGTAGGCACAAGGAACTGCAGATATTGGTTTACAACAAAAGGCCCAAAGTGCTGGAGTAGCTCGGCTGGTCAGACAACATCTGGAGAACATGACTAGGTGATACAAAATGCATAGTTTGGAAAAAACAGATACAAAGTGCTGGAGTAATTCAGCGGGTCTGGCTACATGGTCTTTTTTCGAGAACAGGCACCTGCTGATCCTTGTGTCTCCATGAATAGTCTTAAGAAGGGTCCTAAACTGAAACGTCACCTATCCACGTTCTCCACAGATGTTGCCTGATCCCCTGAGTTAAGGGCCTGTCCCACCAGCATACAACTCTACGCGATGAACGCGATCAAACTAGAAGCGGGGGCCGCGCAGAGGTTGGGTGATCCCCTGTACAGGGCCGTTCCCACCAGCATGCGCCTGCATGCGGCAAGCGCAACCAAACCGGCAGTAGGGGCCGTGCGGAGGTCAGGTGAGTGGTGCAACGCGGCGCAAAGTGAGGTGGACTTGGAGCGAAGTCTCAGGTAAGTTCGCCAGGACAGAGAGGGGCACACAGAGAGCGGCACCGAGGCACACACACACACACACACACACACACAGGGCCACGGAGCCACACACATAAAGGGTCACGGAGGCACTTACAAATAGGTTCACGGAGGCACGATGTCGGGGCGGTGTGTAAATGTCGAGGCGACTGCGAGCCGACGAGCCGTTGCTGCGCGGAACTTTTGGACAGTCAGTTTTTCGGAGCCCCGCGCGGTGTTGGGACGAACTCGGGACGAACTCCGCACAATTCCGCACGGCTCCGGCGATCGAAGTGGGACCGGCCCCGCGACGCCGGACGGCTCAAGCGACCACGTTAGGTCACGCTAATCGCATAGAGTTGCATGCTGGTGGGACAGGCCCTTTACTCCAGCACCTTATGTTCTTTTCCTAATGCCATCTGAAGGCACAAAGGCTCTCGGAGGCTGGGAAAGGAAAGGCGTGATGGTTCGCGGGATGATGCAGTAGGAGACGACGGCTGCAATGGGCCTTGATGGCCAGTTGCAGCTGGGACTTTGAAAATGGCGCCAAAACCTGGTGACTTGCATATGGACTCAGGGGGCTGCATCTATACATTCTGAACTTAATCGGGGATTGAACTTATGTATGGCAATAATCTTACTGAACTGCATTCAAAAAAAGAATTTCACTCTACCTTGGTACATGTGATAATAAAGAACTATTGAAGCATTGAAGCATGTGGCAGTACGGTCGTGCTGGGAAGATTTGCTGCCTTACAGCGGCAGAGACATGGGTTTGATCCTGACTACCGGTGCTGTCTGTACGGAGTTCGTATGCACTCCCCGTGACTGCCTGTGTTTTCTCCATGAACTCCGGTTTCCTCCCACGTTCCAAAGACATGCAGGTTTGTAGGTTAGTTGGCTTCGGTAAAAATTGTAAATTGTCCCCAGTATGTAGGATGGTGCTCATGTGTGGGGATTGCTAGTTGGCACGGACTCGGTGGGCCGAAGAGCTTGTTTCCGCACCGTATCTCTAAACTGAACTAAACATTTAAGAAGATACATGCCAGGAGCACGGACCAGGGGAGTTCGGTGGGAACAGAGATATGTCAGGCCCACCTGAGATAGAACCTGGCAGAATTGGAGAGACAATTATTTCATCGTCAGGCCAGGCTGACCACTGCGACTCTGACCCAGTGCTGCTGCCATGACACCAGGCCTTTAACGTCACGTCAAGACATTAGATTTTTAAGGACTTTGATACTTGAAAGATACAAGGTGCTGAAAATGAGGCAACTCTTGTATACTGACTCAGTGTGATCTACTACCCGTACACACTTGCCCTTGTACATACTAAGATTTTACTGGCTTGTATGCAAAAAAAGAATTTCACTATATCTACATTACTAAGGTTCTGAAAAGCAAGTAATTGAGAATTGTAATTATCGAAAGTAAATGAAACACCAGTTGATTTTTGCCAACCCAGTCTCTGAAGAAGGGTATAATCCGGAATGCCGCCTATCCATGTTCTCCAGAGTTGCTGCCTCACCCGCTGAGTTACTCCAGCACTATGTGTCCCTTTGCGTAAAGTAGCATCAGCAGTTCCTTGTAGAGCACTTGTGATATGATAGCAACAGAAATGCAACCCTACCCCAATTCTCCTTTCCTTCCAATGACCAATGATTAATACGGGTGTCAGATGTTATAGGGAGAAGGCAGGAGAATGGGGTTAGGAGGGAGAGATAGATCAACCATGATTGAATGGCGGAGTAGACTTGAAGGGCCGAATGGCCTAATTCTACTCATATCACTAATTATCTTATGAAACAGATATAGGTAGAAGGGGATGAGATGGGGGAAGGGGCGGGATAGTGAGAGAAACAAGTGCATGACCTTTAATGTTACGTCAAGGATAATTCCTAGACATTCTTGTGCTCTATATATATCAGAGCTGACAATACAGACAGAAATTCTGGGATATATATATCAGAGCTGACAATACAGACAGAAATTCCCTTGCAGGTATAAAACAACATTTGGCAAAATATAGGATCCAGACCCAGACAAAGTAGCATTGAAATGTGTATAAGATAGACACAAAGTGCTGGAGTAACTCAGCGAGTCAGGCAGCATCTCTGCAGAAGAAGGGATGGGGTGTGGGGGTGGTGAAGAGATATAGGCGAGAAAGGATCAGAACCAGTCAGGGCTGGCGCTCACAATGGTCCATTGTTGGCTGTGGAACAGGTGATATTGAAGGGATACATGGGTCTGAATAACAAGAGAGGGAATGCAGGAATTACTTAAAATTAGAGAAATCAAAATTCTGGGTTGTAGGGTTGTAAACTGCCCAAGTGAAATATGAGGTTCCTCCAATTGGCATGTGGGCTCACTCTGGAGGCTTGGGACAGAAAGATCAGTTTGGGAATGGGAAGGGGAGCTGAAATGGTTGGTAACCGGGAGATCCGGTAGGCCTTGGCGGACTGAGCGTAATTGTTCAGTGAAATATCCTGATTGTGCACAAGGTAGGAAACTTGCAAAGTCTTTTGATCCAAAGAAGCTGGTCAAGGATATCACTCACCTGCTGCACCAGATCTGCCATTCACTCCATGAATAGAAGAATCAGTTTCTAACAGCTCCTCTGGGAAACTGGAATCTTTACTCAGATAGGCTTTGCCACCTCCACCTGCTGCTACCACCAATGGGACTGGTTCCCCCTTGTCCATCTGGAATATTGCAGAGATCAAATACAATGTTAAATACGGTCAAAGGAAATTAAACTTCTGGGAAGCTTCTTCCCAGCTGTTATCAGGCAACTGAACCATCCTATCTCCAACTGGAGAACAATCAGTATCATCTACCTCATTGGAGACCCTCGGACTATCTTTAATCAGACTTTATTGGATTTTATCTTGCACTAAATGTTATACCCTTTATTCTGTATCTGTACACAATGGATGGCTCGATTGTAATCATGTGCAGTCTTTCCGATGACTGGATAGCATGCAACCAAAAGCTTTTCACTTTACCTCGGTTCACGCAATAATAAACTAAACTAAACTAAACTACTGTGCATCTCCCTGCTACCTTCAGGTAGAAGGTACAGGAGCCTGAGGACTGCAACAACCAGGTTCAGGAATAGCTACTTCCCCATAGCCATCAGGCTATTAAACTTGCCTCAGACAAAACTCTGAACATTAATACCCCTTTATCTGTTATTTGCACTTTATAAATGTATTTATTCATGTGTGTATTTACGTATATAATGGTATATGGACACACTCATCTGTTTTGTAGTCAATGCCTACTATGTTCTGTTGTGCTGAAGCAAATAAATAATTTCATTGTCCTGTCAGGGACACATGACAATAAACTCTTTTGACTTTGACTTTGACTAATCTGGATTTACTTTTGGATTATAAAAAGCTTAAATTCAAAGTTCAAAGTTTAAATTAGCATTTTCAATTAAAATAAAACATTTTTGTTTTGCCGTTTATGAATAGTAACTTTTCTGATACTGAAGGTTGCAAAGTTGTGAGCTACTTGCAAATAGTTGAAAATGTAATCTACTGCTCCCCTGTATTTATGGTCACCAAACTGTCCAATGAAAAGAAAGAAAAACTTGCATTTATGTATAAGCTTTCACGACCCTTGGGAAGTCACAAAGCACTTTACAGTCACTAGTTCTTCCTCTTTCACCAGGGGTGGTGGTGGAGGCAGATAGACAGCGGCACTAAAGAGGCTTTTAGATAGGCACATGGATGGGAATGGAGGGATATGGATCACGCAGCCTGAGGATATGGAGGGATATGGATCATTTGCAGGCTGATGGGGTTGAATGGATGAAGGGATATGGACAATTTGCAGGCTAAAGAGATGGATGGAAGGAGGAGCATAGATCACGTGCAGCCTGAGGGGATTAGTTTAACCTAACATCACATTTGGTACTGACATTGTGGGCCAAAGATGTGCTGTACAATTCCTGTGCTGTACTGTTCTGTGTTCCATGTTCTTAGGTATAGGGTAGCGCTAAATAATTAGGCCATCACAGCCAATAAAAACATTATTGAACAAATCCTAAGCATGCAAACAATCAGTTCCATCAGGACATAAGATTTTATGAGTTATAAAAATTAAATAAGAACTTGCTCTGAACAGAAATTTGGTTCACCGAGCAATAATTTGTGAGAATATTTAGATTACAGGATTATAAATTCAGCGATACAGTTGGCTCCACAAAATTAATCTATTCTTGCTGTTGTTATGGTTGAACATAAAAAGGAGTTTTACTTCTGTAATAGCATGATGAGCGGACTTCATTTGGAAAAATCTGTTTGCTTTTGATATTCAAGAAAGTAATTGGAGTATGGAGTATTGAGTATGGCCTTGGAGTATGTATTGTGGTGATTCACAGACTTAACTATAAATGTCACTATGGAAATGAGTTGAAACAAATGAGAATGATAAGGTTGATTGGCAGGAGAATCCGAAACAAAGCAGCATATTAGAATTAGGTTCAAACTAATCAACAATCAATCCAAAATAACATTTCTGCACTAAATGATGTAAAGTGTGAAACAACTGCTCCAGAAGGTCACACATACAAAATCAATTGATTTGCACAAAAAAATCAATTTGCTATAACATTCGGCATCTTTAATTCTATCCCAGAGAAACAAGGTGAGTTACGTGCTGATTTTGTGGGTGCAATGTGAAGCAAATCGTCTACCCACCTTTGGTCAAACTCTTTCTTTAACAGGGGCTCACTCTGCTCAATGCTGTGAAATTCTAGTCAATCTCCAACTAGTGTGCCCTTAACTCATGGTAAAATAACTTAGATGAGGAATAAACATGGTTTCGCTGAACACTTGCTGTTGTTCATGTTCATAAGTTATAGGAGCAGAATTAGGCCATTCTACCCATCAAGTCTACTCTGCCATTCAATCATGGCTGATCTATCTTTCCCTCTCAACCCCATTCTCCTGCCTTCCCCCCATAACCTCTGACACCCTTACCAATTGGTCTCCCAAGGCCATTTGGATCTCCATTTAAACTCCCACACTGACCTTTCTGTCCTGAGCCTCCTCCCTTGCTGGAGTGAGGCCACACGCAAACTGGAGGAACAACACCTCATATGTTGTTCACAACCAATGGTAGGAACACTGAATTCACCAATTTTAGATAACCTCCTACTAAACCCCCAGCAACCTCCCCTTTCTGTTCCCACCCCCCATTTTCTTCCCGCTCTTCTCCCTTGTGCCCCACTTAGACTCCTATTACTTATCTCACCTTCCTCCCCTCCTGCTACTTTCCTCTCTCTAGTTACCAATTTGCAACTTTTTAATCCTCTCTCGCACCTGCTTTTATCTCTGGCCTTTGACCCAACCATCGGTCTGGCAACTCCCCCAGCAGATCAGGCAGCATCTTTGGAGAAAACACGATAGGTGATGTTTCGGGTCGGGGCCCTTCTCCAGTGATGTCGCCTAATCTGCTGAGTTACTCCAACACTGTATCCTCTTGTGCATTAACCAGCATCTGCAGTTCCTTGTTTCTACTAGATGAAGAATTCCGTCCTGGTATGCCCTGAGGAAAGGATTCCACACTGAACTTTTAAAGTAAAGTAAAAGCTGAGGGGAAATGCTCAATAAGCTATTCATGCAAACAAACAAAATACAATTGGAAGGTGACTGTGTTCTTTTATACTTTAAGTCCCTGTGGTCCGATTGTCGCCGAGATTACAAGTCAACCCAAGACTAACAAACATGGTTCCAGCAAGTCTGAAATGAAAGTGATAAACATCAGAAACAGCACTGGACTAAAACCCATTGATGAAGTTCCAAAATGCTGATAAAAACAGACTTTTCCCCATTGAAACAGTTCTGTTCTGTTAATGCTTGTTGAATATTAAATGAATCATATTTCTATTATGATCAGTTCATGGACTTACAACAAATCAGTGAGGAGGATCATAAGGTCATAAATAATAAGAGCAAAATTAGCCATTGGGTCCATCAAGTTACCTCCACCTTTCGATCATGGCTGATCTGTCTCTCTTTCTTAAGCCCATTCTCCTGCCTTTTTCTCATAACCCCTGACACCTGTACTAATCATGAATCTATCTCTGCCTTAAAAAGGATGCACCAAATTGTCATGCATTTTGTATTATAAAGTAAGGAAGAATCAAGGCTATGTTTGCAACTTGCAGGAAACTGAGGACGTGTCTGATCCCTGCACATTTGGGAATACAGTAAGAGAGGGGCAATCACTGTGCTATGGTTGTAGTTAGTCAGAGTCTTCAAAATGGTCCAGAGAAACAGATATATTAGAATATTGCAGAAATGTATAAGATCAATTACAGCACCACTCAGGTTTGATCCTGACTATGAATGCTGTCTGTACGGAGTTTTTACTCTTTCCCCGTGGGTTTTCACCAGCAGCTCCAGTTTCCTCCCACACTCCAAAGACATACAGGTTTGCAGGCTAATTGGCTTGGTAAAATTGGTAAATTGATCCTATTGTGTGTAGGATAGTGTGTTAGTGTGCAGGGATCGTTGTTCGGCGCAGATCCAGTGGGCCGAAGGGCCTGTTTCCACTCTGTATCTCTAAACTTATGGGCAGCTGAAAATTGTGTTATAGTAGTGGGGGATTTTAATCTTCTCAACATTGACTGGAATTGCCTATGTGAAAGGGACGTAGATGGGGCGGAATATGTTATGCGTCCAAGAACGTTTTGTGAGATTATAAGGAGATATTTCTACTAGTGAAGGGGATGTACTTGACCTTATCTGAGAAAATAAACTGGGCAGGTGGTGACAGAGTTGGTGGGGAAAGACGACCTGTTTCAGCAACCCAAACTCCCATCAATGAAGGAGAAATTAGACAGTGGTAGACATTGCCTAGTCTATCATAGATACTGACCTCCCCACCATCGAAAGGGTCTATAGAATGCACTACCTGAGAAAGGCAGCCAATATCATCAAATTCCCACACCACACTGGCTGGCCATGGTCTAATTTTGCTGCCTCCATGCAGGTCCCGGGTTTGATCCTGACTACGGGTACTATCTGTACAGAGTTTGTATGTTCTCCTGTGACCACATGGGTTTTCACCTGGTGTTCCGGTTTCCTCCCATATTCCAAAGACGTACAGGTTTGAGGGTTAATTGGCTTCTGTAAATTGTAAATTGTCCCTGGTGTGTATGTGTATGAAAGTGGAATCAGCAGTAAATCGGAATCTTTTATATTTTTTCAAGAAATAATCCAGTTCCCTTTCAAAAATGTGTAGGAAGGAACTACAGATGCTGGTTTATCCTGAAGATAGACACAAAATTTTGGAGTAACATCAGTAAGTCTGAAGAAGGGTTCCGACCTGAAACGTCACCTATTCCTTTTCTCCAGAGAAGCTGCCTGACCTGCTGAGTCACTCCAGCATTTTATGTCCCTTTTAAAAATTATTCGTTCATTTGTTTCCATTAGTCTTTTAAATTGTTCCTTTTGCTTTTACCATGAAATGCTGCACTCATGGAGTTGCAAATTAATTATCTGCATTATTAATTTTAATTTAATTTGTTGACTACACTGGGTTACCTCTCTTAGGTGTCTTCACATCTCCAGGGCCCCAATCATTGTTTGTCTTGTAAGTGCTCCTTTTCATAATCCTTAATCTCCTATTCCCTATTGTTTAGTGCAACATCTTAAAAATTATCGTGCATACTTCAAGCATTTCAATGAAATACTCAATCTTACATTTATGTTTCCATACATATAAAGTGATGGAAAAAGACCAAATGAAATCTCCTCAAATAACTAAGATGGAAATGTACTATAAAAATGTCATTAAATCTTACTGATTGAATGCGATATTCTGAAATTGGAAATATCTGATTTATAAAGGTTATAAAGGCTTATAAATTCCATTAAGCAAGGTCATCAGAAGGGAAAAGAGATGATGGACGTTTCCTACCCTAATCAGATACAAAAATAAGATGACGCTTAGTATTTTAGTTAGGAAGAATTTTCTTGCATTGGTTTATATGATGATGTTGCTTTGATGTTAAATTAATCCCACAGGATTAACTTCCAGCAACATTCAAGTTATAAATGAGGTGAAATAGATCTATTATCCTGATGAATAAATAACAAAAATGCATATTTGCATAGTACCTTGCTAATTTGGCGTAACGAGATGGGATAGGATGGGAAGGTTGTGGGGAAATAACCTTGCCCAGACTTTTAACATAACTTTTTTATTCATTCAGTACTTCAGGCTTAGTTAATGAGCAATGTTTTGTTTTTGTGTTTATACGAGGCAAAATGGATGTGAGAATTTTGATTAACTCCTCAATTCTCCTTATAGAGGGCTGGGGAAGAGGAAGGGGTCAAAGGTTTTGCCTGTCCTTCCTCATTGTCCTTCTGGGACTGAGGTAAAATGCTGAATAGATTTATTTTTATTTCCAAAAATGAACTTTATTCAGTGTAAAAATTATACAAGAACAGCGCAAAAACTCTTCAGACATTCTCAGCGTCTATACATTAATTAGTGTTATATTCAGTAGCGTTTGCAAACTACCTTTAAAACAAGCCCCCTTGTCACTCTTATGGCCCCCTGGGGTGATACCTTTAGGACGGTACAGTGGCAGAATTGCTGCCTATCAATCCCAGACACCGGGTACGATCCTGACTTTGGGTGCTGTCGGTATGAAATTTGTATGTTCTCCATGTGACTGCAAGGGTTTTTTCCGGGTGCTCCGGTTTCCTCCCACGCTCCAAAGGTTTGTAGGCTACTTGGCGTTAGTAAGTGGTAAAATTGTCAATAGTGTGTGTAGGTTAGTGTATGGGATATACTCTAACTGGCTCCTTCAGTCTGGAATGGGCCAGTTGGCATCATTCCTTGGCGGACATCTCTGTGCTGGGAGATGTCCTAAGTGACACCAAAGATATTTATTGCCAAAATTAACTCAACTGGGCAGCAGTACTGATGTACAATATAGTTATGTTATTCTTTGATAAAGAACGATAGGAATTGGATGAAACACATCACAAAAATATTCTGCTTAACTTTTAAATTAGGTTACAGTTAACCTTCTTTTAATGATGTGAATAAGGCCTATTATCCAGATGAGTAACGCATAGAAATGCATATTTGCAGAGTGCCGTGGTAATTTGGCCTAAAGAGATGTGATGAGGTGGGAAGATTACAGCAGTTTGTTTACAACAGTTTATTTACTGGCAGAAGAGAGCATAGAATCATAGAAGAACAGAGTATTGAGAAAGGTCACTCGGTATATAATCGTTGTGCTGGCAATTTCTCAATACTATTTAATTAATCCCACTCCCTTATAGCAAAAATTTTTCCTCATGCCACTGCTGGATCTTTTTAGTGATTATATTACTCTGCGGCCACAAATCCTTCTGCTTACGAAGACAGATTCTCTTTATTTACTTCATAAAGAGCATTTCTAATGCTGAACAACCCCCTTCAAACCTCTGTTAGGTTTCTTTGCTCTAAGAACCCCAGTTACTCCATTAAACCCCAGATGAACATTACCGGTGGCACAGTGGCAAATTGGTAGAGATGCTACCTCACAGAGCTGGAGACCTGGTTCGATCCTGACCTTGGGTGCTGTCTGTGTGAAGTTTGCATGTTCTTCATGTGACTGCATGGGTTAACTCCCACATCCCAAAGACATGTGGGCTTGTAGATGAATTGGCCCATGTAAATTGCCCCAAGTGTGTAGAGCGCGGATGTGAAAGTGGGATAACATAGAAGTAGTGTGAACAGATGATCCAGGGACAGCATGGACTCGGTGGGCCATACGGTCTGTTTCCATGCTCAAGCTCTAAAACTACAGCTATTTATTCACTGAAGTCCCACAATCCTTCTGTTTTAGGGTTTATTTTTGCTTTGCAAGTCCTTTAAGAATTTTATATATTTCTTAATATATGGTGCCTTGGTGCTCTAGTTAAGGCTGTTTTCAGGCAACTGTTATCAGGCAATCATCCTATCAACAACCTGAGCTACTATCTACATAATTGAAATCCCTTGGACTATCTTTAATTAGACTATACATGACTTTATCTTGCACTAAACATTAGTCCCTTTATCATGTATCTGTATAGTGTGCGTGGTTCGATTATAATCATGTATAGTCTTTCCGCTGACTGGTTAGCATGCAACAAAAAAGCTTTACACTGTACCTCAGTAGACGTGACAATAAATTAAACTGTTTTGTTAATAAAGCAAAGGATGTGGATATTTTGCAATGTTTTGCAAATTATTTTGCTGCTCTCAAGATCTGTGTACCTCCAGGTTCCCTGACCCTCTTTCCGTTTAAAATAACACTTTTTGTTTCATATTATCTCTCCTCACTGTTATCTGAAAATTATTCAGTTCCCATTTCTCCATTAAGTTGAATCTGCGATGCGTCTTCCAATTTTATGGTATGTTTATATCCTCCTGATTTTAGTTTTTAATTAACTTTTTCATGTGATGTGAAAGCAATTATAATTGCACCTTGATATATATTGTGGAGCCACACATAGGCATGGCCAGCAAAGGATGGCAGATTTCCATATTTAAAGGATGTTAGTGAACAAGATGGGACAGTCATGATAATTTGCCAGTCTCCTTCATGTCATCTCTGAATCTTTTTCCAATCATCTCCACTAAAAACTATTGCTCTTTGTTTGTTCATCAAAAAGATGTCAGTTTATATCTTTACAGTTGATGGCTTTTATAGTTATTAGCTCTTCTTTTAAATTCCGGATTCATTTAATTACTTGAATATATATTCCTCAGGAGACTTGTTGGGATTTGAATTCTTATCTCTGGATCAATGCTCGTAGCCTGAGGATAGTAGTCTAGAATCAGCACCATAATACACCACCATCTTTCTTGATGATTATTAAAATTTCCAAGTTCCAGGTTATCTGCAAAAATTGAAATTTAGGCCTGTATATTTATGATCAAATAGTTAGTGTACGGAACATCCCTATGTAACAAAGGTTCTGTTTGCACATGCACCCATAAGTCAATTTTGTCCGTAAGTTTCCACTAATGGGAGAGTCTAGGACCAGTATCAGGATTAAAGGATGTTCCTTTAGGATGGAGATGAGGAGGAATTTAGTCAGAGCGTAGTGAATCTGTGGAATTCATTGCCACAGAAGTCTATGGAAGCCAAGTCAATGGCTGTTTTTAAGGCAGAGATAGATATATTCTTGATTAATAAAGGGGTCAAGCGTTATGGGGAGAAGGCAGGAGAATGAGCTTAGGAGGGAGAGATAGATCTGCCATGATTAAGTGGTGGAGTGGACTTGATGGCCTAATTCTGCTCCTATCACTAATGATCTTATGATATAAATATAGGTGGAAGGGGATGAGATGGGGGAAGGGACAGGATAGTGGGAGAAATCTGCAGTTCCATGTGTCCCTTTCCATGAAGTTCAGAGCACAATGCACTAATGTGTTGTGTTAATTCACCATTGCTTGTGTTCACTGATGGAAGGACGGACACAAGGCCATATTGAGGCTATTAGGACTGATTAGTCCCTCTGCCTACCCAATTCATTCAAGACTCCTTAAATAATAATTACAAGCTGTATTTTCAGCATCACTTATGACCTTATGAATTATGAAAATCACTTAATATGGTAACCACACCATCGGACTTTTGAATTGAATGGTATAATGGAAGCTCGTTTGTATGTGGGAGTGTCCATAAGTCGGGCGATGGTAACTCGGGATGGCCTGTATATCAAAGCAACGGTGGTAATAACATTAAATGCTGAGGAACACCACTGTCTATCTCCCCAGTCAAGAGAGTCAAGAGTCAAGAGTGTTTTCATGTCATGTCTCAAAACAGTACAATAAAATTCTTACTTGCACCAGCACAACTGATACATAAACACGATACTTCAGTATATATATAAAAATATAGTCAAACAAAATTAGCAAACAATAATAGTGCAAAGACACAAATAATGCCCCAAAGTCTAAGTAATGTGTAGGAAGGAACTGCAGATACTGGTTTACATAGAAGATAGACACAAAATGTTGGAGCAACTCAACGGGTCAGACAGCATCTCTGGAGAAAAGGAATATTTTTCTTATTTCTTTTCTCCAGAGATGCCCCCACACCCGCTGAGTTACTCCAACATTAATTGTCTATCTTCTATGTAATGTACTATGTAGTCTATGTATATACTGTAATGAGTGGCATCAAAGTATATAAGACTGATAAAAAAAAGAATAATTGCTAAAAGTGGACAGAGTGAGGATGCTCGCTCTACTGTTTGTAGAAGTGAACGTATGTGAACATATGTGCAGGCATTGGACTTTGGATTTAATAATGTCGGGGGTGCTCATTCACATACATAACTATCCATAAGTTGGATGTTCAGGACAGGCTGCATATTAAAGGCAGCTGTGGTAATATCGCTACATGCTGTACACCTCACTGCACTCAGAAGCTTTGATACTGTGCTACTGTTGTCTATTTGGTCCCCTGGGTATTAATTTTGCTTTCAAAGTGCAAGATTGCAGGATCCAATTTAACCAATATTATTGAGAATTTCAATTGCAAAATGCTTTTTGATAAACAAAGTTATGCAACTGAAAAATTGAATTTCCATGAGTGATGCATAGTAATGACCATTGCTTCATTGTTTTGCATCAATGGGAAAATTCAATTTTGGATTTAGATGTTTCTGACGTGACAGAGGGGTGGAAAAAGGGCGAGTTGTTGCATTATTGATCAGGGAGAAAGTCAAAGCTGTAGTCACAGAGGACCTATTGAAGGGCTTGGCCAGTTTAGTTTAATTTTTACTTTAGTTTATTATTGTACACAGAAAAGCGAGTAGGAAGGAACTGCAGATGCTGGTTTAAACCGAAGAGAAACACAAAATGCACAGTGGATCAAGACCCTTCTTCAGACTGACAGTCACGGGAAAGGGAAATAAGAGATCCCGATCCTAAATTAATAATATTGGGCATATCTGAACAATACCTAAAACTGACAATAAACCAAAGAAATTTCCTGGATTATAGTATAATAACTGGGAAAAAACTAATATTAAAATTTTGGAAAAACCCTGCATCCCCTACAATAAAAATGTGGATTATGGAGATGTCGGAGACCTTAAATCTGGAAAAAATTAGATTTGTATTAATTGACAAACCAGAATTATTTATTGGGATATGGTCGCCGTTCATAGATTATTTGAAGGGGTAGAATGGGCCAGTGCTGAGGCTTGACGGAAGCTTGAACCCAGGACTAGACAAATAGTTTTGTTTTCTTACCTACGGACCTATCTCCTAAGTTGTATTATGGATAGTTTATTTTATGTTTCTAAGTTTTTTTTCCTTTTTCTTAATTATTTCTATCTATAAATTTTTTTTAAAAAAATTAATTAGTCAATGTTAATATGTAACTGATAAATGTAGACATGGTACATTGGTAGTGGAGTCCTTGGAATCCTGAATATATAATATGTAACCGTTTAACAAAGTTTGTAATGGTTTGGACTAGGATATGTACATGCCTCTAATAAAAGTTAACTGTAAAAAAAGAAAGGGAAATAAGAGATATATAGATGATGACGTAGAGAGATATAGAACAAATGAATGAAAGATATGCAAAAAAAGTAACAATGATAAAGGAAACAGGCCATTGTTAGCTGTATGTTTAAGAATCATAGTTTAAGAATGAACTGCAGATGCTGGAAAAATCGAAGGTAGACAATAAATTCTGGAGAAACTCCGCGGGTGAGGCAGCACCTATGGAGAGAAGGAATTGGAGAGGTTTCGGGTCGAGGCTCTTCTTCAGACTGATGTCGTGGGGGGGTGGGAAAAAGAAAGGAAGAGGGTGGAGACAGTAGGGGACTTGAGGGAGAACTGAGAAGGGGGAGGGGAAGGAGGGAGAAAGCAAGGGCAATCTAAAATTTTACTTCGGAGTCACGTGAGTGACTACGTGAAGAATCCCGTCCAGCCTCACGTGTGTCATTACGTTAGACGCATTGGTGCAGGCGACCGGTTGGAGCAGCAGAGCTCCTCCAGCGGTAAGTTGTATTTCTTACCTGTTTTAGGTCTCCTGCAGGAACCTCGGTTTTCAGAGGTTTTTGTCGGATGCTTCACGACGGCTGACGAGGGAACCAGCCTTCGTGTGGAAACCCTTTTCCGACCACGGAAGCGGGGAGCTGGCGAATGTCGGGTTTCGCGATCGGAGTCACTGATAAAACGGTCAGTGACTCTAGACGTTGGGTTCCCGGGGAGGGGAAATCCAATAATATACGGTTCCCAGACCGCAATAGTCCCCAGGATATGGGGTTAAACTGACCTGAACGGTCAGCCCGGGTGCCAGGAGGGTTACCGCGGGTATATATATATATAATATGGATTCCTGGGGAGGGGAAATCCAGCAGCAATGCGGTTCCCAAACTGCAGTCATCCCCAGGATATGGGAACAACTAACAAAAATGGTCAGCCCGGATGCTGGGAGGTTTCCCCTCCGGGAATGTGAATCTAGATACACTCCTACAGCAGGAGGTGGGCCAGCGCGGGTCAATGTGAGAGCCTGCGCCAGCAGCACCTTTTTACAGGGCTGCTTCATGGGGATGCCGAGGCTATGGCAATATCGGCTATGAGAGAGGCCGCGCCAACAGCGCCTTTGCACAGGGCTGCTTCATGGGGATGCCAAGTCTATGGCAGTACTGGCCTATGGGAGAGGCCGCACCAGCAGCACCTTAGACGGGGCTGCTTAATGGGGATGCTAAGTCTATGGCAGTGTGGCCTACGGGAGAGGCCGCGCCATCAGCGCCTTGTAGCAAGCCTGCTTAATGTCTCCCTCATGTAAGAGGAGAGCATGTGGGGTCAGTATTAGTCTGACGCCGAGTCCATGGCAAAGTCGGCGTATTGCTGAAGCCGCGCCAGCAGCGCCTTGTAGCAGGGCTGCTTAATGTCTCCCTCATGTAAGAGGAGAGCATGTGGGGTCAGTGTAATCTAACGCCGAGTCTGAGGGTATAGCCGTGGAGCAAGCCCAAGGGATGAAGGGCACACGCCAGAGGTACTATGCCTGGCAGCAAGGTTGCCATCCCAACACATATGCAGTGAACACCGCTATCAGGGGGACATTAGAGCCAGCCGCCAAATCTTCTATTCAGGTAAGACCTATTCACAGGCGAAAGCAGAAGCTATTGGAATGAGTAAGGCTTCATAGTTTCGGCGACAATGCACCCCACGTCTTCATCGGCATTAAGCGGTTCACTGAAGCTGGTGGCAGCATGAAAGCTGGCCAGAGAGACCACGCACTCTACCTGTGCTACTCTACAACTAAGGGACCACTTACAAATTGGTAAGATGTACACTTGGTTATACAATACAAATGATTGAGACATTATCATCTATTTTGAGGGGCAATACTAGCATTCCAGGCAGGTTAGAATAGGGAAGGCTCAGTATAATGGCCAGGATTATCTTGCAAGACTGGCTCGGAAATTGGGCCAGAGTTGCTGTTCACGGCAGACACAAAATGATGGCAGGCATGGCCTGTCCATTATGAAAGATGGCTGATTAACAACTGATTTTATAGTGTATTCCCATTTACAGTGATCATGGGGGATATTTGAGGATGCATTGCTATGATAAGGCAATATAACAGAATGATGACAAGAAAGAATTCAAAGAGGACTACTCAGTTCAAAAACACTGGTTATGTATTGTCTCGATGGTATTTTAACGCTGTATTTTGCAAACATCCATGTTTAAATCTCAAACTATATTTGAGAAATTGGGCTCCTCTATCCAGTTAAGATTAAGTTGTTATCAAATAAACTTGTTGGACATTGGGATTTACCTTTAGCTATTTAATTGGCCGTTGACGCCCGCCTGGGCAACAGATTGCAGTCAATAGACTCCTGTAACAGCCTTGTTGCCTTCTATTTCATTAAGACTAATTGGCAATATAATAGATGTGATTCAGCTGTGCAAATGGGAGAACTGTCATCCTGCTAAATGGTAAACTGTAAAGTGCCATATAGGTCATTGTTAACACAACTTTGTTGTTACCAGCTGAAGCTACCAAAGTCACAATGATGCACAAACAGTATTCAGTGTTGCTCCAGTAGTTTGTTCTGTAAATATTTCATTATATTGCAATATGATGCTAATGGCCCTAAAATGGGAAATTGCAAATATCATCTCGAGTTTGGAGGTGGAGCAGATTTGCATGACTTACCAATTCTTCACTTATTGGTATCAACTATCTATAGACCCTACAGGCATTGTACGGGTTAAAGAGTGATTGAGCGAATATGCACATCTGCATGCGCAACTTCATGTTGATACATTATGATAGTGGCATATGTTAGCCACGTGGGTGCAATCAATTAAAGACTCCTGTAATGGTTACATAATCTTGTTTGCCACAGGAGAATCACCATGTATAACTAGAACGTAAAATAGAGTTGACAACACAGAATTGGTGTTGAATCACACCGTATTATGAAAGTCTGGTTCAATGGAACACCAAATATAGATATGTTTGTTTTCATGCTTATTCACATGTTGCAAAATATGTGGCATAACAGTGGCGAAAGATACATTCTCGCTACAAGGAGAAGGAAGGTCTTTTATGTCTTCCTCCATTTTGCTTCATCAATCGGGGCTTCAAATAAAGTCATTAAGAGCCAGCTTTAGGTTCCTATTGTGTGATTGGCTTATGCACCTTTTTTCCCGATTTGTCGATATGTGTTCAGAGTGCTTGGATAGCACCGACAAGCAGGGTTTTTTCTTTCCCAGGAGATGAAAAGAGTTTGTTTAATGCTCATATTACATTGTAAACGGTATAGATTACTGACGTTTGGAGTTTATGTTAAATGATCTTTTGTCAATAATTGACTTGTATGGCCATTAACTGTGAAAACATGACTTCTCATTGAATTGGCTGTAGCAAACGAGACCCGCTCTGTCAGGTTCACCCCGGATTTCAAGTTTGTAAGGATATCTTTAACACAAGGTCTCCCAGGACCAGTACAATGCCGTATGGGATGTTGACATTTGTGAACACTATTTCACCAGGGGGCTCCAGCTACATCCTTAACTTTGTCCAGAGCTCATAGGTTGTTATCCTTCTGCCACTGGTTGGTGCAGCAGATTCAGTCGCTACGTAATTGCGACGGTACAGGATGATTACATCTGTAAATAGTAATATATAATATTTTATGTTTATAAATACTTGAGCAGAGCAGAAGGGGTGTCAGGTCTCAAAATAGTTACAGGCATGCCAGGGGACTTTTGGTAACGTAAGCACACATATATGCAACAATACGTCAAGGTCACCAAGAGCCTTCGAGGCTCTGAACTAGCAATGTTTGTTAGTCACAAAAAACTTAGAAGAATGTATCTGTTCAGGCCACTCCAGAGATGATAAAACGGAGTTTGGTTTATGTAGGAGTAGATACTGATTCCAGATCTCATTCCACCAGGGCTGCTACAACATCAGCAGCAAGGGTATTTACGTTCCGCTGGACCACATCCTTACGGCTGCAGCATGGTCCAACAAATGAATCTCCAAACATTTATAATAACCCATTGCTAGACCAGGGGTATTTGTCAACTCTATTTTACGTTCTAGTTATACTTTCCGTCCGGGTAAGAGATGTAAATATTATTACTTCATTTAAACAGCATCAGCATGTTTTAAATCTATGTCATAACTATATGCATTATGAATGTTTTTCCCTCAATTGTCAATGAAGCAGTTGTGGTTGTGTAGACTCATTTCTCATTGCATGAAATCACAGAGCTTTGAAGTCTTCACGTAGTCACTCACGTGACTCCAAAATAAAATAGTAAGATTAAACGAGAACTTAACAGTTTGAAGTTTGATCTTTATTTTATGAGGAGTTACAATGAGGGACTACGTGCCCTCCGCTCCCAACCCTCATAAATGTCATCTGGCAGTTCTAGTCTTCTGTTGTCTTACTATTATACTTCAGTCACTATTACCTGTGATTTCACACCACTGCTTTGAAGATTGACGAACGTGCGGCTGGACGGGGTTCTTCACGTAGTCCCTCATCGTAACTCCTCGTAAAATAAAGATCAAACTTCAAACTGGTAAGTTCTCATTTAATCTTACTATTAGAGAAGTCAATGTTCATACTGCTGGGGTGTAAACTACCCAAGCAAAATATGAGGTGCTGTTCCTCCAATTTGCGCTGGGCTTCACTCTGGCAATGGAGGAGGCTCAGGACAGAAAGGTCAAAGTGGGAATGGGAGGGGGAGTTGAAGTGCTGAGCAACCCGGAAGATCAGGTTGGTTAAGAAAGAGGTGTTGGAGCGGTGGTGTTCAGTGAAGCGATCTTCGAACCTGCTCTTGGTCTCGCCGATGTAGAGAAGTTGACAACTGGAACAGCGGATGCAGTAGATGAGGTTGGAGGGGGTGTAAGTTAACCTCTGCCCCACCTGGAAAGACTGATTTTGTCCTTGGATGGAGTCGAGGGGGGAGGTAAAGGGACAGGTGTTGTTGCTTTTCCTGCGGTTGCAGGGGAAAGTACCCGGGGAGGGGTTGTTTTGGGTTGGAAGGGTCGAATTGACCAGGGAATTACGAAGGGAATGGTCTCTGCGGAAAGCAGAAAGGGAAGGAGATGGGAAGATGTGGCTAGCAGTGGGACCCCGTTGCAGATGGTGGAGGATTATATGTTGTATGCGACAGATGATGGAATGGAAGGTGAAGACAAGGGGGACTCTGTCCTCGTTACAAATAGGGGGAGGTGGAGTAAGAGCAGAGCTGCAGGATATAGAAGAGACCCTGGTGAGTATAATGGAAGAGGGAAACCACCATTCCCTAAAGAATGAGGACATCCCCGATGCCCTCGTATGGAACACCTCATCTTGGGCGCAGATGCGGTGTGGACGGAGGAATTGGGAGTAGGGGATAGAGTTTTTACAGGAAGCAGGGTGGGAAGATGTGTAGTCAAGATAGCTATAGGTGTCAGTGGGTTTGTAGTAGATGTCAGTCAGTAGTCTGTTGCCTGTGATGGAGATGGTGAGATCTAGAAACGGTAGGGAGATGTCGGAAATGGTCCAGGTGAATTTCAGCGCTGGATGGAAATTAGTGGTGATGTGGATAAAGTCAGTGAGTTCTGCATTGGTGCAGGAGGTAGCAGCAATGCAATCGTCAATGTAGCGGAGGTAGTGTTCGGGGATAGGACCAATGTATGCCTGGAACAGGGAATGTTCGACATACCCTACAAAGAGGCAAGCATAGCTGGGGCCCATGCGCTTGCCCATAGCTACGCCTTTGAGAGTATTGGTAGACGGAAATTGGCTATTTCTGCGGTCGAGGAAGAAATAGACGGCTTTAAGACCCTCCTGGTGGGGGATGGAGGTGTAGAGTGACTGGACATCTGTAGTGAAGATGAGGGAATGGGGGCCTGGAAAACGGAAGTCTTGAAGGAGACGAAGAGCGTGTGAGGTGTCTTCGATATAGGTGGGGAGAGATTGAACCAGGAGGGATAGGATGGAGTCGAAATTAGTTTGGTGGGACATAAACAAGCAGAAACAATGGGTCTGCCAGGACAGTTCTGTTTGTGGATTTTGGGGAGAAGATAAAATCGGGCTGTGCGGGGCTGGGTAACGATGAGGTTGGAGGCTTTAGAGGGAGGGAACCGGAAGTGATGAAGTCAGTGATGGTGCTTGAGATTAAGGCCTGATGCTCGTCTGTGGGGTCATGGTCCAAGGATAAGTAGCAGGAGGTGTCTGAGAGTTGACGCCTGGCCTCAGACCGGTAGAGGTCAGCAGACCAAGATAGCCTTTGCTTTATCCCTCCTTCCCCTCCCACTTCCCAGTTCTCCCTCAAGTACTGGGCCTCCTCCATTGCCAGGGTGAGGCCCACCATAAAATGGAGGAGCAGCACCTCATATTTCGCTTGGGTAGTTTACATCCCAGCGGTATGAACATTGACTTCTCCAATTTTAGGTAGTCCCTGCTTTCTCCTTCTTTCCCCTCCCCTTCCCAGGTCTCAGCCCACTTCACAGCCCACTTTCTCCGCCCTCTTCCTTTATTTTTCCCAACTCCGCCCCCGCCCACCCCCGACATCAGTCTGAAAAAAAGGTCTCGACCCGAAACGTCGCCAATTCTTTCTCTCCATAGATGCTGCCTCACCTGCTGAGTTTCTCCAGCATTTTTTGTCTACCATTGTTAGCTGTAGTTAGGTGAGAATGGAAGCTGGTGTGACTTGGATGGGGGAGGGATGGAGGGAGAGTAGGGTTACTTGAATTTAGAGAAATCAATATTTGTACACCATGGCTATGAGCTGCCCAAGCAAAATACGAGATGCTGTTCGTCCAATTAGTATTTGGTCTCAGTTTGACAATGGAGGAGGTCGAGGACAGAAGGGTCAGTGTGGGAAGGGGAATTAAAGTGTTTGGCAACCGGGAAATAAGGTAGGTGAGTGAAGGTGTTCAGCGAAACAATCGAGTCTTTGTTTGGTCTCGCCGATGTATTAGAGTCCACATCTTGAACAACCAATACAGTAGATGAGGTTGGAGGAGGTGCAAGTGAACCTCCAAAGATGTACAGGTCTGTAGGCTAATTGGCTTGGTATAATTGTAAATTTGTCTCTAGTGAGTGTAGGATAGAGTTAGTGTACGGGGATCGCTGATCTGTGAGGCCTCGGTGGACTGAAGGGCCTGTTTCTGCGCAGCATCTCTAAACTAAACTAAAGATAATTCAAGGGTCTCCAATGATGTAGATGCAAGCTGAGAACTGATGATACCTGGGAAGAAAGTCTTCTATCTATTCCTGTTGTTACCTGGCCCGCTGAGTTACTCCAGCACTTTATGTTTATGGAGACAGGGGAAAGACACCAGGATTACTCATGAAAAGGTTGGAGAAAGAGTCAAAGATATATGTAAACCAGGACAAAAGTCACAGCATACATCACTGGCATTTGTGTTATTTCTCCATTAAATAGCAGTTTGCAATAACATGACATTTCACGTGAAGCTGTTAGGATAAGTGCTTTAGACATTTTATGGCTAGCACTTATGTCTGAAATGTAAGAAAAGCATGGAGGACAGTTTTATTAAATATAAAATACCTGTAAGTGGACAATTATTTTATAAATCATTACCTTGAAAATAAAGGTGGCCCCGCCACCTCCTCCTCCACCTCCAGCCCATTGTGAGACGTTGCCACTCCTTTTCAGCTCCTCTTCAATAACACTATTCTCTCCTAAGCAAACACTCTGGATGATGGGATTTGCCTTTAAGAGAAAACATTGAAAGATGCAACATTAAAAATATCAATCTGACTGGCTCAAGCGAGTCATTAAAATACATTTCCAGAGGGATAGTTAACTTATCTGAGTAGAAATTAAGTTAACAACTTAGTTTTGTTTGCGCCAACCTCTTTGATAAGTTGTGTTCTTGGCAGAAGTGCAACTGATAAAACAACAAAGCAAAATTACGTCAACAAACACCAATATTTTGATCTTTATCCATTTACATCTAAAAAAACCAATGTATTTCAGGCACAAATTTAGCTTTAGATACACAACAAAATCTTCATTGGGATGACCAAAAATCTGCAGATGTTGGTCATCTAAAATAAAAACAGAAAATGGATGATATATTCAGCAGGTCGGGCCACATCTGCAGGAAGAGAAACAGGAGTCACTGTTTCTGGTCGAAGACACCTCGGGTGCAGCTTGGTGGAGCAGCGGTCGCGTTTCTGCCTTATGGGCCTGTCCCACTAAGGCAATTTTTTAGGCGACCGTAGGAGACTATGCAGTCGCCGCATGGTCGCCACTTGTTCGCGGGTGGTTGCCGGGGAGTCGCCTTCATGGTCGTGAGGAGTTCCCGCATTCTGGGAACTAGTTGCGGCCTCATTATGGTCGCCATGAATTTTTCAACATGTTGAAAAATTAGCGGCGACTAGAAAGAATCCGCCATGGAGTGTTGCGAGAATTCTCGAGCCGTAGGTGGGTCGCCAGGAGGTCCTAATGGGTTGCCAGGAGGTCGAAGGTTCTCAGAGGTTCTTGTAGGTTGTAGCCGGTGCCGACTGGTGAATTTCATTGGCTCGTTGGGGAAAAAAAACGACAGCGCTCCCCCTGTCCCCCGCCTGCATAATGGGCTGGTGAAGAAAGCGATGTGTGTGTGTGTGCGTGTTCCACTCTGACAGTCGTTGTTCCATTTGCCGGTTTTTCAGGCGACTGCCAGCAACTTGACAGTCGCCGACAGTCCGCTGGCAAATCGCCCAAGTGGGACAGCCCCATTGCAGCACCAGAGACCCGGGTTCAATCCTGTCTACTGGTGCTGCCTGTACAGAGTTTGTATGTTCTCCCTATAATCATGTGGTTTTCGCCGGGCGTTTCAGGTTTCCTCCCACAAGCACCAAGATATGCAGGTTTATAGGTTAATTGGCTTCTTTAAATTGTCCCTAGTGTGTAGGAAAGAGCTAGTGTACGAGTGATCGCTGTTCAGCGTGAAATTGGTGGTCCGAATAGCCTGTTTCCACGTTGTATCACTGAGCAAAAAACAAAACTAAATTAAACTAAACTAGGAAGGAGAGAATTTGTTTTGTTAATCCTGAGGATGGATGCGAGGGAGTTGAGGCAGGCATAGTCGCTGATAGGGTAAAGCTGGGGTGACCATGGGGATAAACTGTAAACAAGGTTATCTGATCAGTCAGTGAATTGGTGCAGTTAGAGTGTTAAAGAAGGAACTGCAGATCCTGGAGAATCGAGGGTACACAAAAGGCTGGAGAAACTCAGCGGGTGCAGCAGCATCTAAGGAGTGAAGGAGATAGGCGACGTTTCGGGTCAAGACCCTTCTGCAGTTAGAGAGTGAGCACACAGTCAAATTTCACTTGCACTTTATGTGCAAGTGACAAATAAAACTGTTATTGATATTGATTGATATTGATTGATAGATATATATGCATATATATATATATATATCTATATCTATATATATATATATATATATATATATATATTTGGTATATATATATATATATATATACCAAAGAAATAGTCCTGGTGTATACTGGAAAAACGTTGGGGCAACACAAAGGTGAAGTGGTAGAGTTGCTTCCTTGCAACGCCAGAGACCTGGGTTCAATCCTGACTATGGGTGCTGTCTGTACGGAGTTTGTAAGTTCTCCCTGTAACCACATGGGTTTTCTCCGGATGCTCCGGTTTCCTCCCAAGCTCCAAAGACGTATAGTTTTGTAAATTAATTGGCTTTGTTAAGATTGTATATTGTCCCTCGTGTGTAGGATAATGCTAGAGTACGTGATGATCGCTGGTCGACAGGAACTCGGTGGACCAAAGGGCTCCTTTCCACGCTGTATCTCTAGTAAAGTAAAGTCTATCCAATCTCTCCTAATAACACAAGCCGACAAGTCCAGCTAACATCCTTTTGTATCCCTTCTGCACTCATTCCAATTTAATGATATCCTCCCTAAAGCTAGGCATCCAAAACGGCGATACTCCAAGTGTGATCCCACTTACGACTTGTACAGCTGCATCATGATGTCCCAACCTTTGAACTCAATAACCTTCTCAATGAAGGCAGGCATGCCCAAAGCTTTCTTCGCAACTTGTCCACTTGAGCTACCATGTTCAGGGAACCACATATCTGTATGCTCAGATCTCTCTGTTTCCATGACACCATCCAGGGCTATATCACTTATTGTGTAAGTCCTGCCCTGGTTTGACATTCCAAAGTGTGACCCCTCATATTTGTCAGAGTTAAATTATTTTTTACCCAATCCTTGGGCCACCTTCCCAATTAATCTAGATCCCTTAGTAAACTTAGACACAGGAAATAGATAAGATGGCTTTGTTACTATGGGAGAAGGGAAGCCAGTGTATTTTCCCATGTTCATAAATTAAAGGAGCAGAATAAGGCCATTCGGCCCATCGGCCCATCAAGTCTACCATTCCATCATGGCTGATTTATCTTTCGCTTTCACCCTCAATCTCTTGTCTTCTCTCCAATAGCCCCTGACAGCCGTACTAATTAAGAAACTGTCAAACTCCACCTTTAAAATACCTATTGACTTGGCCTCCACAGCCTTCTCCTTCCCAATTCAGATCCAGGGTCTTCAACCTGAAACGTTATCACTGTTTTCCGTCCTACAGATATGGCCTGACCTGCTGAGTACTTCCAGCATTTTACAATTCAGTATTTTCAGCATTGAGAGCATATTACCCCAATATTAATTTAGTTATATCCCAGTGTAAACTTTAATTATGAAAATTGGGTTGAATAATTCTTAATAATTTATTTACTTCTACATAATTTATGCAGAAAAATACAAATATTAAACTACAAATAGAGTTTATATTTAAATTAATGTGCTTCTGGGACAGGGAGGGTAGAGTGTTGGAGTAACTCAGTGGGTCAGGCAGCATCTGTGGAGAATATGAATAGGCGACGTTTCACAGAGTGCTGGAGTAACTCAGTGAATCAGGCAGCATCCCTGGAGAAAAGGTATAGATTATATTTCGGGTCAAGACCGTTCTTCAGTAATATTCATGATGTGACATGCATAGACATTCCTGAATGTTACCCAAACCATCGTGAGCTAATTTGTTACGGTGCTTGCCCTCTCCTATAACTTGGGTGATGCAGGGCAGGACACAAGCTTTGGGACACGGTGTGAAGCTGTTGCTGTCTGTCCCAGCCTGGTAAAGACCTGGATGGAGTGGATGTGGAGAGGATGTTTCCACTAGTGGGAGAGTCCAGGACCAGTGGCCACAGCGTTGGAATTAAAAGACATTCCTTTAGGAAGGAGATGAGCAGGAATTTCTTAAGTCAGGGTGGTGAACTGTGGAATTCATTGCCACAGACAGCTGTGGAGGTCAAGTCAATGGAGGGGAATTTTTCAGGAGAAGATTGATAGATTCTTGATTGATACGGGTGTCAGAGGTAATGGGGAGAAGGCAGGAGAATGGGTTTGAGAGGGAAAGATAGATAGTCATAGAGTGATACAGGGTGGAAACAGACCCTTCAGCCCAGCATGTCCCATCTGCACTAGACCCACATGCCCACGTTTGATCCATATCCCTCCGAACTTGTCCTATCCATGTACCTGTCTAACTGTTTCTTAAATGTTGCGATAGTCCCCGCCTCAACTACCTCCTCTGGCAGATTGTTACATACACCTACCACCCTTTGTGTGAAAAACATACCCCTCAGATTCCTATTAAATCTTTTGGTTTCACCTCACCTTAAACTTATGTTCTCTGCTGCTCGATTCACCTACTCTGGGCAAAAGACTCAACCATATCTATTCAAATCTTGATTTTATACACCTCTATTAGATCATTCCCTCATCCTCCTGTGCTCCATGAAATAGAGTCCCAGCCTACTCAACCTCTCCCTGTAGCTCTGGCCCTCTAGTGCTGGCAACATCCTCGTAAATCTTCACTGCACCCTTTCCAGTTTGATGACATCTTCCCTATGACATGGTGCCCAGAACGGTATACAATACTCTGAATGCGGCCTCACCACCTTCTTATGCAACTGCAACATGACCTCCCAACCTCTATACTCTGCCTGACCCGCTGAGTTACTCCAGCACTCTGTGAAACGTCAGAGAACAGGGCAAGATTAGCATGTTTGCTGATGAGACAGAAGTGAGTGGTTTTGCAGATAGTGAAGATGGTTGTGAAAGATTGCAGCAGGATCTGGATCAATTAGCCAGGTGGGCAGAGGAATGGTTGATGGTTGCATGGTTCCTTGAAGGTCGTGTCGCAGGTATATCAGGTGGTTAAAACGTATTTTGGCACTTTGGCCTTCATCAGTCAGAGTATTGAGTATAAAAGTTGGGAGGTCATTTTGCAGTTGTATAAGACGTTGGTGAGACCTCATTTAGAATACTGTGTTCAGTTCTGGGCACCATGTTATAGGAACGATGTCAAACTGAAAAGAGTACAGAGATCCCCATCCTGGATCAGTCCAATCAAGGTTGTGTCGTCTGCAAACTTGAGGAGCTTGACAAAGGTGTCTGTGGCGGTGCAGTCATTGGTGTGGCAAGAGTAGAGAAAGGGGAGAGTACGCATCTTGTGGTGCTCCTATGCTGAGCGTTTGCAGGTCCGAGATATGCTTTCCCATCTCACATGCTGCTTCCTGTCTGTCAGAAAGGTGATGATCCACCAACAGAGGTGTTCAGGCACAGTCAACTCAGAAAGTTTGGAGTGTAATAGCTCTGGCACAACGGTGTTGAATGCAGAGCTAAAATCAACAAACAAAATCCTCGCCTAGGTCCCCTGGCGGTCTAGGTGCTGGAGGATGAAGTGTAGGCCCAGATTGACTGTGTCATCCACAGATCTATTGGCCCAATATGCAAACTGCAGAGGGTCCAGCAGAGGGATTGTGATATTTTTCAGCTTGGCCAGCACAAGCCTTTCAACGGTCTTCATGACTACAGAGGTCAGTGCGACAGGCCTGTAGTCATTAAGACCAGTAATCCTTGCCTTTTTGGGTACAGGGACAATAGTGAAGACTTTGAAGCAGGCAGGGACAGTACATCTTTGCAGGGAGTGTTGGGGGCGGGGGTGGCGTGGGCCCAGCGGGGCTGGCGTGGGCCGAGCGTGGGTGGCGTGGGCCCAGCCGGGGGTCAGCGGGGGTGGCGTGGGGGGAAGATGGCTTGGGCCCCGGCGGCAGGGGGAGCGGGCACCGCCACAGCGGCGTCTGGTGTTGGAATTACAGCCGCTTGGTTCAGATTCAGCTACTCCTGCCCGGCGACGGGAGTACGATCTCCTGGTCGCCAGGCTGGCCGTTGTTGAGGCTCCGACGCCGCAGATGGAGACGCTGGACCGGGCGGGCAGACACCGCACCCTGCACCCTACCCCCCTGGCCCGGAGAAATGGGCACTCCCTTATCCTGCAGGCCAGATTAGACCCCCTCATGGGTAGTTTAAACCAATGATAAAAAGGACTCCCCCTCCTGCAACGCAATATTCCACTACTTATCTGAAATAGACAACACGAGGCATCAAGCTCAATGTGTGGAGTGCAAATGGCAGTCTGATCCCGCCCGGGTCCACTGCGCACAGGCGGAGAGGCGGCGTCATTTTGTGTCGTTTCCCCAACTGCGCAGGTGCGGATGGTTGCAGTTTTATTCTCCCAAATCATCCAGCGA
Source organism: Raja brachyura (assembly GCA_963514005.1). The sequence continues at coordinate 58,775,125 of OY740788.1, forward strand.
CCGGAACCAGAATTTTGGGTGCTTTTCTAACTAATTGGAAACACTGATTTTTTTTTCCCCGATTTCTTTTGGTTTTTTTTCTCGGGATTTTTTCTTACTTTCGGGCGCTTTTCCGACAAATTGGAAACGCGGATTTATTTTTGTAATTTTTTTTCTTTCTTTTTGTAATTTTTTTTTTTTGTAATTCTTTTTCCTCAGGATTTTTTCTTACCCTGGGGGGAAAAGGGGGATGCGGTCACACCCAACGCACCCCCCCTTCGGACGGCCATGCAATCGGGACAATTTCTACTTATACCAAGCCAATTAACCTACTTAGCACGTCCTCCCGCACGTCTTTAGCGTGCGGGAGGAAACCGAAGATCTCAGAGAAACCCATGCAGTCACAGGGAGAACGTACAAACTCCGTACAGACAGCACCCATAGTCAGGATCAAACCCGAGTCTCTGGCGCTGCAGCGCTGTAAGGCAGCAACTCTACCGCTGTGCCACCGTGCTGCCCCTATGTGTGAAAGCTCTTGCAGAGGAAAGGTTCAGAGGGATGTGGGCCACATGCAGGCCAATGAAAGCAGATCAAGAAGACACTTTGGACGGCTTGGAAGTGTTAGGTTGCAGGACTTGTTTTCGTGCTGCATGATTCCACGAATCAATGAAAAAATAGAGATGTTGCCTCAATGAGATGTTGCCTCTAAAAGATACGTTATCAGGGGTAAGAAAAGCCCTGATACAAATATCACGCCAAAAAGATCAGGCGTGATATTTAAAGATGCATCGTTGAAACAGGCTCTACAGCCCACCGAGTCCTCGCCGATCATTGATCACCCATTCACATTAGTTCTTCGTTATCCCACATTCTCATCCACTCACAAAATGCTAGGGCCAATTTACAGAAGCCAATTAACCAAAAGCCTACACGTCATTGGGATGTGGAAGAAAACCAGAGTACCCGGTGGAAACCCACACGGTCACACCGACAGCATGCAAGGTTAGGATCAAACCCGGGTCTCTGGCGCTGTGAGGCTGCAGCTCTACCAGCTGCACCACTCTTCCACCTGTTGGGAAAATGATTTGGAAAGAACAGGCATTGCCTTGCAAAGCAGGATACCTGCATACACCTTCAGGTGCACTCAACCACTTTCTTAGTGATAATACATGCTGTATACAAACACGGATAGCAGCAAATGGAGAAGGAAACATTAAGCACGAGACATAAATCTACAATAAAAAGATAAACACATACATATATATTAATCCCAGAAGTATAAAATGAAAAGGAGATGAAATAACTGATTTTTCAAACTACCAGGGGACACACATTAATTCAGATCTAAAATGAAACGTTAAAATGGGTGTGAGGATCATGAAAATGCAGCAACTTTCCAGTTTTTAAATTTAGCTCAGGGAGTTCGGAGCTGTCTGTGGAATCATTAAAATATTTTATTCAATGACAGTTAAAAAGTGTCATTACCTGCAGCCCCAGAATGTGACAAGGGAGATGGAAGACAGATCAACAAAGATAAAACCGACAAAGTCAGACTGCTGAACTCAGCACATCCTCTCACTGATGCTTCAAGGTGGATTAAATGAGAACATGTTGGGATATGGAAAGCTAAGTCAAAATGAAGTCGGAGAGCTCTTCGCACTTTGGTTTCAGAATTCCCATGATTCAAATATCAAACAGCTGAAGCCAAGAAACTACAGGCTAATCTTAAATAAAGTGCATTCTCAGAATCATTCTAAAAGCACCTTTGCACCCGCCACATACAGATTGGTAGAATAAATCATTGGAATCCAGTATTTAAAAGAAAATCCTTTTACTTCAAATGTATCATTTTACGCATAGAGGTCTCATTTTCTACAATAATTGTCTAAAATAAAATTGAAGAATCAAACATATGATTCTGGGCATTGTGCCTTAATATTTTTAAATTATATATACTGTACTTTTTTTTCTTTGGTGTCTATTAAGGTGTTTACAGATTACTATGTTTACATATCTGTTGTGCTGTTGCTAGTAAGAATTTCATTATTCTGTTTCGGGACATATGACAATAAAACACTCCTGACTCTTGAGCTGAATTTCAGAACTGAGTCTCACATCCATCAAAATAGCGCAGTTAAACAGATGGAAGTCCAGTAATAGATGGGGTAACATGTGTATTGAGGCATAACAATCCACAGTGGGATAACAAATCTACGGAGGTATAACAAAGAAGGGGAGATAGTTGGACACAAAGTGTTGCAGTAGCTCAGTGGGACAGGCAGCATTTCTGGAGAGCATGTATAGGTGACGTTTTGGGTTGGGAGCCTTCGTTAGACCTTATCTGAAGAAGGTTGTTGACCCTAGACATAACCTATCCATGTTCTCCAGAGATACTGACCCACTGAGTTACTCCAGCACATTGAGCCCTTTTTTGTAACCAGCACCTGCAGTTCCTTGTTTCGACAATGAGAGAAAGTATCTGGGGAAGCTTCCATCTCCTTCCCCATAACATTTCCTTTCTCAGCCCAACACATACACCTTATTGGTGATGTTCCATGTTTTTCCTCCCACACTTTGTGTCCTTTTTTGTTAACCAGCATCTGCAGTTCAATTTAGAGATACAGCCTAGATACAGGCCAGTTGACCTACTGCGTGCTGACCAACGATCACCCATTCACACCAGTTCTATGTTATTCCAGTTTCGAATCTTACAGATCAGGTACAATTTACAAAAGCCAATTAACCAACAAACCTGCATGTTTCTGGAATGTGGGTCGAAACAGAGCACCTGGAGAAAACCTATGCAGTCACATGGAGAATGCATAAACTCCTCACAGACAGCACTCATAGTCAGGATTGAACCATCTCCACACCAGTACTGAGATTCTCTGGCGCTGTAAGGCAGCAACTCTACCACTGTGCCACACCTGAATTGGAGTTCATTGGACAACATGCAAACAAACTTTTTCAGTTTTTCACTCTATCTTGGTTCACAAGATAATATTAAAGCAGTGCCAATATAAATACCAATATTATTTAATGCATTAATTCCTATATTGCCATTAATCCCCAGATAATCTGTTTACTCTTTCTGGATTTAGCCTATATTTAATGCCAGATCCACAAAGCTATTTTCAGTTCCTTCTTAAATGACAGTTGAAATGGTGTAGGAAATACATGGTTCAGTTGGAATAGAGGATGGACAATTACACGTGTATTCTTGAAACAAAGGATGCACTATAAAATGGATTAGAGGACTGTGTATTTATTGACAGGAAATTAATTGTGAATTTTGATTGATCTCCATTATGTTCTTTCATAGGTTCAAAATAACAGTCATCCTCAAAGTTTAATAGATCAATCTTAGCATGATCATTAAATCCAGGATTACTTCCTTCCCTCTATATTACATCCCACTGGGCGGCAACTCCGGACTGTCAAAGCTGCCACAACAAGACAACAAAACAGCTTTTTTCCACGAGAAGTAGCTCTAATCAACAGCCAAAAGTTTGTAGCCTCCTTTTGCTCTGGTATTTTATTTTATTCTTCACATGTTTCAATTATAATGTTTTATTTTTAATTGTCTACTGTATATCGTGTTGCTATCCTTGCGAGCAAAGCACCAAGGCAAATTCCTTGTATTGTATACATACTTGGCTAATAAAATGTATTCAATTCAATTCAACCAGGATCAGGATTTTAAAGTGGAATAATAGGCTTCTCTACTTTTAGTAATATAAATTGTTGACTATGTGTTGATGATAATTTTAATGACACTGAATCCTTTGTTATCATTGGGGTGCTGATCACAAAACATGGCTTCAGCTTAAAAAGACACAAAGTGCTTGATTAACTCAGTGAGGCAGGCAGCATCTCCGGAGAACTTGGATAGGATATGTTTCAAGTCGGGACCCTCTTCAGACTTCAGTCACAATGTGTTGGAGTAACTCAGCGGGTCAGGCAGCATTTTTGGAGGACATGGACAGGTGATGTTTCTGGTCTCTCGAACCCTGTCTTCAATGACAGTCAACCCTGACTTCAACCTATATAGTTGAGAACAGGTGCTCGAGAATAATGCTTATATCGCTAAATGCATTTTATGTCTACACTTCTGAATGAGAAACACTGACAATTTCTCCGACACAGTTGCAATGATCTCTCTATTTTAATTTTCCCTGTTTCATTATCCATCATTTATCTGCGATTACATTAATGTTACAAATCTTTTACGGATAAAATGCTGAAAAGGCTGGACACACGCAACAGATTGCTTCCTATGTTAAGTCAGCTTGATGTAACTTTTCATCAGATTTAGCATTTAGTTGAATCACCTTAAAATGTTAATCTACTTGACTGCCTCTGCTCCTGATTGATCTGCTCTGCAAGGCTTGGTATTTTCAATTTTACAATTTAAAAAGATTTCTTATACCAGTGGATAGGTATATGGACAGGAAGGGAATGTAGGGGTATGGTCTGAGTGCAGGTAGATGGGACTAGGGGAAAATAAATGGTCGGCACGGACTGGAAGGGCCGAGAAGGCCTGTTTTCCGTGCTGTAATTGTTATATGGTTATATGGTTATTATATGGTTATGTTTTTTGCCTCTCAATGTCTTAAACCTATTTTTTTCGGAATGAAGTTATGCAATTGATAGTTAAGTTAAATTTCTCAAAAATAATCAGGATTTTATTTATAATGTTGCTGTTAATTTGAATGAAATCTTTATTAATTGAATCGTATTCCATGCATCCATTGTCTAAAATGCAGCTAAGCACAGGGGAACCAAGAACCAGATAAGTTTAAGGTGAGAGGGGAAAGATTTAATAGGAGCCTGAGGGGCAACTTTTTCATGCAGAGGGTGGTGGGTTTATGGAACGGGTTGCCGAAGGAGGTAGTTGAGGCAGGTACTATAATCTATACTATTACTAAAACTCTCATCTTGACCACTTCTGGTCTGCGTTGTTTTTAAATTTACGCAAATATGGGACCCTATATCACTAGGATTTTTCGCCACCTTACTCACTGTTCTCCTCTGTTCCAAGCGCACAAAGTTTTTTTCCGATCGGTGGAAGATTACAAAAGTTATGATGGTTTAAAAAATCATGAGATCATCAGATTGGTTTTCTCGCCTGTCTGTCACCATGAAGGTAACGCCCCCTCCGGCACCCGCTGGAGAATAAAAGCCTGGAACCGGGGCTGAGTCCGTGATCACGTCCAGCAGCCGCCCGTCCAGAAGCCGCCGAAAATAAAGCTGAAGCAGCGGAGTGTGGGCTGTGTTCGTGGGCGGGGGCTGTGAGTGCGATAGGCGCTGGGGACGGGAGCAGCTGAGTGAGTCCAGAGCCGGGTCCTGGAGCCAGTAGTGCGGTTGGAGCTGGGGCCGGGAACCGGTGGGACCACACATCCCCCTCCCCTACACCCCCCCTCCCCTACACCTCCCTCCCCTACACCCCCCCTCCCCCACACACCTCCTCCCCCACAACTCCCCTCCTCCACACCCCCTCCCCACACCCACATCCCCCTCCTCCCTCCCACATACACCCCCTCCCCTACCCCCACAATCCCCCTATCCTCACAACCCCAAAAACCCCCTCCCCACAGTCCGCTTCCCCCAGACAAACCCCCTCCGCCACACACCCACCCCCTCCCCCGCACACCCCCTCCCCGACACTCCCCACCCCCACACCCCTCCCCACACACCCCCTCCCACACCACACTCCTCCCCCACATCCCCTCCCCACACATCCCCCCACCCCCACACTCCCCCCTACCACCCACATCCCTCCCCCTTCCCACATACACCTCCTCCCCTCCCCTCACAACCCCCCTATCCCCACAACCCCACAACCCCCCTCCCGCACACCCCCACTCCCCCACACACGCCCCCACCAGCCCCCAACAGGCCGCGCCTGAAGCCATCCACCTCTCCTGGCTACAGGACGCTTCCCGCCTGAAGCTGTCCCGTCCCCATCCCCTTCCCTCGGCTACAGAACACTCTCGCCGTTGTGTTGGGGGAACAGGTGAGTGGTGGAATATTGCATTAGGAAATGGATTGCGTTGGGGGACCAGGCCTCCCGTGTGACTGGGATCCAACAGGTCCCACTTAGTCTAGTAACATTTAAAAGACAGACACAAGGTGCTGGTGTATCTCAGCAGGTCTCTAGAGAAAATGGATCGATGATAAAGTCTGGGTCTGAAGAAGGGTTCCGACCCAAAATGGCACCCATTCTTTTTCTCCAGGGTTACACCAGCAGTCTGTGTCTATCTTTGGTATAAACCAGCATCTGCATATATTTGGGGCATCTTGGTCAGCATGGCCAAGTTGTGCTGAAGGGCCTGTATCTCTGCTGTATCTATGATCACTGCGGTTTCTCTATGACTTTATGAATCTAGGAAGCTATGTAATTGATAGTTAAGTGAAATTTCTCAAGAGTTATCTGAATGACTCGTCTTCCATATCCAACATTGTCTAAAATGCAACTAATGGGCCTGTCCCACTTAGGCGATTTTTTAAGGCGGGTGCAGGAGACTCTGCGGTCGCCACATGGTCGCCACATGGTCGCCACATGGTCGCCACATGTTCGCGGGTGGTTGCCGGGAGTCGCCTACATGGTCGTGAGGAGTTCCCGCATTCTGGGAACTAGTCGCGGCCTCATTATGGTCACCGCAAAAAGGTTCCTGTAAGTTCTCCTGGGTTGTAGCCGGTGCTGACCGCTGAATTCCATTGGGTCATTGGGAAAAAAAACGTAAGCAGTAGTTTTCAGAACCAAGGATAACCAACCATAGTGTTAAATGTCTGCCGAGCTTCACAGTCGTGTATCTCTGGCTTCTTAAAAGTTATCTCCACTCCTTCTCCCCCCCTTCTGCCCCACTCTTTTAAAGGACTTACCATACACTGTGCTTTAGCCGTCTTAATTTCAGCGCCAACCTTCCTGTTCATCGCGGTGTGTGTCTGCATCACCTTGGCTTTGCACCGCGTGAATTTCACTCAGACAGCGCTCCCCCGCTTGCCCACACCTTGGAAGCGATGTGTGTGTGTGTTCTACTGTCAGTCGCCGGCAGTCGCCTGAAAAATCGCTTAAGTGGGGCAGGCCCATAAGGAAGGTTTTGTGTTTTGTGCTGTAACCAGCAATGTTAGAATGCTCTAATTCTAGATGTTTTTCAAACATTTGTTATCAAGATATGGGATGAGAAGGCATGCGCAGCATTTATTGCCCTATTCTACTTGCAGGGAGAAAGCGGTGACGGGCTTTCCTTGGCAGAGTTGTGTGATCCTGACTATCTTTACTCATGCTTTACTGGATTTTATCTAGCTCTAAATGTCATTTATGTTATTGCCTTCATCATGTATCAGTACTCTGTGGATCGCTCGATTGTAATCATCTATTGTCTTTCCACTGACTGATTAGCACACTAGCCAGTCACTGTCCCTCGGTACACGTGACAATAAACGAAACTCATACACTGAATTTGAACTTGAACTCTATGAGTTGTAACATTGTCTGTGCCAGAAACGTGACCACTCTTTGTGTACTGCCTAAGTGAGGTCTGCTGTATGATTTTACCGGATTGTGTGTGAAAACAGAGAATTTCACTGCACCTAGGTACATGTGACAATAAACTATCATTGAATAAAGTATGACGGGACGGGCAGCATATTTGGAGAGAAGGAATGAGTGACGTTTTGGGTGGAGGTCTGAAGAAGGGTGTCGACCCGAAACGTCACCCATTCCTTCTCTCCAGAGATGCCGCCTGTCCCACTGAGTTACTCCAGCATTTTGTGTCTATCTTCGGTTTAAACCATCATCTGCAGTTCCTTCCTACACATTGAATAAAATATAATAGTAAGATTAAACGAGAACTTACCAGTTCGAAGGTTGATCTTTATTTTATGAGGAGTTGCGATGAGGGATTTCGTGAAGACCCCGCCAACACGCATGCGCGGCATCCTTCAAAGCAGCGGTGTGGAATCACAGACTCGACGAAAAGTAAGGATATTAAGATTAAACTGCGAACTAACCAGCTGAACATAATGATCGAGGGTTGGGAGCGGAGGGCACGAAATCCCTCATCGCAACTCCTCATAAAATAAAGATCAACCTTCGAACTGGTAAGTTCTCGTTTAATCTTACTATTTTACTTCGGAGTCACGTGAGTGACTTCGTGAAGACTTCAAAGCTCTGTGATTACACGCCCTGGACAACGCCCATGCTACCACACTGCCGCAATCCTGATGGAGGAAGTTTGTTAAAGCAATCCAGACTGGACAATCTGAAAATAATGAACATTTATTAAACACAAATCATAAACAAACCCCCTGACTGGGGACAAATGATATTAGGGAGCAGCCCTGAGTACTGCATCCGCATATGTTGCAGGTCCGGCCAATGGCTTATGGTAGAACCGTTGAAAGGTTGACTCACTGGCCCATCCTGCCGTAGCGAGGACGTGATCCATGGGCACCTCCATGGCCCTCGCTGTTGATGTGGATGCAGCCCTGGTGGAATGAGATTTAAACAAGTTAGTGTCAATACCCGCTGCATCCAACACTTCCCTGAGCCACCTGGAGATCGTCTGCACTGTCACCCGGCGATGTGGTTTTTTGTGGCTTATAAGCAGTCCTTGTTCCGAATTCCTGATCGACCGGGTCAACTCAATGTAGCAACGGAGATGGGTGACTGTGCAGAGTGTGGCATCAGAGGGGTACGCCTGGAATTCCAACTGCAGCCCCAAAGATCCGGGTCGATGCTGCTTCAGCAGGTCTGCAACGTAAAACGTTATTTTCCCAGGGGTAGAGAGCATATTGTCAATGCGCAACTTTTGAAGCGCCTGTACCCGCTGAGCAGACGTGAGCGCCATCAACATGACCACCTTCAGGGTGAGCTGGTGAAGAGGTAACCCCGCCATGGGGGACCATGATCTTAACAGGGACAGGACCACTCCTGCATCCCAGACAACGTTATATCTGGGCCGTGGAGGGTTTGTGTTAAATACACCCCTCATAAACTTCGACACCAGATTGTTGGTCCCCACTCCTACCGGAAGGTACGAGGACAGCGCACTCCTGGCGCTATTGATGGTACTATAGCTGAGCCCTTCATCATAGTGGAGGCCCGCCAGGAATTCCAGGACGTCAGGTATTGTGGCAGAATCATAGGTAACACTCTTCCTTAAACAGAATAGTTCCCATTTCCTGATCTGGGTCAGGTACTGCCGCCTTGTAGATGCTCTGCATGATGCAGCGATTAAATCCATGGCCCTCGGTGAGATCCCCGTGTTCAGCAAAGGCCTTTTCAGAACCTGCAGACCAACAGGTTTAAATAGGCGTGGCACGGATGCGGCTCGCCAGTGACGGGATTAGTAACCAATTGTGGGTTGTTTCCTATTCGCACCCACGGGCGCTTCAGCATCTGAGAGACCACCGGGTACCACGGTTGTGTCGGCCAGTCGGGTATTACCAGAATGCCTGATGCAGAGTCTAATTTAATCTTCTGTAATACCCGACTGATGAGGCAGAATGGGGGAAAAGCGTAGCAACACCATTTCCCCCAGTGGAGCGAAAAAGCATCCAAAGCCACTGCCCCAGGATCTGGTTCCCACGATACATATGTTGGTATCTGATGGTTCAGTCTAGACGCAAATAGGTCAATATCTGGCATACCAAATTTTGTCACAATTTCAGCAAACACAAGGGGATTCAGCATCCACTCAATGTTATCATTAAAAACTCGTGACCTGGTGTCCGCCACCGTATTGAGTATCCCCGGAAGGTACGTTGCTGATATCCAAATACCCCTTTTGATGCACCAGAGCCAAATTGTATTTGCCAAATCATTACAAGATACTGACCTGATACCACCCATATGATTTATATAGGCTACCACCGTGGTGTTATCGATTTGAAGGCGGACATGTGCATGACGCAAATTACTGCAATATGCCCGCAGTCCATGAAAGACCCCCAGCATTTCCAAATAATTAATGCCTTGCACTTGGAGAAGCGTGAACTCATGAGCGTCCCATCTGCCACCACAGCTGGTTACAGTGTCAGTTGCCCCCCAGCCTTGTGCACTCGCATCAGTTTGCAACAGAACCGTGGGATTCGGGAGAATGATGGGTTTGGAACTTACTCCAATATTATGAACCCACCATTCCAGCTCAGTTTGCTCCCCTATGCCTAAGCGCATAGGTCTGTCAAAATGTCCGGTATTCAATTTTAACGCCAGAATTTTACTTTTTTGTAAGTTTTGGTAATGCAACGGACCATAGTTTACGGCCGGGAATGTGGCAACCAGCTTGCCAATTACCTTAGCAACCTGCCGAATGGTTGGCCTGTTGTTGTCAAGTAAACTGATGCATGCTTGTTGAACGTCCACCACTTTGTCAACTGGGACCGTGATTTCCATCTGGTTAGTGTCTATAGTGAACCCCAAATAGTCCATGACCTGCGAAGGGTTGAGCTTGGATTTGTCTGGATGGATTACAAACCCCATTCTTTGAAACAAAGATATAGCGGCCGAGACTGCCAACTGGGCGTGCTCTAGGGTTTTCCCTGCTATGAAAATGTCATCTAAATATGCCATTATAATATGGTTTTGTTTCCTGAGATGTGCCAATAAAGGTTTGACAATTTTAGTAAATAGTCTCGGCGCTGTTGTAATCCCATTAGGCAAAGCCATATATTGCCATAATTGACCTTCCCAGACAAATTTCAAGAACCTTCGATGTTGTTTAGCAATAGGGACTGTATAGTACGCATCCTTCAGGTCAATGCAAGCCATAAAGTACCCATGACTAACCAACTGCTTGGCCGTCTCAAATGTCTCCATCTTAAAATGGGTATATTGTACGAAAGCATTCAACTGGGTTAAGTCGATGATAATCCGACAGCCTCCATCCTTCTTAACCCTAGTAAAGATGTTGGAAACAAACTCCAATGGCTCGTGCATCGTTTTTTGTATCACCCCTTTCTTTTCTAATCGTAGTATTTCAACATGAGCCCGCTCCTTCTCTGACTGAGAGAGTGCAAATCTGCGACTAGGCTCATGTTGCGAAGGGGGATCTCTGCCATTAATAAACTCTATCTCATAACCCTGAATGCTTTGTAAAATAAAAGGATCCGTAGTTAGGGTATCCCAAGCAGACCGGAAACCCCGAAGCCGTCCCCCCACCGGTGAGGTTACTAAAGCTACGTTGTGGACGGACCCAAGCCCCCTTACCTCCAAGGTTAGCGCCGGGGTCTGGACTGTGGTGTCTTCGCTCCTCGTGTGGCGCGGCCCTGTTGCCGCATCTTCCAAGCTGGCTTGGGCTGGCCTTGGAATAAAAAAGGCCTCTGCTGTTGGGCCCCCGCCGAGGAATATGTTTGGGAATATGTTCTGGGGCCTTGGTCCACCGATGTGTGGGGCCTGAACGAGGAACGTGGCTGCTGCCTGGTGTAACCGGGAGTTTTGGATGAATAAGACTGTCTCATCATCCCCACAGTCTTGGCTTCCTCGTCCAGTTCCTTTACGCGTTTAGGCAGGTCTTCCCCAAACAACTGCCTTGGTGGTGGTGGTGCGGTGGAGGTGCTGCATAATCCCGCAAATTTGGGATTCAAATTTGGCCGGATGGAGCTCTTCCTGAAACAGTTTATCTCAAACTGTGTGGTGCACAGAAGTGCTAGCGCATCCTGCTGCTCCTCGGACACATTCGTGGCATCCAGCGACCGAGCAAAAGCCGTGATACCTGCTGTCAGCAGCTTTAAGATTTTCTGGAGCTTGCCCTCCTTGACCCTTGTGTTCGCCGACATGTTCCCCCATATTGCTGCATTCACTTTCGGTACGTTGAGGGAGTTACAGTTTGCTGGTGCCTTATACTTCCCCACTGTTTCCGAGAGCACGGTATCCTGGAGCTGGTGCGTAGTCAGGAAATCGATTGACGCCGCTATTTTGGGATGTAGCGGTCCTCCTGCCGTCGCAGGTGACCCAAATTTCGATACCGCCTCCAACATTTCCTGTGGGTTCTGGACCTCTTCTCCCTCCTCAGGCTCACCCATACTTCCTTGCTGGCTCTCAAGCGACGGGGAGATAGAAGGTGGCGGCTGCATGTAGCTCCCAGACCTCTGGGATTCCCGTTCCTGACGCTCCAGGTCCCGCTGATATAGCACCTCCACCATATGCTCCAACCGGCCGATACGACCGTCACCGCTGTACGCGGGCCACTGGTCGTCTTCCCCAGCCTCTCCAGAGGAACCGGGGCTTCCAGCAGTTGTCAACACCCCCACGGAATGTACTGCCGGGAAGTCGCCAGCTCCCACTCCAGCGGGGCTGTGCGACTCCCACACGGACACACCGCTGGTCCGCCGTCGTTTGGACAGCAGCGGCCCCTCTGTCTGATGGGAGGGAAGAGGGCTAGAGTCAGTACTTGCACCAGAAACTGGACTCTCTGATGTCCGTGCGGGCTTACCACCACAGCGTTCCACATATAAACGGGACTGTGGCGGCGCATGGTCTGCTTTACCCGCCTCAGCAGGGGCGCTGGACCGTACTTTGCTGCCACCGGCCCGCACTACGGCAGCCTGTTCCGGTGGTGTGCCGGTACATCCTGCCCCCACAGGGATCCTCGGCACGCCAGCATTGCCACTGGTCTGCTTCCTTGCAGGTTTCCCCAGTGGCTTGTCCCTGCCTGCCGTACCGACAAGGCTGGACTTTAGCGAGGCTTCCCCCCTGTTCTGCCCGCGAGGGACCTTTAAAGGGGGGGATGCACTCGCGGACACGCTTGCTCCAAGAGCCCCACGTGCCTTACCTCCAGCCCTGGTCTTGGGCACTGGAGTTCTAGAGTCAGGGTCTCCCAGCCCCTGCTCCTGCGCGGACACCCTCTTCTTGGCCAGAGGGGTTGTGCCGGGTCTGGTCAGCTGCTCAGAGCTCCCCGACTGCCGCGACTTTTTCCTCGGTGGTGTCTCAGCTGCTCCCGATGTAGCGGGCAGCTCCGAGGACTTCACTCGCTGAACGCGACTCCCACTCCTTCCTCCTTCCATGGTTCTGAAAAAAACACACAGACCACACAAAAACGGTAAACCAGCTCAAGGTTAACTTACCTGCAGCTGCTTACCTTTTTGAAGGAGCCGGTTGAGGGAGCGCACTCCCCCCCCCAGCTGCCGTGAGCAAATGCGCGCGACGATATGCCGCGCATGCGTGTTGGCGGGGTCTTCACGAAGTCACTCACGTGACTCCGAAGTAAAATTGAATCATTGAACTGTTTCTACAATACAGACTTGATTTCCCTCTTCTCCCAACACTTTAAACAAAGTAAATTCACTCTACAATGGCACCTGGCCTCCAAGCCATGCAATATGATTTAATTTACATTCACAATAAATAATGTCGAGTTTTGCAAAACTTTCTCTCCGCAAGCGTTTTATACAGTCTACATATATACTATTCAAGCACCCTGAGACTATTCATCTTTTCACTTGCTCACTTCAACATGTAATTAATTTAAATTTGCCAACAAGTTCTTTTTCACAATCTTATTGTGAAGGAACCTTCATTCCATTCTACTTGATACTAGTTCCATCCGTCCGTATGATTTTACAATTTTGCTCTTCTTATCACTTATCATTAGTTATTTTCCAAATGGTCTGCCTCAGCATTCCATCATCAGCAAATTTCATTAACTGAGTGTTGGGAGTATACAGGTTTTAAATCACTTGCCATCACTCCTTGCAACAGGGTATCATTTATGGTTCATTGTGGTAGATTCCTAGATTTCATTTGTCAGGAAGAGTAATGCAGCTGCAGCTTTATCTTACACAGAAAATGGTAATGAGTCTGGAATCCACTTTAATTGGTTTATCAGTATCTGAAGCTACACCTTGCTGTGGACTATTTGTATGTTCTTGGAAAGAATCCAACGAGCTTAAAGACTGACTCAGCTCATTTCAGAAAATGTGGATCAGTCGGTAAAACAACTCTTGGTTCCAATTTTTCAGTCTCTGATTCTGAGCTTTAAGTCAGGCTTTCTTGCTCATCCAAGAGTTTTCCTTTAGCTTTGTTCTTCACAAGTTGTGCCGTATAGATGATTCAGTTTCAGAACATGCAAACACAAAGATGGAGTTTGTCAGGTGATAGCTGAGGCAGGCACTACAGTATAATAACATTTGGTTTAGTTTATCTGTTTATAGTCATGTGTACCGAGGTACGGTGAAAAGCTTTTGTTGTGTGCTAACCAGGCTGAAGTTTCTGCTTCCATGCTGTTCTTTTCATTCATTCAAGTTAGAAATTGAAAAACATTCAGAAATGGATGGTAAATTGGTAAGGGACATGAATCAGTTTCATCTGGGGCCATGGGGATGGAAACTTTCTAAATGTGAAAGAAGTAATGGATTGTGCAAGTTAAATTGTTAATCCCCCACCTTACCATGGTCAACCAAAAAACTGTGTAGTTACGGCAGTCACATGGGAAGCTCGAATCTCCCCGTGCAATCTACTGTCATGGACATTTAAAGCGGAAATTCTCAATGGGATTTCCTGTTAAAAGTAATGGAGCTGAATTTTTTCTGATAGTATACTTGGAGAGGAAGATTTACCACCGGACAGGCATTCTCTTTAGAATTTAGGATTTACTTAGAGATACAACATGGAAACAGGCCCTTCAGCCTGTTTCTTCGCGTGGCCCCTGTGGCCCCTTCACGTCCGCGCCGACCTGCGGTCACACCGTACACTAGCACTTTCTTACACACTAGGGCCAATTTACAATTTTTGCAGACGGAAATTAACCTACAAACTTGTACGTCTTTGGAGTATGGGAGGAAACCGGAGCACCCGGGGAAACTGAGAACGTACAAACTCCATACAGACAGCACCCATAGTAATGATCTAACCCGGGTGTCTGGTGCTGTAAGGCAGCAACTCTATCGCTGCACCACTTCTCTGCTGCAGAAGACTTTTGTCTGATAAAATGTCAACAGCTTCAAACTTGTGATCATTCATATCTCTGAAAATCTGTCCTGGACCCAGCTCATTGATAACAAAGAAATCACAAAGAAAGCACTTCAACGCCTCCTCCTTCCGAAGAAGATTGAGGAGATTCAGTATGTTGCTGAATACTCTTTCGAACGTCTACCAAGGTACGGTTGACAGCATATTGACTGGTTACTTCATCACCTGGTTTGAGTAACTCAAATGCCCAGGAACTAACAAGGCTACAGAGAATGGTTGGTCCATCACAGATTAGTTTACAGACAGCAGCCATAGTGAGGATCAATCCCGGGTCTCTGGTACTGTAAGGCAGCAACTCTACCGCTATGCCGCCGTGCCGTCTAAATGCTGACCTCCCCACTATCAATACCAGGCACTGTCTCAAAAACTCAGCCAATATTATCTTAGATGCAGAGTACCCTGACCACACCCTCATTTTGTTATTACCATCGGGAAAAAGTTGCAGGAGCCTGAAAACAGTGGCCATCAGATTGAAGAACAGCTTCATCCCAGCTATTATCAGACTGTGAACAACACTAACTTCTACCTCAACAACTACGATCTTCTATGGACTGTATTTCTGGTTGCACTGTGGACTTTGGTTTAGTACTATTATGTTTACCTGCCTGTTTTTGGCCCAGATCTCTCTAAACCTTTCCTATCCATGTAACTGTATAACGTTTCTTAAATGTTGTGATAGTAGCAACATCGACGCAGCGGCAGCAGAGTCAGGGTGGCAGCCGGACATCACGAACCATCGCAGTGAGCACTGGCTCACCCCAAGGCTGTGTCCTAAGCCCCCAGCTGTTC
Source organism: Raja brachyura (assembly GCA_963514005.1). The sequence goes on from OY740788.1 coordinate 58,790,867, forward strand.
AGTCTGCTTACTCATGACTGCACAGCCAGACTCAGCAATAATTATATCAATAAGTTCGCTGATGACACAACAGTGGTGGGTCTCATCAGTGACAACAATGAGTCGGCATACAGGATGGAGGTGGAGCTGCTTATAGAGTGGTGCTGATCTCACAACCTCACCCTCAATGTGGAAAAGACAAAGGTGATGGTGATCGATTTTAGGAGGGCAGGCAAACACCATCATACTGATGGTGCTGCTGTGGAGCATATTGATGGTGCTGCTGTGGAGAGGGTCAGCAGTGTCATGTTCCTGGGATCTAGTCATCAAAAGAGCACAGCAGTGGCTCCACCCCCTCCAGAGACTAAGAAAAGCAGGTCTCCCCACTGTTTACCTAACGACCTTCTTCAGGGGCACCATCGAGAGCACACTTACCTACGGCATCACTTCCTGGTTTGGGAGCTGCAAGGCTTACGAACAGGGACAGCTAAACAGGATAGTGAAGACAGCCAGTAGGATCATTGGTGCTCCACTCCCTTTCCTGTTGGAGATCTATCAGAAGCGCAGCATCCGCAGAGCTATCTCCATTATTAAGGACCCCTATCACCCATCACACCACATCTTCTCCATTCTGCCATCTGGGAAGAGGTACAGGAGTATCTGCTGCAGAACCAGCAGGATGCTACACAGCTTCTTCCCACAGGCAATAAGACTGTTTAACGGACTGTGTCCCCTCCCCATTCATCATACACCCACACATCTAACCTCACCCAAACTTTGACAGCTAGACACCTGTCAAGGTAAAGTCACTGTTCGGTCTGAATGTCTGTTTTTCGCACAATTTTATGTCTATTTTATATATGTTAATTTTAAAGTTGCATGTATTTATTCTGTTTTTATTAACGGACAGGAACTGATGAGAAACAATTTTTAGTTTCTTCTGTGTATGTAAGTATGTGTATGTAAAGGAAATACTGAAAACTGAGTACCTGCCTCAACTACCTCCTCTGGCAGCTCGTTCCATACGCCCACCACCCTTTGTATGAAAATGTTACCCCTCAGGTTACTATTAAATGTTTCCCTCCCTTAAATCTATGTCCTCTAATTCTCGATTCCTCCACTCCGGACATGCAACTCTGTGCCTTTACCCAATCTATTCCTCTCATGATTTTGTACAACTCTATAAACCCCCCCCCCTCCCCCACCCCCACCCCACCCCACCATCCTTCTGCGCTCCATCCTTGTAAATCTTCTCTGCGCCCTTTCCAGCTTGACAACATCCCTCCTATAACATGGTGCCCAAAACTAAACGCAATACTCTAAATGTGACCTGATCAACATCTTATAGCCCCTGTCCCACTTAGTAAAGCTGAACGGAAACCTCTGGTGACCTTGCCCATGACCCAAGGTTTCCATGAGATCACTGGAGGTTTTGGTCACTCGCCTGGAAAGCCTTGAGCTGAATCGACCGAAGCGTGAGCTGCATCTACCGACCGCTGCATCTACTGACCGCATCTACCGACCTCAGAAGGGGTGAGAAGGGGAGAGAAGGAGAGAGAAGCAGAGAGAGGGGAGAGAGAAGGGGAGAGAGAAGGGGGGGGGGGGGGGGAAGAAGGAGTGGAGACAGTTTTAAGAAGTTTAATAACGTTTAGCGGACATTTTACCTTCTGGTGGGTCTTCTAGGTCGTGAAACACCAATGAGCCAACCAAAATGGCCGGTCAGCGAAGGAGATTGCCTTCGACTGCCTGTAAGTAAATAGCGACCCCATTCCACTGGCTTAGACCAAAAGGCAACCTATTTTTAGTCGAGGCCGGTTTTGATCACGTTGAAACAATCAAAGCAACCTAGAAGAAGCCTCTACCATGCGCAAACCACTTTCGACCATTCGGGAGAAGTGACCAAAACCTCCGGCGACCTCATGGAAACCTTGGGTCGCGGGCAAGGTCACCAGGGGCTTCCGTTCAGGTTTCCTAAGTGGGAACTGCAACATGACCTCCCAACTTCTATACTAAGTATACCGAAGATAGACACAAAATGCTGGAATGTGTAGGAAGGAAACACAGATGCTGGTATACTCAGTACTCTGACTGGTGAAGGTGCCAAAAGCCCTTTTGACCTATCAACTAGGTAGCCTATCTACCTGTGATGCCACTTTCAAGAAACTTTCAAGTTTGCATTTCTACAGTCTGAAAAAATGGACAAAGAAGAATGTAATATATGCTGTCCTTTAGTTCACTTTGGTCAGTGCTTGTCTATCAGCTGTGACTAGCAGCTGTAGCTGATAATCTCGTGTTGCATCTTCCATGTACCAGTCAACACCAATATAAATGAGACTCATGGTACTATCACTGTTCCGACAGAAAAGCCAATCGATGTTCAACAGATCTGCTGATAGAAAGCGCTCTGATGGGATTCTGCCAACATAAAATAACCTGCATCATTTTCTGCAAACCTCGCTTTGGCTTATCAAGTGCTTCCATTCTTTTTTGAAAATATATTTAACAAAGTTTCATACACATAGAGTCATAAAGCTATACAGCATAGAAACATGCCCTTTGGCCCAACTGGTGCAAGCCGACCAAGCTACCTAAATGAGGTAGTTCCACTTGCTTGTACCTTCAAATCTTGCTCCCTCAAAATCTTTTCTTTCCTTGCACCTAGCCAAACTTTAGACTTTACAGGTACAGCATGGAAACAGGCCCTTTGGCCCACCGAGGCCGGGCCAAGCAGTGACCATTAGCACTATCCTATAGGCTAAGGATAATTTACAATTTTTAACAAAAAACCTACAAACCTGTATGTCTTTGAAATGTGGAAACCGGAGCACCCAGAGGAAATCAATTCGGTCAAAGGGAAAATGTACAAACAACGTACAGAAACCACCCATGGTCAGGAAGGAAACCCGGGTGTCTGGTGCTGTAAGGCAGCAACTCTACTGCTGCGTCATTGCCCTGCCCAAATCTTGCCTTACCGTGCGCCTGGCCCATTTCCCTCTAAATCTATCCTTGCCATGTTCCATATTCCAAGTGTCTTTATGTGTGGTAATTATACCCACACCATCACTCCTCTGGGAGCCCATTCCATGTACACACCACTCTACGTGTGAAAACATACCCCTCAGTTTTCTTTTAAACATTTCCCCTCTCACCTTCAACCTATGCCTCTAGGTTTTAGTCTCTCCTATCCCGGGCTATTCACCTTATTTATTATGTATCTGTACACTGCGGATGGCTCAATTGTAATCATGTATAGGCTTTCCGCTGACTGGTCGGCACATAACAAAAGCTTTTCACTGCACCTCAATACACCTGCCTCGCTAACCGTTTGCCTGTCCTTTCCTTCTTTGTGTTTTAATTGTATGTGTTAAATGTATGTTTTTAGTGTTCTTTGGCTTGTTTTATGTGGGGGGGGGGGGGAGGTTGGGAGAAACTTTTTCTAATCTCTTATCTCGACAGAGATGCGATTTTTTTCCATATCGTATCTCCGTCCACACTGTGGCCCAACATCGAGGAGTTGGCGGCCTTTGCTGGAGACCGATTTTGAGAGCTCCACTGCGGTCGCCTGCGGACTTACCATTGCAGAGCCGGCGATCCCTTTGCCGGGGGTCGACCTCGGAGCTCCAACCGTGGGTGCTTGCGGAGTTAACATCACGGAGTCCGCGGTCTCTGGTCAGAGACCGGCTTCAAGAACTCCAAGCCATGGGAGTCTCGATCACTCCGACGGATGAATAAAGAGGAAGAAGATTGGACTTTTTAACCTTCCATCACAGTGAGGAATGTGGGGAATCCGCTGTGGTGGATGTTTATGTTAACTTTTATGTAGTTGTGTGTCTTGTTGCTTTTTGTTTTCGTATGGCTGTATGGTAATTCGTATATCACGGTACCATAATTGGTACATGTGACAATAAAATACCTTTGAAACCTGACAATAAACTAAACTAAATAAACTTGAGTTTACTTTACTTGTCAGGTGTACCGAGGTGAAGTGAAAAGCTTTTATTGCATGCTAACCAGTCAGCAGAAAGATGGTACAATGGACCCAATCAGTTCCCCTCTACGGACAACCTCGTCTGCCTGGCAGAACCTGAGAAAAAGAGAGATGCTGCCTGACCCGCTGTGTTACTCTAGCATTTGTGTCTATTGCCCGACCCGCTGAGTTACTCCAGCATTTTGTGTCTACTGCCTGACTCGCTGAGTTACTCCAGCATTTTGTGTCGATCTTCGGTGTAAACGGGCCAAAATTGGGCTCCATATCTGAGGAATTATGTGCTGGCTCTGGAGAGGGTTCAGAGGAGGTTTACAAGAATGACCCCAGGAATGAGTGGGTTAGCTTATGATGTTTGATAGCACTAGGCCTGTGCTCGTTGGAGTTTAGAAGGTTGAGGGGGGAACCTTATTGAAACTTACAGAATAATGAAAGGTAGAGAATGGATGTGGAAAGGATGTTTCCACTGGTGGGAGAGTCTAGGACCAGAGGTCATAGCCTCAGTATTAAAGGGCGCTCTTTTAGAAAGGAGATGAGGAGGGTAGTTAATCTGTGGAACTGAGTGCCACAGAGGGCTGTGGAGGCTATGTCAATGGATATTTTTAAGACAGAGATAGGCACATTCTTGATTAGAATGGGTGTCAAGGGTTTTGGGGAGAAGGCAGGAAAATGACATTAGGAGGCAGTCTGAAGAGGGTCTCGACCCGAAACGTCACCTATTCCTTCGCTCCATAGATCCTGCCTCACCCGCTGAGTTTCTCCAGCATTTTTGTCTACCTTAGGAGGCAGAGATCAGCCATGATTGAATGGAGGAGTTGAGTCGATGGCCTAATTCTACTCCTATATCTTGTGAACTTGTGAAACCAGCATCTGCAGTTCTTTCCTACACATAAATAAACTTTATTATAGACCTCAACTTCTGTTCCTTCCACCCCACCACATTCCCTATGTTACTCAGTTGAGCCCAGTACTGGCTGAAATTTCACAGGTCCTGCTATGGTTTGTGATTCTGCACATTAATAACACTGCCATTATTTCCCATGCATGTTTGGCAAACCTGCCAATTTTTAATGGGATTCTGCTAAATCATTGTTGTAAGATACTGAACAAAGGTGATGATCCAAAGCCAGGTGAAGAAAGTTTCCACAGATTGCTCCCATTTGTACCGAAAGATCACTGATGAGTGCCTGTTGATAATCTCAAGTTACAGTATTTAATATTTCAAGATGATTTCTGTGGATTTGTACATGACTAACTTACCATCAAATTTATTAAGCTCCTTTTAACTATCTACATATTGGCAGGCACGTTGCTGCGACGTGTGATTTTATGATAAAAATCTGTCAGGTGAAGAAGTTTGTGGAATGGCTAAACATTCCCCACCCATTTTCTTCCCTTACCCACTCCTTCCCGTTCCCTTCCATCTGTATTCCTTCCTATTGGTTCACATTTTGTGCCTCTTCTATCCTTTATCTCCTTACCTCACACATTCTGTCTTTTCATCTCAGGCCTTTGTTCAACCATCTGCTCTATCAACCCTCCCCCCCCCCCCCCTCCCCCCCCCCCCCTCCCCCCCCCCTCCCCCCCCCCCTCCCCCCCCCTCACCCCCCCCCTCCCCCCCCCTCCCCCCCCTCCCCCCCCTCCCCCCCCTCCCCCCCCCTCCCCACCCCTCCCCCCCCCTCCCCCCCCCTCCCCCCCCCCTCCGCTCTCCCCCCCCCCCCCCCCCGCCCCACAGCCTGTATCCACCTATCATTTAAGATAGACACAAAATGCTGGAGCAACTCAGTGGGTCAGGCAGCATCTCTGGAGATAAGGAATAGGTGACGCTTCGGATTGAAGACCCTTCTTCACCCGGCAGGGGGTGGGGGCTGCCGAGAACAAAGAGATACCAACAAGACACTGAAGGGCCTGTCGCACTTTCACGACCTAATTCGCGACCTCTAACGACCTAAAAAAAAATCAAGGTCACGGTAACCTACGACCTCCTATGACCTTCCACGACAATGTCTATGGCCTCCTACGACCATGTTGAAGACCTCCCACGACTATGAAGAAGACCTCCTTCGACCTCCTTCGACTATGTTGAAGACTGGCTTCAACCATGTACGCTTTACTGCTGTTTGCAGTAGCCCTTTTGCTTCAGCAGCCTTTTAAGAAAGGCAGAAGGGGAAGAGCAAGGCTGAAGAGAAGCACAAGAAGAGGTCTCAATGGGTGAATGGAGATGATGTGATGGACTGTCCAGTGCACCAGATGACTGGAAGAGAGTGGCGCTGGGCTTTGACAAAAGATGGAACATGTGGGGCAGTGGATGGCAAGCATTCCATTCTTGCCCCTGTCCCTGTACCCCTCATTTTATTTTTCGTACAGGATGGCATTCTGCTGGCACCATTCCTCAAGGTCCCCCTCCTGCTGCCAGGTGAAGGTGTAGGGCATAGCCTTCCTCCAGCCCTCCCGCGCCACCAATGGGGCATCTGCCTCTGATGCTGTGTCAGACACAGGAGAAAGGGCTGCTTTGCTGCCTTCAAATGAGGCAGTGAATGATGGGGTGGTGGTGGGGACATAAACTACCACCCTGGTCTCCTCCTCCAGGGGTCTCTCATGCAGGGCTACCTCCCCATGCACTATCACCTCCTGTGGCATCAACTCCTGCCACTCCTCCTCTTGGGTGGGCAACACCTGCATGGCCATTTTTTTTTAGGGTTGTGCCCTCCCCCTGCGCTGCTGCCTTTTTGATGCCATCTCTAAAACACAAGTCTCCTCCAAAAAACTCTCCAGCTATGAATGAACATGCCTTGGAGTGACAGGGCTGACGTTCTGTTGTTTAAATAATCTTTTTTTTCTACTGACCTTTTTATTACCCCGGAGTTATTACCTTCGACTGCCTGCGACCACCAGCGACCACCTACGACTAGCATCACAACCTACTACGACCTACCTACGATCTACCTATGAGTAAAAAGTATCGATTTTTTCCATGATGACCTTTTTTTACTCGTGGAAATTTTTTATCTGGCTGGTAAAAACGCCGGGACCTACTTGATGCCACGAGTACACGCAGACCACTCACGAGCATGAGGAAGACCTCCTACGACCTCGTGGTGACCATGCTGCGAGTATGAGTCAAGGGCAAACTCGGCAGAGGTCGTGAATTAGGTCCTGAAAGGGGCTTAATGAATACTTCTATTACTTTGTCGGTGACAGAAATGTAGAGACTCTTTGGTGGTGTATTTTGTGTATTGTATGCAAAAACAACAAATTTCACTGTGCCTGAGGACAAGTAAAAATAAAGTATAATTGAATTCATTGAATAATGACAGAAGGAAAACTGGAAGTCTGAAATAAGTACAGAAAATGCTGCAAACTTTCAGCAGATCGGGCAATATCTGTGGAAAGAGAAACAGAGGGTGGAAAGAGGAAAGAGAACAGTGAATATTTCAGGTTAAAGCCGTGAAAGTGACATAAAACATGCACCATTTAGTTTAGTTTATTCTAAGTAAACAGAGGGACAGTGAAAAGCTCTTATTGTGTGCTATCCAGTAAACGGAAAGACTACACGTGATTACTATCAAGCAGTCCACAGTGTACAGATACAGGGCATAGTGCAAATGGTGCCATTTTGGAGCGGAACATGGTAGTTTATTTTTGATTGAAAGATGCAGACTGAAACAGGTCTTTGACCATCTGAGTCCACACTGACCTTAGATCACCTGTTCACACTTGTTCTTTGTTATCACACTTTCTCGTGCATTCCCTACATTGGGGGCAATTTACAGAGGGCCAATCAACCTTCAAACCTTTAGGATGTCGGGAGCATCTGGAGGAAACCCACGCGATCACAGTGAGAACGTGCAAACTCCACACAGACAGCACCCAAGGTCAAGATCGAACCCGGGTCTCAGGCACTGCGAGGCAGCAGCTCTATCAGCTGCGCTGTGGGTATCCAGTTGATGTTACGATGTTATGAGTCTGAAGAAAATTTGCAACTCGAAACGTCACCTTTTCTTTTTCTCCAGAGATGCTGCCTGACCCGCTGAGTTACTCCAGCATTTTATGTCTATCTTTGATGTTATGATGTAGCTATATAAGTATGTTGCAAGGGTTTCTGAGGAGAAAGACAAAATGGTCGGGAATTATTGATATTTATTATTGTAGAATTTTGTGGCACATGCATCCTTTCACTCAATTATCTCTGGTGGATTCTTGCTGCATCAATTCAAAGTGAACTCCCTGCCTTTCTCTCTTCTGCATCTTCTGCTTCAAATATTCATCCACTGGCCTTGATTGAAATAATGGCAACTGACCCAAGAACTCCCGATGGCAAAGTTTCCATGCTCCAGCAACTCTGAAACATGAAATATCTTCTAATCTCTATCCTCAATCTTACTGAAAAATTTAAACTGAAGGTCCTCATTACTGGTTTTCCAAGCAAGAGAAAATGCTTTCACTAGTCACTTTATTAAAATGCTTTATAATTTATAACACATCTTATTCGCAGTTGCTGAGTGAGCAGAAAATGCCCTAGTACGATCTCTTCTCAAAACCTTTTTAGAAACATAGAAACATAGAAATTAGGTGCAGGAGTAGGCCATTCGGCCCTTCGAGCCTGCACCGCCATTCAATATGATCATGGCTGATCATCCAACTCAGTATCCCGTACCTGCCTTCTCTCCATACCCTCTGATCCCCTTAGCCACAAGGGCCACATATAACTCCCTCTTAAATATAGCCAATGAACTGGCCTCAACTACCCTCTGTGGCAGAGAGTTCCAGAGACCCACCACTCTTGTGTGTGAAAAAAGTCCTTTTCATCGCGGTCCTAAAGGATTTCCCCCTTATCCTTAAGCTGTGACCCCTTGTCCTGGACCTCCCCAACATCGGGAACAATCTTCCTGCATCTAGCCTGTCCAACCCCTTAAGAATTTTGTAAGTTTCTATAAGATTCCCTCTCAATCTCCTAAATCTAGAGAGTATAAACCGAGTCTATCCAGTCTTTCTTCATAAGACAGTCCTAACATCCCAGGAATCAGTCTGGTGAACCTTCTCTGCACTATGGCAATAATGTCCTTCCTCAGATTTGGAGACCAGAACTTCTACCGATGAATTTTCAATTCAATCTTTAATTGTCATTGTGCAGTGTACAGTACAGAGACAACGAAATGCAGTTAGCATCTCCCCAGAAGAGCGAACTTAGAATAATGAACGGTAAAATATATATATGTACAAACAGTATCAGTAGTGCAATTATACTTGGGGAAAGAGTGTCCGGGGGGGTGACTGGCAATCACCGAGGTGCAGAGTTAAGTATTGTAACAGCTGCAGGGAAGAAGCTGTTCCTGAACCTGCTGGTCTGGCAACGGAGGGACCTGTAGCGCCTCCCGGATGGGAGGAGGGTAAAGAGTCTGTGGCTGGGGTGAGACCAGTCCTTGACGATGCCGCGCGCCCTTCGCAGATATCACTCGCTTTGGACAGACTCAATGGAGGGGAGTGAGGAACCGGTGATGCATTGGGCAGTTTTCACCACCCTCTGCAGTGCTTTCCGGTCGGAGACAGAGCAGTTGCCATACCATACTGTGATACAGTTGGTAAGGATGCTCTCGATGGTGCAGCGGTAGAAGTTCACCAGAATCTGAGGAGACAGATGGACCTTCTTTAGTCTCCTCAGGAAGAAGAGACGCTGGTGAGCCTTCTTGACCAGTGTTGAGGTATTGTGGGTCCAAGAGAGGTCATCAGAGATGTTGACCCCCAGAAACCTGAAGCTGGAAACACATTCCACCACCGTCCGGTTAATATGGATGGGGGTGTGCGTGCATCCCCTAGACCTTCTATAGTCCACAATGAGCTCCTTGGTCTTAGAAACATAGAAACATAGAAAAATAGGTGCAGGAGTAGGCCATTCGGCCCTTCGAGCCTGCACCACCATTCAATGTGATCATGGCTGATCATCCAACTCAGTATCCCGTACCTGCCTTCTCTCTATACCCCCTGATCCCTTTAGCCACAAGTGCCACATCTAACGCCCTCTTAAATATAGCCAATGAACTGGCCTCAACTACCTTCTGTGGCAGAGAATTCCAGAGACTCACCACTCTCTGTGTAAAGAATGTTTTCCTCATCTCGGTCCTAAAGGAATTCCCCCTTATCCTTAGACTGTGACCTCTTGTTCTGGACTCCCCCAACATCGGGAACAATCTTCCAGCATCTAGCTTGTCCAACCCCTTAAGAATTTTGTAAGTTTCTATAGGATCCCCCCTCAACCTTCTAAATTCCAGCGAGTTTTCTTGGAGTTAAGGGCCAGGTTGTTGTCAGCGCACCATGCTGCTAGGAGCTGAACCTATAGGCCGACTCATCGTTGTCGCTGATGAGGCCAATTACCGTTGTATCATCTGCATACTTGATGATGGTGTTAGGTAATTGACAAACATGTGTGGGAGAAAACATTTTGCAGGTGTATAAGGAAATGAGGTGGAATGGAACTAATGGAATTGTTCACCTGAAAGATACATGGAATTGTTAAACTAAATTCCTCCATTATATCATGAAATAAGAAGAAGCGGTACTTGTTAATCATTCTAAGCAACATAAAATGGGGAGCCAATTTGTTATTATCCAATCTGTGCTGTTGCACAAAGTCAGAAATTGCTCCCAATGCGCCTCACAACTTACCCTGCAAGATTCCATATGTTCCACAGAAGAGATGAACTTATGAGTGAGAAGGTAAATGATGTTTAATGGAAAGTTTACACAAAGTTAAATCAGCGGACAGTCAAGACAATGAAATGGAGGAGATTTTGTTACACAATGAAAAGCTTATGTGCAACTCCAGTGGAGTGAGTGCCTGCAAGAGACTAACATACAGTAATGCAAACGGTTCAGCCAATTTATTTTCATCCAACCTTTATACATGGCTCATTGATCTTTAATAGATATATATTTTTAGCCAGTACTGAGGATTGCAAAGTTAACAGTAGTTATCTTTGACTGATGAATGAGGGTGTGGGAAACCACTTGACTCTGGTAATCATAATTAATCAAGGGGCAGTAAAATAAAACTACTGGGCTAACATGTCAACGACCTGAACACGAACTACACTGTATAAAATATTCTGCTCTGATTTATTGACCTGGCTTTGCATAATATCAAGTTACAACACATGAAATCTAAATAAATAAAGAAAATAGAATCTGTAATTGGTTATTAGAGTCATAAGGGCCTGTCCCACTTGGCTGTAATTTGTGCCTCATTTACGCGTCATATGTAAAATAGGTTGACGCGTAATGAGGCGCGACGTCGCGCGCAAATCATGCGTCATCATGCGTCAGCACTGCTGTCTGGTGAACGTGACGTCATTATAATACCCTGCTTCCCTATTCAGCAACATGACCATCATGGAAGAACTACAGATTTTATTGCTACAGCAACAACAGAGGCGTCTGTTAGCAGCAGCCCTCATACATACAGATCAGCCAGGCAGGAGTACAACAAGAAAGGCTAGCAAGAAACCCAGGAAGAGGTCTGTGTGGATGAGGTTAGAGGGTACATGACGCGTAAAAGGCGGGCAGACTGCTTATGGGCGTCGCTTGGCGTTGCATGTTTACGGACGGTGATGTAATCATGCTTCACCACGTGATACAGCGCGTGACTCCAATGTGTCAGCGTGCATAGCCAATGCATCAGCTAGCGTACGCGATACATCATGCAGGTGGCGCGCCAGGATTTCGTTACGCTACGAAATCCTGGAGCGCCACGCAATATCGCGCGCCACTGCTTGCGATCCCATGCCTCACCATGCGCAATCCGTGCATCACCCACGCGCATCCCATGCGTCACAACGCGTTGACCTATTTTACATATGATGCGTAAATGAGGCGCAAATGACGCCCAAGTGGGACAGGCCCTATAGAGTCATAGTGTGAAAACAGGCCCTTCGCCCAACTTGCCCACACTGACCAACATGTCCCATCTACACTAGTCCCATTTGCCTCCTTTTGGCCCATATCCCACTAAACCCGTCCTATCCATGTACCCCCAGGACGGAGCCAGCTTTCCTGATGAGCTTGCAAATCCTATTGCCCTCTGTGGCCTTCGCCCTGCTGCCCTATATGGAGTTTCAATGGTTATGCCATATAGTGGAGCCAGAATGCAATAAAACAACATAATACTGTCAGGGAACAATTTAAAGCCTTGGAGATGATCTAGCAAGGAAAGGTGCCTTTTTATGGTTTTCAATAGGAACAACAAGGAAAAGGAAAGGGTGAAGAGGTCAGTCCAATCTGCAGGATCCAAGTCTTTATGAAAGGGGAGGTATAAAACAGAGAGGCTTGGGAGACAATCAAGTAGAGATTGTTGTGACTGATTTGTGGTGTTCAGTAATGTACCAAACACAATGTTAAACTGTAACTGCATGCTAGTTGTTAAAAATTATTTGCCATGTGTTAAATTTTATGTGAATGATTCGGTGTTTAGATTGTTTCAAGTGCAATCTCTTTCAGCTCTTGGAGGAGCACTTCACAATGGGTTTTGCTGCTTGTAGTGATGCGGCTGAAGCTAATGATTTAAGTGGGAGTGGAGGCCCAGCCTCCTCTAGGGCAGTGGACTGATCTACACTATCTATGCCTCATAATTTTATATAATTTTATATAATTTTATTAGGTCTCACTCAAGCTCTGGCTTTCTGGAGAAAACAATCCAAGTTTGTTCAACCTCCCCTTGCAGCGAATACCCCCTAATCCAGACAGCATTCTGGTAAACCTCTTCGGCACCCTCTCTAAAGCCTCTATTTCTTCTGCAAGTTTCAGCTCTCTACCAAGCTCCCATTAAAATTATCAGTATTATGATTGCCATCTCGCAAGCTCTTGAAATTTACCAAAAGTGTATGAGAACATTGCTGGTGTTTTGTGAATTATAAATCAGAGTTCTGGCTCAATAATCTGCAGACACAAGATGAAGTCTCCACAAAGCAGCTGGGAGATTTGAATTCAGTTCGGTAGATTGTCAAATGTAAAGAATCAGCAATGGGACTCGTGAAAGGATGACATTTTTGCAAAACATCTCCACCTGGTCTAAAATCTCCACCTGATCTGTTACACTGCTGTACAACAGAACTCCAAACAAAATATACACAACTATAGGATTTTTCTACGTTCAACAAACTTTTTGATACATTCTCACTAACAGAAAAAAATAGTTAATGATAAGAAACATCAAGGTAATAAATGAATACATTAGGATGGGAAGTCATTGAGGTACACACAATAAAAGCATCAAAGAGATAATGAGATCCTTTCTGGAGAGAAGAATTGAAGTATAATCTGGAAAGGCTTTTCTGTGCGGTTGATGAAATAATACAGGTCCACCACTAATTTAATCGCACCCTTGGTTCCGGAGCCTTTCTGGATTATCCGTTTTTCCAAACCAACAGAGGTAATGGCCTCTGAAAGGAATCCACAGGTACCTAAAAGCACCGCCTAGGCCCCCAGGGGCTATGATACCGGCCCGCAAAGTTGGGTTCGAAAGTTGGCTACCGGAATGGATCTGTTGGCTCCGGCTGGGCTGGAATTCCAGCGCCTCAACCACAGGGGGAAAATTTGACCCGCCGATCGGCGTGGGAGTCCTGAATATGTCGAGATCGGCTGCCTCACCTGGCCTAGGTTCCACATTTTGGCGGGGACTTCCGGAGGTGGGGGTGGGGGAGTACGCTCGTAATTTTGTCTGGATTAAAGGAGGTGCCGGACCATCAATTGCCAGAAGAATCGGTGGTGGATCTATAGTAAGTCACCAGCACCTGAGGCTTTTTCAGATCTTAACAATGGCCATATGTCCTTATAATATGCAAAAGGTAGCTGAATGACTACTTACATTAGGGCAGGCATCTTCTCCCTGCTGCCCAACCAGTATATAGAGAATAGTATCTTTCTCCAGGTGGAACGTGGCTTGTACTAACACACCATGAAACCTCCGAAAGTTGCTCTTTCCCCCTATGCCTCCAGCAGCTCCATAAGCGGATATCCTGCAAGTGGATGGGAAATAGTTGATTAAATATTGAGATTCTCAAGAGACAATGGGGCGGCACGGTGGCGCAGCTGGAGAGTTGTGCCTTGCAGAGATCTAGGTTCGATCCTGACTATGGGTGCTGTCTGTACGGAGTCTGTCCGTTCCCCCCAAGCCGGCGTGGGTTTTATCCGGATGCTCCGGTTACACCCCACACTCAAAGATATGCAGGTGTGTAGGTTAATTGGCTTTTGTAAAAATGATAAATTGGCACAAGTAGGATAGTAGGATAGTGCACGGGGATTGCTGGTCGATGCGGACTCGGTGGGGCTGAAGGGTCTGTTTCCGCACTGCATCTCTAAACTAAAAATAAAACCAAACCTATCAGTTCCCAACAGGTTAATATATTTAAAAATAATGGAAAATTTGATGTTTACACAATGACAGCATGGATTGGTTGGGGGTAGTGTTTAGTTTAGTTTGGAGATATAGTGAGTGCACCTAGTCCGTGCCAACCAGCGATCACCCGCACACTAGTTCTATCCTACACAATAGGAGCAATTTACAGAGGCCAATTAACCAGAAAAACTGAATGTCTTTGGTGTGTGGGAGGAAACTGGAGCACCAGGAGAAATCCCCCACGGACCCAGGGAGAACGTGCAAACTCCATACAGACAGCACCTGTAGTAACTATCAAACCTGGGTTTCGGGCGCTGTGAGACAGCAACTCTATCGCTGCGCCACAAAGGATGTGGTAGATTTGCAATAGAAAAATATGGAATGCGATGCTTTTTTGAAAGTTGTTAACTTTTCACCCAATGTAGGTTTAGTTTTCCAGATTTTTTGCCTTAAGGCTGGTTGCATTACAATGTTGGGTCTCTGTTGAATGGAAGCAGGCAGAGGAGGTCAAACCACAGTGGTGTGAGGGTTATCAGTAATTGGGTGGTGATTGTGCCTCGGCAGGGCCAGTCATCTCTTAGCACGCGGGGAGAGATTCCAATTAAATAGGTTTTGGAGGTTCATAAATTCACAAGTCATAGGAGCAGAATTAGGCCATTTGGCCCATCGAGTCTACTCCGCCATTCAATCATGGCTGTTCTATCTTTCCCTCTCAGTCCCATTCTCAGGCCTTCTCCCCATAACACCCTGTCAATCTCTGCCTTCAAAATACCCAATGACTTGGCCTCCACAGCAGTCTGTGGCAATGAATTCCACAGATTCACCACCCTCTGACTGACAAAATCCTCATCTACTTTCTGAAGGTATGTCCTTTCATTCTGATATTCCCTCTAGTTCTAGACTCTCCCACTGGTGGAAATATCTACTCTATCCAGGCCTTTCACTATTCGGTAAGTTTCAATGAGTAAGTCACCCCTCATTTTTATAAACTGTACAGAATACACATGTGTTCTGTAAAGACACAGATTAACCAGTTCTTCCTGTCTTCTTTATTCAATTGCATCCCTGAAATCAGGTAAACTAGCATCACAGTTGGGAAAATTAAGGCAAGCTTCATCCTTAGAAAGGTTTTAATAAGTTACCGTACTGAGGCAATTGGTTGCCTGGCACTTCTGTCTCTGTTGTGATTAGATTTTAGACTTCATTCTTTAGAGATGCAACCTGGAAACAGGCCCTTTGGCCCACCAAATCCACAACGACTTTATACCAACACTCTCCTACACACTGGGGACAATTTACAATTTTTACTGAAGCCAATCAACCTACAAACCTTCTAATGTGGGAGGAAACCGGAGCACCCAGAAAAAATCCATCCGGTCACGGGGAGAACGTACAATCTCCTTACAGACAACACCCGTAGTCAGGATCAAACCTGGGTCTGTGAAGCTGAATAGCAGCAAATCTACCGCTGCAACAATGAACCGCCTTGCGGAGGAAGATGATTTAAATGTTTAATATTCAGGCTTTGCTCCCAACCCCCTCCCGCACCACCACCGACTGAATGGTAGTTCTTTTGAGATGATTGGTTTGGGTTGGGTTTGGGGCTAGGTAAACATTCCCCACCATGCTTGGATATGTATGTCATTAGATATTGAATTCTCTGTGTTTTCTTTCTTTCCCTAAGTATATCCAGTCTACATCACAAGTTCTTGAACACATCTACAAAACTCCTTGACCTACCTTTTGTCATTCCTCCTAAATTCTACCTTCCTTGAGATTTCTTTTCTAATGTCTTGGTGCTTTATAACTGCAAGTTAATGTCAATAACCAACCATTTTCCATTCATGAGTTTAAACATAAAAATAAGCACTTGCAGGATAAGTGCTCAATTACCATCTCAGTTTTACCATTCACATTTTCTAAATTCTACCAGTCTCTATCAAAGAAGAATGCAAATACACCCACCACCTTCAACGTAATCCCACTACCATCATACCTTCCCTTCCCCACCGCTTACTGCAGAGACCGTTCCCTCCGCAACTCCTTGGTTCACTCGTCCTATCCTACCCCAACCACCCCCTCCCCATGTACTATCTCCTGCAACTGCAGGAGATGTCACACCTGTCCCTCTACCTCCTCTCTCACATACACCTCAGTCCTTGCAGGTGCGAAAGAGGTTCATGTTCACCTCCTTTAACCTCATCTACTGTACACGGTGTTCGCGATGTGGCCTCCTGTACATCGACGAGACCAAGCTTAGGGTAGGCAACTGTTTCACCGAACACTTGCGCTCGGTCTGTCAAAGCCAAATGGATCTCCCAGTTGCTAACCATTTTAACTCCCATTCCCATACTGATCTTTCTGGCCTGGGCCTTTTCCATTGCCGGAGTGACGCAACATGCAAACTTGAGGAACAGCATCTCATATTCTGCTTGGGTAGCTTATAACCAAACTGTATGAACATTGAATTCTCTAATAGTAGGTAACTAGTATCCACCTGCACCACCCCAACCCCCCCCCCCCCTCCCACCCCCATCTCTTTTTTTCCACCCTTCCGTCCTCTTCCCGGTTTCCCATCTGGATGCATACCCATTTCTTCCCTCCTGTGCCACCTATATTCCTTCCTCTGGCTTGACAATTTGTATTCTTCGATCCTTATCCCAAACTTTTTGTCTATTCAACAATTTATCAACCCCCCCCCCCCATCAGTATCCACATCACTTAGAGTCATAGAGGTATACAATGTGGAAACAGGCCTTTCAGCCCTACGTGCCTACGCTGGCCAACATGTCCCATCTACACTAGTCCCACCTGCCTGCTCTTAGTCCATATTCCTCTATACCTGCCCCATCCATTACCTGTCCCAATGTTTCTTAAAACTTGCGAAAGTACGAACGCAGTGACACATACTAGGCCTTGTCCTGCCCCTCCTCTCTTCCAACTTTCTTCACCCCCACCCCCACTGTAATCAACCTGAAGAAAGGTCCCAACCTGAAACCTCACCTATCCATGTTCTCCAGAGATGCTGCCTGACCTGCTGAGTTACTCCAGCACTTTGTGTCTTTTTTTTTTTTAATAATTTTTTTAAATTTATTTTTATTGGAAGCAATTGTACAAAACAAAATGACTTGACAGTTCTACAACTCTAGCACAGCTTCAATTTTAACATTTTACAAACAAAATATTGAATTGAAAAGAGAAGAAAAAGGAAAGGGAAAAGTGAAAAGAAGGAGAAAGAAGAGGAGATATGTCCGTCGACCCATCCATGCGCCCGCTCACCCAGCCTTACAATCAGTTTTGAGTTTGTGTTCAACCATTGTATTGCTCAAGAAATGCAATAAAAGGAGACCATATTTTTAAAAATTGTTCCTGTTTGTCAATCAAGGCAAACCTAATTCTTTCTAGATGTAGTGTATCTGATATTTCCGTAATCCACATCTTCACTGAGGGGACTGTTATCTTTTCCCAAAATTTAAGTATATATTTTTTGCAGATATTAGACCGTAATCAAGAAAGCGTCTTTGAGAGACCGTTAGGTTGCTACATGCCTCTGATATTCCCAGTAATATCAATTTTGGGTCTGGCTCCAGTGGAATTTTCAGTGTTTTAGAGGTGACGCTGAATACTTCCGTCCAAAAACTTTCTATTTTTGCACACAGTATAAAACTGTGGGTTATGGTGGCTTCTTGAAATTGACATTTATCGCAAAGAGGGGAAACATTGGGGAAAATCTTGCTCAATGTGGTCTTTGAATAATATAGCCTGTGCAGCAGTTTAAACTGTATCAGGCAATGTCTGGCATTTAGAGAGCAATAATGTATGTATTGGGATTTCGTCCCATATATCCTTGGAGATGTGTTGACCCATCGTTTCCTCCCATGAATGCCTATATATCTCAGATGATGGGGTGTCGATGTTTTGGAGGACATTGTAAATGTGGGATATCAACTTCTCTGTATCTGTATCTCTGTATCTATTCAAACATTCATTGAGTTTGTCTGGATCTTCAGAGGAGCAGTTTTGTCCGTATGTTCTCACGTAGTCCCTAACTTGGAGGTATACGAAAAAATATTGATGTTCAGATCGTATTTCTCCTGCAATTCTAGAAATGAGGAAAGAGTCCCCTTCTGATAAAGGTCTCCCACAGTATTGATTCCCTGGTTCTTCCATTGAACAAAGATACCATCTAGAATAGAGGGTTTAAAAGAGGGATTGTTTGTAATGGGAAGAAGGAGAGACATGTCTCTCAGTTTTAGACTGAGGTTCAACTGTTTCCAGATACGAATAGTACTATGTATTATTGGGTTATGCTCATACGTTGACTTGTTCAGGGATATTGCAGGCAGGACAATCGAACCTATGCAGAAAGGCAAGCAAGCCTCTTTCTCTTTTTTAGACAGTATGCCTGTTGGTATGAATCATCCAGCCAGAAAATTACAGTTTTAATATTGGTTGCCCAATAGTAAAAGAGGAAGTTGGGTAAGGCTAATCCTCCATTCTCTTTAGATTTACTCTTTAGGTGTATTTTGTGTATTCGGTGGCTTTTATAGTCCCAGATTAAATTAGTGACAATGGAATCAATTTTTTTGAAAACATTTTTGGGAAGCTATATCGGTATTGACTGAAATAGGTATAAACGTTGCGGGAGAAAGATCATCTTTACGGCATTTAGTCTACCGACAAGAGAAATAGGCAGTGTTTTCCAGTGTTGAATATATGTATGGAGTTTAGTAATTAATGGAGGGAAATTTGTTTTAAACAGAAGGGAATATTTTCTTTTTTTTTTAATGTTTATTTTATTAGAAGCAATCTAATTTTGAGTAACATTGAATAACTTGGGAATACTACATTCCGGCTTAGTAATATAAATCAGAATATCGTCTGCATATAAAGATATCTTATTATTTGTTGTGTCAGTATTATACCCATGTATTTCAGGTTCTGATCTGATTCTTTCAGCCAGAGGTTCTATCACCAAGGCAAATAATAAAGGGGATAACGGACATCCCTGTCTGCATCCCCTAAAAAGTCTAAATTTAGGTGATAGTATTTGATTGGTTAAAATTCTTGCAGTAGGGTTAGAATATAATATTCTTACCCATTTACAAAATCCATCCCCCAGTTGATACTTTTCCATTATATTAAATAAATATGACCATTTCACCTGGTCGAATGCTTTTTCAGCATCCAACGATATAACTGCTAATTCTATATCTCTTCTTCTTCTCGAGTAGATAATATTAAACAAGCGTCTAAGATTATGTGATGAGTAACGTTTTGGAATAAAACCTGTTTGATCATAATGTATTATTTTGGAAATCACTAAACTTAGCCTCCGAGAAAGTACTTTAGTTAATATTTTTTGATCAGTATTTAAAAGGGCAATCGCTCGATATGATCCAGGATCTTCCAGATCCTTATCTAATTTAGGAATTAATGTGATTGTAGATTCATTTAAAGACTCTGGTAATTTTCCTAACTCATAGGTGTGTCTGTACACTATTTGTAATCTTGGTGAAAGTAGATCATGAAATTTTTTATAAAATTCTGCACTCAGGCCATCGGGGCCCGCTGTTTTACCATTTTTTAACGATCCAATTGATTCTTCAATATCTATTACAGATATTTCAGCGTTTAACAATTGCCTACTCTCAGAATCTAGCTTATTAAAATGACATTTTTCTAGAAATGTTTCCATTTCATCTATTTGCCCTGTTAATTTAGATGAGTAAAGATTTTGATAATATTGTAAAAATGTGTCATTAATGTCTCTTGGTATAGTCAACGTATTTCCCTGTACCGATCTAATACTATGTATAGTTTTTTCATCGTCTAATCTTCTGAGTTGTCGTGCTAATAATTTTTGAGGTTTATCACCAAATTCAAAATGAACTTGTTTAGTTTGTTGATAAAGTTTTATCACTTGATCAGAGTAAATTTTATTTAATCTATATTTTAATATTGCAATTTTATTACTCAACTCTTTAGAAGGATGTATTATATTTTCACTATCTAATTGTTTTATCTCTTTTTCTAACTTTTGCTCCATCTTTCGATTTTCTTTATTAAAATGTGCTTGTGCTGATATTATTGCACCGCGCATAAATGCTTTAAATGTGTCCCATAATAATAATGGGGAAGTCTCAGGTTTATCGTTAGTTTCAAAAAATAATTTAATCTGTTTCTCCACATAATTACAGCAGTCTTTATCCTTTAATATCTGTGTGTTGAATCTCCAAATATTAGTTTTATTAACTATATCTTTTAATTTTATCTTAAATGTTAACGGGGCATGATCTGAGATAATAATATTATGATACTTTGCATCATACGTAAAGGGGAGTAATTTTGAGTCAACTAAGAAATAATCTATCCTCGAATAAGTTCCGAATACCGGCGAGAAAAATGAATATTCCCGTCCGGTTGGATTATCCAATCTCCAAATATCTTTAACATTCGATGTATTAATAAAAGAATTTATAAGCTTACTTGATTTAGAAAGAGCCTTACTTTTCGTAGAAGATCTATTCAAATAATTATCTAAAGTACAATTTAAATCACCTCCGATTATTAAATTATATTGGGTGGATATAGGAATACTATTAAATATTTTCTTAAAAAATAGTGGATTATCAAAATTAGGTGCATGTATATTCATAAGAATTACTTTTTTTGAATGTAATTCCCCTGTAATTATTAAATATCTACCCTCCTTATCCTCTATTATCGAATTAAGTTTAAAAGGTATACCCTTACGAATAATTATTGCAACTCCTCTAGATTTGTGTATAAACGAAGAATGATATACTTTTGAAATCCATTTAGCTGTTAATCTATATTGAGCATCTTTTTTAAGATGTGTCTCTTGAAGAAACGTAACTCCAGATTTCAATCTATTCAGCTGAGCTAATACCTTTCCCCTTTTAGTTGGTTCATTGATTCCTTTAACATTCCAACTGCAGAAGGTGATTCCATTTGTTAATAGTGTGTTTAGTATTGTATCCATATATGCCTGGATGGGACCTAATACTCTCGGCAAGAGGTTCTATGGCTAATGCAAATAGCATCGGGGAGAGAGCGCATCCTTGTCTATTGCCCCTGAATAAGGAAAATTTAGGTGAAAGCGTTTGATTTGTTAGTATTCTGGCTGTCAGATTAGTATATAGAAGCTTCACCCATGAAGTGAAGTTTTCACCCAATTGGAAGTTTTCCAACACTGTGAAAAGATAAGGCCATTCCACTTGGTCAAAAGTCTTTTTGGCATCCAATGAGATGATTGATAGGTCTTTGTTGTGTATTCTCTGCAAATAAATTATATTAAACAGGCGTCTCAGATTATAAAATGAGTGTCGTTTAGGTATGAACCCAGTTTGATCTGGGTGTACTAGTTTGCCAATGACTAGGCTGAGTCTCCGAGCCAAAGTCTTGGCTAGGATCTTCTGGTCAGTATTTAAGAGGGCAATTGCACTATAGGATCCCGGCTCTTCAAGGTTTTTATCTTTTTTGGGAATTAGTGTAATAATTGATTCCGCTAGAGTCTGTGGTAAATCCTGCTCTTTGAATGCTTGAGTGTAGAGGCTTTGTAGACGTGGGGAAATTATGTCGTTGAATTTTTTATAGAATTCGTTATTGAGCCCGTCTGGGCCAGGAGCTTTCACATTTTTCAGTGATTTCTTTGAAATGTCCTTTATTGTTATCTCTGCACCTAGTTCCTCACATTCCGTCTCACTGAGGGATGGGAGGTTGTACTTATCAAAAAAGCTCTTCATCTTTGCTGATTCGGCTGGTGTTTGTGACGAGTATAGGGTTTGATAAAATTGTAGAAATCTTTCATTGATATCTTTGGGCAGTGAGAGCAGTTCGCCTTTTTCTGATCTGATTTTATGTATGGTGCAGTCATTCTTTAATTTGCGAGTTGTCGTGCTAAAAGTTTATGTGGTTTATCGCCGAATTCAAAGTATTTTTGTTTAGTGTCTTGAAATGCCCGACTGATTCTTGCCGAGAGTATCTGGTTTAAATTAAATTTGAGTACAGCTGTTTTGAGAAGCAAAAGAAAAAACAACATATAAGGATGTTGCTAACGAGTACCACACATCGGTGGTTAAATTAGAGTAAACTTCCTTAAATACTATCATTAATATAAGATTTTAGATATTAAGATAGTCCCGCACCTTTAATGTGTTAGAAAAACGAAACAGAACAAAACGTGAGGATTTTTTTTTTAAAGGGGCTCAGCATTCCCCTCCAATTAGGGATCTATACAAAGGTATGAGTAAGTAGCTGAGTGTTGGTTTTAACTGACATACATAGAAACATAGAAAATAGGTGCAGGAGTAGACCATTCGGCCCTTCGAGCCTGCACCCCCATTCAATGTGATCATGGCTGATCATCCAACTCAGTATCCCGTACCTGCCTTCTCTCCATACCCCCTGATCCCTTTAGCCACAAGTGCCACATCTAACGCCCTCTTAAATATAGCCAATGAACTGGCCTCAACTACCTTCTGTGGCAGCGAATTCCAGAGACTCACCACTCTCTGTGTAAAGAATGTGTTCCTCATTTCGGTCCTAAAGGAATTCCCCCTTATCCTTAGACTGTGACCCCTTGTTCTGGACTCCCCCAACATCGGGAACAATCTTCCAGCATCTAGCTTGTCCAACCTCTTAAGAATTTTGTAAGTTTCTATAAGATCCCCCCTCAATCTTCTAAATTCCAGCGAGTACAAGCCGAGTCTATCCAATCTTTCCTCATATGAAAGTCCTGACATCCCAGGAATCAGTCTGGTGAATCTTCTCTGTACCCCCTCTATGGCAAGGATGTCTTTCCTCAGATTTGGAGACCAAAACTGTAAGTAATACTCCAGGTGTGGCCTCACCAAAACCCTGTACAACTGCAGTAGAACCTCCCTGCTCCTATACTCAAATCCTTTCGCTAACATACCATTTGCTTTCTTCACTGCCTGCTGCACCTGCATGCCTACTTTCAATGACTGGTGTACCATGACACCCAGGTCTCGTTGCATCTCCCCCTTTCCTAATCTGCCACCATTCAGATAATAGTCTACCCTCATGTTTTTGCCACCAAAGTGGATAACCTCACATTTATCCACATTATACTGCATCTGCCATGCATCTGCCCATTCACTCAGCCTATCCAAATCACCCTGCAGCCTCCAAGCATCCTCCTCACACCTAACTATACCCCCCAGCTTGGTATCATCTGCAAATTTGGAGATGTTGCATTGAATTCCCTCGTCCAAATCATTAATATATATTGTAAATAGCTGGGGTCCCAGCACTGAGCCTTGCGCACCCCACTAGTCACTGCCTGCCATTCTGAAAAGGATCCGTTTACTCCTACCCTTTGCCTCCTGTCTGCTAGCCAGTTCTCTATCCACATCAATACTGAACCCCCAATAGCGTGTGCTTTAAGTTTGTATGCTAATCTCTTATGCGGGACCTTGTCGAAAGCCTTCTGAAAGTCTAGATATAACACATCCACTGGTTCTCCCTTATCCACTCTACTAGTTACATCCTCGAAAAATTCTATCAGATTTGTCAGACATGATTTACCTTTCGTAAATCCATGCTGACTTTGTCCAATGATTTCACCACTTTCCAAATGCGCTGCTATCCCATCTTTAATAACCGACTCTAGCAGTTTCCCCACTACCGATGTTAGACTAACTGGTCTGTAATTCCCCACTTTCTCTCTCCCTCCTTTTTTAAAAAGTGGGGTTACATTAGCTACCCTCCAATCCTCAGGAACTACTCCAGAATCTAAGGAATTTTGAAAAATTATCACTAATGCATCCACTATTTCTGTGGCTACCTCCTTGCATACTCTGGGATGCAGACTATCTGGCCCTGGGGATTTATCGGCCTTCAATCCGTTCAATTTACCCAACACCACCTCCCGGCTAACCTGGATTTCACTCAGTTCCTCCATCTTATTTGACCCCCGTTCCACTGCTATTTCCGGCAGATTATTTATGTCTTCCTTAGTGAAGACAGAACCAAAGTAGTTATTCAATTGGTCTGCCATGTCCTTGTTCCCCATGATCAATTCATCTGTTTCTGACTGCAAGGGACCAACATTTGTTTTAACTAGTCTCTTTCTCTTCACATATCTATAAAAACCTTTGCAGTCAGTTTTTATGTTCCCTGCCAGTTTCCTTTCATAATCTGTTTTCCCTTTCCTAATTAAGCCCTTTGTCCTCCTCTGCTGGATTCTGAATTTCTCCCAATCCTCCGGTAGGCTGCTTTTTCTGGCAAATTTGTATGCCTCATCTTTTGTTTTTATACTATCCCTGATTTCCCTTGTTATCCATGGATGCACCACCTTCCCCGATTTATTCTTTTGCCAAACTGGTATGAACAACTTTTGTACTTCATCCATGCAGTCTTTAAATACCTTCCATTGCACATCCACTGTCAACCCTTTAAGAATCACCTGCCAGTCTATCTTGGCCAATTCACATCTCATACCTTCAAAGTTACCTTTGTTCAAGTTCAGAACCCTTGTTTCTGACTTAATTTTGTCACTCTCCATCCTAATGAAGAACTCAACCATATTATGGTCACTCTTGCCCAAGGGGCCACGCACAACAACGCTGCTAACTAACCCTTCCTCATTACTCAATACCCAGTCTAGAATAGCCTGCTCTCTCGTTGGTTCCTCCACATGTTGGTTGAGAAAACTATCCCGCATACATTCCAGGAAATCCTCTTCCTCAGCACCCCTGCCAATTTGATTCACCCAATCTACATGCAGATTGAATTCAGCCATTATAACCGTGTTACCCTTGTTGCACGCATTTCTAATTTCCTGTTTGATGCCATCCCCAACTCCAATACTACTGTTAGGTGGCCTGTACACAGCTCCCACTAGCGTTTTCTGCCCCTTAGAGTTTCGCAGCTCTACCCATATCGATTCCACATCCTCCACACTAATGTCCTTCCTTTCTATTGCATTAATCTCCTCTCTCACCAGCAACGCTACCCCACCTCCTTTTCCTTTTCGTCTATCCCTCCTGAATATTGAATATCCCTGGATGTTCAGCTCCCAGCCTTGGTCATCCTGGAGCCATGTCTCCGTGATCCCAACTATAGCATAGTCATTAATCACTATCTGCACCTTCAACTCATCCACCTTATTACGAATGCTCCTCGCATTGAGACACAAAGCCTTCAGACTTGTTTTTACAACACTCTTACTCCTTATACAATTATGTTGACAAGTGGCCCCTTTCACATCGATCCCTATTACACTTGGCCATACTCTCCTATCCCTTTGTGAGCTTTCTTTCCCGTTAATTCTGGGGTCATTAACCATCCCTTTACTCTCTTTCCCTTTAACTCCGTTCTCGATTATCCCATTTGACACCCCACCCCCCTTACTCAGTTTAAAACCATCCATGTAGCAGTGGCAAACCTGCCGGCCAGAATGCTGGTCCCCCACCTGTTAAGATGCAATCCGTCCCTTTTGTACAGTTCCCCCTTACTCCAAAACAGATCCCAGTGATCTAAGAATCTAAATCCCTGCCCCCTGCACCAGTTCCTCAGCCACACATTCAGGTCCCGTATCTCCCTGTTCCTGCTCTTGCCAGCACGAGGAACTGGAAGCAAACCGGAGATAACAACCCTGGAAGTCCTGCTTTTCAGCATTTTTCCAAGAACTCTGAAGTCCCGCTGCAAAATATTCATCCCCTTCTTTCCAACATCATTTGTGCCAACATGCACGACCACTTCTGGCTGTTCACCTTCGCCCTTGAGGATTGTCTGCACTCTGTCCGTAACATCTTCGATCCTGGCACCAGGAAGGCAGCACACCATCCTGGAATCCCGTCTGTTGCCGCAAAAACCCCTGTCCGTACCTCTCACAATGGAGTCTCCAACTACAATGGCGTTGCCCGACTTTGGCCTCTTTGGTTTTGGCTCATCAGCCCTTTTTGTTTTGCAAGCCAGTCCGTCGCTCAGTGAGATACCGTCTTCTGTCCCGGCAGCTTCCACGTGGGTGAACCTGTTCACAAGAGGTACAACACCCGGGGACCTTTGCATTCCATGTTTTCCTCCCTTTCTCACCGTCACCCACCTTCTCTCTTCTAGTGCCTTGGGTGTAACAATCTTACTGAAGGACTTGTCGAGGAACGACTCAGTTTCTCGGATGAACCTGAGGTCATCCACTTGTTTCTCCAGTTCCCCAACACGGTCCTTCAGGAGCTGTACCTGGATGCACTTCTTACATTTGTAGCATCCAGAGGCACCAGCAGTGTCCTTGGCCTCCCACATACTGCAAGTATCACACTGCATCAGCTTGCTTGACATCTCCTTCTTTTGCCTCGGTCTCTCCCTGTTCAGCGTTTTGCGCAGCCTCCTCTCCAAAGACTCTCGAGCCAAAGACTCACACTTTACTCACAGGGCACTTCCCTCACTGCCGCTCCCCAAGAGCTGCCTTGCTTATATTGACTGTTCAATTGCCTAATTTACAAACCAAATTCCTCAATTTTCAACTGTTTTCCCTCTCTGTCTCACTGAGAACTCTCCTCCCACTTGGGCTAGAGCCAATCAGTGCTTTCTCCTGCTTCTCTTTGTTGCTGTTGCTTCAAAATCCACGGGAAGACTGAGTAAAACAAGTCTATACGTCGCGTAGTAGTTAACTTTCAGTCGATAGTGTTTTGACATATTATCAAATTGCGAGCCTGTAACAGCTTGTAACTTATAAACTCTATGGACAAGTACTTATCCCCTGTCGGCTCCGGCAATGTTCTGGGCAAACTGTAATGCTTTGTTCGGATCCGTCTTTTTTTTTTTAACAGGGAATGTAACTCTTGGAGATGTAGAAGTTCTAGCTTCTAGTTTTGTACCCGACTGTTCAGAAATAATTCAGATGTGGTAGATTGCAGTCTGAAATTCATTTTCTCCCATGCTAATGTTATATCAAAAAATAAGTGCAACGGTATTAACATTTTTCCTCCATGTTGTCTCCATCCAATCTAATTAAATATGCTGCTGGAAGATCAGAGAAGTCTAGTAAGGGCTTAGGAGGGAGAGATAGATCAGCCATGGTTGAATGGCGGAGTAGATTTGATGGGGCCAAATGGCCTAATTCTGCTCCTATCACATGATCTTATGAAATGGTTATCATCACTGAAATTCTTTATTCTGAACCTTCCTTCACTCGTGCCAGAAATTATTCTGGAAGGTAATATTAATAGGCAACAGATTACGACATAAATGGAGAATAATTGTATTCCTTACAATTGTTATTTAAGGACACAAAAACTCTCGTTAAATCATCACATAAAGTCAATTGAAGGGTGGAAATTCATTTCATTTTCTGTCTTCTCAAAATTAGCAGCTGAGACCCAGCTGGCAAATGTACATTACAGTTAAGATGCACCAGATATAATTGCCTGGGTAAGATTATTAGTTAACATCATTCAGGACAAAAAAATGGGAAAAACATTGCAAGTTGCAACATCATCTAAAATTCCAATTAAACGAGGGAATTGCATCATTTCCTCCACAGAAACTACGCAAACACATTTTTCCTTCTCAGATGCTTTGAGCATAACAGCAAACATCATCGAGATCAGGCTGTGTAGGAATGAACTGCAGATTCATGCTTGTTTACACTGAAGATAGATATAAAAAAGTGGAGTAACTCAGCAGGACAGGCAGCATCTCTGGAGATAAGGAATAGGTGACATTTCGGGTCAAGAACCTTCTTCAGACTGAGAGTCAGGGGAGAGGGAAACAGGAGATATAGAAGGTACACAGAACAAATTAATTAAATATTTGCAAAAAGCATATCTGTGGGGTAGGTGATAACTGTGGGGTAGGTGATAACGAGTTATACAATCAGTGACACTCAACAGGATGACAGTCCGATGACTCGAGTGGGGGAGGTATGGAGAGAGAGGGGATGCAAGAGTTACTTGAGGTAAGAGAAATCAATATTCATGCCGCTGGGTTGTAAGCTGTCCGTGCAAAATATGAGGTGATATTCGTCCAGTTTGGCTTCACTCTGACAATGGAGGAGGCCCAGGACAGAAAGGTCAGTGTGGGAATCAGTATCAGAAGGGGAGTTAAAGTGTTTGGCAACCAGGAGATTGCATAAGGCAAAGGCAGACTGATCCTTGGTGTTCAGCAAAACGATTGCCTGGTCTGCGCTTGGTCTCACCTATATATAGGAGTCCACACCTGGACTATTAGGCCTCTGATGATGATTCCATAATTTCATTAGATCATAAGTGATAGGAGCAGAATTAAGCCATTCGGCCCGTCAAGTCTTCTCTGCCATTCAATCATGGCTGATCTTTCACTTCCTCCTAACCCCATTCACCTGCCTTCTCCCCATAACTTCTGACACCAATACTTATCACAAATCTATCTATCTCTATCTGAAATATATACACTACTTCGTCTCCGCAGCCTTCTGTGGCAAAGAATTCCACAGATTCACCACCCACTGACTAAAGAATTTCCTCCTCATCTCCTTCCTAAAAGAACGTCCTTTAATTCTGAGGCTATGACCTCTGGTCCCAGATTCTCCCACTAGTGCAACCAACCTCTCCACATCCACTCTTTCCAAGCCTTTCATTATTCTTTACATTTCAATGAGGTCCTCCCCCATTCTTCTCAACTCCAACGAGTACAGGCCCAGTGCTGTCAAATGCTCACCATTTGGTAAAGTGGCTGATCATATAGCTTAGAGTCATTTTTCTGCATCGGTCTCTGCGCCGGAGCCCCCATGTGGTCTCCGCGCTGGACCTCTCGATGTTTTCCCGGCATCGGAGCTCCCCTTGTCGTGTCCACGTCAGACGCCCACGTATTCTCCATGTTGGAGCTCCTCTATGGTCTCTACGTCAGAGCTCAGCCCCATTCTCCTGCCTTCTCCCCATAACCCTTGACATCCTTACTAATCAAAAATTTGTCAAACAGCACCTTAAAAATACCAAATGACGTGCTCCACGGCCATCTGTGGCAATGAATTCCACAGTTTCACCACAATTCCACAATTTTGGGTTGAGACTATTTCTTCAGAATCCAGAAATGCTGCCTGATGGCCCTGTCCCACGGTACGTGTTCATTCCACGAGCTCTCCCGAGTTTGACCTGATTCGAACTCGGAGATTCACGGTAATGGCCACTCGTCGGTACTCGGGGCTCTCGTGGAGATTTTTCAACATGTTGAAAAATCTTCACGAGTCTTCCCAAGCTTACCTGCCATTAATGAGTTTTCCCGAGTACCTGCCGTTAGCGTTACGAGCCGTTAAGAGACGTCCCTGAACTCCGACGTACCTGTTACGTTCATTCTCCCTACTTACCACGAGTTTGATTTTTTTTTAACTCGGGTGAGTTCTTGGAATGAACTCGTACCTTGGGACAGGGCCATGACCTGTTGAGTTATTCAAGCACTTTCTGTCCTTTTGTGTATTAACCAGCATCTGCAGTTCTTTGTTTCGTCAGGTTGGTATTGCAGAATTCTTGGCCCCACACTATCAGAGATATTCATTTTGTTGTCAGAATTTCTCCACCCTTTCTGCAATTTAAAACACATTTGTTTTTCCTTTATCCTGATGTTGATGAAAGGCCTCTGATCTGAAATGCTAATTCTGCTCCTCTTTCCACAGAGGCAGCACAGTGGTGCAGGTGGTAGAGCCACTTCTCACGGCCCCAGAGACATGAGTTTGATCCCAATGACAGGTGCTGTCTGTGTGGAGTTTGCACATTCTCCCTGTCCCTTGCAGGTTTCCTCCGGGTGCTCCAGATTCCTCTCCAAAGACGTGTGGGTTTGAAGGTTAAGGTCATAAAACACAGGAGCAGAATTAGGCCATTCAGTCCATCAAGTCTGCTCCACCATTTGATCATAGTTGAGATATTTTTCCCTCTCAACCCCATTCTCCTGCCTTCTCCCCATAAACTTTTACATCCTTTCTAATTAAAAACATACCAATCTACACTTTAAAAACACCCAATGACTTAGCCTCCTAATCCATCTGTGACAATGATTTCCACAGATTCACCACCCTCTGACTCAAGGAATTGCTCCTCATCTCCTTTCTAAAGGTGCATCCTTTTATTCTGAGGCTCGGCCTTCTGCTCCGAGATTCTCCCACAAGTGGAAACATCCCCTACACATCCACTCTATCCAGGCCTTACACTATTTGGTAAATTTCCATGAGATGGCCCCTCATCCTACTAAACTTCAGCACATAAAAAAACCCAATGCTGTCAAATGCTCATCATACATTAACCTAAACATTCCTGGGATCATTCTCGTAAATCTCCGGTGGATCCTCTTCGGCAGCATATTCTTCCTCACATCCTTCCCTCTCAATCCCATTCTCCTGCCTTCTCCCCCGAATCTTTGACATCCTTACTAATTAAGAACTTACTAATCTCCTCTTTAAAAATACTGAATGACTTTACTCCACAACCGTCTAAGGCAATGAATTCCACAGATTCACCTCCTTCTGGCTGAAGAAATTCCTCCTCATCTTTTTTCTAAAGATACGTCCTTTTGTTCTGAAGCTGTGCCCTGTGGTCCTAGACTCCTTTAATTGGGCTTTGTAAATGTGTAGGGAGTGGATGAGAAAGTGGGATAACATCGAACTAGTGTCAACGGGTGATCGATGGTCGGCATGGACATGATAGTCTGAAGGTCCTGATTCCGTGCTGTATATTTCAATCAATTCAATTAACTCTGCTGAATGCCCTCAGCATTTTCTATTTATCGATCATAGATGTACGTATGTCTTATGATAGCTCACAGACCATCCCTATTTTTAAGCATGAAAAAATTACCAATGCGCAATTGCTAACATGCGATTAAAATCGTGTACATCGTTGTTTTCAGCTCTGCACTCTTGAATAACTTCCAGCAACAGTGGAAATATCATTTCACTCTGCGGTGCCAGAACATTTTGATTTAAGAGTAACAGGCGTTGAGAACAGATGAATGGTGTCAGAGGGCCATCACAGCCAAGGACAGACAGCAGGCTCCCTGCACTAAACATGCAAATACATTATCCAATTTCCTGCTTTTCAAAGCAATCAAAATCATGAAGGAAGCACTGGTTGTCCGTGACGGGGAGCTAAATCAGTTTGTTTGCACTATCAATATGACTGTGTTACATTCACTGAGGGATGACTGCAGTATGCTCAGCCCAATGGATAGAAATTTACTAACACCATAACAACATGTTATACATATATGTATCAAATGGATTGATGTCAGTTCAAAATATGGATATGTGGCAGTGTTCTTCAGATCTTCAGAATTAGTTGCCGCAGAAAGCTGTGGAGGCTAAGTCAGTGGATATATTTAAAGGGAGAGATAGATAGATTCTTGATTAGTACGGGTGTCAAGAGGTTATGGGAAGGACGCAGGAGAATGGGGTTAGGAGGGAGACTTCGATCAGCCACAATTTATTGATGGAGTAGACTTGATGAGCCGAATGGCCTAATTCTACTCCTATCACATATGACC
This sequence comes from Raja brachyura, assembly GCA_963514005.1. The sequence goes on from OY740788.1 coordinate 58,822,714, forward strand.
TTATGCACCATATAGGCTACAAAAGGCAACGTGACATGTTTTGCAGAGAGAAAATAAATGCTGCCTGCTTAATGGATATTTTTTTATTTTGCACAAAGCAGCCACTTGCTTGCAGCAAGGAAAAGATTTTTCGTGAATTGTGAATCATAACAATTTGTGGTCTAATTGTACTGCACCCCTATTAGCTTAGGGAAATTGCTGTCTCACCCTTTAACCTTGGTGATTTTCATGGAGTCGCTGCATTTGCACATTAAGTGTCCATTAAGCTTGCCACGAAGATAAAGTTTAGTGATAAAATGGATTAATTATGCGACATGACAATCGTTAATGCCATTAGCCCAGAAAGTGAACAATTATGAGTGTGGAATTTTGTTCCTTCAGGTTGCAAACTGTTCAGAAGATTTTTAATTGAATATTTCTTGCATGTTAATTATCCTTTCTTTTTGTTCTGAAATCTGAGCTTTATTTTCTCTTTCTTTCTGTACTCTGTTGCACAATGTTCAATTTCATTGACAACAATCTGCATGTAGCATGATCCAGGAGTGGGCTGGTAACATTTATGTCACAGTGTGACAATCAATGTCCATTGATTGAGAGAGTCTAATCATGATGGTCTAACATATGGAATTGCATTACTGAGTCTTCCAATAATAGCATCTCTGAATAAAAGGAATAGGTAATATTTCTGGTTGGAACAGAGGAAGCATTCTGACCCATAATGCCACCTATTCCTTTTTGAGTCTGAAGAAGGGTCCCGAATCAAAACGTCGGGAGACTGCTGGATCCCGTTCCCTCAACATGCAGTTGTGGGGGGGGGGGGGGGGGCTGCGGCTTGACACGCACACTAACCTCCTGCCATACACAACGGGGGGAGGGGGGGGGAGGGAGAGGAGGGGGAAAGGGGAGGGGGGGGTAGAGGAGGAGGAGAGAGATAGGGGAGAGAGAGGGGGCAAGAGAGTAGAGGGGAGACAGGAGGTGGGGAGACAGGAGGTGGGGAGACAGGAGAGGAGGGGGAGAGAGGATGGGTGAGAGATAAGGGGAGAGAGAGGAGGGTGACTGGGGGAAAGAGAGGGGGAGAGGGAGGGGGGTAGAGCGGAGGGGAGAGGGGGTTGGAGGAGGAGGGGAGAAGGAGGGTGGAGGAGGGGAGATGGTTGGGCCGGAGAAGGGGAGAGGAAGGGAGGGATGGAGAGAGGGGGTGGTGAGGGGGAGGGGGAGGGAGGGATGTAGAGAGGGGGGTGGTGAGGGGGAGGGGGAGGAGAGTGGGGAGGGGTGGAGAGAGGGGAGATGGAGGGAGAGAGGGAGGAAGGAAGGAGGAGGAGATGGGTAGAGGGGAGGGAGGGAGGAGGAGATGGGGAGGAGGGGGGAGAGATGTGAGGAGAGAGGTGTGAGGAGAGAGGGGGGAGAGAGGGGGAGGAGGAAGGGTGGAGATGGGGGAGAGATTGGGGAGGGGAGGTGGAAGGGAGGTGGAAGGGAGAGAGCGGGGGATGGGGAGAGGGAGGAGAGCTGGAATGGGGAAAGGGGAGAGGGGTAGGGGATGGGAGAGGTGGGGGAGGGGATGTGAGAGTGGTGGGGGATGGGTGGAGAGAGAGAACGGGGAAGGGGAGAGAGGGATAGGGGAGAGAGGGGAGAGGGAGGAGGGGGGGGAGGGAGTGGAGGAGGGAGAGGGAGGAGATGGGGAGAGAGGTGAGGAGAGAGGTGAGGAGAAAGGTGAGGAGAGAGGGGTGAGGAGAGAGGGGTGAGGAGAGAGGGGTGAGGAGAGCAGGGGTGAGGAGAGAGGGGTGAGGAGAGAGGGGTGAGGGAGAGGAGAGAGGTGAGGAGAGAGGGGTGAGGAGAGAGGGGTGAGGAGAGAGGGGTGAGGAGAGAGGGGTGAGGAGAGGGAAGGAGGAGAGAGGGTAGAGGGGGAGAGAGGGGAGGGAAGGGGGAGGGGGATGGGGGAGAGAGAGGGGGATGAGGATGGAGAGGATAGGAGAGCGGGGAGGGTGAAGGGAGACAGGGGTAGGGGGAAGGGGGGTGGTAGGAGGGGGGAGGGGGAGAGAGAGGGGTGGGTGAGGGGGGTAGATAAGGGTAGGAGGAGGGGAAGGGGAGGGGAGAGGGGAAGGGAGGGGAAGGGGGAGAGGAGGGGAGGGGAGGGGAAGGGGGGGAGGGGAGAGAGGGGGGAGGGGAAGATGGGGAGCGGAGAGGAGAGGTGGGGGATAAAGGGGAGGGGAAGAGGGGGAGGGGGGGAGAAGGGGAGGGGAGAGGAGGGGGAGAGGTGGAGAGAGATTGGAGGGGGGGAGAGGGAGAGAGTGGAGGAGGAGAGAGTGGAGGGGGAGAGAGAGGAGGGGGGAGAGAAAGAAGGGGGGGGAGAGGTGGAGAGAGATTGGAGAGAGAGTGGAGGGGAGAGAGAGGAGGGAGAGAGAGAGGAGGGAGAGAGAGAGGAGGGGGAGAGAGAGAGGAGGGGGGAACAAGAGAAGGGGGAGCAAGAGAAGGGGGAGCAAGAGAAGGGGGAGCAAGAGAAGCGGGAGCAAGAGAAGGGGGAGTGGGGGAAAGGCAGGGCGTGGAAGGGGGGTGGTGGAGGGGGGAGAGAAGAGGACGGGGAGGCAACTTTATTCCACCACGTAATATTCCACCACTCACTGATAGCTCCCAACCGTGCAGTCGCGGCTGACGGGTTCCCGTTATGACATCGAATATGGAGGCATTACAGGGAGGGAGGAAGGGGGAGAGAGAGATTTGAGGGGAGAGAGAGAGAGATTTGAGGGGAGAGAGAGAGAGCAGAGGGAAGAGAGAGAGAGGTCGTGTTTTCTTCTCAGCTCTGCAGTTGAGAAGGATTGAAGCAGCCTTTCAAGGATTTTGTCGTTGGAGAGGGCACAGACCCAGGGGGGCTTCATAGTTCAACTTATTGTTGGGCTGTTGAAGCTTTTCTCTGGTCTGGGGAGCCTCCATCTGTGTGAAGATTCCTGAGTTTCTCCACATTGTCGAGGGTGCGGTTGGCGTTGGCGGATTGCCAAGAGTGCCTGTGATCTCAGTGGGCTGAAGTTGTGCGGTGTCTTTGTCGTTTTTGGCACCGCTTCTCTGCCCTAAAGTCATTTTGCTCAGTGCGGCTGCCTGGCTTAATGTGAAGAAGGTACTTTTGCTTCCAGCGCGACTGGGATCGAGTTTCCCGTAAGCTGCTCTTGGCTGTGGACGAACCTGGGGACTTTCCTGCTTCAGCTGGAGGTTTCTGTTTTCTGCTGCCTGTCTTTGACTGTGACTGTCTCTGGGACTTAACTTGGAGCTGTGCTGCTGAGGGGCTTGGAGCTGGTTTGTGCCTCTGTGAGGATGGCGATGGAAGGGGCGCGGCCGAAGGTCCGGACCTACGCAGCGATGGCATCAGTGGCGGGTGCGAGGCCATCTGAGCTTGAGCCTCATGTTGACTTGGATGGGGACAGTTTTGGTATTTCTGTTCAAACTGGGCCTATGATGTCGAGGGGGGTAATTACGAAGGCCATGAATGAACTTCTTGGGAGGGGGGCTATTGTCTCTTCTGAGCTCGAAAGGGGAAAGGTGGAGATGATACTTAAGACCCGGGAGTGTGTGGCCCGAGCGTTGGAGGAGGGGATCTCAGTGGGGGGGGTCCACGTACAGGTGGATCCGTGGGTATCCAGGGTGAGACCGGTTCTCCTGCGGAGCTGCCCCACTTATTTTTCGGATGCAGTGCTTATTCCACACCTGTCCAAGTTCGGGGAGGTGCGGTCTAAATGTTTTCGTCTCTTGCATCCCAGGGGGGACCCGGAGGAAAAAGGGGTCTTCAGTTTCAAGAGGAGGGTGTTCATGAAGGTGGGTGAGGGGGATGGTGCCGAGGGGAGTTTTGAGGTGGTGCATAAGGGTGTACCCAGAACCGTGCGTTGGAGTTGGGGCAAGGCACGGTGTCATGCGTGCGGCAAATTTGGACATCTCCGTAGGGAGTGTCTTTTTCGCGGGGGCACTGCTAGAGGTTCTAGTGCAGTGGCCCAGGAAAGCACTGCTGGCCCATCTGGGGTGGCTTGTCAAACCTCAGCGGCGCGGGGTGGTACTGCTGACCCGGCTGAGGTTGCCAGTTCTGCCTTGGTGACCCGGGGCGGCAGTGCTAAGCCTTCTGGGTCCAGAGGTTCCGCTTTGGGGACCCTGGGCAGTGAGAGCCCAAGCCCCCCACGTCCCCTACGTCTTGCGCCTGTGGCGGTGGATGGAGGTGGGGCGCAGGAGGAGGGGAGTGTTGAGGGGGGGTTTTGGGAGAAGCAGGGGAAGCACAATAAGAAGAAGGAGAGGGATAGGGCCGCCCGAGCGAAGAAAGTGCAATCGGGTGAGTTTAGCTCCAGTGTGGTGCAGACTGCACCTGCTGGGGCCCAGGGGGGAGTTGTGGTGGCTCGGAAGGGGGTAAAGAAGCCTAAACGTGTGGGTGGCAAAGTGGTTGGGGGTAATGTGGAGGCGGATGACCCTTCCCTTATGGAGGTTACCGCACCTCCGCATGCGAGTGGGACTAAAAGGAGGCATCTGCCTGGTGAAGAGGAGGAAGGGCGTGGGTCCAGAGCGAAGGGGATGTCTTTCTCCGGGCTTTCCACCACTGAGGTGGCTGAAAGTGGTCTTGACCCGGTGTCTTCTGGGTCGGTGGTTGGGCCTTCTCTTCATGGATCTACAGCGGGTGTCACCGGACTGGGTGCTGAAGTTGATTCCGGTGGAGGTAGGTCCACTGGGCGGGAGTCTGTCCCTTCATCTCAGGGGCCCTCTGAGGGAGTTATCTCGGCGGGTGCTGTGGTTAGCTCCCTTGGGGGTGTACCCTCTGGGTCGGATGAGGTCCCCTCGTTTCAGAGGCCTACTGAGGGTGCTAGCACGTTAGGTGACGTGGTTGGCTCCTCTGGTAGTGTGCCCTCTGTGACGGGGGATGCGCAGAGTCAGGCTGAGGGGGGAGTTTCGGGGGTGTTGTCGTTCAAGTCTGTGCTCCATATCAGTGCCAGTGGAGGTGCTGGGGGGCGGGATGCCTCACCGGATGAGTTGTCTGGGGTGAGGTTAATGGCAGGTGGTGATTCTCTGGGTGATGCCTGTGGAGAGGGCACTCTGGATGATGTGGAGGTCAGGGCTGTTATGGGACGTGATCCTCTTTCAGACTCCGAGGGTGCCAGTGTTCCACAGGCCCTGGGGATGCCTCTTGTTGTTGCTTCCCCAGGCCCAGAGGAGGAGGGTGATGGTAGCGTGCAGGAGCCCAGCCATTCAGAGGGCTGCGAGTCTCAGGCAGGGGTGTTGGGACCCACCCCCAGCATTGATCCGGGTGGTCGTGTCATGGCTGTGGAGGAGGACAGCGATGCGGCCAGTGGGGGGGGCACAGAGAGTGATTTGTCAGACAGTTCTGGTCTTTCTGAGGTTGTTGATTCAGGTGCGAGCGGGTTGGCTGCGAGCCCAGACTCCAAGGCCGTGTCTGAGGCGAAGCTTATTGTTGAGGTGCGAGAGTTCTTAAAAATAAGCCGTGCTCCCAAAACATTATGGTTTGCCGCTACAAGGCGGTGGGAGGATTGGCTAGATGTGCAGGCGAGTCTCGAGGCTATCCTTAGTAACAAGGATAGTGGTCTTTCTGACTCGGATTTGGGGCAGTTTTGGGGTTTGTTGAAGGTCCTCAGAAAAGGAGCTCCTGTGACTACAGGGAGTGTGAGGGTCACAATCTAATGTGTCTACACATTCACAGTAGCTACATTAAATTTAAATGGGAGTAGAGCGAGTTTTCGAAGATTTCAGCTCTTATCAGCCCTAAGGGAGGGGAGATTTGCAGTTTGTTATCTGCAAGAGACACATACCGTTGCTAGTGATGAACCTACCTGGCAACTGGAGTGGGAAGGGAGGGTTTATATGAGCCATCTCAGCTCAAATTCGAGTGGGGTGGCTTTTCTGTTGGCCCCAAATTTTCTGCCAAGCATTTTAAAAGTGCAGGAAGTGGTGCCAGGACGTTTGCTCCATCTGGCCGTGAGCCTGGATGGCATGCCGTTGCATTTCATTAACGTGTATGCCCCTAGCTCCGGCACGATGCAGGCCGGCCTGCTTCGGGAGGTGAATGCTCTGTTGGGCACTATTGATAGGGGAGAGTGTGTCTTCCTTGGTGGGGACTTTAATTGCACACTTGAGGTGCGGGACCGTTCTGGTACTCAGTGTGCGCCTGCTGTAGCGAAGAAGCTGAGAGGCTTGATTGACTCCTTTGAGTTGGTTGATGTTTGGAGGGACCTTCACCCTGATTCCACTGCTTTTTCGCGGAGGTCTGAGGGCGGTGGTTCCCGCATTGATCGGTTTTATATTTCCCGAGCGTTTGTTTCCCGTGTCTCAGCGGCCTCAATGCGGCTGGTGCCGTGCTCGGACCATTGTCTGGTGCGTGTGGATTTCAATCCAGCGTGCGCTCGGGCTGGGTCCGCGTACTGGCACTTTAACAACAGGCTGCTGGAGGATCGGTGTTTCCGGGAGTCATTCACTCGGTTTTGGGTGAAGTGGAGAGAGAGGCAGAGGTGCTTCTCTTCCCTTAGGCAGTGGTGGGATGTGGGTAAAGCTCACATCCGTCTCTTTTGTAAGGATTATACATGGGGGTCGACTGGGAGGCGGGACTCAGCGGTCGAGAAGCTGGAGAGGGAGATACAGGACGCTGAGTCTCGCCTGGGTCAGTTTGGTGAAGACTCCAGCGAATGGGGAGAGTTTCAGAGGAAGAAGGAGGTTTTGAGGAGTCTGCTGCTTGAGCGATCTCGAGGCGCTTATGTGAGGTCTCGGGTCCAGATGCTGCACGAGCTGGACCGAGCGTCGCCTTTCTTTTTCTCTTTGGAGAAGGGGCGGGGAGCTCGAAAACAGCTCGTGGAGTTGCTTGCAGATGACGGCTCCTCTGTCACTGATCCAGAGAGGATTAATGCCTTGGTTAGGTCCTTTTATGGGTCCCTGTTCTCTGCGGAAGGATTCAGTGTGGAGGCTCAGCAAGATCTGTGGGAGGGTCTACCGACCGTAGATAGGGGGGAGGCTGATCTTCTTGATGGCCCCTTATCTTTGGAGGAGTTGACTCGCGCCTTGCATCAGCTCAGGAGGGGTAAGTCCCCCGGGCTGGATGGGTTGACGGTGGAGTTTGTTAGAGCATTCTGGGACGTCCTAGGGGGTGACTATATGTTGGTTCTGGGGGAGAGCCTGGCGACTGGAGTGATGCCTCTCTCGTGGCGTAGGACGGTTGTTGTCTTGCTGCCTAAGAAGGGCGAACTCCGTTTGTTGAAGAACTGGCGTCCAGTCTCTCTCCTTTGCACAGAATATAAAATTTTTGCACGGGCAATGGCAAATCGCCTGGGCTCCGTGCTGCATCAAGTGATTCATCCTGATCAATCTTATACAGTCCCTGGCCGGTCCATCCAGGATAACATCCACCTGGTTAGGGACCTGATTCATTTAGTCCAGGGTACTGGTGAGTCAGCTGCTTTTCTGTCTCTTGATCAGGAGAAGGCTTTTGATAGGGTAGAGCATGAATACCTATTTGGGACGTTGCAAGCGTTTGGGTTTGGACCACACTTCGTGGCCCGGGTCCGGCTTTTGTACGCTGCTGCGGAGTGTCTTGTAAAGGTTAATGGCGCGGTGCTATCTCCTTTTCATTTTGGGAGGGGGGTCCGCCAGGGGTGCCCTATGTCGGGCCAGTTGTATTCGGTCTGTGTGGAGCCGTTCCTGTGTCTTCTTCGGAGGAGGTTGACAGGCCTGGCCCTACCTGGCCCGCGGGTTGAGGTGATTCTATCGGCGTATGCCGATGACGTACTTCTTATGTTCACTGATCCTGGTGACCTGCGGAGGATGCGTGACTGCCAGGAGATATTCTCGGCTGCATCTTCTGCTAGGATTAACTGGAGTAAGTGCTCTGGACTTTTGGTGGGTCAGTGGCGGGTAGACTCCCTGCCGGAGGAGATGGCATTGTATGCGTGGAGTACCACGCACCTCCTCTATCTGGGGGTGTACCTGAGTCCCACTGAGGATGTTTGGCCGGCAAACTGGCAAGAGTTGGAGACGAAGGTGGTTGCTCGGCTGGGGCGCTGGTCAGGCCTGCTTGGAGTTCTCTCCTTTCGGGGGAGGGTGCTGGTCATAAACCAGCTGGTGGCCTCTATGTTATGGTACTGGCTGGCTACTCTTGTCCCGCCCTCTATATTTGTAACTGCTATACAGATGAAGCTGGTGGATTTCTTTTGGGGAAATAGGAAGCATTGGATTTCCGCGGCGGTCCTGAGTCTTCCGTTAGAGGAGGGCGGCCAGTCCTTGGTGTGCGTGCGCACCCAGGTGGCGGCTCTCCGTCTCAGGACTCTGCGGAGATACATGTATGTAGAGAACCCTCCCAGATGGCACGCTCTGGCCACGTATTTTTTTCGTCAGGGTCGTTGCCTAAGGGGGGTCTCGCGGCTCCCGGTGGCGGGTGTCAGTCGACCCGCTCTAAGGGGCTTGCCTGTTTTCTATAGGGATGTGTTAAGAGTGAGGAATTTGGTGGTGTTCAGCCAGAGTGTTGTTCCACGAGGAGAGGGGGATGTTGTGGCTGCGGGTGTGGCTGGTCCTCATCCTGTCATGGTGGTTGTCGAGGAGAGGCGCGAGCCTAGAGTGGTTCAGATAGAGCTTACCCCTGCTCCGTCAGATCTGCTCATCGGGCCTAGGCTTCGGGATATTTCTCGGCCTCCGGCTCCGCATAATCTGAGCTGCCTTTCTGAGATGACCAGCATGCCATTTTGTGATGCAAGGAGACGCGCACTGTACAGGATGCTCCTGCACATTCTGAACCACCGTGCCTTCGTCTCCCGTCCTGACTCACCATGGAGGACGGTGTTACCATCCGAAGGCGGCGGGGGGCCCCAGTGGGGGTCCTTCTATAAGGGAGTTGTACCCCTTTATATTGGGGACCTGGGGTGGAGAGTGCTGCATGGAGCGGTGGTTTGTAATAAACTTTTGAGTCGGTTCACGGGCTCGTCTGCCGCATGTATTTTCTGCGGAGAGGAGGAGACCGTATTCCATGTGTATATGGAGTGTGTGAGGTTACTGCCCCTGTACCAATATCTGAAGGGGCTGTTCCTCAAGTTCTGGCTGCATTTTAGCCCCACAATCCTGGTGTTTGGACACAAGGCGGGGAGTGGGGAGAGCCGAGTGTGGGGGGGGGACTTACCTGTCGGTTTGCTCCTTGGCCTGGCCAAGATGGCCATTCGTGGGTCCAGGCAGCGGGCGGTCGACGGTCAGGCGAGAGTCGGCTGCCTGCCCCTCTTTCGGGCCTACGTCCGTGCACGTGTGTCCCTGGAGAGGGAACACGTGGTGTTCACGGGGACTCTGGAGGCCTTCCGTCAGCGCTGGTCGCCGCGTGGGGTTGAGGCGATTATAAATGAATGTACTGCTGTACTACAATGATCTGTTCATTATAGTGTGATTTTTGATTGTGTTTTGATGTGTTGTATTTTATGATTTGTGTTGAATAAAGTTTTTGAAATGAAAAAAAAAAAAAAAAAAAGAGAGCAGAGGGAAGAGAGAGAGAGGTCGTGTTTTCTTCTCAGCTCTGCAGTTGAGAAGGATTGAAGCAGCCTTTCAAGGATTTTGTCGTTGGAGAGGGCACAGACCCAGGGGGGCTTCATAGTTCAACTTATTGTTGGGCTGTTGAAGCTTTTCTCTGGTCTGGGGAGCCTCCATCTGTGTGAAGATTCCTGAGTTTCTCCACATTGTCGAGGGTGCGGTTGGCGTTGGCGGATTGCCAAGAGTGCCTGTGATCTCAGTGGGCTGAAGTTGTGCGGTGTCTTTGTCGTTTTTGGCACCGCTTCTCTGCCCTAAAGTCATTTTGCTCAGTGCGGCTGCCTGGCTTAATGTGAAGAAGGTACTTTTGCTTCCAGCGCGACTGGGATCGAGTTTCCCGTAAGCTGCTCTTGGCTGTGGACGAACCTGGGGACTTTCCTGCTTCAGCTGGAGGTTTCTGTTTTCTGCTGCCTGTCTTTGACTGTGACTGTCTCTGGGACTTAACTTGGAGCTGTGCTGCTGAGGGGCTTGGAGCTGGTTTGTGCCTCTGTGAGGATGGCGATGGAAGGGGCGCGGCCGAAGGTCCGGACCTACGCAGCGATGGCATCAGTGGCGGGTGCGAGGCCATCTGAGCTTGAGCCTCATGTTGACTTGGATGGGGACAGTTTTGGTATTTCTGTTCAAACTGGGCCTATGATGTCGAGGGGGGTAATTACGAAGGCCATGAATGAACTTCTTGGGAGGGGGGCTATTGTCTCTTCTGAGCTCGAAAGGGGAAAGGTGGAGATGATACTTAAGACCCGGGACTGTGTGGCCCGAGCGTTGGAGGAGGGGATCTCAGTGGGGGGGGTCCACATACAGGTGGATCCGTGGGTATCAAGGGTGAGACCGGTTCTCCTGCGGAGCTGCCCCACTTATTTTTCGGATGCAGTGCTTTTTCCACACCTGTCCAAGTTCGGGGAGGTGCGGTCTAAATGTTATCGTCTCTTGCATCCCGGGGGGGACCCGGAGGAAAAAGGGGTCTTCAGTTTCAAGAGGAGGGTGTTCATGAAGGTGGGTGAGGGGGATGGTGCCGAGGGGAGTTTTGAGGTGGTGCATAAGGGTGTCCCCAGAACCGTGCGTTGGAGTTGGGGAAAGGCACGGTGTCATGCGTGCGACGAATTTGGACATCTCCGTAGGGAGTGTCTTTTTCGCGGGGGCACTGCTAGAGGTTCTAGTGCAGTGGCCCAGGAAAGCGCTGCTGGCCCATCTGGGGTGGCTTGTCAAACCTCAGCGGCGCGGGGTGGTACTGCTGACCCGGCTAAGGTTGCCAGTTCTGCCTTGGTGACCCGGAGCGGCAGTGCGAAGCCTTCTGGGTCCGTAGGTTCCGCTTTGGGGACCCTGGGCGGTGAGAGCCCAAGCCCCCCACGTCCCCCACGTCTTGCGCCGGTGGCGGCGGATGGAGGTGGGGCGCAGGAGGAGGGGAGTGTTGAGGGGGGGTTTTGGGAGAAGCAGGGGAAGCACAACAAGAAGAAGGAGAGGGATAGGGCCGCCCGAGCGAAGAAAGTGCAATCGGGTGAGTTTAGCTCCAGTGTGGTGCAGACTGCACCTGCTGGGGCCCAGGGGGGAGTTGGGGTGGCTCGGAAGGGGGTAAAGAAGCCTAAACGTGTGGGTGGCAAAGTGGATGGGGGTAATGTGGAGGCGGATGACCCTTCCCTTATGGAGGTTACCGCACCTCCGCATGCGAGTGGGACTAAAAGGAGGCATCTGCCTGGTGAAGATGAGGAAGGGCGTGGGTCCAGAGCGAAGGGGATGTCTTTCTCCGGGCTTTCCACCACTGAGGTGGCTGAAAGTGGTCTTGACCCGGTGTCTTCTGGGTCGGTGGTTGGGCCTTCTCTTCATGGATCTACAGCGGGTGTCACAGGACTGGGAGCTGAACTTGATTCCGGTGGAGTTGTGTCCACTGGGCGGGAGTCTGTCCCTTCATCTCAGGGGCCCTCTGAGGGAGTTATCTCGGCGGGTGCTGTGGTTAGCTCCCTTGGGTGTGTACCCTCTGGGTCGGATGAGGTCCCCTCGTTTCAGAGGCCTACTGAGGGTGCTAGCACGTTAGGTGACATGGTTGGCTCCTCTGGTAGTGTGCCCTCTGTGACGGAGGATGTGCAGAGTCAGGCTGAGGGGGGAGTTTCGGGGGTGTTGTCGTTCAAGTCTGTGCTCCATATCAGTGCCAGTGGAGGTGCTGGGGGGCGGGATGCCTCACCGGATGAGCTGTCTGGGGTGAGGTTAATAGCAGGTGGTGATTCTCTGGGTGATGCCTGTGGAGAGGGCACTCTGGATGATGTGGAGGTCAGGGCTGTTATGGGTCGTGATCCTCTTTCAGACTCCGAGGGTACCAGTGTTCCACAGGCCCTGGGGATGCCTCTTGTTGTTGCTTCCCCAGGCCCAGAAGAGGAGGGTGATGGTAGCGTGCAGGAGCCCAGCCATTCAGAGGGCTGCGAGTCTCAGGCAGGGGTGTTGGGACCCACCCCCAGCATTGATCCGGGGGGTCGTGTCATGGCTGTGGAGGAGGACAGCGATGCGGCCAGTGGGGGTGGCACAGAGAGTGATTTGTCAGAGAGTTCTGGTCTTTCTGAGGTTGTTGATTCAGGTGCGAGCGGGTTGGCTGTGAGCCCAGACTCCAAGGCCGTGTCTGAGGCGAAGTTTATTGTTGAGGTGCGAGAGTTCCTAAAAACGAGCCGCACTTCCAAAACATTATGGTTTGCTGCTGAAAGGCGTGGGGGGACTGTCTAGATGTGCAGGCGAGTCTCGAGGCTATCCTTAGTAACAAGGATAGTGGTCTTTCTGACTCGGATTTGGGGCAGTTTCGGGGTTTTTTGAAGGTCCTCAGCAAAGGAGCTCCTGTGACTACAGGGAGTGTGAGGGTCTTAATCTAATGTGCCTACACATTCACAGTAGCTACATTAAATTTAAATGGGAGTAGAGCGAGTTTTCGAAGATTTCAGCTCTTATCGGCCCTAAGGGAGGGGAGATTTGCAGTTTGTTATCTGCAAGAGACACATACCGTTGCTAGTGATGAACCTACCTGGCAACTGGAGTGGGAAGGGAGGGTTTATATGAGCCATCTCAGCTCAAATTCGAGTGGGGTGGCTTTTCTGTTGGCCCCAAATTTTCTGCCAAGCATTTTAAAAGTGCAGGAAGTGGTGCCAGGACGTTTGCTCCATCTGGCCGTGAGCCTGGATGGCATGCCATTGCATTTCATTAACGTGTATGCCCCTAGCTCCGGCACGATGCAGGCCGGCCTACTTCGGGAGGTGAATGCTCTGTTGGGCACTATTGATAGGGGAGAGTGTGTCTTCCTTGGTGGGGACTTTAATTGCACACTTGAGGTGCGGGACCGTTCTGGTACTCAGTGTGCGCCTGCTGTAGCGAAGAAGCTGAGAGGCTTGATTGACTCTTTTGAGTTGGTTGATGTTTGGAGGGACCTTCACCCTGATTCCACTGCTTTTTCGCGGAGGTCTGAGGGCGGTGGTTCCCGCATTGATCGGTTTTATATTTCCCGAGCGTTTGTTTCCCGTGTCTCAGCGGCCTCAATGCGGCTGGTGCCGTGCTCGGACCATTGTCTGGTGCGTGTGGATTTCAATCCAGCGTGCGCTCGGGCTGGGTCCGCGTACTGGCACTTTAACAACAGGCTGCTGGAGGTTCGGTGTTTCCGGGAGTCATTCACTCGGTTTTGGGTGAAGTGGAGAGAGAGGCAGAGGTGCTTCTCTTCCCTTAGGCAGTGGTGGGATGTGGGTAAAGCTCACATCCGTCTCTTTTGTAAGGAATATACATGGGGGTCGACTGGGAGGCGGGAGTCAGCGGTCGAGAAGCTGGAGAGGGAGTTACAGGACGCTGAGTCTCGCCTTGGTCAGTTTGGTGAAGACTCCAGCGAATGGGGAGAGTTTCAGAGGAAGAAGGAGGTTTTGAGGAGTCTGCTGCTTGAGCGATCTCGAGGCGCTTATGTGAGGTCTCGGGTCCAGATGCTGCACGAGCTGGACCGAGCGTCGCCTTTCTTTTTCTCTTTGGAGAAGGGGCGGGGAGCTCGAAAACAGCTCGTGGAGTTGCTTGCAGATGACGGCTCCTCTGTCACTGATCCAGAGAGGATTAATGCCTTGGTTAGGTCCTTTTATGGGTCCCTGTTCTCTGCGGAAGGATTCAGTGTGGAGGCTCAGCAAGATCTGTGGGAGGGTCTACCGACCGTAGATAGGGGGGAGGCTGATCTTCTTGATGGCCCCTTATCTTTGGAGGAGTTGACTCGCGCCTTGCATCAGCTCAGGAGGGGTAAGTCCCCCGGGCTGGATGGGTTGACGGTGGAGTTTGTTAGAGCATTCTGGGACGTCCTAGGGGGTGACTATATGTTGGTTCTGGGGGAGAGCCTGGCGACTGGAGTGATGCCTCTCTCGTGGCGTAGGACGGTTGTTGTCTTGCTGCCTAAGAAGGGCGAACTCCGTTTGTTGAAGAACTGGCGTCCAGTCTCTCTCCTTTGCACAGAATATAAAATTTTTGCACGGGCAATGGCAAATCGCCTGGGCTCCGTGCTGCATCAAGTGATTCATCCTGATCAATCTTATACAGTCCCTGGCTGGTCCATCCAGGATAACATCCACCTGGTTAGGGACCTGATTCATTTAGTCCAGGGTACTGGTGAGTCAGCTGCTTTTCTGTCTCTTGATCAGGAGAAGGCTTTTGATAGGGTGGAGCATGAATACCTATTTGGGACGTTGCAAGCGTTTGGGTTTGGACCACACTTCGTGGCCCGGGTCCGGCTTTTGTACGCTGCTGCGGAGTGCCTTGTAAAGGTTAATGGCGCGGTGCTAGCTCCTTTTCATTTTGGGAGGGGGGTCCGCCAGGGGTGCCCTATGTCGGGCCAGTTGTATTCGGTCTGTGTGGAGCCGTTCCTGTGTCTTCTTCGGAGGAGGTTGACAGGCCTGGCCCTACCTGGCCCGCGGGTTGAGGTGATTCTATCGGCGTATGCCGATGACGTACTTCTTATGTTCACTGATCCTGGTGACCTGCGGAGGATGCATGACTGCCAGGAGATTTTCTCGGCTGCATCTTCTGCTAGGATTAACTGGAGTAAGTGCTCTGGACTTTTGGTGGGTCAGTGGCGGGTAGACTCCCTGCCGGAGGAGATGGCATTGTATGCGTGGAGTACCACGCACCTCCTCTATCTGGGGGTGTACCTGAGTCCCACTGAGGATGTTTGGCCGGCAAACTGGCAAGAGTTGGAGACGAAGGTGGTTGTTCGGCTGGGGCGCTGGTCAGGCCTGCTTGGAGTTCTCTCCTTTCGGGGGAGGGTGCTGGTCATAAACCAGCTGGTGGCCTCTATGTTATGGTACCGGCTGGCTACTCTTGTCCCGCCCTCTATATTTGTAACTGCTATACAGAAGAAGCTGGTGGATTTCTTTTGGGGAAATAGGAAGCATTGGATTTCCGCGGCGGTCCTGAGTCTTCCGTTAGAGGAGGGCGGCCAGTCCTTGGTGTGCGTGCGCACCCAGGTGGCGGCTCTCCGTCTCAGGACTCTGCGGAGATACATGTATGTAGAGAACCCTCCCAGATGGCACGCTCTGGCCACGTATTTTTTTCGTCAGGGTCGTTGCCTAAGGGGGGTCTCGCGGCTCCCGGTGGCGGGTGTCAGTCGACCCGCTCTAAGGGGCTTGCCTGTTTTCTATAGGGATGTGTTAAGAGTGAGGAATTTGGTGGTGTTCAGCCAGAGTGTTGTTCCACGAGGAGAGGGGGATGTTGTGGCTGCGGGTGTGGCTGGTCCTCATCCTGTCATGGTGGTTGTCGAGGAGAGGCGCGAGCCTAGAGTGGTTCAGATAGAGCTTACCCCTGCTCCGTCAGATCTGCTCATCGGGCCTAGGCTTCGGGATATTTCTCGGCCTCCGGCTCCGCATAATCTGAGCTGCCTTTCTGAGATGACCAGCATGCCATTTTGTGATGCAAGGAGACGCGCACTGTACAGGATGCTCCTGCACATTCTGAACCACCGTGCCTTCGTCTCCCGTCCTGACTCACCATGGAGGACGGTGTTACCATCCGAAGGCGGCGGGGGGCCCCAGTGGGGGTCCTTCTATAAGGGAGTTGTACCCCTTTATATTGGGGACCTGGGGTGGAGAGTGCTGCATGGAGCGGTGGTTTGTAATAAACTTTTGAGTCGGTTCACGGGCTCGTCGGCCGCATGTATTTTCTGCGGAGAGGAGGAGACCGTATTCCATGTGTATATGGAGTGTGTGAGGTTACTGCCCCTGTACCAATATCTGAAGGGGCTGTTCCTCAAGTTCTGGCTGCATTTTAGCCCCACAATCCTGGTGTTTGGACACAAGGCAGGGAGTGGGGAGAGCCGAGTGTGGGGGGGGGACTTACCTGTCGGTTTGCTCCTCGGCCTGGCCAAGATGGCCATTCGTGGGTCCAGGCAGCGGGCGGTCGATGGTCAGGCGAGAGTCGGCTGCCTGCCCCTCTTTCGGGCCTACGTCCGTGCACGTGTGTCCCTGGAGAGGGAACACGCGGTGTTCACGGGGACTGTGGGGGCCTTTCGTCAGCGCTGGTCGCCGCGTGGGGTTGAGGCGATTATAAATGAATGTACTGTTGTACTACAATGATCTGTTCATTATAGTGTGATTTTTGATTGTGTTTTGATGTGTTGTATTTTATGATTTGTGTTGAATAAAGTTTTTGAAATGGAAAAAAAAAAAAAAAAGAGTAGAGGGGAGAGAGGGAGAGAGAGAGGAGGGGTGAGTGAGGGGAGGGACTGAGGGGAGGGGGAGAGTTGGAGGGGTGAGAATAGAAGGGGGAGAGTTGGAGGGGGAGAGAAAAGGAAGAGGAGAGGTGGAGGGAGGAGAGGTGGAGGGGGGAGAGAAGAGGGTGGAGAGGGGGGAGGGTGGAGAGGGGGAGGAGAATAAGAGGTGGAGGGTGGAGGGGGAGTTGATGGGGGTAGAAGGGTGGGGGGCAGAGTGAGGGAGGGGGAGGGAGGAGAGAGGGTGGTAGAGGTGGGGGGGAGAGGGGAGGGGAGGGGAGAGGTGGGAGGTGGAGCGAGATTGGAGGGGGATAGAGGAGAAGGAGAGAGTGGAGGGGGGAGAGAAGAGGGGGGAGGGAGGAGGGAGAGAGAGGAGGGGGAGAGAGAAGGGGGAGAGGGGGAAAGGCAAGGGGTGGAATGGAGAGAGGGAGGGAGGGGGAGAGAGAGTGGGGGGAGAGAGAGAGAGAGGGGAGGGAGGGGGAGAGAGGAGAGGGTGAGTGAGGGGGAGGGAGGAAAGGGGAGGGAGAGAAAAAAGGGGGAGTTGGAGGGGAGGCGGAGGGGGGAGCGAAGAGGTGGAGGGGGGTGGTGGAGGGGGGAGAGAAGAGGATGGGGAGGTGGAGGGGGGGAGAAGAGGACGGGATGGAGGAGAGGGGAGGGGGCGGGATAGGAGTGGTAGAGCTGGAGGGGGAGGAGGAGTGGAGGGTGGTGGTGAGAGAGGGGGTGGAGAGGGAGGGGGGTAGGACAACTTGCTCTATTTGATCTTATTTGATTGTGCGCGCCAGACCACATGATGATTCCAATCTCCCACACCTGTCCCATTGTGATGGCATATGTAAATTAAATCCATTGTGATTGTACATCTGTGAGATGGCACGGTGACTCATGCAGCAGCTTGATTTAAAATGTTTTTGATGTTTTTCACTAAATAAGCAGGGAAATTAATAACCAAATGTTCTAATTTTCAAAACAAAATGTGGAGCAGGAAAAACTCTACAGGAATGTGTAAACATTTCTCAGTTACAGCAAAGGGTGGAGCAATAAATTCACAAACAGCTTAAACGGATTTTCGCAAAAATAGAACCAGTTACAAACCAACGACAGTTTTAATAATTATAATATATATACATATATATATATACACACACACATACATATGCACATATATATTTACACACATATATTTACACACATATATATATATATATACACATATATACGCACACATATAAACTAAACTAAGTGGTGGCCAGTGGGGGGGAGGGGGGCTTTCTGGAGCGCTAGTATTAATGTTGTGCGCTAAAGGGACTGGCTTCCAGAGGCCTAGTATGGACATTGTGGGCCAAATGGATTCTTGGGCTGGCGGCTCCGTCACTCAAGCCTGTTGTGCTGGCAGCTCACTCACTCACGGCTGGTGGGCTGGCAGTTGACGCACGGCTATTCCTTGAAATTCTAATTCAAGCAGTGTGCAAGGCCACCAAATTCAAGTGCAGTTTCTTACCACTTCAAGCAGGGTGCAAGGCCACCAAATTCAAGTGCACTTTCTTACCATTTCAAGCAGGGTGCAAGGCCATTAAAGACAGCGAGTCGTGACCCTTCCCTCACCCATCGTGCAGAGACTGAGCCATGCCCACACTTCTGGGCTTTATAGTCCCTCTACCCCTCCCACCAGAAGGGGCATGCCCTTCATGGCGTGATTGACAGGAGAGAGAATCTCAACATTTTTTAAACACTAATAACTTTTTATTTTTCATTGATGGGAAAAATCCTCGGCACCTGATGAGCGGAGGGGGACTCTGAGTAAGATGGTCAGAAATCACAGCCGTACGTGGTAGCGTTTTTTCTAAAATCAATGTAAAGTGCAAACAGCAAGAGGTCAAGATTAGACTTTTAATTATATAGAAGGCAAGGCAACTTTAATTAAGCAAGACAACTTTAATTCGGCAAGGCAACTTTAATTGGGCAACACAGCTTTAGCATTTCCAAACCAAAGGCAACACAGCTTTGGCATTTCCAAGCCAAAGGCAACACAGCTTCAGCATTTCCAAACAATATTTTCAAACCACATTAAGGGCGCTGACAGGTCAGTAAAACCACTCAGTTTAGTAGTCATGTGTTCAGTGTTATTCATAGCTCCGACTGAGAGACGTGACCCTGTCGCTCCCCCATCTTGCAGAGACTGACTGAGGCACTCAACACTTCCGGGTTTTATAGTCCCTCTGGAAGGGGCGTGGCCTTCAGGAGAGAGAATCTCAACATTTTTTAAACCCTAATAATATTTTTATTTTTCATCGATGGGGTATACACTAGACCAAGTGGGACCCGTTGGGTCCCGTCCCCCAATGCCGGGGGGGGCAACATCACATGGGAGGGCTGGTCATCAAACGTAATATTCCACCACTCACTGATAGCTCCCAACCGCAGCTGACGGATTCCCGTTATGACATAGAAGATGGAGGCATTACAGTGCAGGCTCAGTGCATACCCATTAGGTCTGCTCCGCCAATGTAAGATTCCACCACTCAGTCGTTCCCCTAAGGGAATGTTGCACCACTAACGCATAGCCATCAACTGCGCAGGCGTGGCTCATTTCTCCTCATCCCCCAGCCCTACTTCCTCTTCACCCTCCCTCTTCAATCCCTGGAGAGGGATGGGTGGTAGAGAGGGAGGGGGGGTAGAGAGGGATGGGTGGTAGAGAGGTAGAGGGGGTAGAGAGGGAGAGGGGTAGAGAGGGTTGGGGATGGGGTAGAGAGGGAGAGGGAGAGGGAGGGTAGAGGGAGAAGGGAAGAGAGGGATGGAGGTAGAGAGAGGGAGAGGGTTAGAGATAGAGGGAGGGGGGTAGAGTTAAGGAAGGGAGGGTAGAGAGGGCGAGGGAGGGAGAGGGCAAGGGAGGGGGTGGAGAGGGAGGGGGGCAGAGGTGGAGGAGGGTTGAGAGGGAGGAGATAGAGCAGGAGAGGGTTAGAGAGGGATGGGGTAGAGAGGGAGAGGGCAAGGTGAGGGAGAGGGAGGGAGGTAGAGGGGGTGGGGGTAGAGAGGGTGGGAGTGATGGTAGATAAGGAGGGGGCATCTCCCTCCTCTGCCACCCCCCCCCCCATCTCCCTTTACCATCCCACTCCCCACCCTATCTCCCTCCTCCTCATTTCCCTCATCCTCCTCCTCCCCTCACTCCCATTCCTTTCCCCAGGACATACCCAGGTCGTAGAGTAGCGCCAGGGCCTGGAACTTGGCCAGGTTCTCGCACTCAACCCGGCCCTGACTTGGTTCCAGCAGCGGCTTTTTATTCGGCCTCGGGCTCGGCTCTCACTCCAGCTTGAGCACCAGGCTCGGCTCTAGCCAGCGGGCCTGCAGCACCACCCTCGTTACCAGGTGTCGGGTGTCGGCAGTCACAGCGCCATGCCAAGCCCCGGGCTCGGCTCTCATTCCCGCTCCAGCCCCGCCCTCCCCGTCGTGCGCCAGCAGCAGTCGCCATGCGAGTGCGCTGGAGTGCTCCTCCCTCCTGGAGTGCCCCGTTCTGCCTTGCGAGTCGATTGTGACGTCACTCAGGTTTTTTTTAACCATAGTGGGTGTGTTTTCTGGATTTTTTAAAACCTTTAAACGATTAAAACGTGCGGAAATATATGTGGGAATGCGATGGGAAGATGTTTATCGCCTCGACGCGAAACATGTGAGTAGAATGTGTGAAAACGGGAAGGCTGTGGCCTAGCATTTGGAGGAAAATAGGAAAATAGAAATTGACACAAACAGCCACATTTTGTTTCAGGATATATATAATATCTGAGTCTGAAGAAGGGTGTTGATCCGAAACGTCACCCATTCTTTCTCTCCAGAGATGCTGCCTGTCAAGCTGAGTAACTACAGCGTTTGTGTCTATCCTCTCTCTCTCTCTCTCTTTCACATTTTGTTACATTACAGCTTATTCTAAAATGAGTTAAATTCATTATTTTATCATCAATCTACACACAATACCCCGTAATAAAAAAGCAAAAACAAGTGTTTAGAAATTTTTGCAAAGTAATTTAAAAATAAATAACTGAAATATCAAATTTACATAAGTATTCAGACCCTTTACTCAGTACTTTGTTGAGGCACCTTTGGCAGTGATTCCAGCCTTAAGTCTTCTTGGATATGACGCTACAAGCTTGGCACACCAATATTAGGGTAATTTCCCCCATTCTTCTCTGCAAATCTTCTCAGGCTCTGTCAGGTTGGATGGGGAGCATCGATGCACAGCTATTTTCAGATCCCCCCCAGAGATGTTCGATCTGGTTCAAGTCCGGATTCAAGGACATTCACAGACATGTCACAAAGCCACTCCTGCATTGGCTTGGCTGTGTGCTCAGGGTCATTGTCCTGTTGGAACATGAACCTCCGCCCCAGTCTGAGGTCCAGAATGCTCTGGAGCAGGTTTTCATCAAGGATCTCGCTGTACTTTGCTCCGTTCATCTTTCCCTCAATCCTGACTAATCTCCCAGTTCCTGCCGCTGAAAAACATCCCCACCGCATGATGCTGCCACCACCATGCTTCACCGCAGATATGCTATTGGCCAGGTGTTGAGCAGTGCCTAGTTTCTTCCAGACGTGACGCTTGACATTCAGGCCAAAGAGTTCAATCTTGATTTCATCAGTCCAGAGGGCCAGAGAAAACAACCCTTTGGGCAAACTCCAAGCAGGCTGTCATGAGCCTTTTACTGAGGAGTGGCTTCCGTCTGGCCACCCTACCATAAAGGCCTGATTTGGTGGAGTGCCGCAGATATAGTTGCCCTCCCAGAAGGTTCTCCCATCTCCACAGATTACCTCTGGAGCTCTGTCAGGGTGACCATCGGGTTCTTGGTCACCTCCCTGACCAAGGCCCTTCTCCCCCGATTGCTCAGTTTGGCCGGGTGGCCAGCTCTTCATAGAGTCCTGGTGGTTCCAAAGGCTTCCATTTAAGAATGACGGAAGCCACTGTGCTCTTCGGGACCTGCAATGCTGCAGAAATTGTTTCATACCCTTCCCCAGATCTGTGTCTCGACACAGTCCAGTCTCGGAGGTCTACAGACAATTCCTTCATCTTCATGGCTTGGTTTTTGCTCTGACATGCACTGTCAACTGCGAGACCTTATATAGACAGGTGTGTGCCTTTCCAAATCAATTTAATTTACCACTGGTGGACTCCAATCAAGTTGTAGAAACATCTCAAGGATAATCAATGGAAACAGGATGAACCTAAGCTCAATTTTGAGTGTCATAGCAAAGGGTCTGAATAGTTATGTAAATGTGATATTTGTTTTTTCTTTTTAATTACTTTGCAAAAATTTCTAAACACCTGTTTTCGCTTTTCATTCTGGGGTATTGTGTGTAGATTGATGATAAAAAAAAAAAAATTTAATCCATTTTAAAATAAGGCTTTAACGAAACAAAATGTGGAAAACGTGAGGGATCTGAATACTTTCTGAATGCACTGTGTGTATATGTGTGTTTGTGTGCGTACATATAGACACACACACGTGTATGTGTATATAAATATATACCGTATATATATATACACACATATAAAACCAAAGAAACAAACAATAGAAGTGCAAAGTCAAAAAGTTATGCCCCAAGTCTATGTAGTTCAGAGTCTATTTAACATGAAGACACATATCTTCTCAATGGTTAAAGTGATTGACAATAAATGCTTGGTCCTGATACAAAGGTGAATTTTGAAGTAAAGAGGTCTACACTTACTTGTATGTGTCGGTTGATGGCACTCTCCACTTCTGAATGCCTTGCCAAACTCCCCCAGCCACGACCACCACAGATGTATTTGTATTGCGGTACGCATTGTTGCATTGGGTCTGTGTCGGTCCTTTGAGGCCACTTGCACCACAGGTTGTAATGATCCATGGACCTAAAAATTAAAGGGGGTGAAAAGGAATAAGGCAGCTGTGGCTACATTTTATAAAAGTTAAATTCTACCATTGTTGGGTAATCTGAAATAAAAACAGAAATTGTGTTAATACAATCGACAGGTTAAGCAGCATTTATGGAGATCAAGAAAGAGTTATTTTGTCATGTCAATTACTTTTCATTAAGGAGGGTTATCACCAGACCAGGCTGACCACTACTCATTGCTGCAGTGCCAACACTAGGACAATGGGGGCATGATAAGACTCAAAATGTTTTAGACTTTGGTACTTGAAAGCTACAAGGTTGCTCTGGAAATGTGGTGACTCGTGTGTACTGCCTCAGAAGCGATCTACTATTTTTTCAACACTACATCACTGCACTCCTGCTTTATGTATGATTGTACATATGTATGGAATGGTTTTACTGGATTGCATGCAAAACAAAGCATTTCATTCTGCCTAGATACATGTGGCAACAAAATAACTATTGAACAATTGAGGGACGGAGATTAGATGATAACAAGGTTAAAGGAGGTGGGAGTGTTAATGGGAATTAACCAGAAGTGCAGGGTTCTCCTGAAAGTCTGGGATTCTGCACACATAACATGGAGGAGAGTGGACGGGAGATGGGAGTCAACGTAAGCAAGGTTGCTTACAACTCAGTGGTATGAACGTTGAATTCTCTAATTTTAAGTAACTTCTATTTACTATCGTATCATATCATTTACACTCCCTTTCCCTCCCCTTGCCCTCTTCCTCCACCTATAGCCATTTAACCAGTTCCACAGTTCACCACATTGTTTCCCTCTTGAGATCACACCTTCCACAGCCAACAATGGGCCTCACAGGGCACCTCCCTTCCTGAGATCATTTGTTGCCGGCCCTGATTGGTCTTGGTCTTCTCTCGCCACAAGTTCTTCACCACCACCCCTCCAACCTCTACTTTCAGCCTGAAGAAGGGGCCTGATCTGAAACGTCAACTATTCTTTTCCTCCAGAGGTGCCCTGGGTCGGTGTTGCAGGGGTTTACCTGGCATGGTGATACTGTCAGTGTCAGGATAAACTAATCTCTTCATTGCTTCACATGATCTACATTCCTCCATTCACATCATATCCTTACCCACTGAGTTACTCCAGCATTTTGTGTCTACCCATGGGAATCATTGGGTTTGTAGTAGATATCAGTCATTAGCCAACATTCAGCAAAAGAGGTAAGGAAGTCAACAAAGAGAAGGGGAGGATTAGGGGTGGTTCGTGAAAGGTGAAAATATAGAGAAAACAGTAAAACTGTGAGTGGGAAGAGGTTGGACACATTGTCAGTTAGCATAAAAGCAGATATGATTATAATGTCTGAAGAAGGGTTCTGACCTGAAACGTCACCTATTCCCTTTCTCCAGAGATGTTGCCTGACCAACTGGGTTACTCCAGCATTTTGTGTCTAACTTTGGTATAAACCAGCATCCACAGTTCCTTCCTACTCGTGATTATAATGTGAATTTTAACCTCTTGTCCGTTGATTGAGAACCATATTTACCTTCAATGTGATCAACAGAAATCTAAAGCACAATTATTGAAATAAAGGGGAATAGAGGTTTCTTGGGGTCCCAGTCCGTAACTCTCTGAAAGTGGCAACTTAATTAGACAGAGTGGTAACAAGGGCATTTGGTATGCTTGCCTTCATTAGTTTGGGCACTGGGTATACGAGTAAGGAAGTCATGATACAGCTTTATAGGACTTTGGTTAAGAAGCATTGGGATTATTGCGAGCAGTTCTGGTTGCCCCAATACAGGAGGCTTTGGAAAGAGTGCAGAAAAGGTTTACCAAAATGATGTCTCGATTAGAGGGTATTAGCTGTGAGGAGAGATTGGACAGTTTTGAATGAATGAATGAATACGTTTATTGGCCAAGTATTCACATACAAGGAATTTGCCTTCGTGCTCCACCCGCAAGTGACAACATGACATACAGTCACAGGAATGACACATAAAACATTAAATATTAATAATAAAGCATTATCGATTAAACATGTGAATTAAATAAAATACCAGAGCAAAAGGAGGCTACAGATTTTTGATTATTGAGTAGAGCTACGACTCAAGGAAAAAAAACAGTTTTGATGGTCTGGAGTCGCCTTCCAGAGGGAAGTGATTCAAAGAGCTTGTGGCCAGAGTGAGAGGGGTCAGAGATAAACTTGCTTTCTTTGAATGGTTGAGAGGAGACCTGATAGAAGTATGCAAAATTATGAGAGACATAGATAGGGTAGAAAGGGGCAATGTCTAAAGGGCAACTCTTTTAGACAACAGTGGTGGATGCCTGGAACATGTTGCCTGAGGTGGAGGCAGATAGTGGTCTTTTAGAGGCTTTTGGGAATGGAGGGGTACAGATCATGTGAAGCCAGGAGAGATTAGTTTATCACCGCCTCCGACAGTATCACCAGGCCGGGTACACCCCTGCAATACCGACCCAGCGCTGCCGCCAGGACAACAGGCCTTTAAAACCAAGATTAGACTCTGTACTATTAAGAACCTTGAAGGGGACAAGTTGGTACCAGAAATGCGACAACTCTTTTTGGCCTGCCTTGATGAAGTGCACTATTCTCACACTACAAATGTTACACATTTGTACTTATCTATGATTGTGCTTATCTATTATCTCAACTCTCCCTCAGCCCACTGGCTCCACCTCTTCCATTCTTCTTCCCGCCCCCCCCCCCCACCACCTCACTCCAGTCTTTCTGGGTTTCGACCTGAAACGTTGCCGATTTCCTTCGCTCCATAGATACTGCCTCACTCGCTGAGTTTCTCCAGCATTTTTATCTACCGTGTGATTTTACCAGTTTGCATGCAAATCAAAGAATTGCACTGCACCTAGGTACATGTGACGATAAGTTATATTACAATTAAAACACAAAATATTTGTGCTATAACTCCAGGATAAGTGCTCAACTAAGAAAACCAAGCCCAAAGCCAAAGTATTATCTAACTATCTAACTAACCATAACAACTTACAATAAATGACTCCATATGCGAAAAAAACAGCTACCTACATATTAATTCGCTCTTAGAAAAAAACGAATCCTGTAGATAGATGCAAGTGTATCATTAGGGTTATCAAGTGGGCACCTCCCTTCATTGATGTTTCGTTGAGTTAGGCACACAACACCTTTGGAAGGCTCAACAGTTGGTTCTGGCATCCTATCTTCCACTAATCGTAGCCCATCATTAAGCTTGTAACATCACAATTATCACCCTTGCATAAGATCGGGATACACTTGCACAGACAACAATTACAAAGAAATACATATACTGCATGTCATACGATTCTGTTCCGCCCCCAACTGACACAATTTCTTCTCCACCAAATCCACCTACTGCCTTGCTCTGCTGCCTCTGACATCTGCTTTACGGCCTGACGCAAATTCTGTCTGCGAATTCCTAGCTCTCCAAATAGCGACATGGTCGATCTCGCTATGAAACCTCTACAACCTCTACAACCACCTCTACCGGACGTCCTCTTACTCGACATCCTCGCTGCTCAACTTCCGCTGACAACTCCACATATGCAAGTCTTTTCCTTTAGCCTCATCCACTAAGTTCTCCCAAGGCACCGTCGGTTCTATAAAATACACTATCCACTGATTAACTTGACCATTAAGGGCCTGTCCCACCAGCATGCGATTCCATGCGGAAAGCGCGACCAAACCGGCAGTGGGGGCCGCGCGGAGGTTGGGTGATCCCCGTACAGGGCCCATCCCACCAGCATGCGCCTGCATGCGGCAAGCGCGACCAAACCGGCAGCAGGGGCCGCGCGGAGGTCGGGTGAGTGGCGCAACACAGCGCAAAGTGAGGCGAACTTGGAGCAAAGTCTTAAAGGTAAGTTCGCCAGGACAGAGAGGGACACACAGAGAGGGGCACCGAGGCATACACAGAAAGGGCCTCAGAGCCACACACAGAGAGGGTCACGGAGGCACCTACAGATAGGCTCACGGAGGTATGACGTCGAGGCGGTGTGTAATGCGTCGAGGCGACAGCGAGCCGACAAGCCGTTGCCACGTGGAATTTTTGAACATGGTCAGTTTTTCGGAGCCCCGTGCGATGTCGGGACGAACTCCGCACAATTCTGCACAGCTCCGGCAATCAAAGTGCGACCGGCCCCGCGACGGCGGACGGCTCAAGCGACCACATTAGTTCGCGCTCATCGCATCGAGTTGCATGCTGGTGGGACAGGCCCTTAACATTCTATCAGGCTCAAACTAGTAGTAATTATTTCCTGCGAAACAACAAGCTTTCCTCCTAAATTTACCTTCATCTCCCAATCATTGGCTCCCCGTAACTGGCCTGACTCATGCCTATCTGTAAACTTCCCTCCTCTACCTTTCTCTCCCCCATGGACAAAATTAATCGCGTCACTCTCGGTCCTGATGCCTACTGAATTCACTTGTGCTCAGCTCTTTTAATTGCTGCAGCTATGCACTTCAATGCCTGGTTATGTTGCCAAGTATACCGACCCTGAGAAAGACTAGTCCTACATCATGACAAAATATGCCTCAACGTTGCTACCTATGAACACAAGAGACACGCCGGGTCCCCATCTACCCATTGGTTGAGGTTCTGCGGTGATGGCAGCACATCGTAAATAGCCCTTATGTTATATTGAATCATTGAATCTTTGCATCATGTTCAATATAGACATTGTTGGCCGAAGGGACTGTTCCTGCTGTACTGGCCGATGTTGCATGTTCTATAATTAACTTAGAGGCAATTTTTTCATTAATATTTCAATGACAAAAAAGACTTCCGTCCTAGGTTTTCAAATTGAAGGCAGATGGATAGTATTGGTACCACGTAATACACAACCATGAGGAACAAAGTCAGAGTTTTTCTGGTAATGCACAGGAACACCGGGATAACTCACAGTTGGTGAATATTCCACTGATAAAGGACGATTATTCCCATCTGAGAACAACATTCTCAGCTTGACTTTGTTTTCTTTTATTCTTCAATTTTATGTCCACAAGAAGTTAAGAAGACAATAATCCATTTGTAAATTGTTTGTCGAGCACTCTTCAGATTATTCAACCAGATATAGCCACAGGGTCTAAACATTCAATTGCAAACAGTGCAATTACTCATTAGAGGGAGTTGAGAATCCCTGCTGCTTATTTATTAGTTACAGGGAGACCAAGCATTGAGTGTGCTGTCTGTCAAGCTCATACAGTGACGATTAAGCTTCCTGCTTCATCTAAATATAATTTCATGGGCTTGATCTGAATCCAGTATTTTAACCAACGATACATGGGAGCTTTCAGTTTTCTATTTGGAGCTACAGAAAAAATACGTAGAACGTGCCACAATTGCAAACAATGTCACTGGTAATTTTGATCAGTTATTTCAGTAATTTTTTTGTTTAGTTTAGTTTCAAGATACAGCATGGAAACAGGGTCGTCGGCCCACTAAGTCCACACCGGCAATTTGTCACCTGCACACCAGTTCTCCTCATTGGAGACCCTTGGACTACGTTTGATCGGACTTTACTGGACTTTATCTTGCACTAAACAGTATTCATGTTATTTCCTTTATCATGTTTCTGTACATTGTGGATTGCTCGATTGTAATCATCTATTGTCTTTCCGCTGACTGGCTATCATGCAACAAAAGCTTTTCACAGTACCTCGGTACACTTGACAATAAACTAAACTCAACTAATTCTATCCCACATACTATGGGCCTGATTCCATGCTCTATGACTATATGACTCCCTCATACAGCACAGTAATAGGCCCAATGTATCCACGCCAACCAATCACTCGTTGAATCCTCACTTGTTGAATCTAGCCTGGCTTCACGTTAATAGCTGCTTCTATTCCCATGCTACTCCTCTACTCTGCCCAAAGTTCCAAAAGAGAGGTAACCCTTAACAGCATCACCAGCGGTGAAAGGCACACAGTGCTGGCATAACTTAGCAGGTCAGGCAGCATCCATGACGTCTGAAGTCTGAAGAAGGGTCTCAACCCAAAGCTTCGCCTTTCCATGCTTTCCAGAGATGCTGCCTCACTGAGTTACTCTGGCACTTTGTGCCCTATGTGGTAAAATGTCAACTCTTGGTCAGCCTGCCTTGTGCTGCTGCTTCTCTCTAGTCCCCTTCTACACATGTAGTATCTTGAGAGAAGAGTAATGGGCTTGTCCCACTTGGGCGATTTTTCAGCGGACTGCCGGCGACTGTCAAGTATATTTTTGTCTTTCAATGACAAAATGTTGTTTGCAGATGATTGTGGAAGGTTATATCCATTTTGAAGCCCAGTTTTGCAATATCAGTTCCAATGCTGTATTGACTCTGGAGATTAAGTGGCAACAACGCTGTTTATTGAATTGACGAAATAAACCAAATATTTGCACTTCACATTTGCTGCAGATTTAGCAGGACCTAATGTGGTCTCACGTGCACTCCATTATCTGATCATTGTATTCCTAAACTGCGTATTGCACAGAACTATTATAATTTGAGTTGTGCACTGCCTCTCAAAAACCTTTAGAACAGGAAAGTCCAGGAACGGTTCCTTTGGCCAACAATGTGTGTGCCGAACACGATGCCTAGTGAAATTGAACTCATGTACCTGTACCTTATCCTGTGTCCCCCTATTCCCCCCATTTCCATGTGCCTATCTAAAAGCCTCTAAAACGCCACTATCTTATCTGCCTCCACCACCACCCCTGGCAATGTGTTCCAAACCCCTGCCACTCTCTGTGTAAAAACGTGCCCACATCTCCATTACACTTTCCCCCTCTCACCTTATAACTTAGCGTTGGGCATTTGCACCCTTGGGAAAAGGTTCTGACTGTCTACCCTATCTATGCCTCTCATAACTTTATATACTTCTATGAATTCTCCCCTCAACCTCCGACGTTCCAGAGAAAACAATCCAAGACTATCTAACCTCTCCCAATGGCTGCAACCCTCTAATCCAGGCAGCACTTTGGATAACCTCATCTGCACCCTCTCCAAAGCCTCACACATCTATCCTGTAGTGGGGCAGCCAGAACTGCATGTAATATTTACTATATACACTTTATATATACTATATACTGTATCTGCAATATATGTATTGGTGCATAGCCGACTATGCCTTGATGCTATATATCTACATACTTATAAAACTCTGATTGTTATTATATTTGCTTGCTTGTGAATCACATCTTCTCGAAAACCCGATGCGCTAATGGTGACATTTTTACATATTCCGGTAGAGATTTACCTCAAAATGTCGAAAATCGCCTCATCTGAAAATTTGGTTCATTATTTCTTCAGTTATTTATTCAAATTCTTCACCAATCTGAAGCAAAAGCTAACTGAAGCTAACAGGCTGATGACGTCACAATGCCTCTGCTCCTCGCAGATTTTATAAGGCACAGCCTGCTGGCCACTGTTTTCCCACGAGCTGCGAGTTACGTGCCCCCCCCCCCCCCCCGCATAACTCGCACTTCGACAGCCAACCCGAGAGATGCCGAGGAGCACCCGAGTGCGACAGGCTGTAGAGCCCCGCCCCGCCCCGCCCACAGCCCAGCCCCCCCCCCCTCCCCACCCAGGCCTCTGGATTGAGAACCCGAGAGATGCCGAGGAGCACCCCAGTGATGACTTCGCAAAGAACGACATGCATTAAGCTCGCGCCTCGGCACGGCTTTCCCGAGAGCTGCCGAGTGCTTTGTACTAGAGTCGGGCCCTGTACCAGAGCTCTCCCTCTCTCTCGCCGGGCTCTCTCCGCTTTTCGCAGCACCATCGCTCGCCCAGCTCCTCTCTCCACCTCTCCCCCCTCCTCTTCTCCCCTACTTGCCCCCCCTCCCATCTCCACACTCCCCCTCCTCTCTACCCCCTCCTCTCTACCCCTCTCTCCCCCCTCCTCTTCTCCCCCCTTCTCTTCTCCCCCCTTCTCTTCTCCACTCCACGCCCCCTCCGGTCTCCTCACTCCCCCTCCTCTCTACCCCTCTCTCCCTTCTACTCTCTCTCCCCCTCCCTAACCCTCGTCCCCTCCCCTCCCCTCCCCTCCCCTCTAACCCCGCCTTTTCCCCCACTCTCCCCCTCCTCTCTCCCTCCTCTCTCTCCCTCCACCTCCCCCCTCTGCTCCACCTACCCACTACCCCCCCTTCCCCCCTCCGCTCTCCCCCTCCTCTCTCCCCTCCACTCTCTCCCCTCCCTTCCTCCATCTACCCCCCTCTCACTCCACTCTCTCCTCTTCTCTCTCTCTCCCTCCCCCACCCCCTCTGCCCTCTCCCCTCCCTTTCCCCCCCACCTTCCCCTCTCCCCCTCCTTCCCCCTCTCACCACCCCTACCCCCGGTGTGTGTGGGGGGACGTTAGTGTGTGTGTACGCCGCGCCGCGCCCCCCCCCCGCCCCGCAACTGTGCATGGAGGGGACGGGACCCAACAGGTCCCCCTTGGTCTAGTATATTATATATATATGCAATAGATACTCTCCAGCCATTCCCAATAAAACATTTCTGACCTCCTTCTCTCCAGTGTCATTATTAGGTACAGGTTCAAGAATTTAATTCCTCCCCTGTTCTTAATTTCTTCCCTCAACATCATCATTTGTCCTACACTTCTCAAGATGGCTTTCTGAGTTCACATTGGCATCATTCCTAGTGTTATCCTGAATACACATTGCATAGCGGAGATGCTCATCTTAACACACATTGATCTGCAACTTCAAACAAAATTAGATGAGGATAAAAAATTGGAAAGTAATAAACGTTATCAATATATTTTTCTTGATTAACAGCCTACCTATAATTACATTTCAGTGCAGACACAATTCGACAGACCAACAAAAATACATATGTCACAAGGAAAGCCATTCATGCTTTTATTTTGCTTTTGTTGACTTCATGTTCCTTCTTCAGACATTTTTCAGAACCTTTTCAGAAATGTTGCCATATTTGAGCATATTGATTGAAAGAAACAGCAGGTTAACGGGCCCTCTGGCTCACTGAGACCATGCTGACTATCGATCACCCGCTCACACTAGTTCCGTTACCCCACTTTCGCATCCACTTCCTACACACTGGGGACAATTTACAGAGGCCAATTAACCTACAAAGCCTCACATCTTTAGGATTTGGGAGGAAACCGACTGGAGCGTCCAAAGGAATTCCATGCAGACACAGCGAGAACATGCCAACGTGCTGATTCCACACAGACAGAAGCTAAGGTCAGACTTGAACCCAGGGCTCCAGAACTGAGATACAACAGCTCTACCAGCCACTGTGCACTGGGTGAGGTACGCTCATCTATATCTATCTATACATAACTAAAACTCTGATCTTGTTATCTTCCGGTTTGGCAGTCTTTCTATTTGCGCAAAAACGGTTCTCGATAACGCTACGATTTTTCGCCAGTTCACTCACCGTTCTCCAACACTGCGATTGCACCAAGTTTCGTTCCGATACGTTGAATGTCGTAAATGTTAGTGAGGTTTAAAAATCATAAAAACTGCGCCTGCGCGTACGCAGATCGACCTCTTCTCCTGCCAGTCAGCGCCGCGCAGATTTGTCTCTTCCCCTGTCACTCCTCGGGATGGTCCGCCGCTTCCTGCGCCACTGCGTCTTTATATTGCAACTTTCGGGGGAACCCGGAACAGCCCAGCCCAGCCCCAAGCAGCTCAGCCTGCCCTGACCGACCTCAAGCAGCAGACCTGCCCCAAACAACAGCCCAGCCTCAAGCAGAAGCCCAGCGTCAGAGACCCATCCCAGCCCAGAGTCAGAGACCCAGCCCAGCCCAGAGTTGGAGATGTTGCCAAACGGAGAGCGGAGACTCTGATCCCAGCGGAGGAGAACAACTAGCGACCAGCGCCCGCTGTGAGTCCCCATCACACTGCCAATTCCAGCCAATACTCCTCTGGTCCCCCTCGTTGGCTCCACCCGTCCTCCCCCGTGATGCCCCCCTCACCCCCAAGGCTCTTCCCCTTCTTTTCTCCGAGCTCATTCCCTCCTGCCTACACGTCCCTCTCCCCCACAACCCCCCCCGCCAAGACAACCCCCCCATACGCCTCCCTGCCCACACCCCCCTGAACACGCACACCCCTCCACACACACACACCCCCCCATAGCCCGCCACCCACTCAACCCCTCCCTCCCCCACAACTCCCCCGCCCCACCCACCCCTTCTCCCACCCCCCCACACACACACACACACACACACCCCTCCACCTCCACGCTCCCCCTACCCACAACCCCTCACTCCCCCCACAACCCCCTCTCCTCCACAACTTCCCCTCCCCCACAACCCCCCCTCCTCCACAACTCCCCCCCTCCCACAACCCCCCTCCCCCACAATCCCCTCTCCCCCACAACCCCCACCACCCCTCCCTCCCCCACAACCACCCCTCCTACACAACATCCCCTACCCACAACTTCCCCTCCGCCACAACACCCCCCTGCCCCCACAACCCCCCTGCCCCCACAACTGGGAGTGAGCTCAAGGAGAAGACGGGGGAAGAGCCATGGGGGAGAGGTGGGATATTGCGTTGGGGAACGGGTTGCGTTGGTGGAACATTCCTTCCATGTGACTGGGACCCAACGGGTCCCACTTAGTCGAGTCTTCAATAAAGGTGCCCTGATTGATGGATCTTTCTGTCTTGTGAGAGGGTCAGAGGCACTTGGACTCATACCAGGTGGACTAATCCCCTTCCTATGTAGAATCACACCTAAGCTAATTCACAAAGACCAATTAACCTACAAACCCGCTAGTCTTTGGGATGTAGGAGGAAATCATAGCACCGGAGGAAAGCCATGTGTTCACAGGGAGAACATGTAAACTTCACACAGACAGCACCCGAGATCAGGATTGAACATGGCTCCCTGGCGTGTGAGGCAGTGGCTCTACCAGCAGCTTCACTGTGCCGACCTAACTTGCTAAATGAAATATGACTCTAATAAGGATTCTGGAAAATATAATTCCCAAATGCAACCTAAATAACTCTCAGCGCATTTTGATTTTAACGGTGATAAACTACGTAGATGATCAGCCTGGAGTGCCCAAATTATGCATGATCCCATTGTGCAGATTGACTTGTACTGAATTTAACATTTCACTGAATGAATTAATGGCTCTATAATGTCAACGGCTCAATAGAAATTCTCTGTACTTCCCACTGAGTGGCACCTTCAGGGCCTGTCCCACTTGCGTGCGATTGCATGCGTCTGGCGCAACCAAACATGGTCGCTTGAGGCGTACGGGCACCGGATGGCCACGCGGGGCTGGTCCCGCTTAGAAGCGCGGAGGCATATGGAGTTGTGCGGGGCTGGTTTTGACATCACGCGGGGCTCACAAAATCCTGCACTGTCTGAAAACTTTGCGCGCCAACGGCCTGTCGGTCCGCAGGCGCATTGCAGGCGTACGTATCGTCTTGACGGCGTACGCGTAGCGCGTGGCGTTGTCCGATGATATCACCGCCTGGTGTGGCGTGATGACGTCACCACCCAACGTTGTGCGACGCCGAAAATTCGGCGGCCCGCCTCCTGCCCAGCTGATTGGTAGGTATGACGCAAATGACGTCACACGTGAACTTAGCGCGAATTACCGCGTACTTAGCACGAACTTCGCGTGAACTCTGCTTCCGTTTGGTCGCGCCAAACGCCTGCAAGTGGGACAGGCCCTTTACTTAAACAGGGATGAACTCTGCACGAAAGAGATGTCCCTTAGATAAACTCCATTCTGCAGGTCAAAACACTGGTTGAGACCTTGAACTCTTTGGACTGCTGATCAATATCGATGACGGCTTGTAAGCATTGCAGCAAAGACAATGAGACTAGTTTGCATAACAACATATTGATCATATTGACATTATATCTCACCTCTTTATCCTGGCCCTATCGATCCATTACATAAAGTGGGGTTTCTCAAGCTGGGACATGGTAAACTGGATGAGTTATTGCAGGAGAAACAAGGAACGGCAGAAGTTGGTCTATAAAAGTAAGACACAAAATGCCTAGAGAGGGAAGCCGCTGAGCCCGGCCCCTGCTCATCTTGTGGAGCAGGGTGGAGGGAGTCGGATGGAGAGGCATTGGGCGGACAGGCTGTGGGAGGCAGTGCGGTCCACCTCGACGGTGGAGTGGGCCGTTGGAGGCCCTGCAGTAGCCTGGGGCTCGGCTGGACTGAATGCTGCTCCAAGGGGCTCCCCGTGGACTGGACACTTAGCCTGCAGCGGCACAGAGCGGTGGAGGACACCTACAGCAACGCTTGGCCAGGGCAACCCTGCGATGCTGCCGGGAAAACAAGCCTTCATGGTCACAAAATGCTGGAGAAACTCATCGGGACAGCCAGCATCTCTGGGGAGAGGGAATGGGTGACATTTTCAGGTCTATACACTTTTTCAGACTGGTTTGATTAAGAACTCCATACCTATAACACCTGGGACTTGAAAATGGTGCCAAATCTGGTGCCTGTATATTCTCCCACTGTATATACTCCTACTATACACTTCTATATCTGAGATGCTTATCTGAGATATATTTAAGTGCTTATAAATATTGGTACTTGTACTGAACTATATACAGAAATGAATTTAATTGTACCTCGGTATATGCAACAACAAAGTGCCTTTGAATCCACCACCCTCACACATGTTAACAAATCCTGCCATTATTACATTTATCTCAAATGTGTTCATTGTGGGATCCTGTCACCTCCCTTTTCTTTGGGCAAGCCTTCCCTACTTGCACATATAGGCCTTATTAGGGCATTTATATCATCTCAGGAATAAGAACATAAGAAATAGAAGTAGGAGAAAAGCCAATTGGGTTTTATTGCCACTTCCACCATACAATAAGATCACAGTTAAGCTGTTAATGCAGCTGCACTAATCCCTTATTCCATAATTCCTTAATATCTTAAAATCGACTGATCTCTGCCGTAAATATACTTAGTAATTAAACCTACACAACCTTATGGGGTAATGGTTCCAAATTATAGAATATGGACTTATCGAACTGTACAGAACAGAAATATGCCCTTTGGTCCACAATATGTATGTCAAACATAATGCCGATAAACTAATCTCATTTGCCTGCACATGATCCATATCTCTGTGCCTATCTAAAACCCTTTTAAACACCATTATCCTATCTGCCGTTTGTTCCAGGCTATCTCCCTCTGTGTAAAAAGCTTGCCCCACACCTCTCCTTTAAACATTGCCTCTCTCAACTTAAAGTTATGCCTCGAGTATAGAGAAAAAAGACATAAGGTGCTGGAGTTAAGCAACGGGTCAGGTAGCTTTGGTTTAGCTTTCGTTTAGAGATGTAGCACGGAAACAGGCCCTTCGGCCCACCGAGGCCACACTGACCAGCGATCCCCGCACTTTAACATTAGGGACAATTGACACTTATACCAAGTATACAAACCCAAGCCAATTAACATTCAAACCTATACGACTTTAGAGTGTGGGAGTAAACTGAAGATCTCAGAGAAAACCCACGCGGTCACGGAGAGAACGTACAAACGTACAGCACCAGTAGTCGAACCCGGGTCTTTGGCGCTGCAAGCGCTGTAAGACAGCAACTCTACCGCTGTGCCACCGTGCTGCCCTCTAGCATCTCTGGATAACATGGACAGGTGACGTTTCAGGTCAGAATCCTTCCTCAGAGTAATTGTATTGGGGGCGGGAGGGAAGAAACCTGGAAGAGAGTTGTGAGTAGAATTACCATTTGGTTTGGGATAGATTGGTCACATTTGTCAAGGCCATCCAAGCTTCCCAGTGACGTTGAGTGACGTTGCTAAACATATTTTTTTAATGGATTTTATGATGAGCGGGGGAGAAAGCTGGAAAAGAGATGGGGCAGGACAAAGCCTGGCAGGTAACAGGATGCTACAGGTGAGGAAAGTTTCTAGTATACAGTCTGCTCAATCTCTCCCCATTGGATTGTCATGATATCCCAGTATTTATTGTACTCCCACATCCCCTCCGAATAGTGAAAGGCCTGGATAGAGTGGATGTTGAGAGAATGCCTCCATTATTGGGAGAGTCTAGGACCAGAGGCCATAGCCTCAGAATAAAAGTACGTACCTTTAGAAAGGAGGAATTTCTTTAGTGATTAAGTGGTGAATCTGTGGAATTCATTGCCACAGATGGCTGAGGAGTGCACGTCATTGTGTATTTTTAAGGTGTAGGAAGGAACTGCATAGGCTGGTTAACACTGAAGATAAACACAAAATGCTGGAGTAACTCAGCGGGATAGGCCGTATCTCTGGATAGAAAGAATGGTATTTTTAAGGAGAGGATTGACAGATTCTTGATTAGTTGTGGGGAGAAGGCAGGAGAATAGGGTTGAGAGGGAAAGATAGATCAGCCATGATTGAATGATAGTGTAGACTTGATGGGCAGAATTGCCTAATTCTGCTCTTATAATTTTTAAATATTTTTTTTATATCTTTATTTATTAGAGGTACCGTAAGTTACATCAGTGTACATCCCATATATAGTATTACAATCATTGTACCCCTTAATTTTTTAAGGCTTTAGAAAAGAAAGAAAAGAGAAAGAAATATCAACAGAGAAAGTAGAAGAGTGAAAAAGAGTTGTGAAAGTGAAAAAGCGTGGCAGAGGGAAAGGGAACCCTTGGACGAAGAGTTAGAGAAAGGAGATTAAAAGATAGACCCTGAAGAGGAGAAAAAAAAGGGTAAGAAAGAGAAGGAAAAAAGAAAAGCCAGTTACTTTATTATAAACATCTCGTAAAAGGAGTCTACCAACTCGACAGTTTTTCTTCCCCCTTTACCAAGACCCGACACCGGTACTTTTTTGAGGTATTCTTGCACCTTATCCTTGTAGTAGATTTATAAATGCAGACCACGTCTTATAGGAACAATCTGATTTTCCTGCCAATCGGAGTCTCGTATCCTCCAAATGAAGTGTTTCGAACATAGCTGAAATCCACATATTAACTGTTGGTATAGGAGTATTTTTCCAGAATTTTAAGATTAGCTTTTTTGCAGTTATTAAGCCATATTCAAATCGAGTCTTTTGAAACACATTTAATTCAGGGCTATCTTCCGATGTTCCAAAGATAATCCAATCTGCTTTTGGAGTCAGTTTTATTTTAAATACTTTTGTGAACATTTCAAAAATTTCAGTACAAAAGTTTTGAATTTTTGTACAAAAGACAAATGAGTGCGCTATATTAGCTTCTTGACATTGACATTTATCATATATAGGTGAGACATTGGGAAAAAGTTTCCTTATTTTAGTTTTTGAATAGTATAATCTGTGTAAGATTTTAAATTGTATTAAGGTGTGTCTTACATTAATTGAACATTTATGCACATTTAATAAATATTCTTCCCACCTTTCTTTGGGAATTTTTATACTTAATTCTTTTTCCCAGTCTCTCCTGATACCTTCTGTTGTTGGTATTTCTGCGTTTAGAATAATATAATATATATATGATATTAGGTTTGCTGATTCTGCCTTTGTATTCATTGCTTCTTCCAGTAAGTCTGGAGGCATATTGTGATAGTCTTGTGCGTATTTTTTCAGATAGTCACAGATTTGGAAATATTTAAAATACTGATTATTTCCCAAATTGTATTTTAGTTGTAATTGTTTAAGTGATAATAGTTTGCCCATTTCATACAAATCTCCAAAGATTTTAATTCCGGCTCTTTCCCACTGTATAAATGCTTTATCTATAGTTGAAGGTTTAAACGAAGGGTTTTTACCGATAGGAGATAAGAGAGATAAATTTCATAATTTTAAATTGTGTTTTATTTGTTTCCAAATTCTAATTGTACTGTGTATAATTGGATTTTTGTTGTAATTTGTATTATTCATCATCATTGGTGAAAGAAGGATTGCTCCAATATTGTAAGGAGAGCAGTCCTCTTTCTCCATAATAGTCCAATCCGGTTGCTGGGGAGAGTTATCCAGCAATTGGATCATGTTTCTAAAATTTACAGACCAGTAGTAATACATAAAGTTGGGGAGTGCTAATACCTCCTACTACTTTGGGTTTATTCAGGTGAGCTCTTTGTATTCTGTGGGATTTATAATCCCAAGTAAAATTTGTGATATCTAAGTCCAGTTTTTTAAAAAACTTTTTGGGTAAGTATATTGGAATAGATTGGAACAGGTATAAGATTTATGGCATTTATTCGGCCTATTAAGGACATCGGAAGCGTTTTCTAAAATTTAATCAAGTTATATAGTTTCTTAAATAGAGAGTTATAATTTGCGTCAAACATGTCTTGATATCTTCTAGTAATTTTGATACCCAAGTATTTAAATTTTTCCATAGCTATTTTGAAAGGAAACTGTAAAAGATGTGTAGAGTCTTTCGGTTTTATTGACATGATTTCACTTTTATTCCAATTTATTCTATATCCTGAAAATGATCCGAAGTCCTCTATTAAGTTTTAAATATTTGGTATAGTAATATGAGGTTTAGTGATGTACAATAGTACATCATCAACGTATAATGATATTTTATTGTTGGAATATTTTGTTTTATATCCATGGATATTCAGATGAGTTCTAATTCTTGCTCTTATAATTTATGAACATATATTCACAAGTTTATCCTTCCTTCGGCAGCAACACTGACTGCTACACTATATCCCAGGTGCAATCGTGCAAACGCCTTCAATAGTTTCATTAAAATCTACTTCATCTTGTACTCTTGCAATAAAGGACTTTTGCATTCTGCTTGCTTCACTAATTGCTTGCTGTGCCTTGTTGCTAGGTTTCAGTGATCTGTGTGTAAGAGCCCCCTGATCCCTCTAAATGCAAATATCATTAATTCTCCTACCATTAATAAATTCCATACTTATGGAACATTCTGAAAATTCTGTGCAGGTCAAAATGTGTTATGCTCACTTTCATGGTCTGAATGAAAATGAACAACAGGCATGATTGTATTTTACAGATGAATGACCCAGGAGGAAGTCAATGCAACAATATACCCTGGAGTAAACATGATTACATTTCATAGGTTTTTGGATGAGATGGTGAGGTACATTAATAACGGTTTTAAAACTGATCTAATATTTGATGCTGGTCAAGCATTGAATGACAGTAACAAGCAAAGTGTGTCACTGCGCTAGTTAGCTGAGGTACGGGGGAAGGCGAAGAGAGTGAAATAAAACCAAAGCATTGCTACAGGGTGCGGCCATTGCTACACAGCTTTCAGATTGATGTCTTACATCCTTGCTCAGCATCACTGAAGCTTGTCTTATATCCTTGCTCAGCATCACTTGGAGGAAACCCACGCAGTGCAGACAGTACCCATAGTCAGGTTCGAACTCGGGTCCTTGGAGCTGGCAGGCGGCATATCTACCGTGGCGCCACTGTGCTGCCTCTGCATTACTGACGCTTGACACAAAAAGCTGGAGTAACTCAGCGGGACAGGCAGCATCTCTAGAGAGAAGGAATGGGTGACGTTTAGGGTCGAGATCCTTCTTCATTAAAGCTTGTATGTGTAGGAAGGAACTGCAGATGCTGGTGCAGGGTCCTGACCCAAAACATTACCTATTCCTTTTCTCCAGAGATGCTGTCTGACCCGCTGAGTTACTCCAGCTTTTTGTGTCTTCTTTGAAGCAGACGCGGCGCAGTGGCCAGCTCCAAGGACCCGAGTTCGAACCTGACTATGGGTACTGTCTGCACTGCGTGGGTTTCCTCCAAGACTTCAATGACGTTCAGGTTTGTAGGTTAATTGGCCTCTGTAAATTGTCCAGAATGTGTAGGAAGGAACTAGTGTATGGGTGATCGCTGGTTGGCGCGGACTGGGTAGGCCGAAGGGCCTGTTTCCACGCTGTATCTCTAAACTAAACTGGTAGTATGTCAGGGAGTGCTGAGGTGACTCCTGATATTCTGGCTGATGTTTATTCCTTAACCAAGATCACTAAAACAATTGATGTGATGATATTCACCTGATTAGAATACTGCGCTATAAAACTGCAATGCAGAAATGTTTCATTACTCAGGATGATCTTAATCACATGAGCCAGTGGGTTATGATCTGGTAAGACTGAACATTCACATACACCAGCCCAAGACCTCCATTTCCAATGGAGGAATGGAGAAAGATGAAGACAATCTGTTCTCTACCTCTAAAGTCTGCCTCCTAATGACCAGAGTAATAGTGTTCAACACACAGTGCACCCCACACCACCTCTCTCTCTCGCTCATATCCTTAATGCCTCCCTATGTACATTCTTCATCTTCACTTCCCACCACGTGTATCTGAACATAGTGATCAAATCCTGATCTGAGCCCTTCCCAGAACAAATACGGCACTATGGGCGCAGCGGTAGAGTTGTTGTCTTACAGCGCCAGAGTCCCGGGTTTGATCCTGACCTTGGGTGCTGTCTGTACGATGTTTGTACGTTCTCCCTGTGAACATGTAGGTTTTCTCCGGGTGTGCCGGTATCTTCCAATGCTCCAAAGTCACGCAGGTTTGTAGGCTAATTGGCTTTGGCAAAATTGTAAATTGACCCCGAATGTGTGGGATAAGGATAGTGCAAGTGTAAGAAGGGGTGAACACTGGTCGGCACAGACTTGGTGGGCCATGGGGCCTGTTTAGGCACTGTAACTACAATAAACAAAATTCCCCCAACCACAAGGTGAATCCCAACCATGTTGTGCCCTGTTCATTTACCAGATCAGTGGCTGGAATCTATACTGTCCACACTGTTCACCAACCTCAATCCATTCAACATCCCAGAAGGGTGGTGAATCTGTGGAATTCATTGCCACAGAGGGCCGTGGGGGCCAATTCAGTGGGTACTTTTAAGGCAGAGGTAGACAGATGTTTGATTAGTAAGGGTGTCATGGGTTATGGGGAAAAGGCACGAGAATGGGGTTGCGAGAGAAAGATAGATCAGCTATGATTGAGTGGTGGAGTTAATTTGATGGTCCAAATAGCCTACCTCTGCTCCTATGTCTTATGAACACCAATCCCACTCCCAAAATCCTGCCTTTCTCTCAGCTTATGTTTAGTTCAGTTTAGTTTTATGTCACATGTACCTAGGTACAATGAAAAGTTTATTGTCGCGTGCTATCCAGTCAGCAGAAAGACTATACATGATTACAATCAAGCCGTCCACAGGGTACAGATATAGGATAAAGGGAAATAACGTTTAGTGCAAGTAAAGTCCACTGAAGTCCGACTAAAGATAGTGCGAGGGTCTCCAATGAGGTAGATAGTAGCTCAGGATCACTCTCTGGTTGGTGATAGGATGGTTCAGTTGCCTGATAACAGCTGGGAGGAAACTGTCCCTGAATCTGGAGGCATACATGTTTACACTTCAGGCAAAAGGTACAGAAGTGTGAAAACGCATACCTCCAGATTCAGGGGCAATTTCTTCCCAGGTGTTATCAGGCAACTGAACCATCCTATCGGCAACACGAGAGTAGTCAATTCTGTACCAGTCAACTAATGTCCTGCTCCAGTTCTGTGGCCCTGCACTGCAATGTATCTCCTCCAACAGGCAGTCACTTTATCTAAAAAGACCTTTAAGGATGTATGGCGGTCATTATCTGAACTTCTTACGCCGTTGTCTTCTTGTAAATACCACAATTTACTCTTTAAATTGACTTCACTCTGCCATCATGGATTTGAGTAATTCTGGGGTCAATGTTGGAAGTGGATTCTCACTGCACTTTGTACGATGTTCAAGTTCCTTACTCTTCAGTGGAATTACTTGTGAGTTTCTATCTATTCATCGTGATTATCGTGGCAACAGTGAGCTATGATCATTCTGGTAAGGAAGGTAACACTCTTGGTTATGGATTACGCAATCTCTGTTCTCATTACATCAGGATATTAGGCAGCAATATGACATCTTCTATACAATTCATCATATTGTACAGGAGAGATTAAATTGTTTTTTTAGCACATCTTGGTCATTGCAATAACTGCAATGCGTCAAATGATGATTAAACGCACCGTTCAGTGGAACCTATTTGAGATCATTTCTGATAAGATTAAATCTCAATTTAAAAAAACAATTTTTAAATGTCCTAATCCATTATTTTCAATAGAGTTTGGTTCTTGGGAAGATCAAAATCAGGTTAATATTATCTTTTATTTAATGAAATGAAATTGAACCTATTAGGAATTTACCATCTTGAGTCGATTAATGATGGATTTTATATATGTTTGTGTAGTCTGTTCAATGGGCCTGCCAAAACATTTATTTTGTATTCTTGCTTGATCTATCACAAGCGATTTTATAAAGCACAAACTATATTTTTGTCTCCTATATTATAAAGAGCAAAATAAATCACAATGTTCATATTCTGTCTGTTTCCCTATGCCTTTGAAAAATAACACACGTTCATGTAATTGATTTAACTCCACCAAAGTGGGAGAGAACTCCACTGGAGGCCAGCTCATTCTCTACAAGGAGGGAACAGAAAGCAGAGACTAAGCTCTTGCATCTTATGGTGGTTGGCAAAGGAACAGAAGTATCAGATGCTCACAGATAGACATCTCCTTGGGCCTGAATCAGGGAGGAAGTACAAGGAGAAGGAAGGATTCCACTCCAGCAAAATGACTGGGCATTATGTTTACGGTGACCATTTCAAGAAAGATTCAGGGAGCAGCTTCAACCAGAAAACACGTTCTACCTACCAAATAATGAAAAGCCTTGATACATGGAAAGGATGTTTCCGGTAATGAGAGTCTAGAACCAGAGGGCGCAGCCTCAGAAAAAAAAGATGTACTTTTAGAATGGAGACAACGACAAATTTCTTTACCCAGAGGGTGGTGGATCCATGGAATTCATTGTCACAGATTGCTGTGACGGTCAAGACATAGGCTCAATTTAAAGCAGAGATTGATAGGTTCTTGATTAGTAAGGGCGTCAAAGATTACGGGGAGAAGGCAGGAGAATGGGGTTGAAAGGGAAAGATAGACGGAGGAGCAGACACAATTCTGCTACTATGTTTTATGGTCTTCATTGACGTTACAAACGTGTTTGACAGTCATTTAAGAAGGACTAAGAAATATCCTTCTATGATTAAGCTACCCTCAGAAATTAATCTCCATTTTATATCTGCAACATGATGACGTGCAAGCCATTATTCAAGATAATGGTTGACACCAGACCCAATGCCAGTGCAGAATGGGGTCAATTAAGCAAATCTGCTGGCTGGAAAAGTTTTCTGATGCCGACCAACATTCCCAATACGCACCCAAAAGAAACCCACATGGCCACATGGAGAACATACAAACTCCACATGGGCAGCAGCTCTGGTCAGTATTGAACCTGGGTCTCATGCGCCGTGATGTAGCAGCTCTACCGGTTGAGACTTTGATACCAGGAATGAGTCGGTTAACATATGATGAGCATTTGTCAGCACTGGGCCTGTACTCGCTGGAGTTCAGAAGAATAAGGGGGGACCTCACTGAAAACATACGGAATAGTGAAAGGTTCAGATAGAGTGGATGTGGAGAGCACGTCTGCACCAGTTTTGGACTAGAGGTCATAGCCACAGAATTAAAGGATATTCTTATAGGAAGGCGATGATGAGGTTTCTTTAGTTAGAGGGTGGTGAATCTGTGGAATTATTTGCCACGGAAGGCTGTAGTGGCCAAGTCAGTAGATATATTTAAGGCAGAGATAGATAGATTTTTGATTAGTACAGGTGTTAGCGGTTATGTGGAGAAGGCAGGAGAATGGGGTTAGGAGGGAGAGATAGATCAGCCATGATTGAATGGCAGAGTAGACTTGATGGGCCGAATGTCCTAATTCTACTCCTATTCCTAATGACCTTATGAGAAGCTGTGCCACCAGTCCGGCATCTATGGGCGCAATTACAATGTGTGTGTGTGTGTGTGTGCTCGTGCGTGTTTGTGTGCGTGTTTGTGTGTGATGCATTTGTGACAAGATTATGAATCTGTGCTTCCGTATACGATGCCACAAAAACTTTACATTCCTCTGCAGAGAGAATGCAGAAAGAGTCCATAAATCTTACTCTGCAC
Source organism: Raja brachyura (assembly GCA_963514005.1). The sequence continues at coordinate 58,866,753 of OY740788.1, forward strand.
AATTGTTGTATTGGAAATTGGTACTTTAAGTAGCAGTGCATGTCGGGGAAGGTTTCCCATCAGTGACGGGTGAGTGATGGAGATTAGTTTAGTTTAGTTTGGTTTAGAGACTTGGTTGGTCACCCATACATTAGTTCTTCTACACTCTAAGGACAATTTACAGAAGATAATTAACCTACAAACCTGCACGTGTTAGGAATGTGGGAGGAAACCAGAGCACCCTGCGAAAACACACACGGGCACAAGGAGAAAGCACAAACTCCTTGCAGACGGTACCCCTAGTCAGGATCGGACCTAGTCACTGGCTCGGTAAAGCAGCAAATCTACCACAGGATGTATTTCCATGTATCACATGGAAAGCAATGATAGGTCCGGCCAAAGTCAGCTTGGATTTATGAAGGGGAAATCATGCTTGACTAATCTTCTGGAATTTTTTGATGATGTAACTAGGAAAATGGACAAGGGACAGCCAGTGGATGTGGTGTACCTGGACTTTCAGAAAGCCTTTGATAAAGTCCCACATAGGAGATTAGTGGGCAAAATTAGAGCATATGGTATTGGGGGTAGAGTGCTGACATGGATAGAAAATTGGTTGGCAGACAGGAAACAAAGAGTAGGATTAACGGTCCCTTTCAGAATGGCAGGCATTGACTAGTGGGATACCACAAGGCTTGGTGCTGGGACCGCAGCTATTTACAATATACATTAATGATTTAGATGAAGGGATTAAAAGTAACATTAGCAAATTTGCAGATGACACAAAGCTGGGTGGCAGTGTGAACTGTGAGAAGGATGCTATGATGATGCAGGGTGACTTGGACAGGTAGGATGAGTGGGCAGATGCATGGCAGATGCAGTTTAATGTGGATAAATGTGAGGTTATCCACTTTGGTGGTGAAAACAGGAAGGCAGATTATTATCTGAATGATGTCAAGGTGGGAAAAGGGAAAGTGCAACGAGATCTGTGGGTCCTTGTTCATCAGTCACCGAAAGTAAGCATGCAGGTACAGCAGGCAGTGAAGAAAGCGAAGGGCATGTTGGCCTTCATAACAAGAGGAGTTGAGTATAGGAGCAAAGAGGTCCTTCTGCAGTTGTACAGGGCCCTAGTGAGATCACACCTGGAGTATGTGTGCTGTTTTGGTCTCTAAATTTGAGGAAGGACAGTCTTGCTATTGAGGGAGTGCAGTGTAGGTTCACGAGGTTAATTCCCGGGATGGCGGAACTGTCATATGTTGATGGAATGGAGTGACAGGGCTTGTATACACTGGAATTTAGAAGGATCAGAGGGGATCTTATTGAAACATATAAGATTATTAAGGGATTGGACACGCTAGAGGCAGGAAACATGTTCCCGATGTTGGGCGCGTCCAGAACCAGGGGCCATAGTTTAAGTATAAGGGGTAGGCCATTTAGAACGGAGATGAGGACACATTTTTTCACCCAGAGAGTTGTGAATCTGTGGAATTCTCTGTCTCAGAAGGCAGTTGAGGCCAAATCTCTGGATGTATTAGAGAGAGAGTTAGATAGCGGAGTCGAGGGATTTGGGGAGAAGGCAGGAACAGGGTACTGATTGTGGATGAACAGCCATGATCACAGTGAATGGCGGTGCTGGCCCGAAGGGCTGAATGGCCTACTCCTGCACCTATTATCCATTGTTTATTGTCTATTATCCATTTTGGTGGCAAGAACAGGAAGGCAGATTATTATCTGAATGGTGTCAGATTAGGAAAAGGGGCGGTGCAATGAGACCTGGTTGTGCTTGTACATCAGTCATTGAAAGTAAGCATGCAGGTACAGCAGGCAGTGAAGAAATCTAATAGCATGTTGGCTTTCATTGCGAGACGATTTGAGTTTAGAAGCAAGGAGGTCCTACTGCAGTTGTATAGGGCCCCGGTGAGACCGCACCTGGAGCATTGTGTGCAATTTTGGTCTACTAATTTGAGGAAGGACATTATTGCTGTTGACGGAGTGCAGCTTAGTTCACCAGGTTAATTCCCGGGAAGGCGGGACTAACATATGAAGAAAGAATGGGTTGACTGGGCTTGTATTCACAGGAATTTAAAAGGATGAGAGGGCATCTTATTCAAATATATAAAATTCTTAAGGGATTGGACAGGCTGGATGCAGGAAAAATGTGCCTGATGTTGGGAGAGTCCAGAACTAGGGGTCACAGTTTAAGAATAATGGGTAGGCCATTGAGATGAGGAATTCTTTTTTCAGCCAGAGAGTTGTGAATCGTGGAATTCGCTGCCACAGAAGACAATGGAGGCCAATTCACTGGATGTTTTCAAGAGAGAGTGAGATTTAGATCTTCAGACTAAAGGAATGAAGGGATATGGGGAAAAAGCAGGAACAGGGTACTGATTTTAGATAATCATAAATTATCATATTGAATGGCGGTGCTGGTTCGAATGGCCTACTCCTGCACCCATTTTTCTATGTTTCTATGATGTAGTTTGTTGTGGGCATCTGGGGCAAGGATCGTGATTGGAGTCCATCACCAAAAGAAGGGTTCCAACTCGAAACCTCACCCGTCCTTTTTCTCCAGAGATGCTGCAAGACCCGCTGCGTTACACCAGCATGTTGTGTCTGTGTTCGATATAATTCAGCATCTGCAGTTACTTTCCACCCAACAAAAGTGAGGACTTTCCTCGCAATTGGGTAATTCTGAGGCAAACCGTGACAAATTCAAGTGTTGTTTCATTGACAGACTCCCTGCCAGCAGTTTTGATAGGGATGGATCTTTTAATAAAAGATGGAGAAGGCCGTCACCCCCTGGTTAAGACGTGCTCTTGTGCTCAAAGTGCATATTAATGTGACAACATTGCAATCCGACGACCAATCAAACTAATTGAAGTCACTGCTGTGAGCACAGAGGAGTAGCTACAATTTATCAAACCACGGTACGTGTGCTTAGCACTGCCGATCGCTTTCAACAATTGGCTTTTGTCACATCCTGGCCTCAGATGTGGAATAATAATGATACTGACACAATATTTATAGGTTACATTCCTTGGCCTCCGAGTTTATTATCTCACTCAGCCACGGCCTCCTGCCTAGGCTTACACAGTGCACATGCGATCTGACCTCCAAGTCATCTGATACAAAGGTCATGATTTTTGCATATCATCATCATGACTCATCGTCATGACATCCCAGAATTAAACTTTAAATTAATCTGTGTTCTTTCTAATATACTTTCAAATTAAATTCTCCCAAAACATATTTGTGTTTTCATTTGTGTTCCAATAACTCACGAAACAGATGCATTACAACTACAAAACAAATGCAACTTTTTACACTTTTGTAACCTTAATAAACTCCTTCCTCATAATAACCAGTATTATAATAAACACTATCATAATAAACAGTATCATAATCTATAACACAAAATCGTTGTATCTCACGGTTTGGTCTACCAGCTGGCACAGAAGCATCAGAGCCTGTTGAATCTGCCGAAGTGTTGTCACCCAGACACCTTCTCAGCTTTGCGTGCTGCCTCTGGAACTCTGGTCACCACCTCGGAAATGTCGTCTGGCCCCTCTGAATCAGTAGCTCTTGGTGAATTTTGGGCGACCTTGTTTTGTGTGTACCTGGACATGTACTTTTTGATACCCGATACATTTCTCTTGCAGATAACACCTTCTGGAGACTTGACTGTCACCATGCTGCCGCTCCTCGACACAACATTGTATGGCTGGCCATGGTAAGTAGTGTCTATCTTACCGCCATCATCTCCCCTCACAAGCACATCATCCCCAGGAATTATTTCTGAGTGTCTGGCTCCTTGTTTCAAGTCGGCATGCCATTTTGCCGCACCTTACTTTTCGGCATCACAGTCTCTCATCTCCTGGTCTTCCATGATCTCTCGCACTTCTGGTATTTTAGCGCGAATTTTCCTTCCAAACAAAGCTTCTGCTGGGCTTTTCCCTGCCGTTGAGTGAGTGATCGCCCGATATACGGCTACGTATTCTAGCAGTGCCTCCTTCCAGTTTTTCCCTTCGACATGGGCGATTTGTATCCTCTTCTCTATGGACTGGTTTTGTCTTTCTATTTCTCCGTTAGCTTGTGGCCATTTCGGGGTCACCCTGTGATGATGGATACCTGTGATTCTCATGTACTCAGCAAATGTCTCGGAAACAAACTGTGGCCCGTTGTCGAAATGTAATGTAATAGGCAACCCGTGTCGGGCGAAGATCTCTGCTAATGCCTGCACAGTATTTTCTGCGGTAGTTGACTTCATCACTGCATACTCGTAGTACCTACTATAGTAGTCTACCACTACCATAATTGATTCGCCTGTTGGAAGTGGTCCAACAAAGTCAACAGCTACGTTAACCCATTGTCCTGTTGGCAACTTTGTACTTCTAATTGGTTCTGGTGGGTTGCTCCTGCTTGTGATTTGGTATCCGTGACAGGTCTTGACAAATTTTCTGGCATCTTGCTCACAACCTGACCACCACACTTTGCTCCGCAAATTCTGTTTGGTACTGACGATGCCTAAATGTCCTTCACGCGCTATTGACACATTCCTTGTTCGTAGTGTCTGCGGGATCACCAATCTGCTACCTCTCAGTACACACTGACCAATTATACAAAGTTCATCTTTTATGGGAACATATGCATTGATCCCATTGCCCACTGTGAATACACTCTCTGATATCTTTGAGTTCAGGATCATGTTCTGATTCCCTTTCAACTTCCTTCATTGTCACGGCTCCTGGCGTTGACTGAATTGCGATGAATTGCACAAGGTTCTCTGCTTCCATCTCTAGCATGGATGTTGCTCCCAGCTGTTCATCCTTCAACAGTCTCGACAGCGAGTCCGCGATGTTTGCTTTGACAGCAATGTGGACTACTTTGTACTTGTACTGTTGGAGTCTCAGCACCCAACTTTCTATTCTGGCACATGGCTTAGATCCTGTCGAATAGATAACTTCCAGCGGCTTGTGATCTGTAACAAGTTCAAATTCAATGTCGTACAAGTATGCATGGAACGTTTCACAGGCCCACACTAGTCCCAGTGTCTCTTTCTCTGTTTGAGAATACCTTCTCTCCATGCTGGTTAACGATCGACTGGCATATGCTATGATCCTGGGTCCATCTGCATTTGTCTGTACCAGCACTGCTCCATAGCACTAGCATCTGCTATGACTTTTGTTGGTGCAGCTGGATCATAATATCCAAGGGTTTCTGCACTCATTAGACTCTTGTTTCAGTGATTTGAATGCCTGTCTCTGTTCACTACCAAACTGAAACGGTACATCTTTCCTGGTCAACATTCTCAGCGGATCTGCCAGTGTAGCAAAATTTGGAATAAATTTTGCACAATAATTGACCAGTCCTAGAAAACTCCTCATCTCGGTTGCATTCTGAGGTTCACGTGCATCTGCAACAGCTTTCACTTTAGCTTTGGCTGCATTCAGCCCTTCACCTGTGAGTCTGTGTCACATGAAATCCATCTCAGAGACGCCAAACTTGCATGACTTTATTCACGGTGAGACCTGCTTCTTGAAGTTTAGTCAACACTAGCTTCTGTCATGCTCTTCACGAATTGATGCATGGACGATGATGTCATCTGATATTTTTGCTACTCCTGGTATACCTTGAATCACTGTGGATTTCGTACTGATAGATCTCGGGAGCAGCATTGGTTCCAAACATCAATCTTTTGTATCGGTACAATCCATAGTGAATGACAAATGTTGTCACCTCTCTTGACTCTGGAAGTAATTCCAACTGATGATATCCCCACTTGAGATCAATTTTGGAAAACACTTTACTGGTTGATAACTCTTGTAGCACCTCATCGACCGTAGGAATTGGGTGTCTTTCTCTGTTTATTGCCTCATTGGCTATCCTCGTGTCAATGCACAGTCTAATGTCATCATTGGGTTTCGGCACAATCACTACTGGACTCACCCATGCTGGCTCAATAATGTCCTGATCAATCAACTCCTTGATTTTAGCTTCTACTTTTCCACAAAGTCCAAATGGCGTTCTCCGCATCGGTTGAGCTATCGGCTTGACATTTTCACCAATGGCTAACTTCACTTGCCGGCCTTTCAATTTGCCAACCCCTTGGAATACTGAATGAAATTCCTGCCTCATGTCATCATATGACTGCACTGAATTGACATGCACTCCGATATGAAGCACTCCCAGCTCTCGAGCTGTATTTCTACTCAGCAGAGGTTCTCCTCTATCACCACAAATTCTGCTTCAGTTGTTCTATCTCCGACCTACTTTAGCCGTGAAACATCCAATGGTCTGTAATGGTTTAGTTGCGGTGTATGGATATAACTTCCTACTACACCTCCTTGACGTGCACTTGATTTTCTGCTGTTTCAAGCATTCCCAAAGTGATCTGTCAATAACGTTGCTGTCGCGACCAGAATCTACAATTACTGGCACTGTAACACCTCCGATAGTCATTGCAATTTTCTTGTGATGGCTATCATTCAATGCAAACTGATAATTTATTTTAACAGCATGCTCACCAGCTTCATCACTGTCTTCATCACTTCCGAAATCACCTTCTATGTGACGGATGTGATCCTTCTTTTTCTGCCAAAGTCTGTCTTTCTTTTCACTGGACTTCCCTTTCTTGTTGTAATCACTTGTCTTGTCCCTGGCCTTACTTTTACATTTCTTTGCAAAATGATCGTTGTCTCCACACTTCCTACATGTTCTACCTTTTGCTGGACAACATGGATCTTTCCCTATGTGACCCTTGTTGCCACATCTGTAACACTCGATCTCACATTCAGGCTTACTTCTTTGTCTACCATAGGACAGCCAGTTAACTTGCCCAGTCTTGGAATCTTTCAATTTGTTGTGAAATTGTCCCTCAACAGCTTCCAGTGCTGCTGCAATCGACAAAGCATCATTAAGGTTTAACTCACCCCCTTTTTCTAGCAGCCTTCTCCTGTGCTTGTCTGACCTGCAATGCTGGACAACCTGATCCAATATCTGGTTTTCCACATCAGCAACCACATATTTGCGTTGTACAGACACCTGTCTGAGTCTCGTCACAAATTGAGCAACAGTCTCGCCCTCTTCCTGCTTGGTTTTACGGAATAAATGGCGTTGAAATGTAGCATTCGGTACCACCACATATTGACAGTTCAAAGCATCAACGGCTTTCTTATAGTCTTCCTTCATTCTGGTATCAGGGAGTGTTTTAAAAATTTCTCGAACTGCTGGCCCCTCGGTGAAAAGAAGCAATGTTCTCCGCTGCGCCTTCTGCCCCGGCATATTCTCCTCAAGAAAGAGCCCTCCACTGTCGGATTCAGAATCCAAAATATCAAAAACATCTGAAATATCCGAATTATCCTCGTCGCCAATGTCACATCCTGGCCTCAGATGTGGAATAATAATGATACTGACACAATATTTATAGGTTACATTCCTTGGTCTCCGAGTTTATTATCTCACTCAAACATGGCCTCCTGCCTAGGCTTACACAGTGCACGTGCGATCTGACCTCCAAGTCATCTGATACAAAGGTCAAGATATTTGCATATCATCATCCTGACTCATCATCATGACTGCTTTCAGTGCATGAAAAAATGATGATGTACAGCAGAACATCAAACCCCTTGCACTTGTATGAAATATTAAATCAAGGTTTGTGTTCGCTCAAATTGATGTAATGTTACATGAAGAGGAACAAGAGAGTTCTCTTGAGCCAAACCTATTCCTCATTCAATGTTACTGAAAAACAAAATGTCAGATCATTTATTTAATTGCCGTGCACAAATTATCTCCCATGTTCCTTCACTAAGAATGCGGCCACTTCAGAAAAGTATTTTGGGATGCCCTGGGGTTGTAAAAGATGTTATATAAATGTAAATGTGTTCTTTTATTTGTTAGTTGTTGATCATAAACTAAACCGATAGATAAAGCCATCTGGTCCATTCCGAAAACATCCTACCACCATTGCATTAAAATGGCCAATTGTTTTCTAAATGGTTTTATGTCCATTATGTTTATTGTTGCAAGATCATCTTGATGTGATTTTTAAATTGCAAACAAAAAAGCCCATGGAGAAATGTAAATGGAATTCAGCAGAATTGTTAATACTTTAGCAGTAGGCACTTGGTCAATATTTACGTCACGGCCTATGACAATGAAGTTTGGTAAAACCTTGAAAACAAACTACGTACAAAGTTGTAATTTACAAATGGTTGGCTGAAGATTTATGATTATTGGAATCACATCAATTTGAGTTACTGCACCCAAGGAACTAAAATATTTCAATTTTTTCAAGACCACACTCTACATGATGGAAATTAACATCTGGTTGCTGCTTCTACTTCTGTCTTTCAGTTTTATGTACTAACTAGTCAATCTTATCAAAATTAAGGATAGCAGTTACATTTAATTGCATAGAAAATGCTTTTATTATTTTATTGCAAATCTCGGTGATTTATTAAAATTGTGCTCCATTTTGTACTGTAAAAAATAGTTGATAGGATTGGTGAACAAAATTAGGTTAACAGCTCATAAATCCAATTTAAACTGAGATTATGGTGATAAAGGCATCCTTCTCATTAATCCTGCACATAATGTAGTTTAAAGACTAAGCATGTTCTCTCTGTAATTTTGAGTTGTTCATATCATGATCCTGATTGGAGAGAAGAAGCAATGTATCGTGCCTGCTCTGTGGTAATTAACATTGTCGCTGGCTGTTATAGACTCATTGAGTGTACAGTATGGAAACATGCTCTTTGGCCCAACAGGTCAAAGTTGAACAAGGGGTCCATCTAAGCTTCTCCCATTTGCCTGCATTTGGCCCCTATCCCTTGTGACGACGCCTCTTCCCTCACTTACAACTCTGATCCCCGTTAATGGCAGACAGGCCAGGAGAAGTGTCACGGTGGTGTAGTGGTAGAGTTGCTGACTTACAGCGCCAAAGGCCCGGCTTCGATCTTGACCATGGGTGCTACCTACACGGAGTTTGTACGTTCTCCCTGTGATCTCATGGGCTTTCTTCGGGTGCTCCAGTTTCCGCTCACATTCCAAATATGTACAGGATTGTCGGTTAATTGTCCACTTGTTGGTACTTGGTCTAGTACCTTATATATAACACATATACTTTTATAGAAACATAGAAACATAGAAAAATAGGTGCAGGAGTAGGCCATTCGGCCCTTCGAGCCTGCACCGCCATTCAATGCGATCATGGCTGATCATCCAACTCTGTATCCCGTACCTGCCTTCTCTCCATAACCCCTGATCCCTTTAGCCACAAGTACCACATCTAACGCCCTCTTAAATATAGCCAATGAACTGGCCTCAACTACCTCCTGTGGCAGAGAATTCCAGAGACTCACCACTCTCTGTGTAAAGAATGTTTTCCTCATCTCGGTCCTAAAGGAATTCCCCCTTATCCTTAGACTGTGACCCCTTGTTCTGGACTCCCCCAACATCGGGAACAATCTTCCAGCATCTAGCTTGTCCAACCCCTTAAGAATTTTGTAAGTTTCTATAAGATCCCCCCTCAATCGTCTAAATTCCAGCGAGTACAAGCCGAGTCTATCCAATCTTTCCTCATATGAAAGTCCTGACATCCCAGGAATCAGTCTGGTATATACCTTATCCATACTTTTAAATGTGTTACAATGTTGTATATCATTTTATATCTACATAATTTCATATATACTTAATTTTATATCATGCCCACACCTCTTTTGTATGTTTCTCCTGCCTGCTACAATCAGTTTGAATAGGGGTCATCATGTTATAGGAAAGATGTTGTCATGCTGGAAAGGGTGCAGGGAAGTTTTACGAGGATATTGCCAGGACTTGAGGGCCTGAACTATAGGAAGGGGTGATCTTATAGTGGTGTACAAAATTATGAGAAGAATAGATAGTTTAAATTCACAGAGTTTGTTCACCCAGCATAAGGGAATGGAGAACCAGAGGGCATAGGTTTAAGGTCAGGGGCAGAATTAATAGGAACATGAGGGGCAACCTTTTACATATAGGATGGTGGGTATATGGAATGAGCTGCTGGAGGAGGAAGTTGAGACAAGTACTTTCGTAACGTTCAAACAAACATCTGGACAGGTACATGGATAGGATTGGTTTAGAGGGATATGGGCTAAATGCAGGTAAGTAAGATTGGTCCCACCTTTTGATTGGCAAGTTGGGCCGAAGGCCTGTTTCCACACTGTATGACCATTTCAGTCAATTGCTATCATAACAAAGACTATCACTCAATACATTCTGAAATGGCAGTAGAAGAGATGACAATGGTTTGTTCGTAGATGATAAAGGAACTGCGATCAGGGGGACCAAGCGTAGGCTCAGCGATTGTTTCGCTGAACACCTTCGCTCAGTCCGCCTAAACCTACCTGATCTGGTTGCCAAACACTTTAACTCCCCCTCCCATTCCCACACTGAGCTTTCTGTGCTGTGCCTCCTCCATTGTCAGAGTGAGGCCAAATACAAATTGGAGGAACAGCACCTCATGTTTCACTTGGGTAGCTTGCACCACAGCAGTATGAATATTGACTTCTGTAACTTCAAGTAAGCCTCTCTCTCCATCTCTCCCCCTTCCCAGATCTAGGACCAGTCCTACTGTCTCCGACTACCGTTTATCTCTGTGTGCTTTGTTGTTACCTTCTCCCAGCTCACAATGATCTATTCTCCATTTGCCTAGGTCCTGTTTTCACACCTTACACTTCCTTATCTATGTATCTCCCTCTCCCCTGACATCAGCCTGAAGAAGGGTCTTGACCCAAAACGTCACCCATTCCTTCTCTCCAGAGATACTACCTGTCCCGCTGAGTTACTCCAGCATTTGTGTCTATCGGGAATTGTGAACTATCTGTGCCATAAGCAGTGACAGCAGTAAACAGTCAGGCTTTTGAGTAAAGATATTGATTACACAACCAATGTACAGACATGTGAATTAACACTCCACAGAATATTGAGTAATATTGAATGACACCAGCTCAACTAAATTCTATTAATAAAGAGCACTGATGAAGCTCATCCCTTATTCCGATAAGGTTCTATATACGCGAGCAATAGATGCACAGTGCAATGCACAGACATGGGTACATCTTGTCATCATTGTAACTACCTATGAAAACAGGACTGGTTGAAAGAAGTCATACTCGACTGTAAGAATGTTTTTACCATTCTTGCCGCAATGTCACACTACAATACATTGTTGGGATGATTAACAATGCGATCTGAAACAACAGCACTGGCATGATAGGATACAAGATGCAAGATCAGAGTTTTATATTGCAAGGCCAGACTTTGGAAGAACAGAATGTGTGCGAGCAATTCGGTGAAACTGAGCGAGTGAGCTCAGGCAACAGTAACTGTGTCCAATACTACAATAAAGTGTAGTTTTGTGTTGAAATTACAATAAGACACCAAATCTGTGAAATCTGAAAAGACCACTTGCCAAGAAGTTGGATTGCTCCCTTGTTTCCTGTGCCTGACATACAGTATGCTGAGAATGGTGAACTTGGAGAAATTTACTCCATTTACGTGGAAAAAATAAATTGCTCCACAGGTTTGTTTCATTAAAACTCAAAATACTTGACCGTAGCTCATCCAAAGTATTTAAAGTGGAGGTAGATAATTTCATGAAAGACTCGTGGATAAGGACTATGGGGACCTGACACAGAAGAGGAGATAAGGCCACGGATAATCAGCCATGACCATGTTGAATGGCGAGACAGGTTTAATGGCCCAAATGGCCTACGCTGCTCCTATTTCTAATGTTTTTAAGAGTCACAGCATGGAAACAGGCACTTTAGCATACTGAGTCCATGCTGACCATTGATCACCCATTCACACTAATTCTATGTTATCCCATTTTCGCATCCACTCCCTACACACTAGAGGCAATTTGCGGAGGCCAACTGACCTACAAAACCACACATCCCTGAGACCTGGAAAGAAACGGGAGGACCTGGAGGAAACCCACGTGGTCACAGGGAGAATGTGCAAACTCCACACAGGAAGTAGCCGAGGTCAGGTTTGAAACCAGGTCTCCAGCACTGTGAGGCAGCAGCTCTACCACAGTGCCACTGAGCACAGTATTTCCTTCTGCTATTGTGAAACCTGGGAAACATGGCAGAGCCTTGCAGAACCAGTTTTCATGGCACTCCACCTCACAGTCGTCATTGATGAACTGCATCCATGCCACAAGTAGCCTCACACTGCGCCGAGGATGGAGAGGTAGCCCCGCAGAGACTACACCGTGTCTCCGTGCTGTGAGCAGTCACAATAAGCTCTGTGAGTCCCAGCAGCGACTTCAAGCATAACCTGAGCATCGAAAACTCAGCCAGACACATGTGGACATAAAATGCGTCAATACCCCAGCATGGAACCTTTAATTCTCTTAGTCATACAGCTAAAGATTTACTTTTGTTATTAAAAGTTGAAACAAAGGTCATAACTTACTTATTATTGGCCCAATTTATGTCAGTAAGGCAGAGATGAGTGTCACACATCACATACATGAATGTTACAGGAATGGGGTACTGATTCGGGGTACCAGTGTGGGGATGGCCAGCCATGATCACATTGAATGGCGGTGCTAGTTCGAAGGGCCGAATGGCCAACTCCTGCACCTATTGTCTATTATCTAAAATTGCAACGTTTAAAAGTGATTCATATCCAGAAGCCTAGACTCACTAGAGTTTAGAAGGATGAGGGGTAACCTCATTGAAACTTACCGGATAGTGAGAGGCCTGGATAGAGTGGATGTGAGGAGAATGTTTCCAATTGTCTAGGACTATTGGAGAGTCCAGGACCAGAGGCCAAAGCCGCAGAATAAAAGAACCCACCTTCAGAAAGATGAGGAGGAATTTCGTTATTTAGAGGGTGGTGAATATGTGGAATTCATGCCACAGACAGCTGTGGAGGGCAAGTCAATGGATATTTTTAAGACACAGATTAACAGATTTTTGATTAGCTAGGGCGTCAAGTGTTATGGCGAGAAGGCAGGAGAATGGAGTTGAGCAGGAAAGATAGATCGGCCATGAATGAATGGCGGATTAGACTTGATGGGCCAAATGGTCTAATTCTGCTTCTATAACTTATTAACATAACTTTTGAGTGCACATTCTCAAAACAAATTTCTTGACTAATTTCTTGAAGAAGGGTCTTGACCCGAAACGTCGCCTATCTCCTTCGCTCCTTAGATGCTGCTGCACCCACTGAGTTTCTCCAGCCTTTTGTGTACCCTCGATTCTCCAGCATCTGCAGTTCCTTCTTTAACACTTTCTTGACTAATATCTGCTGCCCACCTTTCAAGGCGTATATGCAGTATAAATACTCACATTTACTGAGATAGATCACACATTGTAAAATGTCGCAAAGTGCTGGAATAACCCAGCAGGTCAGGTGGCACTTCTGGAGGACATGGATAGGTGACAATTCGGGTCGGGAACCATCTAAAAATGAAGAAGGGTCCTGACCCATAATGTCACCTACCCATGTTCTCCAGAGATGCTGCCTGACCCCCTAAGTTATTCCAGCACTTTGTGTCTTTATTATGTAAACAAGCATTTGCAGTTCCTTGTTTCTACACCATAAAGTGTATTTGCAAAATGTGTACTCAGTTTCTGGTGAAGGTTCATTCTGTAGCTCTCAAATTTGGGAAATTTAATTTAGTAGCCCCAGGGATTTGCAGTGGAAATTATCTCATTGGTTCTGTAGGAAATGTTTGTCTGAAAAGGAGTTCAGGGGATAAAGTCGAGCGAGAGTAGAGACAGGCTTATCTTTCATTAAAAGTAAGCTACTATAGATGTGTTAATACTTAATGTTTACGTTAATGATTGAAAATAAGAAGTGACTCAATTTGCTATCCTTCAGCTGAAAAAGCAACTTTAGTTACTGATATTCGAAGATGGAAGCTTTCAAAATACATGAACTGCACAGAACATTGAACATTACAGTGTGGAGGAAGGAACTGCAGATGTTGGTTCATACAGAATAGAGACACAAATGCTGGAGTAACTCAGTGGGGCCAGGCAGCATCTCTGGAGAAAAGGAATGGGTGACGTTTCGGCTCGGAACACTTCTTCAGACAACAGGCTCTATGGTCTCCCATGTCTCTGTTGACCATACTTCTAATATTAACTAAGCGGTTCCTTCCTGCACTTAACTAAGACCTTATTTTTCCTACCAAAATATACTTTTACACTTGTTTACGTGGTAACTAATTTATCATTTACATGTCTGTTATGTAGATTGTTGTTATAGCTTTCCTATTTTGTGACATTGCTCCGATTAATAGAACAACCGCCCAATGTTGTATCATTGGCAGTGACAAATTACCCTGTACCAGTTTCTGCACAACAACACTTACCATGGGTAGTGTTACTGCATTACAGTGCCAGAGACCCAGATTCAATCCTGACTATCCTGTTTATATGGAGTTTTACGTTCTCCCCGTGGCCACGTGGGTTTTCCCCGGGTGCTCCTGTTTCCTCCCACACTCCAAAGGCATCAGATTTGTAGTTTACTTTGGCTTTGGTAAAAAAAAAATCAAAAATTGGCCTTAGTCTGTAGGATAGTGCTAGCACACAGGGATTGTCATTTGGCATGTACTTAGTAGGCCGCTGGGCCTGTGCTAAATCTCTAAACTAGACTAGACTAAACTAAACTAAACTAAACTTACCACTATTATTATCTGTTCGGAATACCTCCCTTTATCCCAAATTCCATTCTTTCTGCCTTGGAGCCAGTTTGTTGATCTTTGTGCTCTATGTCCTCCGGCATTACATCTTCTGACTTCATTCATGAGTCCACTATATGGTAGATTATCAAACATGTTATGAAGACTCAGACATTGTATTTACCAATTGCTATTATCTATTATTCCATTGACTTCTTCAAACAATTCAATAAGGTCGGTCAAACACACGCACCATTTATAAAATCTGTGTTGGCCATCTTTTTATTATCTTTCGATGACCTAGAAGCTTTTCTATTGCATCTTTCTATAAAGATTCCTTTATCTTTCCTTCCTGACATGGTTACAAGAAAGATGGCATGCCTCCAGGAGTGAAAATTTCCAAAGAATTGCGACAAAAAAGTTAGTAATGCAAAGGTTAAGCGGAATTTAGGGGGGCAGCACAGTAGTAGAGCTGCTGCCTCACCCCATCAGAGACATAGGTTCAATTCTGACCTCGGAAGTCATCTGTGTGGTGTTTGCATGTTCTCCCTGTGATCATGTGAGCTTTCTCTGAGTGCTCCAGTTTCCTCCTATATCTCCAAAATGTTTGTTTGTTGATTAATTGAGCTCTGTAAATAACCCTTAGTGTGTAGAAAGTGGATTAGAATGTGGAATAACATCGAACTACTGTATGTGAACGGGTGATCGATGGTCGGCGTGGACTCCATGCTCTCAATGATTCAATGAGATGAATGACAACAGTGATTCTTACTGAGAGGGGACAGTACTCAAGGAGAGGGGTCCCTTTATAATGCCTCATAAGAGCACAAAGAGAAAGTAGAGAGAGATGGGAGTTCAGTGCTAGGTAAGAAAACTTTTACCATCACGAGTACAAAATAACGTCATTTAATGCAACTGCGGTGCATAAAAACTCATCAACAGTACACCAGCTCGAATCAACCTAATTAATTAGATTTTGTGACTTTAAAAGGGACAGGCCAATTAAGCATTGAATTAGTAGCATCAAGAGTAATCCATTGCATTTTGCAAGGGGTAATGCAATTCTGTGATAAAGGAGATATTAATTGGCTTAACATGAGAAATCTAATGAGAAGTGCCAATGTAATAATAATCCTATCTGAAGGCTTGAGTTAACCATTGACCATTTTCATTACATTCAAAGGTTTTGAGCTTCCTATTTTCTTTCCCTACTGTGGACATATTTTCCAGCATAAAGGAAATACATCTCTATATCACGACTCTGTGTAAATGGTTATTTAGAATCTCTGAAAAGTACCTTAAAGCCAGGTCCTCCAAAGCATTCCATTCAACAGGTGATTGCCCTTGAAAGATGGTAATATCTCCACCAAATTAGTTTTAGTTCAGTTTAGTTTAGAGATACAGTGTGGAAATAAGTCCATCAGCCCACCAAGTCCACGCCGACCACTGAACTACTGTATGTGAACGGGTGATCGATGGTCGGCGTGTACTCCATGCTCTCAATGATTCAATGAGATGAATGACAACAGTGATTTTTACTGAGAGGGGACAGTACTGAAGGAGAGGGGTCCCTTTATAATGCCTCATAAGAGCACAAAGAGAGAGTAGAGATGGGAGTTCAGTTCAATACACTAGTTCCATTGTACAGGACATTTACAGAGGCCAATTAATCTGCAATCCTGCACATCTTTGGAATGTGGGAAGAAACCATAGCAATAGACAATAGGTGCAGGAGTAGGCCATTCGGCCCTTCGCGCCAGCACCGCCATTCAATGTGATCATGGCTGATCATCCCCAATCAGTACCCCGTTCCTGCCTTCTCCCCATATCCCCTGACTCCGCTATCTTTAAGAGCTCTATCTAGCTCTCTCCTGAAAGTATCCAGAGAACTGGCCTCCACCGCCCTCTGAGGCAGAGAATTTCACAGACTCACAACTCACAGGGAAAACGTACAAACTCCATACAGACGGCACCTGCACTCAGAATCCTACCCGGATCTCTGCCACTGTGAGGCAGCAACTCTACTGCTGCGGCACCATGCCATCCTTTCAATTTCTGGACAGTATCAGATGAATGTGTATTTGGTCAAGTTCAAGTTCAAATGTATTTGTCACATGCACCATGAGGTGCAGTGAAATGTAATTTACCATGCAGCGTTATAATTAAAAAAGGACACAATACACAACATAATTCAACACAGACTTCCACCACAACATTCTTCACCGTGGCGGAAGGCAATATAGTTCAGACAGTCCTCCTCCTCCTTGTCAAATAGGAACAAGGTATATCAACAATTGTAAAAATATTGCATTGGCTCCGCTGCTACATGCAACATCACAGCTGAAATTTATACTGAACTTGCACTCACACATACTACATGAAGAAACATATGTGGCTTGAAATGGCTCAAATTGTTCCTCGTGTGACGGGTGCTGTCAGAACTGAGTTTTTACGTTCTCCCATTGACCTCGTGGGTTTTCTCCAGGTGCTCCAGTTTCTTCCCACATTCCAAAGACGTGCAGATTTGTAGGTTGATTGTAAATTGTCGATAGTGTGTGAGATAGGGCTAGTGTATGGGGTGATCGCTGTGTGTGGTCTCGGTCTGTGTGGACTCTGTGTTTCCGCGCTGTATCTCTAAAGTCTAAAGTCTGAATCATAACATTTGAATAAATTGCCATTCACAAAAGTCTGACTCTCAAACACCAGTGCTTGGGATGGAACTGCAGAAGCTGGTTTACACCGAAGATAGACACACGAAGCTGGAGTAATCCAGCAGGTCAGGCAACATCTCCGGAGAAAATATCTTGTTAGTGTGTATATGTGTGTGTATATGTGGTTGTCTTTACAACTTCGCGCAAAAATTACTCGATAACGATAACATTTTTACATATTCCGGTTGACATTTTTTATCGTCGAGGCCGGGATCACCTTATGTGAACATTTAATGCTTTATTTCTCAACTTATTACTGATTATAGTCTAAAAACATGAAAAGACTTTGAAATTAAAACCACCAGCTTCAAATGATGTCACAATTGACACGTTATTCGCGATTAAAGCTTTAAAAATGCCAATGTTCACAAGATTTTTACATATTCTGTTTCACATTTTTCCCCTCGAGGCCATCACTTTCACTGAACATTTTGTGCTTTATTTCTCAACTTATTACTGATTAAAGTTTAAAAAAAATCAAGCCTCAATGAAGATTTCAATCCTATATTTGACACGTTATTCACGATTAAAGCTTTAAAAATGCCAACTTCCACAAGATTTTTACATATTCTGATTCACATTTTTCCCCTCGAGGCAGAGATCAATTTCACTGAACATTTTATGCTTTATTTCTTGACTTATTACTGATTAATTACCTTGAATTTCAAACCAACCAGCTTCAAATGATTAAAGAAGTTTTTCTTCGTAGGGAGGAGGAGATCTGAAGAAGGGTCTCGACCCGAAACGTCGCCTATCTCCTTCGCTCCTTAGATGCTGCTGCACCCGCTGAGTTTCTCCAGCTTTTTGTGTAACCCCCAGCTTCAAATGATGACGTCTTTGAATTTCAAACCAACCAGCTTCAAATGAGGACGTCACAATGACTCGACTAGAAGCGGGAGGGCGAATTGCTGTAGCAACAAGCAGGTCAAGTGCAATTGTAATTTTTTTAAGTCACAATGGCTCGATGGGGAGGGCAAATTGCTATTGCTATTGCAACCCGCAGGGCAAGTGCAATTGGATTTTTTTTTTTAAATCACTGCTGAGGAAGTTAAGGGGAGTGCTGGAATCTTACGTTCGGGAACGGCTTGAGTTGGAGGACCACGCCTCCCGTGTGGCTACGGGTAGGGAATGGGTTTGTTGGGTGAGCAGACCCAATGGGTCGGCAGTTGGTCTAGTATATATATATATATATGTATACACACGTGCACACACACACACACACACACACACATGTATATATACAAGTGTGTGTATATAGAATAGGTAAAAATAGTACTCTGTAAACAATATAATAAACAAAACAAAGTTTGGTATATATGTGCCCATTTATGTACACATACATGTACACACATACACACACACGCATACATACATACATACATATATACATATATATACATATGTATATATGTATGTATGTATGTATGCGTATATTATATATACTGAACTCTTTTTGTTTATTATATTGTATACAGTATACTATGTTTACCTATTCCATTGTGCTGCAGCAAGTAACAGTTTCATTGTTCTTTCTGGGACATATGACAATAAAACTAGTTTAGGAAAGAACTGCAGCTGCTGGTTTAAATCAAAGCAAGACACAGAATGCTGGAGTAACTCAGCAGGATCTCTGAAGAGAAGGAATGGGTGATGTTTCGGGTCAAGACCCTTCTTCAGACTGATCTGAAGAATGTCTAAGGAAGACAGTCTGAAGAAGGGTCTCGACACGAAACTTCACCCATTCCTTCTCTCCAGAGATGCTGCCTGTCCCACTGCGTTGCCCCAGCATTTTGTGACTCGATACTATACTTCAAGCACTGGTGGATACACATTATGGATCTGGTAGTGCGCACCTGCTTTAACTTGCTGTTTTTTTTACAAGGCAAGGAAATCACATCCAATAGAAGTAATAAAAAGAAACCTTATTAAGATGGAGAAACACAGTTACCTTAACAAGTTTCAATGAACAATATGTCTTCCAAGAGCAGACTGACGAAATTGCCAAGACAAAATTGAAGGCTGTTTAACTGAATGCACAAAACAAGTGTATCAAGTGGCAGAAATCGAAATAAATGAGTACAATCTATTAGGCATAACAGAACCATGGATGGAGATGGGAGCAAGGTTTGGAATTAAATAAAGAGACATAAGAAACTGCAGATGCTGGAATCTTGGGGAAAACAGAAAAGTAGAGGAGGAATTCAGCGGTTCAGGCTGCATTTGTGGATGGAGTGGATAGGCGGCGTTGCTGTTCGGGACCCCTGTACAGACCTAGAATTAAATTATCTGGGATACTTTCAGAAAAGAATAGAGAAAATATAAAATTAGATAGGGGAGCCTGGATATTAAAGAATCAGATAGAAGCGGCAGAGAGGAATGATCAAAGCAAAAAAATTAATAAATAGAATCACTCGGTGGAGATAAGAAACAGCCGGAGAAGAAGATGTCTGAGGAAGAAGTAAATGTAATCACTCAGACTATTTAAGAAACAATAGAATGGGCAGTGAACTGTAGACTGATATTGGCATTAATGAAATGCTGAGATCAATTATTGCAGAAAGTTGCCACAGAGGGTTTAGAACTGTTTTGGTTGCATCCGGGATTTTAGTTTTGCACTAATATTGTTTTTTTATTTATTGAACTTTATTTTTTGTTTATTACGTTATCTATTAAGTACTGTGTTTACACGCCTGCACTATGCTGTCGCTAGTAAGAATGTAATTGTCCATTTTGGCACATATGACAATTAAACACTCTTGACTTGAGAAAATAATAATAGGATGAGGCAGTCTGCATGTATTTATGAAAAGGTAATCATATTTTTTGACTGGATGTGGGTTTTTTTTAGCTTTGAAGAGGTCACAGGTGGGAGATAATTAAATAAAATCCGTGGTATGGGGACATATAATTATATGGACTGAGGATTATTTATTGGATAGAAAAGAATAAATCACCCTCTCATCCCAGCCCCATCTGGATGTACTCCCATTTTTTCCACAATCTTGCCCCCCTTTCCCTTGACCCCTTCTATCTATATCTCTATTTGACTTCAGATTCCATGCCTCTCCTCTCCTTATCCCTTTATATCACCCCACACCTGTATCCACCTATCACTTGGCAAGCTTTGTCCCAACATCACCTCTCTTCCAGTGTTCTCCCCCCTACTACAATCAGTCTGAAGAAGGGTCCCGACTTCAAACGTCACCTATCCATGTTCTTCAGAGATGGTGCTGGACCCACTGAGTTACTTCAACACTTTGTGTCTTTTTTTGATTCATTTTTGGATTGGGAAGGTAGATTGGATGCAGCAGGGGTTAGTGATGTTGCAGTGATGCTTGGAATCCGTGTAAATGATTTGGTTGAGGGGATCAGTGTAATATATTCAGGATGTTTAGTTTAGCTTTAGAGATACAGGGTGGAAACAGGTTGACCAATGATCACCCGTACATTAGTGCTATCCTACACACTAGTGACAATTTACAATTTACAGGAGCCAATTGATCTACAAACCCGCAAGTCTTTGGAGTGTGGGCGGAAACCGGTGCACCCGTGGAAAACCCACGCGGTCACAGGGAGAACGTACAAACCCCGTAGGCAAGATCGAAGCATGGTCTTTGGCACTGTAAGGCAGCAACTCCTCGGCTGCACCACCTTGCCGCCCATGATGGTTCATTCTGGATGTCAATACTGACTGTGAGGATGATACAGAGAGTCTTGGGGGAATGGACAGTTTCAGTGATTACGTGAGGACTAGGGAGAGAGAAATGTGATAAAATGATAATGTGATAAAATATGAGGTCATCAACTTTGGTGGACCAAATAGAAATGCAGAATATTTATTAAATGGAGATGGAAATTTGTTGATTTTCAGAGGGACCTGGGTGTCTTTGTACATGAATATTTGAAAGCTTATTTACATGAACAGTCATAAATGAAAGTAAAGAGTGTAGAGAATCAGATTAATTCCTGACACGGTGGATTTGTTATAATAAGTGGAATGGGCCCATAAAGGCCGTGCACACTTCACAGAAGCCGAGGCTCTCGGGTCCGAGCCCGTGGCCGACGGAGCCCACGGAGCCTGGGCCGATGATGAGCCCACGGAGAAGCGGAGGCCGGAGCCTCGTGGGTCAGAGCGGCCGACGGGGCCCACAGAGCCTGGCCTCAGGGTCGACGGAGCTCGTGGGTCAGAGCCCGCGGGCGATGGTGAGCCCGCGGAGAAGCCGAGGCCAGAGCCTCACGGGTCAGAGCCCGTGACCGGCCCCTGGGACGACGGAGCATGTCGCTGGGGCCTGAGTCAACACCATGGAGGCATCCGGAGTTGACCCGCTAGTGATAGTGGAGTGGTCGTTGACTGATGGATGAGGATGGACCACATGGAAGTGAGAACACCACTGCTGGGGGACAGAACAAATGATGGCCCAGCATGGGGGGACCGCCGTGAGTGAGGGGGAAGAACAATAGACAATGGAGGACCCAATGTGGGGGAACTGCCATGAAGGGGAGAAAACAAAGGAGGCCCTGGCACGGGGGTTCTTTGTATCTTTGTAAGCACCCTTTATGTGGTGACTACTTGCATACCTTGGGTATACAAGCAATTTCGCTGTGACTTGTCATATGTGACAATAAAGTATTCATTCATATACTCTAGTGGTTTAAAAGAGTGAGAGGTGACCTCAGTGAAATGTATGGAATTTATACGAGGATTGCTAGAATAAAAGTAGGCTTGATGTTTTTTCCCTTGCTGAGCATCAATAAGCAGAGGTCAATGTCTAAAAATACAGGATTGGCAATTCAGGATTGAGATGAAAAGAAATGTCCTCTCCCAGGCAATGGTGGATTTTTGGAATCATCTGAGCTAGTTCTCATGCTGAGGCTCAAGGCAGGTCAATGGGTTTTTAGAAATAAAAGGAACTAAAGGATAGGGGGATAGACACAAAAAGCTGGAGTAACTCAACGGGACGAGCAGCATCTCTGGAGAGAAGGAATGCGTGACATTTCGGGTTGAGACCCTTCTTCAGACTGAAGAACAAATAAATGATAAACAGATAAACAAACAAATGAACAAAAGAAAAAAGATAGACACAAAGACTGAAGAAGGGTCTCAACCCGAAACATCACCCATTCCTTCTCTCCAGAGATGCTGCCTGTCCCGCTGAGTTACTCCTGCATTTTGTGTCATTTAACCATATACCTACGCTGGCTTATTTTTACTTCTGTGTAGGAAGGAACTGAAGATGCTGGTTACACCAAAGATAGGCACTAAATGCTGGAGTAACTCAGCGGGACAGACAGCAGCAATTTACATGCCAATTAGCCTGCAAGCCTGCACATTTTGGAGTGTGGGAGGAAACCGGAGCACCCAGAGAAAACCCCCACTGTCACAGGGAGAACAAGATGGAACCTGGGTCTCTGGCACTGTAAGGCAGCAGCTCTACCTCTGTGCCACTTAGCCGACCTCTATTGAAACCAAATATATATGCTTGCAGTTTTCCTTCTGATCTAAAACTGTTATTAGGGATTAAAGTTGCCTCCATTAACTCAATTAATCAGCTGGCAGGCAGTGTCCAGTGCTGAATGTTACCACAGCTTCTGTTTTTATATGAATATAATTAAGTTTGCTTTCTACTGATATCAGGTAGAACAGATTCAATCATTTTTCATCTCTACTGCTGTGATCTACAGCAACATCAGGCTGTAAATCTTCAATTATCCAAGGATAATTATATTATCTGACATTTTTATTAACTCCTCATATGTGACTTCTCACTGTTGTGCTAAAAATAAAACATTACTTCTTGAAGCAGTGACCAAATAAATAGCCAACAAATTTTGTTTCTTTAGGTTAATGTTTACATTTTAGGCTAAGTTAAAATTATAAGTCTAGTAGCTGGCAAAGTTAAAATATCTCTAATCTGAATGCCTAGATAATAGAGTATAAGCTGTACAAAGAGTGTCATGGAGTCATTCAGCATAGAAACAGACCCTTTGGCCCAACTCGTCCATGCCGACCAACATACCCCATCTACACTAGTCCCACCTGCCTATATCAGGCTCATATCCTTTGAAACCTGTCCTATCCAAGGCTGGCCAAGATTGGACAAACTTGGATTGTTTTCTCTGAACTGTCAGAGGTTAAGAGGAGACCCAATTGAAGTATATAAAATTACGAAAGGTGTAGATCAGATGGACAATCTGAACCATTTTCAGGGTTGAAATGTCAACGGCTAAGGGGCATAGGTTTAAGGGCAGAAGGGGAAAGTTTAAAGAAATGTGCAAGGCAAATTTGTTTTGCACAATGGTGGGTGAGATTGCACTGAACGTGATGGAGGCAGATATGACAGTGGCGTCTTTGGGACTCTCGGATAAGTACATAGATCTACCGGGAGTGAAAGAATATGGATCATGTGCATACAGAGGAGATTAGCTTCATTACCATCATGTTCAACACAGGCATTTGTGGGCTGAAGGGCCTGTTTCTATGCTCTATATTCCACATGTAACTTTACTGTTTTACTTTTAACCTGTTGATGTGGTGCATTTAGACTTAAATCAGATGCTGTACAAGTGATCACTAAACAACATTAAAGAGTGCAGTATTGGCCAATGATATGTTGCTGTGCATGGAGTGGCTGTGGGATTAAATGGATCAGACTCAGAATTGGAGGCTTAGGCTGCTGGGTGCCAGAGGGATTTGTTCTGGGGACCGATGTTTGATCATGTATATTAATGAAGGATGAAGCATAGTGTATCCGATGCTGCTAAGGATACAGTGATAATGATACAATAAGAGCGAGGGGATGGTTGAGGAATGAGGGGATTGTCGAGAGTGAGGAGGGCTGCTAAGTGGGAATGAAGAGCGAACCCGCCTGGGGGGGTTGCCACGAATGAAGGGATACCCAGTGGGAGGGATCACGTGCGGCGGCAGGCAACAGCCACGACTGTTCGGTGGACTTTTGTAACTTTGTTGGCGGCAGAATCACGGCAACACGGTCACCGCCCAGGCGAGATCAGCTGTATGATTTTACCGGGTTGCATGCAAATATTTCACTGTGCGTAGGTACATGTGATAATAAAGTATCATGGAATCATTGAATGCTGGAAGGCAACGTGAAATGTGCAGAAAATCCCAAGAAATTGAAAGGAAATGTAGGCAGCTCATGTGACTGGGCAATGATGAAGGGAGATGGAGCTTCCAGATGGTCTGAAGAGTCCCAACTCAAAATGTAATTTATCCATGTCCTACAGAGATGCTGCCTAACCCACTCAGTTATGCCAGCACTTTGTGTCTGTTTAAGTACTTAATAGGCCAGCCAGCTGGAGTACAGAAATAGTACTGCACTATTACACAAGTAATTGTATAAGGAACTGCAGATGATGGTTTACAAAGTAAGACAGTTTCTGCTGGAATGCACATAATGGGTTAAGATGGGTTCATGTTGTCAAGCTGGAATGGGTACAGAGAAGATTTACGAGGATGTTGCCAGGACTAGAGGGCCTGTGCTATGAGCAGAGGTTCAGTAGGCTGGGACTCCAATCCTTAAAGCGCAGGGAAATGAGGAGAGAGAGAGAGAGGGAGGGAGGGAGGGAGGGAGGGAGCGAGGGAGAGAGCGAGAGAGAGAGAGCGAGAGAGAGAGAGAGAGAGAGAGAGAGAGAGAGAGAGAGAGAGAGAGAGAGAGAGAGAGAGAGAGAGAGAGAGAGAGAGAGAGATTCAAAAACGATATTTGGGGCCAAAACCTGTGATTAAATGACGGGCTAGTACAGAGCTGCTGCGCCGAGTGGCCTAAAAAATAGGGCTATTTGGGGCCAAAATCTGGGAAATGACGCCAGTGTGGGCTAGTACAGAGATGCTGGGCCGAGTGGCCTGAAAAACCGATATTTGGGGCCAAAACCTGTGATTAAATGACGGGCTAGTACGGAGCTGCTATGCCGAGTGGCCTTCAGAAAACGATTTTTGGGGCCAAAATCTGGGAGAAATGACATGGAATATTAGGACGGACAAGCATGAGGGTGGGTTGTGGCTGGGGGGCTAGTACAGACAGATGGCCGAAGGAACATTTTAAAATGCAAACTACTCTGTCCAGTGGCCAGAGAAGCCAGTGTCCAGCACCCTGATAAACCAGTGTCCAGCCAGTGTCCAGCTCCCTGATAAACCAGTGTCCAGCCAGTGTCCAGCTCCCTGAGAAAAGAGAGAGAGAAAGAGAGAGAGAGAGAGAGAGAGAGAGAGAGAGAGAAAGAAAGAGAGCGAGAGATGTAGAGAGAGAGAGAGAGAGAGAGAGAGAGAGAGAGAGAGCAAGCGAGAGAGAAAGAGAGAGAGAGAGAGAGAGATCGTGTTTTCTTCTCAGCTCTGCAGTTGAGAAGCATTGAAGCAGCCTTTCAAGGATTTTGCCGTTGGAGAAGGTACAGAGGCTGAGGGGCTTCATAGTTTAACTTATCGTTGGACTGTTGAAACTTTTCTCTGGTCTGGGAATCCTCTACCAGTGTGAAAATTCCTGAGTTTTCTCCTCATTGTCGAGGGTGCGGTTGTCATTGGCGGACTGCCAAGAGTGCCTGGAGATCGAGGGTACGAAGATCTCAGTGTCTTTGTCGTTTTTAGCAACGTTTCTCTGCCCTAAAGTCATTTTGCACAGTGTGGCTGCCTGGCTTAATGTGAAGAAGGTACTTTTGCTTCCGGCTAGACTGGGATAGAGCTTCCCAAAAGCTGCTCTCGGCTGTGGACGAACTTCGGGACTTTCCTGCTTCAGCTGGAGGTTTCTGTTTTCTGCTGCCTGTCTTTGACTGTGACTGTCTCTGGGACTTAACTTGGAGCTGAGCTGCTGGGGTGCCTGGAGCTGGTTTGTGCCTCTGCCAGGATGGCGATGGCAGGGGCGCGGCCGAAGGTCTGGACCTACGCAGCGATGGCATCAGTGGCGGGTACGAGGCCATCTGAGCTTGAGCCTCATGTTGACTTGGATGGGGACAGTTTTGGTATCTTGGTTCAAACTGGGCCTATGATGTCTAGGGGAGCAATTACGAAGGCCATGAATGAACTTCTTGGGAGTGGGGCTATTGTCTCTTCCGAGCTCGAAAGAGGAAAGGTTGAGATGATACTAAAGACCCGGGAGTGTGTGGCCCAAGCGTTGGAGACGGGGATCTCAGTGGGGGGGGGTCCACATACAGGTGGATCCGTGGGTATCCAGGGTGAGACCGGTTCTCCTGCGGAGTTGCCCCACATATATTTCGGATGCGTTACTTATTCCACACCTGTCCAAGTTTGGGGAGGTGCGGTCTAAATGCTTTAGGCTCTTGCACCCCGGGGGGGACCCGGAGGAAAAAGGGGTCTTCAGTTTCAAGAGGAGGGTGTTCATGAAGGTGTGTGAGGGGGATGGTGCTGAGGGGAGTTTTGAGGTGGAGTATAAGGGTATCCCCAGAACCGTGTGTTGGAGTTGGGGAAAGGCACGGTGTCATGCGTGCGGCGAATTTGGACATCTCCGTAGGGAGTGTCTTATTCGCGGAGTCACTGCTAGAAGTTCTAGCGCAGTGGCCCAGGAATGCACTGCTGGCCCATCCGGGGTGGTTCGTCAAACCTCAGTGGCGCGGGGTGGTACTGCTGACCCGGCTAGGGCTGCTAACTCTGCCTTGGTGATTCAGGGCGGCAGTGATAGTCCATCCGGGTCTGCAGGTTCCGCATTGGGGACCCTGGGCAGCGATAGCCCCCGCCCCCCACGTCCTGCGCCTGTGGTGGTGGCTGAAGGTGGGGCACAGGGGGAGGGAAGAGAAGAGGGGGGGATTTGGGAAAAGCAGGGGAGGAAGAGCAAGAGGAAGGAGAGGAGAAAGGCCGCCCGAGCGAGTCAAATGCAATCGGGTGTGCACCTGCCGAGTTCTGAGACCACCCAAGGGGTGCCTGGCAGCTCCAGTGAGGTGCAGATTGCACCTGACGTGGCCCAGCAAGGAGCTGAGGTGGTTCAGACGGGGGCAGGGAAGCTAAAACGTGCGGGTGGTAAAGTGGTTGGGGGTAATGTGGAGGCGGATGACCCTTCCCTTATGGAGGTTACCGTACCTCCGCATGTTAGCGGGACAAAAAGGAGGCATTTGCCTGGTGAGGATGAGCAAGGGCGTGGGTCCAAAGCTAGGGGGATGTCTTTTTCCAGACTTTCCACCACTGATGTGGCTGGTGGTCTTGAACTGGTGTCTTCTGGGTCGGTGGTTGGGCCTCCTTTACATGGATCTTCAGCGGGTGTCACAAGACCAGGTGCTGGGGTTGATTCCGGTGGAGTTGTGTCCTCTCGGCGGGAGGTTGTCCCTTCGTCTCTGGGGCCCTCCAAGGGAGTTATCTCATCGGGTGTTGAGGTTAGCTCCCTTGGGTGTGTGCCCTCTGGGTCGGAGGAGGTCCCCTCGTTTCAGAGGCCTACTGAGGGTGCTAGCACGCTAGTTGATGTGGTTGGCTCCCCTGGTAGTGTGCCCCCTGAGACGGGGGATGAGCAGAGTCAGCCCGAGGGGGGAGGTTCGGGGGCATAGTCGTTCATGTCTCTGCTCCATATCAGTGCCAGTGGAGGTGCTGGGGAGCGTGGCAGAGGAGGGGGAGAGTGACGGAGCCAGTTTGTGTAGTGGGGTTAGCGAACTGTCAGAGAGTTCTGGTCTTTCTGAGCTTGTTGATTCAGGTGCGAGTGGGTTGGCTGCGCGCCCAGGCTTCAAGGCCGTGTCTCAGGCAAGAGTTATCCGGGAGGTGCGAGAGTTCATAAAAACAAACCGTACCATCAGAACCAAAAAGGATGTTGCTTAAAGACGGTGGGAGGACTGGCCAGCTTTGATTAAGAGTCTCGAGGCTATCCTTGGCAACAAGGATAGTGGTCTTCCTGACTCTGAGAAGAGTCAGTTTGGGTATTTTTTGGAGTTCCTCAGAGAGAGAGTTTTTGAGTCTAAGCAGAGTGTGAGGATCTCAATCTAGTGTGCCTACACATTCACAGAAGCTACATTACATTTAAACGGGAGTAGAGCGAGTTTTCGCAGATTTCAGCTCTTATCAGCCCTAAGAGAGGGGAAAATTGCGGTGTGTTTTCTGCAAGAGACACATACCATTGTTAGTGACGAACCCACCTGGCGACTGGAGTGGGAAGGGGGGGTTTATATGAGCCATCTCAGTTCAAATTCGAGTGGGGTGGCCTTTCTGTTGCCTCCAAATTTTCTGCCAAGCGTTTTAAAAGTGGAGGAAGTGGTGCCAGGACGTTTGCTTCATCTGGCCGTGAACCTGGATGGCATGCCGTTGCATTTCATTAACGTGTATGCCCCTAGTTCCGGCACGATGCAGGCTGGCCTACTTCAGGAGGTGAATGCTCTGTTGAGCACTATTGATAGGGGAGAGTGTGTCTTCCTTGGTGGGGACTTTAATTGCACACTTGAGGTGCGGGACCGTTCTGGTACTCAGTGTGCGCCTGCTGTAGCAAAGAAGCTGAGAGGCTTGATTGACTCCTTTGAGTTGGTTGATGCATGGCAGGACCTCCACCCGGATTCCACTGCTTTTTCGCGGAGGTCTGAGGGTGGTGGTTCCCGCATTGATCGAATTTATATTTCCCGAGCGTTTGTTTCCCGTGTCTCAATGCGGCTGGTGCCGTGCTCGGACCACTGTCTGGTGCGTGTGGATTTTAATCCAGCGTGCGCTCGGGCTGGGTCCGCGTACTGGCACTTCAACAACAGGCTGCTGGAGGATCGATGTTTCCGGGAGTCATTCAGTCGGGTTTTGGTGAAGCGGAGAGAGAGGCAGAGGTGCTCCTCTTCCCTTAGGCAGTGGTGGGATGTGGGTAAAACTCACATCCGTCTCTTTTGCAAGGAATATGCGTGGGGGTCGACTGGAAGGCGGGACTCAGCGGTCGAGAAGCTTGAGAGGGAGATACTGGACGCTGAGTCTCGCCTGGGTCAGTTTGGTGAAGACTCCAGCGAATGGGGAGAGTTTCAGAGGAAGAAGGATGTTTTGAGGAGCCTGCTGCTTGAGCGGTCCCGAGGCGCTTACGTGAGGTCTCGGGTCCAGATGCTGCACGATCTGGACCAAGCTTCGCCTTCCTTTTTCTCTCTGGAGAGGGGGCGGGGAGCTCGAAAACAGCTCGTGGAGTTGCTTGCAGATGACGGCTCCTCTGTCACTGATCTAGAGAGGATCAATGCCTTGGTTAGGTCCTTTTATGGGTCCCTGTTCTCTGCGGATGGATTCAACGTGGAGGCTCAGCAAAATCTGTGGGAGGGTCTGCCGACTGTAGATAGGGAGTTGGCTGATCTTCTTGATGGCCCGTTATCTTTGGAGGAGTTGACTCGTGCCTTGCATCAGCTCAGGAGGGGTAAGTCCCCCGGGCTGGATGGGTTGACGGTGGAGTTTCTTAGAGCTTTCTGGGATATCCTCGGGAGTGACTACATGTTGGTTCTGGGAGAGAGCCTGGCGACCGGGGAGATGCCTCTCTCGTGGCGTAGGGCAGTTGTTGTCTTGCTGCCTAAGAAGGACGAACTCCGTTTTTGCACGGGCAATGGCAAATCGCCTGGGCTCCGTGCTGCATCAACTGATTCATCCTGACCAATCTTATACAGTCCCTGGCCGGTCCATTCAGGATAACATCCACCTGGTTAGGGACCTGATTCATTTAGTCCAGGGTACTGGTCAGTCAGCTGCTTTTCTGTCTCTTGATCAGGAGAAGGCTTTTGATAGGGTAGAGCATGAATACCTCTTCGGGACGTTGCAAGCATTTGGGTTTGGACCGCATTTCGTGGCCCGGGTCTGGTTTTTGTACGCTGCTGCGGAGTGCCTTGTGAAGGTTAATGGTGCGTTGTTGTCTCCTTTTCATTTTGGGAGGGGGGTCCGTCAGGGGTGCCCTATGTCGGGCCAGTTGTACTCGGTCTGTGTGGAGCCGTTCCTGTGTCTTCTTCGGAGGAGGTTGACAGGCCTGGCCCTACCTGGCCCGCGGGTTGAGGTGGTTCTATCGGCGTATGCCGATGATGTACTTCTTATGTTCACTGATCCTGGTGACCTGCGGAGGATGCGTGACTGCCAGGAGATTTTCTCAGCTGCATCTTCTGCTAGGATTAACTGGAGTAAGTGCACTGGACTTTTAGTGGGTCATTGGCAGGTAGACTCCCTGCCGGAGGAGATGGCATTGTATGCGTGGAGTACCACGCACCTCCTCTATCTGGGGGTGTACCTGACTCCCACTGAGGATGCTTGGCCGGCAAACTGGCAGGAGTGGAGGTGAAAGTGGTTGCCCGGTTGGGGCGCTGGTCAGGCCTGCTTGGAGTTCTTTCCTTTCGGGGGATGGTGCTGGTAATAAACCAGCTGGTGGCCTCCATGTTATGGTACCGGCTGGCTACTCTTGTCCCGCCCTCTATATTTGTAACTGCTTTACAGAAGAAGCTGGTAGATTTCTTTTGGGGAAATAGGGTTTGAGTTTCCGCGGCGGTCCTGAGTCTCCCGTTAGAGGAGGGCGGCCAGTCCTTGGTATGCGTGCGTACCCAGGTGGCGGCTCTCCGTCTCAGGACTCTGCGGAGATACATGTATGTAGAGAACCCTCCCAGATGGCACGCTCTGGCCATGTATTTTTTCCATCAGGGTCCGTCAGGGGGGTCTCGCAGCTCCCGGTGGCGGGCATCAGTCGACCCGCTCTAAGGGGTTTGCCTGTCTTCTACCGGGATGTGCTAAGAGTGAGGAATTTGGCTGTTTTCAGCCAGCGTGTTGCTCCACGAGGGGAGGGGGATGTTGTGGCTGCGGGTGTGGCTGGTCCTCATCCTGTCACGGTGGGTGTCGAGGAGAGGCGCGAGCCTATAGTGGTTCAGATGGAGCTTACCCCCGCTCCATCAGATCTGCTCATCGGGCCTAGGCTCCGGGATATTTCTCGGCCTCCGGCTCCACATAATCTGAGCTGCCTTTCTGAGATGACCAGCATGCCATTTCGTGATGCAAAGAGATGCGCACTGTATAGGATGCTCCTGCACATTCTGAACCTCCTTGCCTTTGTCTACCGTCCTGACACACCATGGCGGACGGTGTTACCACCCGAAGGCGGGGGAGGTCCCCAGTGTGGGTCCTTCTATAAGGGAGTCGTTCCCCTTTACATTGGGGACCTGGGGTGGAGAGTGTTGCATGGAGCGGTGATATGTAATAAACTTTTGAGCCGGTTCACGGGCTCATCCGCCGCATGTATTTTCTGCGGAGAGGAGGAGACCGTGTTCCATGTGTATATGGAGTGTGAGAGGTTACTGCCCCTGTACCAATATCTGAAGGGGTTGTTCCTCAAGTTCTGGCTGGATTTTAGTCCCACAATCCTGGTGTTCGGACACAAGGCAGGGAGTGGGGAGAGCCGAGTGTGGGGGGGGGGGGGACTTACCTGTCAGTTTGCTCCTGGGCCTGGCCAAGATGGCCATTCGCGGGTCCAGGCAGCGGGCGGTCGATGGTCAGGCTAGAGTCGGCTGCCTGCCCCTTTTTCGGGCCTACGTCCGTGCACGTGTGTCCCTGGAGAGGGAACACGCGGTGTCCACAGGGACTCTGGAGGCCTTCTGACAACGCTGGTCACCACGTGGGGTTGAGAGTATTGTAAACAATGAATGTACTGTTGTACTACAATGATTTGTTTGTTATAGTGTGATTTTTTGATTATGTTTTGATGTGTTGGATTATATGATTATGTTGAATAAAGTTTTTGGAAAAGGAAAAAAAAAAAAGAGAGAGAGAGAGAGGAAGAGAGAGAGAGAGAGAAACGAGCGCGTGAGAGAGAAAGGGAGAGAATGGAACAAAGATAATTCTGCCAGGTTACCTTTATTCAAGAAGGGCAGCAGTTTAGAGAGATACAGAATGGAAACAGGCCCATTGACCCACCGAGTCCACACCGACTAGCAATCACGATACACCACAAACTAGGGACAATTTACAATTTTTACCAAAGACAAATAAACCTACAAACCTGTACATCTTGGGAGTGTGGGAGGAAATTGGAGCACCCGATAAAATGCGGTCACGGGGAGAACGCTCATACTTCATACTTAACGCACCCATAGTCAGGATTGAACGCAGGTCTCTGGCACTGTGAGGCCCATCAAGTCTACTCCGCCATTCAATCGTGGCTCATCTATCCCTCCCTCCTAACCCCATTCTCCTGCCTTCACACCATAACCCCGGACACCCCTACTAATCAAGAATGTATCCATCTCTCTGCTAAAAATATTAATTGATGGCTTCCACAGCTTTCTGTGGCAAAGAATTCCACAGGTTCACCACCCTCTGACTAAGGAGGGCAGGATAGATAATTACAGGCTAGTCAGTTCAAACTCACTAATATAGAAATTATTGCAGGTCATTCCTGAGGTAAGTCAACATACTGGGATGGAATAAGAACCACAAATGGCCTCAACATTCTAGCATAAGAACGATTGTACAATATAATCCAAGTATAATATTTACTTTAGTGAACTTAAAATGTATCTGGTATAATTCTTCGTGAATAAGCTTGATGCACATTTCATGGCTTAATTTGGAGACATGGTTTGTTACTTATTGCGATGAAGGCTCCGTTGGGAGTTATATTAAATCAGAGGATAAAAATACAACCCACTTTGCAGATTAAATCTGACAAAATTGACACTCATAATTACCAATGCTGAAATCACAACAAAGACCCTTCTTTTGGAAATAGATTATCTTTTGTTTCAAATTGACATTCTGCATGCCGTGGAGAGATAGATGCACAGTTACTAGTGTCCCCTAGTTTGCTTGCTTCTTTTTTGATTGAATGCTACTGCTGTGAGAAGGATCCTTAGGTTAAAATCCTCCCCTTAGTTCTGATATCAAGGGAGATTGATGGCTCAGGCAGCAATGTATACTCACGCTGGCTTCTGAGAGCAAATACCATCAATCGCATTGCTATTCTTATTTCCTTGAAACATTACAACTTATTCCCTCTCACACGCCCACTAATGAGTGTGAGTTTGTATATATGGGTAATTCTTCAGTAAGTGTCTACTTTCAAGTTTCTGGAAACCCAAAAATAAAACTTAAATTTTTGCAGCTTTGAATGTTGTTTCACATAGATGAACGTCTCTACTATGGGAACAATATGTTTGGCGCAATCTTTTAGAGAATTTAATTTATTTTTTCCACTTCTTTTTCCAGGTTGCCCATTGCATTCATTCATATCTGTCGCATTTATATGATGAACAACACTGTAAAATATAACTGACTTAAGAATATAAAATCAATTTTTTGTCGCAATCTTTCAAATTACAGAGTATCGTCCTCAAATAACCCACCAAAAATATACATTTTCTGTCTAACACATTGATTTTAAACCTTCATAACAGTTTACTGCCGAAAAATGTGGTGATTTTCAGCAAGAATGGTAACCGTCACATAACTTTTCACCAACTTCCTCTAAAACAATATTAACTTCAGATGAATCGGCAGAAGCATACTATTCACTTACCAATTACAACTGATAATTATGGTCATTGTTGAATTATTTTACACATTATGAGCATAAAGTCCTCATGTGACGGGTATGACTCAGCGTGATGGAGATGACCAAGTTCAGGAGTGCCATATGACAGAGATGACTAAAACTATGGTTCGGGCTAGGGTTAGGGCTAAGGCTAGGGTTAGAGTTAGGGTTAGTGTTAGGGCAAAGGCTAGGGCTAGGGCTGGGGTTAGGGCTGGGGCTAGAGTTAGAGCTAGGGTTAGGGCTAGGGCTAGGGTTTGGGCTAGGGTTACGGCTGGGGATAGGGCTGGGGTTAGGATTACGGTTGGGTTATTCACGTCATCTGCAAACTATGAGCATGGACAGGAGTCCAAGCAATTATCCTATGGATCAACTAACGGAGCCAGGGACACTCCCAGTGATCAGGAACACTTCCTTGGACTGGGAATGGCAGAGGTGGTGGGGGGAGTAGTGGACGGAGGCAGATGCTGCACAAGGGCCCGGT
The DNA here is from genome assembly GCA_963514005.1 of Raja brachyura. The sequence continues at coordinate 58,901,037 of OY740788.1, forward strand.
GAGAAGACCTGGACACCATATCCTCCGTGCCATTGAGTCCGGCTGTGGGAGGCATTAATTAGTCATGTCCGTCACTGCCATCTCCGTCACTTACTCGCAATCTCGGACTCCAGCTCCGGCTCCAACTGGACACAAAGGCCTGTTGCAGCCATCGCCTTTTCTCGTGACCCGATGTCCCTCTCCACGCCTGGCCCTCTTCAGCCCTTGTCCCTCCGCCACCGGGGAAAGTGGCCATGTCGGGTATGGTGGCCCAAGCCTTTAGCCCAGCATGGCCTGGCCGGAGGGCCATGCCTGGCCATATCGTTTGGACGAATGGCACATGGCACGAATACATCTCCAGTACATATCAAAAAAGAACACCATTTTTTAATTTTCTAAGAGTTCAGCACCGTTCGAGATAGCGCTGATTAAAGTTACTGACACGATATGCAGCAAAAAGCGGAGTTTTCAAATGCTTCTCGTCCCGCGAATCAGGTGAAATTCACACGGATGGGAACTTTTGAATTCCACGGTCTTTTGAGGGTGGAAGTGCGTGTCTATGCCGTTTAAATCCATTAGGGCATTGCTCAACACGGGTGAGTAATGGTAAATGACTCCAATCGTCGGGACAAGACATTTTTGAAAAAAAGGGTAAGATTTATAATGTTATCAAGAATAGAGCTAAATATGCTGACTTGAAATTTCACAAGTAACCATCGGGACTTGCGGGGCATCGAACATCGGGAAGAAAATTAAAAAATAACACTTTATTCATATTGTTAATAAACATAATCCTCATTCATTCATGAGGACCTTGTGTAGAAAGGAACAGCAGATGCTGGTATGTACCGAAGATAGACACAAAGTACTGGAGTAACTCAGCGGGTCAGGCAGCGTCTCTGGAGCAAAAGGATAAGTGATGTTTCGGGTTGGGTATCTGAAAAAGGGACAAATGGAAGCGTAACCCAAAATTTTCTCCAGAGATGCTGCCTGACCCGCTGAGTTATTCCAGCACTTTGTGTCTATCTTTTGGCTGTGGAACTGTTGTTCTACAATGCCGAGAACTATTTTCTGCACACTTAGGTGCAGGAGTAGGCCATTCGGCCCTTTGAGCCAGCACCGCCATTCAATATGATCATGGCGGTGATCCAAAATCAGTACCCCGTTTCTGCTTTCTCCCCATATTCATTGATTCTGTTAGCCCTAAGAGCTATGTCTAACTCTCTCTTGAAAGCATCCAGTGAATTGGCCTCCACTGCTTTCTGTGGTAGAAAATTCCACAGATTCACAACTCACTGGATGAAAATACCCTTTGCTCCACCTATTGTACTTGAGTTTGACTTGATTGTACTTACATTATGTACCATATTATCTTATCTGATTGGATAGCATGCAAAAAGAGTTGTGAATTTGTGCCAAATCACTGGATGGATTTAAGAGAGAGTTAGATAGAGCTCTAGGGGCTAGTGGAATCAAGGGATATGGGGAGAAGGCAGGCACGGGTTATTGATTGGGGACGATCAGTCCTGCTCACAATGGATGGTGGCGCTGGCTCGAAGGGCTGAAAGGCCTCCTCTTGCACCCATTTTCCATGTTTCTAAAACAAAGTTGTTTACTATAGATCGGTGCATGTGACAATAATAGATCTATACCTAAACAATGTAAGTAATAACTACTGATCACACATCAAGCAATTACTTCTTAATTATGAATCTGAATACCGTCACATTTTTATAGCTCAAAAGTCCAAGTGGGACCCCGTCCCCCAATGCGGGGGGGGGGGGGGGGGGGGGGCGTGGCGCCACACCGAGGGGCTGGTCCCCGAACGCAATATTGCACCACTCACACATAGCCCCCAACTGCGCAGGCACGTCTGATGGGCTCCTGTTGTGACATAACCCCCCCCCCACACACACACTAGCCCCCCCACACACACATACTAATCCCCCCCCAACCACACACTAAACCACTAAGTTAAAATGGCACCCCCAGAGCCAATCCCCCCACAAGGAAAATTCTTGTTGTGTGGAGGACTGTGAGATCCCATTGTGACGTCATAGCTGCAACTGCCAGCATGTGGGCTGGAAGGTTGTTCACGGGCATGAACCATCGTGATGTCATAGCTCCAACTGCCACATTACTGAATCTTTCAGCGCTGACTTTCCCCCATTCCTGCCCCCCCCCCCCCCCACAAGTAAAGTTCTGGGAATTAAACCTCTCCCCTATTCCACCCCCCCCACAAAGAAAACCCCAACGTGGATGTCTCCACCATCCCACACCCCCGCAAGGAAAATTCTGGAATTTGTTTTTATAAAGGAAAGCTCTCCCCAAGAATCTGATTAAAATATCTCACTATCCCCCCAGTTACCCCCCTTGAGGTGGAAGCTGTTCACGGGCAGGTCCCAATGTGATGTCATAGCACTAACTGCCACATTGCTGAATCTTTCTCAAACTGAATTCCCATCCCACCCCCCCCCCCCCACCCCCACAAGCAAAGTACTGGAAATGAAACCTCTCCCCTATTCCACCTCCCCCCAATGAAAACCCCTACTCCCGCCCCTCATCGCACCCCTCCACACACACATTAACCCCCTATCTGTCTCTCTCTATCTCCATAGCTGTCTCTTTGTCACCTCTCCCTCCTCCTTTTCCCTACCTTTAGTCACTGTCGGGTGGCAGCTGAGATTTGTGACGTCATAGCTGGAAGTTGCTGGAAAACTCTCAGAGCAGTCACAGTTATTATTCTCAAAGTGGGCTTTTCTAAACTTGTAAATATCAATAACATGTGAAATATCACACCAAATCTGAAGGAAACCTGACACTAACAACCATGGGACAAAGGTGACAAAGGTGGTGCAAAATGTTTGCGCTATTATGTACCGTTTTGGAGTAGTACTTGAGACCATACACACGCATACAGACAGACACACAGACAGATGTCCAAACAAGACGAGACTTTTAGTAATATACTAGACCAAGTGTGGGGGAGGGGGAGGGTGGGTGGAGGGGGCGGCATGCGGTGTCACACGCACTAACCACCCCCACACACCATACCTGCCTTATCCACTGATGCATAGCCCCCAACTCGCAGGCACTTCTAGAGAGGGAGGGGGAAGGGTAGAGAGTGAGGGCAAAGAGAGAATGGGGAGAGACAGAGAGAGAGGGGCAGAGACAGAAGGGCAAGAGACATAAGGAGTGGGCGGTGGAGGGCAGGAGGAGAGGGAGGGTGGGAAGAGAGAGATGGGAGGAGAGAGAGGGGAGGAGAGAGAGGGGGGCTGGGAAGGGGGTAGGGGAGGGGAGAGGGGAGAAGGGGGTTTAGGGGAGGGAGGGCGGGGGGGAGAGAGAGGGAGAGTGGGGGAGAAAGAGGGGAGGAGAGAGAGGGGGGCTGGGAAGGGGGTAGGGGAGGGGAGAGGGGAGAAGGGGGTTTAGGGGAGGGAGGGCAGGGGGGAGAGAGAGGGAGAGTGGGGGAGAGAGGGGGACAGAGTGAGGGGGAGAGAGAGAGGCGGAGAGAGAGAGGGGGAGAGAGAGGGGGAGAGAGGGACGGGGAGAGAGGGACGGGGAGAGAGAGAGCGGGGGGAGAGAGAGAGGGGGAAGAGCGAGGGGGGAGAGAGGGGGAGGAGAGAGAGAGATGGGGGAGAGAGGGAGAGAGAGAGGGGGAGGAGAGAGAGAGATGGGGAGAGAGAGAGAGAGAGTGAGAGAGAGAGAGGGGGAGATCTGCTCATTGGGCCTAGGCTCCGAGATATTTCTCAGCCTCTGGCTCCACATAATCTGAGCTGCCTTTCTGAGATGACCAGCATGCCATTTCATGATGTGAAGAGACGCGCACTGTATAGGATGCTCCTGCACATTCTGAACCTCCTTGCCTTCGTCTCCCGTCCCGACACACCATGGCGGACAGTATTACCATCCGAAGGCGGGGGAGGTCCCCAGTGGGGATCCTTCTATAAGGGAGTCGTTCCCCTTTACATTGGGGACCTGGGGTGGAGAGTGTTGCATGGAGCGGTGGTATGTAATAAACTTTTGAGCTGGTTCACGGGCTCATCCGCCGCATGTATTTTCTGCGGAGAGGAGGAGACTGTGTTCCACGTGTATATGGAGTGTGAGAGGTTACTAACCCTGTACCAATATCTGAAGGGGTTGTTCCTCAAGTTCTGGCTGCATTTTAGTCCCACAATCCTGGTGTTCGGACACAAGGCAGGGAGTGGGGAGAGCCGAGTTGGTGGGGGGGGGGGGGGGTAGGGGGGACTTACCTGTCAGTTTGCTTCTAGGCCTGGCCAAGATGCCCATTCGTGGGTCGAGGCAGTGGGCGGTCGATGGTCAGGCTAGTCGGCTGCCTGCCCCTCTTTCGGGCCTATGTCCGTGCACGTGTGTCCCTGGAGAGGGAAAACGCGGTGTCCACGGGGACTCTGGAGGCCTTCCGTCAACGCTGGTCACCGCGTGGGGTTGAGAGTATTGTAAACAATGAATGTACTGTTGTACTACAATGATTTAGTGCTATTTTGATTATGTTTTGATGTGTTGTATTATATGATTGTGTCGAATAAATTTTTTGAAGAGGAAAAAAAAATTAAAAATAAAATAAAAAAAGAGAGAGAGGGGAGAGAGAGAGAGGGGAGAGAGAGAGGGGAAGAGAGAGAGAGAGGGGGCGAGAGAGAGGGAGATGGAGAGAGAGAGGGAGAGGGGAGGGGGAGAGAGAGAGTGAGAGTGGGGAGAGAGAGAGGGAGAGAGAGAGAGAGAGAGAGAGAGAGAGAGAGAATTTAACTAATTTCATTTTTGTAAAATCAGCTGCCCATATCATATGGTTGTGTTTTATTTAATAAAAGTCATGTATAAAGCAAAAAAAAAAAAAAGAGAGAGAGAGAGAGGTCGTGTTTTCTTCTCAGCTCTGCAGTTGAGAAGGATTGGAGCAGCCTTTCCAGGATTTTGCCGTTGGAGAGGGCACAGACCCAGGGGGGCTTCATAGTTCAACTTATTGTTGGGCTGTTGAAGCTTTTCTCTGGTCTGGGGAGCCTCCATCTGTGTGAAGATTCCTGAGTTTCTCCACATTGTCGAGGGTGCGGTTGGCGTTGGCGGATTGCCAAGAGTGCCTGTGATCTCAGTGGGCTGAAGTTGTGTGGTGTCTTTGTCGTTTTTGGCTCCGCTTCTCTGCCCTAAAGTCATTTTGTCAGTGCGGCTGCCTGGCTTAATGTGAAGAAGGTACTTTTGCGTCCAGCGCGACTGGGATCGAGTTTCCCGTAAGCTGCTCTTGGCTGTGGACGAACCTGGGGACTTTCCTGCTTCAGCTGGAGGTTTCTGTTTTCTGCTGCCTGTCTTTGACTGTGACTGTCTCTGGGACTTAACTTGGAGCTGTGCTGCTGAGGGGCTTGGAGCTGGTTTGTGCCTCTGTGAGGATGGCGATGGAAGGGGCGCGGCCGAAGGTCCGGACCTACGCAGCGACGGCATCAGTGGCGGGTGCGAGGCCATCTGAGCTTGAGCCTCATGTTGACTTGGATGGGGACAGTTTTGGTATTTCTGTTCAAACTGGGCCTATGGTGTCTAGGGGGGTAATTACGAAGGCCATGAATGAACTTCTTGGGAGGGGGGCTATTGTCTCTTCTGAGCTCGAAAGGGGAAAGGTGGAGATGATACTTAAGACCCGGGAGTGTGTGGCCCGAGCGTTGGAGGAGGGGATCTCAGTGGGGGGGGTCCACGTACAGGTGGATCCGTGGGTATCCAGGGTGAGACCGGTTCTCCTGCGGAGCTGCCCCACTTATTTTTCGGATGCAGTGCTTATTCCACACCTGTCCAAGTTCGGGGAGGTGCGGTCTAAGTGCTTTAGGCTCTTGCATCCTGGGGGGGACCCGGAGGAAAAAGGGGTCTTCAGTTTCAAGAGGAGGGTGTTCATGAAGGTGGGTGAGGGGGATGGTGCCGAGGGGAGTTTTGAGGTGGTGCATAAGGGGGTACCCAGAACCGTGCGTTGGAGTTGGGGAAAGGCACGGTGTCATGCGTGCGGCGAATTTGGACATCTCCGTAGGGAGTGTCTTTTTCGCGGGGGCACTGCTAGAGGTTCTAGTGCAGTGGCCCAGGAAAGCGCTGCTGGCCCATCTGGGGTGGCTGGTAAAACCTCAGCGGCGCGGGGTGGTACTGCTGACCCGGCTGAGGTTGCCAGTTCTGCCTTGGTGACCCGGGGCGGCAGTGCTAAGCCTTCTGGGTCCAGAGGTTCTGCTTTGGGGACCCTGGGCAGTGAGAGCCCAAGCCCCCCACGTCCCCTACGTCTTGCGCCTGTGGCGGTGGATGGAGGTGGGGCGCAGGAGGAGGGGAGTGTTGAGGGGGGGTTTTGGGAGAAGCAGGGGAAGCATAATAAGAAGAAGGAGAGGGATAGGGCTGCCCAAGCGAAGAAAGTGCAATCGGGTGAGTTTGGCTCCAGTGTGGTGCAGACTGCACCTGCTGGGGCCCAGGGGGGAGTTGTGGTGGCTCGGAAGGGGGGAAAGAAGTCTAAACGTGTGGGTGGCAAAGTGGTTGGGGGTAATGTGGAGGCGGATGACCCTTCCCTTATGGAGGTTACCGCACCTCCGCATGCGAGTGGGACTAAAAGGAGGCATTTGCCTGGTGAAGAGGAGGAAGGGCGTGGGTCCAGAGCGAAGGGGATGTCTTTCTCCGAGCTTTCCACCACTGAGGTGGCTGAAAGTGGTCTTGACCCGGTGTCTTCTGGGTCGGTGGTTGGGCCTTCTCTTCATGGATCTACAGCGGGTGTCACCGGACTGGGTGCTGAAGTTGATTCCGGTGGAGTTGTGTCCACTGGGCGGGAGTCTGTCCCTTCATCTCAGGGGCCCTCTGAGGGAGTTATCTCGGCGGATGCTGTGGTTAGCTCCCTTGGGTGTGTACCCTCTGGGTCGGATGAGGTCCCCTCGTTTCAGAGGCCTACTGAGGGTGCTAGCACGGTAGATGACGTGGTTGGCTCCTCTGGTAGTGTGCCCTCCGTGACGGGGGATGGGCAGAGTCAGGCTGAGGGGGGAGTTTCGGGGGTGTTGTCGTTCAAGTCTGTGCTCCATATCAGTGCCAGTGGAGGTGCTGGGGGGCGGGATGCCTCACCGGATGAGTTGTCTGGGGTGAGGTTAATGGCAGGTGGTGATTCTCTGGGTGATGCCTGTGGAGAGGGCACTCTGGATGATGTGGAGGTCAGGGCTGTTATGGGACGTGATCCTCTTTCAGACTCCGAGGGTGCCAGTGTTCCACAGGCCCTGGGGATGCCTCTTGTTGTTGCTTCCCCAGGCCCAGAGGAGGAGGGTGATGGTAGCGGGCAGGAGCCCAGCCATTCAGAGGGCTGCGAGTCTCAGGTAGGGGTGCTGGGACCCACCCCCAGCATTGATCCGGGTGGTCGTGTCATGGCTGTGGAGGAGGATAGCGATGCGGCCAGTGGGGGGGGCTCAGAGTGTGATGTGTCAGACAGTTCTGGTCTTTCTGAGGTTGTTGATTCAGGTGCGAGCGGGTTGGCTGAGAGCCCAGACTCCAAGGCCGTGTCTGAGGCGAAGCTTATTGTTGAGGTGCGAGAGTTCTTAAAAATAAGTCGTGCTCCCAAAACATTATGGTGGGCCATTACAAGGAGATGGGAGGATTGGCCAGATGTGCGGGAGAGTCTCGAGGCTATCCTTAGTAACAAGGATAGTGGTCTTTCTGACTCGGATTTGGGGCAGTTTTGGGGTTTGTTGAAGGTCCTCAGAAAAGGACCTCCTGTGACTACAGGGAGTGTGAGGGTCACAATCTAATGTGTCTACACATTCACAGTAGCTACATTAAATTTAAATGGGAGTAGAGCGAGTTTTCGAAGATTTCAGCTCTTATCAGCCCTAAGGGAGGGGAGATTTGCAGTTTGTTATCTGCAAGAGACACATACCGTTGCTAGTGATGAACCTACCTGGCAACTGGAGTGGGAAGGGAGGGTTTATATGAGCCATCTCAGCTCAAATTCGAGTGGGGTGGCTTTTTTGTTGGCCCCAAATTTTCTGCCAAGCATTTTAAAAGTGCAGGAAGTGGTGCCAGGACGTTTGCTCCATCTGGCCGTGAGCCTGGATGGCATGCCGTTGCATTTCATTAACGTGTATGCCCCTAGCTCCGGCACGATGCAGGCCGGCCTGCTTCGGGAGGTGAATGCTCTGTTGGGCACTATTGATAGGGGAGAGTGTGTCTTCCTTGGTGGGGACTTTAATTGCACACTTGAGGTGCGGGACCGTTCTGGTACTCAGTGTGCGCCTGCTGTAGCGAAGAAGCTGAGAGGCTTGATTGACTCCTTTGAGTTGGTTGATGTTTGGAGGGACCTTCACCCTGATTCCACTGCTTTTTCGCGGAGGTCTGAGGGCGGTGGTTCCCGCATTGATCGGTTTTATATTTCCCGAGCGTTTGTTTCCCGTGTCTCAGCGGCCTCAATGCGGCTGGTGCCGTGCTCGGACCATTGTCTGGTGCGTGTGGATTTCAATCCAGCGTGCGCTCGGGCTGGGTCCGCGTACTGGCACTTTAACAACAGGCTGCTGGAGGATCGGTGTTTCCGGGAGTCATTCACTCGGTTTTGGGTGAAGTGGAGAGAGAGGCAGAGGTGCTTCTCTTCCCTTAGGCAGTGGTGGGATGTGGGTAAAGCTCACATCCGTCTCTTTTGTAAGGAATATACATGGGGGTCGACTGGGAGGCGGGACTCAGCGGTCGCGAAGCTGGAGAGGGAGATACAGGACGCTGAGTCTCGCCTGGGTCAGTTTGGTGAAGACTCCAGTGAATGGGGAGAGTTTCAGAGGAAGAAGGAGGTTTTGAGGAGTCTGCTGCTTGAGCGATCTCGAGGCGCTTATGTGAGGTCTCGGGTCCAGATGCTGCACGAGCTGGACCGAGCGTCGCCTTTCTTTTTCTCTTTGGAGAAGGGGCGGGGAGCTCGAAAACAGCTCGTGGAGTTGCTTGCAGATGACGGCTCCTCTGTCACTGATCCAGAGAGGATTAATGCCTTGGTTAGGTCCTTTTATGGGACCCTGTTCTCTGCGGAAGGATTCAGTGTGGAGGCTCAGCAAGATCTGTGGGAGGGTCTACCGACCGTAGATAGGGGGGAGGCTGATCTTCTTGATGGCCCCTTATCTTTGGAGGAGTTGACTCGCGCCTTGCATCAGCTCAGGAGGGGTAAGTCCCCCGGGCTGGATGGGTTGACGGTGGAGTTTGTTAGAGCATTCTGGGACGTCCTAGGGGGTGACTATATGTTGGTTTTGGGGGAGAGCCTGGCGACTGGAGTGATGCCTCTCTCGTGGCGTAGGACGGTTGTTGTCTTGCTGCCTAAGAAGGGCGAACTCCGTTTGTTGAAGAACTGGCGTCCAGTCTCTCTCCTTTGCACAGAATATAAAATTTTTGCACGGGCAATGGCAAATCGCCTGGGCTCCGTGCTGCATCAAGTGATTCATCCTGATCAATCTTATACAGTCCCTGGCCGGTCCATCCAGGATAACATCCACCTGGTTAGGGACCTGATTCATTTAGTCCAGGGTACTGGTGAGTCAGCTGCTTTTCTGTCTCTTGATCAGGAGAAGGCTTTTGATAGGGTAGAGCATGAATACCTATTTGGGACGTTACAAGCGTTTGGGTTCGGACCACACTTCGTGGCCCGGGTCCGGCTTTTGTACGCTGCTGCGGAGTGTCTTGTAAAGGTTAATGGCGCGGTGCTATCTCCTTTTCATTTTGGGAGGGGGGTCCGCCAGGGGTGCCCTATGTCGGGCCAGTTGTATTCGGTCTGTGTGGAGCCGTTCCTGTGTCTTCTTCGGAGGAGGTTGACAGGCCTGGCCCTACCTGGCCCGCGGGTTGAGGTGATTCTATCGGCGTATGCCGATGACGTACTTCTTATGTTCACTGATCCTGGTGACCTGCGGAGGATGCGTGACTGCCAGGAGATATTCTCGGCTGCATCTTCTGCTAGGATTAACTGGAGTAAGTGCTCTGGACTTTTGGTGGGGCAGTGGCGGGTAGACTCCCTGCTGGAGGAGATGGCATTGTATGCGTGGAGTACCACGCACCTCCTCTATCTGGGGGTGTACCTGAGTCCCACTGAGGATGTTTGGCCGGCAAACTGGCAAGAGTTGGAGACGAAGGTGGTTGCTCGGCTGGGGCGCTGGTCAGGCCTGCTTGGAGTTCTCTCCTTTCGGGGGAGGGTGCTGGTCATAAACCAGCTGGTGGCCTCTATGTTATGGTACCGGCTGGCTACTCTTGTCCCGCCCTCTATATTTGTAACTGCTATACAGAAGAAGCTGGTGGATTTCTTTTGGGGAAATAGGAAGCATTGGATTTCCGCGGCGGTCCTGAGTCTTCCGTTAGAGGAGGGCGGCCAGTCCTTGGTGTGCGTGCGCACCCAGGTGGCGGCTCTCCGTCTCAGGACTCTGCGGAGATACATGTATGTAGAGAACCCTCCCAGATGGCACGCTCTGGCCACGTATTTTTTTCGTCAGGGTCGTTGCCTAAGGGGGGTCTCGCGGCTCCCGGTGGCGGGTGTCAGTCGACCCGCTCTAAGGGGCTTGCCTGGTTTCTATAGGGATATGTTAAGAGTGAGGAATTTGGTGGTGTTCAGCCAGAGTGTTGTTCCACGAGGAGAGGGGGATGTTGTGGCTGCGGGTGTGGCTGGTCCTCATCCTGTCATGGTGGTTGTCGAGGAGAGGCGCGAGCCTAGAGTGGTTCAGATAGAGCTTACCCCTGCTCCGTCAGATCTGCTCATCGGGCCTAGGCTTCGGGATATTTCTCGGCCTCCGGCTCCGCATAATCTGAGCTGCCTTTCTGAGATGACCAGCATGCCATTTTGTGATGCAAGGAGACGCGCACTGTACAGGATGCTCCTGCACATTCTGAACCACCGTGCCTTCGTCTCCCGTCCTGACTCACCATGGAGGACGGTGTTACCATCCGAAGGCGGCGGGGGGCCCCAGTGGGGGTCCTTCTATAAGGGAGTTGTACCCCTTTATTTTGGGGACCTGGGGTGGAGAGTGCTGCATGGAGCGGTGGTTTGTAATAAACTTTTGAGTCGGTTCACGGGCTCGTCTGCCGCATGTATTTTCTGCGGAGAGGAGGAGACCGTATTCCATGTGTATATGGAGTGTGTGAGGTTACTGCCCCTGTACCAATATCTGAAGGGGCTGTTCCTCAAGTTCTGGCTGCATTTTAGCCCCACAATCCTGGTGTTTGGACACAAGGCGGGGAGTGGGGAGAGCCGAGTGTGGGGGGGGGACTTACCTGTCGGTTTGCTCCTTGGCCTGGCCAAGATGGCCATTCGTGGGTCCAGGCAGCGGGCGGTCGACGGTCTGGCGAGAGTCGGCTGCCTGCCCCTCTTTCGGGCCTACGTCCGTGCACGTGTGTCCCTGGAGAGGGAGCACGCGGTGTTCACGGGGACTTTGGAGGCCTTCCGTCAGCGCTGGTCGCCGCGTGGGGTTGAGGCGATTATAAATGAATGTACTGCTGTACTACAATGATCTGTTCATTATAGTGTGATTTTTGATTGTGTTTTGATGTGTTGTATTTTATGATTTGTGTTGAATAAAGTTTTTGAAATGAAAAAAAAAAAAAAAAAAAAAAAGAGAGAGAGAGAGAGAGAGAATTTAACTAATTTCATTTTTGTAAAATCAGCTGCCCATATCATATGGTTGTGTTTTATTTAATAAAAGTCATGTATAAAGCAAAAAAAAAAAAAAGAGAGAGAGAGAGAGGTCGTGTTTTCTTCTCAGCTCTGCAGTTGAGAAGGATTGGAGCAGCCTTTCCAGGATTTTGCCGTTGGAGAGGGCACAGACCCAGGGGGGCTTCATAGTTCAACTTATTGTTGGGCTGTTGAAGCTTTTCTCTGGTCTGGGGAGCCTCCATCTGTGTGAAGATTCCTGAGTTTCTCCACATTGTCGAGGGTGCGGTTGGCGTTGGCGGATTGCCAAGAGTGCCTGTGATCTCAGTGGGCTGAAGTTGTGCGGTGTCTTTGTCGTTTTTGGCTCCGCTTCTCTGCCCTAAAGTCATTTTGTCAGTGCGGCTGCCTGGCTTAATGTGAAGAAGGTACTTTTGCGTCCAGCGCGACTGGGATCGAGTTTCCCGTAAGCTGCTCTTGGCTGTGGACGAACCTGGGGACTTTCCTGCTTCAGCTGGAGGTTTCTGTTTTCTGCTGCCTGTCTTTGACTGTGACTGTCTCTGGGACTTAACTTGGAGCTGTGCTGCTGAGGGGCTTGGAGCTGGTTTGTGCCTCTGTGAGGATGGCGATGGAAGGGGCGCGGCCGAAGGTCCGGACCTACGCAGCGACGGCATCAGTGGCGGGTGCGAGGCCATCTGAGCTTGAGCCTCATGTTGACTTGGATGGGGACAGTTTTGGTATTTCTGTTCAAACTGGGCCTATGATGTCTAGGGGGGTAATTACGAAGGCCATGAATGAACTTCTTGGGAGGGGGGCTATTGTCTCTTCTGAGCTCGAAAGGGGAAAGGTGGAGATGATACTTAAGACCCGGGAGTGTGTGGCCCGAGCGTTGGAGGAGGGGATCTCAGTGGGGGGGGTCCACGTACAGGTGGATCCGTGGGTATCCAGGGTGAGAGCGGTTCTCCTGCGGAGCTGCCCCACTTATTTTTCGGATGCAGTGCTTATTCCACACCTGTCCAAGTTCGGGGAGGTGCGGTCTAAATGTTTTCGTCTCTTGCATCCCGGGGGGGACCCGGAGGAAAAAGGGGTCTTCAGTTTCAAGAGGAGGGTGTTCATGAAGGTGGGTGAGGGGGATGGTGCCGAGGGGAGTTTTGAGGTGGTGCATAAGGGTGTACCCAGAACCGTGCGTTGGAGTTGGGGAAAGGCACGGTGTCATGCGTGCGGCGAATTTGGACATCTCCGTAGGGAGTGTCTTTTTCGCGGGGGCACTGCTAGAGGTTCTAGTGCAGTGGCCCAGGAAAGCGCTGCTGGCCCATCTGGGGTGGCTGGTCAAACCTCAGCGGCGCGGGGTGGTACTGCTGACCCGGCTGAGGTTGCCAGTTCTGCCTTGGTGACCCGGGGCGGCAGTGCTAAGCCTTCTGGGTCCAGAGGTTCCGCTTTGGGGACCCTGGGCAGTGAGAGCCCAAGCCCCCCACGTCCCCTACGTCTTGCGCCTGTGGCGGTGGATGGAGGTGGGGCGCAGGAGGAGGGGAGTGTTGAGGGGGGGTTTTGGGAGAAGCAGGGGAAGCATAATAAGAAGAAGGAGAGGGATAGGGCTGCCCGAGCGAAGAAAGTGCAATCGGGTGAGTTTAGCTCCAGTGTGGTGCAGACTGCACCTGCTGGGGCCCAGGGGGGAGTTGTGGTGGCTCGGAAGGGGGGAAAGAAGTCTAAACGTGTGGGTGGCAAAGTGGTTGGGGGTAATGTGGAGGCGGATGACCCTTCCCTTATGGAGGTTACCGCACCTCCGCATGCGAGTGGGACTAAAAGGAGGCATTTGCCTGGTGAAGAGGAGGAAGGGCGTGGGTCCAGAGCGAAGGGGATGTCTTTCTCCGGGCTTTCCACCACTGAGGTGGCTGAAAGTGGTCTTGACCCGGTGTCTTCTGGGTCGGTGGTTGGGCCTTCTCTTCATGGATCTACAGCGGGTGTCACCGGACTGGGTGCTGAAGTTGATTCCGGTGGAGTTGTGTCCACTGGGCGGGAGTCTGTCCCTTCATCTCAGGGGCCCTCTGAGGGAGTTATCTCGGCGGATGCTGTGGTTAGCTCCCTTGGGTGTGTACCCTCTGGGTCGGATGAGGTCCCCTCGTTTCAGAGGCCTACTGAGGGTGCTAGCACGGTAGGTGACGTGGTTGGCTCCTCTGGTAGTGTGCCCTCTGTGACGGGGGATGTGCAGAGTCAGGCTGAGGGGGAAGTTTCGGGGGTGTTGTCGTTCAAGTCTGTGCTCCATATCAGTGCCAGTGGAGGTGCTGGGGGGCGGGATGCCTCACCGGATGAGTTGTCTGGGGTGAGGTTAATGGCAGGTGGTGATTCTCTGGGTGATGCCTGTGGAGAGGGCACTCTGGATGATGTGGAGGTCAGGGCTGTTATGGGACGTGATCCTCTTTCAGACTCCGAGGGTGCCAGTGTTCCACAGGCCCTGGGGATGCCTCTTGTTGTTGCTTCCCCAGGCCCAGAGGAGGAGGGTGATGGTAGCGTGCAGGAGCCCAGCCATTCAGAGGGCTGCGAGTCTCAGGTAGGGGTGTTGGGACCCACCCCCAGCATTGATCCGGGTGGTCGTGTCATGGCTGTGGAGGAGGATAGCGATGCGGCCAGTGGGGGGGGCTCAGAGTGTGATGTGTCAGACAGTTCTGGTCTTTCTGAGGTTGTTGATTCAGGTGCGAGCGGGTTGGCCGAGAGCCCAGACTCCAAGGCCGTGTCTGAGGCGAAGCTTATTGTTGAGGTGCGAGAGTTCTTAAAAATAAGTCGTGCTCCCAAAACATTATGGTGGGCCGTTACAAGGAGATGGGAGGATTGGCTAGATGTGCGGGAGAGTCTCGAGGCTATCCTTAGTAACAAGGATAGTGGTCTTTCTGACTCGGATTTGGGGCAGTTTTGGGGTTTGTTGAAGGTCCTCAGAAAAGGACCTCCTGTGACTACAGGGAGTGTGAGGGTCACAATCTAATGTGTCTACACATTCACAGTAGCTACATTAAATTTAAATGGGAGTAGAGCGAGTTTTCGAAGATTTCAGCTCTTATCAGCCCTAAGGGAGGGGAGATTTGCAGTTTGTTATCTGCAAGAGACACATACCGTTGCTAGTGATGAACCTACCTGGCAACTGGAGTGGGAAGGGAGGGTTTATATGAGCCATCTCAGCTCAAATTCGAGTGGGGTGGCTTTTCTGTTGGCCCCAAATTTTCTGCCAAGCATTTTAAAAGTGCAGGAAGTGGTGCCAGGACGTTTGCTCCATCTGGCCGTGAGCCTGGATGGCATGCCGTTGCATTTCATTAACGTGTATGCCCCTAGCTCCGGCACGATGCAGGCCGGCCTGCTTCGGGAGGTGAATGCTCTGTTGGGCACTATTGATAGGGGAGAGTGTGTCTTCCTTGGTGGGGACTTTAATTGCACACTTGAGGTGCGGGACCGTTCTGGTACTCAGTGTGCGCCTGCTGTAGCGAAGAAGCTGAGAGGCTTGATTGACTCCTTTGAGTTGGTTGATGTTTGGAGGGACCTTCACCCTGATTCCACTGCTTTTTCGCGGAGGTCTGAGGGCGGTGGTTCCCGCATTGATCGGTTTTATATTTCCCGAGCGTTTGTTTCCCGTGTCTCAGCGGCCTCAATGCGGCTGGTGCCGTGCTCGGACCATTGTCTGGTGCGTGTGGATTTCAATCCAGCGTGCGCTCGGGCTGGGTCCGCGTACTGGCACTTTAACAACAGGCTGCTGGAGGATCGGTGTTTCCGGGAGTCATTCACTCGGTTTTGGGTGAAGTGGAGAGAGAGGCAGAGGTGCTTCTCTTCCCTTAGGCAGTGGTGGGATGTGGGTAAAGCTCACATCCGTCTCTTTTGTAAGGAATATACATGGGGGTCGACTGGGAGGCGGGACTCAGCGGTCGAGAAGCTGGAGAGGGAGATACAGGACGCTGAGTCTCGCCTGGGTCAGTTTGGTGAAGACTCCAGCGAATGGGGAGAGTTTCAGAGGAAGAAGGAGGTTTTGAGGAGTCTGCTGCTTGAGCGATCTCGAGGCGCTTATGTGAGGTCTCGGGTCCAGTTGCTGCACGAGCTGGACCGAGCGTCGCCTTTCTTTTTCTCTTTGGAGAAGGGGCGGGGAGCTCGAAAACAGCTCGTGGAGTTGCTTGCAGATGACGGCTCCTCTGTCACTGATCCAGAGAGGATTAATGCCTTGGTTAGGTCCTTTTATGGGACCCTGTTCTCTGCGGAAGGATTCAGTGTGGAGGCTCAGCAAGATCTGTGGGAGGGTCTACCGACCGTAGATAGGGGGGAGGCTGATCTTCTTGATGGCCCCTTATCTTTGGAGGAGTTGACTCGCGCCTTGCATCAGCTCAGGAGGGGTAAGTCCCCCGGGCTGGATGGGTTGACGGTGGAGTTTGTTAGAGCATTCTGGGACGTCCTAGGGGGTGACTATATGTTGGTTTTGGGGGAGAGCCTGGCGACTGGAGTGATGCCTCTCTCGTGGCGTAGGACGGTTGTTGTCTTGCTGCCTAAGAAGGGCGAACTCCGTTTGTTGAAGAACTGGCGTCCAGTCTCTCTCCTTTGCACAGAATATAAAATTTTTGCACGGGCAATGGCAAATCGCCTGGGCTCCGTGCTGCATCAAGTGATTCATCCTGATCAATCTTATACAGTCCCTGGCCGGTCCATCCAGGATAACATCCACCTGGTTAGGGACCTGATTCATTTAGTCCAGGGTACTGGTGAGTCAGCTGCTTTTCTGTCTCTTGATCAGGAGAAGGCTTTTGATAGGGTAGAGCATGAATACCTATTTGGGACGTTGCAAGCGTTTGGGTTTGGACCACACTTCGTGGCCCGGGTCCGGCTTTTGTACGCTGCTGCGGAGTGTCTTGTAAAGGTTAATGGCGCGGTGCTATCTCCTTTTCATTTTGGGAGGGGGGTCCGCCAGGGGTGCCCTATGTCGGGCCAGTTGTATTCGGTCTGTGTGGAGCCGTTCCTGTGTCTTCTTCGGAGGAGGTTGACAGGCCTGGCCCTACCTGGCCCGCGGGTTGAGGTGATTCTATCGGCGTATGCCGATGACGTACTTCTTATGTTCACTGATCCTGGTGACCTGCGGAGGATGCGTGACTGCCAGGAGATATTCTCGGCTGCATCTTCTGCTAGGATTAACTGGAGTAAGTGCTCTGGACTTTTGGTGGGTCAGTGGCGGGTAGACTCCCTGCCGGAGGAGATGGCATTGTATGCGTGGAGTACCACGCACCTCCTCTATCTGGGGGTGTACCTGAGTCCCACTGAGGATGTTTGGCCGGCAAACTGGCAAGAGTTGGAGACGAAGGTGGTTGCTCGGCTGGGGCGCTGGTCAGGCCTGCTTGGAGTTCTCTCCTTTCGGGGGAGGGTGCTGGTCATAAACCAGCTGGTGGCCTCTATGTTATGGTACCGGCTGGCTACTCTTGTCCCGCCCTCTATATTTGTAACTGCTATACAGAAGAAGCTGGTGGATTTCTTTTGGGGAAATAGGAAGCATTGGATTTCCGCGGCGGTCCTGAGTCTTCCGTTAGAGGAGGGCGGCCAGTCCTTGGTGTGCGTGCGCACCCAGGTGGCGGCTCTCCGTCTCAGGACTCTGCGGAGATACATGTATGTAGAGAACCCTCCCAGATGGCACGCTCTGGCCACGTATTTTTTTCGTCAGGGTCGTTGCCTAAGGGGGGTCTCGCGGCTCCCGGTGGCGGGTGTCAGTCGACCCGCTCTAAGGGGCTTGCCTGGTTTCTATAGGGATATGTTAAGAGTGAGGAATTTGGTGGTGTTCAGCCAGAGTGTTGTTCCACGAGGAGAGGGGGATGTTGTGGCTGCGGGTGTGGCTGGTCCTCATCCTGTCATGGTGGTTGTCGAGGAGAGGCGCGAGCCTAGAGTGGTTCAGATAGAGCTTACCCCTGCTCCGTCAGATCTGCTCATCGGGCCTAGGCTTCGGGATATTTCTCGGCCTCCGGCTCCGCATAATCTGAGCTGCCTTTCTGAGATGACCAGCATGCCATTTTGTGATGCAAGGAGACGCGCACTGTACAGGATGCTCCTGCACATTCTGAACCACCGTGCCTTCGTCTCCCGTCCTGACTCACCATGGAGGACGGTGTTACCATCCGAAGGCGGCGGGGGGCCCCAGTGGGGGTCCTTCTATAAGGGAGTTGTACCCCTTTATTTTGGGGACCTGGGGTGGAGAGTGCTGCATGGAGCGGTGGTTTGTAATAAACTTTTGAGTCGGTTCACGGGCTCGTCTGCCGCATGTATTTTCTGCGGAGAGGAGGAGACCGTATTCCATGTGTATATGGAGTGTGTGAGGTTACTGCCCCTGTACCAATATCTGAAGGGGCTGTTCCTCAAGTTCTGGCTGCATTTTAGCCCCACAATCCTGGTGTTTGGACACAAGGCGGGGAGTGGGGAGAGCCGAGTGTGGGGGGGGGACTTACCTGTCGGTTTGCTCCTTGGCCTGGCCAAGATGGCCATTCGTGGGTCCAGGCAGCGGGCGGTCGACGGTCTGGCGAGAGTCGGCTGCCTGCCCCTCTTTCGGGCCTACGTCCGTGCACGTGTGTCCCTGGAGAGGGAGCACGCGGTGTTCACGGGGACTCTGGAGGCCTTCCGTCAGCGCTGGTCGCCGCGTGGGGTTGAGGCGATTATAAATGAATGTACTGCTGTACTACAATGATCTGTTCATTATAGTGTGATTTTTGATTGTGTTTTGATGTGTTGTATTTTATGATTTGTGTTGAATAAAGTTTTTGAAATGAAAAAAAAAAAAAAAAAAAAAAAAGAGAGAGGAATGGGGCGGGGCGGCAGGTCGCCTGAGTGAGCCCGGTGGAGGGGAGGGGGGGGGGGGGGGAGCCGGGTTAGTGAGTGCGCTGAGAAGAGTAGAGATAGAACCGGCTTAACTCTCTGGAAACCGGCAGTTGGGAGGGTGGGCGGGGGAGGGGCGAAACAAAATGGCGGTGTTTTTGGAGCAGAACAGCAGCAGCAGCAGTCGTTATGGTGGCTGGCCAGCAGGAGGCCGCAAAATGAGTGAGTGTGGGTGGGGGGGGGGGCGGGGGTAGTGGAGAATTGTAATTTCTAGCGAAATGGAAATATTCTCGGAGTTTGAGCGTTTGGTTTTGGTGAACCATGAAATCAAAGGGCAAATTTCTGACACAAATAAACACACACACACACACAGAGTTTTAAAACTAGATAGATAGATAGATAGATAGATAGATAGATAGATAGATAGATAGATAGATAGATAGATAGATAGATAGATAGATAGATAGATAGATAGATAGATAGATAGATAGATAGATAGATAGATAGATAGATAGATAGATAGATAGATAGATAGATAGATAGATAGATAGATAGATAGATTAATTATTGGCTCAAATGGTGCCACAAATCAGTTTTCTACCAAGTTGTTTGGATCTAGTCCAAAAAAATTCCTTTTAAAATTTATTTCAGGTCCAGTTATTTCATTAGTCATTTTAAGCAGAGAGGAAAAAAAAATTGGACCTGGATGAACCCAATTTCAACAGCTCATAATAAGAGCCGCAAAATAATTTGCATCAGAATCTGTGCCTGAGGTGAAAGAACACAAGCTCTGACCTGAGTTTAACTTTAGACGTCATTGCTATCAATTTGGTGAACTATATGGCACAAGGTCTATGCCCCAACATTGCCTATGAGTCAGAGTCCTTCAAGTGTCAGTTGGCTGCTGAGCCAATCAATGGGTAAGTCTAATAGTAGCATATTTCCCCACAGAAGCATATAAAATTATAAGAGGCATAGATAGGGTTTTGTTTGGTTTGGTTTGGTTTAGTTCAGTTTGATTTAGTTTAATTTAGACATACAACATGGAAACGGGCCCTTCAGCCCACTGAGTCTGCGCTGACCAACGATCACCCTTACACTGATTCTATCCTACACACTAGGGACAATTTACACTAATGGAGATTAGATCAGCCTTCCTGAGGTTAACCCACGAAAAGCAACTGGCACAGATGGAGTTCAATTTGTTATGAAGGCTAATATGCCATTCGCTTTCTTCACTGCCTGCTGTGCCTGGAAGCTTACCTTCATTCTACCTGATGAACAAGGATCCCCAGATTCCATTGTACTTCCCCTTTTCCCAACTTGACACCATTTAGATAATGTTTAAGATAGAACTGCAGATGCTGGGAAAATCGAAGGTAGACAAAAATGTTGGAGAAACTCAGTGGGGTGAGGCAGCATCTATGGAGCAAAGGAATAGGTGACATTTAGATAATAATCTGCCTTCCTGTTTTTGCTACCAAAGTGGATAACCTCACATTTATCCACATTAAACTGTACCTGCCAAGCATCTGCCCACTCACCCAACCTGTCCAAGTCACCCTGCAGCCTCATAGCATACTCATCACAGCTCACACTGCCACTTAGCTTTGTGTCATCTGCAAATTTGATAATGTTACTTTGAATCCCTTCATCTAAGTCATTGATGTATATTGTAAATAGCTGCAGTCCCAGCACCGAGCCTTGCGGTACCCCACTAGTCACTGCCTGCCATTCTGAAAGGGACCCGTTAATCCCTACTCTTTGTTTCCTGTCTGCCAACCAATTTTATGTCCATGTCAGCACTCTACCCCCAATACCATGTGCCCTAAGTTTGCCCACTAATCTCCTATGTGGGACCTTATCAAATGCTTTCTGAAGGTCCAGGTACACTACATCCACTGGCTCTCCCTTGCCCATTTTCCTAGTTACATCCTCAAAAAATTCCAGAAGATTAGTCAAGCATGATTTCTCCTTCGTAAATCCATGCTGACCCAGACCAATCCTGTTACTGCTATCCAAATGTGCCGCTATTTCATCTTTCATAATTAACTCCAGCATCTTCCCCACCACCACCGATGTCAGGCTAACTGGTCTATAATTCCCTGTTTTCTCTCTCCCGCCTTTCTTAAAAAGGCGGGAGAGGATAACATTAGCTACCCTCAAATCCACAGGAACTGATCCTGAATCCATAGAACATTGGAAAATTATCACCAATGCATCCACAACTTCTAGAGCCACTTCCTTAAGTACTCTGGGATGCAGACCATCAGGCCCTGGGGATTTATCAACCTTCAGTCCCATCAATCTACCTGACACCATTTCCTGCCTAATGTGGATTTCCTTTCTTCTCCTTTAATTTTATACTGACCCTGACGTCCTTTGTCAGCCGCGGTCGCCCCTTACTCCCCTTGGAATCTTTCTTCCTCTTTGGAATGAACTGATCCTGCACCTTCTCTATTATTCCCAGAAATACCTGCCATTGTTGCTCCACTGTCATCCCTGGTAGGGTATATTTTCGATCAACTTTGGCCAGCTCCTCCCTCATGGCTCCATAGTCCCCTATATTAAAATGTAACGCTGACACCTCCAATTTACCCTTCTCCCTCGCCAATTGTAGATTAAACTTGACCATATTATGGTCACTACCTCATAATGGCTCCGTAACCTCAAGTTCCTTTATCAAATCCGGTTCACTACATAACACTAAATCCAGAATTGCCTTCTCCCTGGTAGGCTCCAATGCAAGCTGCTCTAAGAATCCATCACAGAGGCACTCCACAAACTCTCTTTCTTGGGGTCCAGTACCAACCTGATTTTCCCAGTCTACCTGCATGTTGAAATCTCCCATAACAACCGTAGCATTACATTTACAACATGCCAATTTTAACTCCTGATTCAACTTGCACCCTATGTCCAGACTACTGTTTGGGGGCCTATAGATAAGTCCCATTAGAGCCTTTTTACACTTACAATTCCTAAGTTCTATCCATACTGACTCCACATCTCCTGTTTCAATGTCACCCCTTGCAAGGGACTGAATTTTATTCCTCACCAACAGAACTACCCCACCCCCTCTGCCCACCTGTCAGTTTTTTGTCGATAGGACGTATACCCTTGAATATTCAGTTCCCAGCCCTGGCCCTCTTGCAGCCATGTCTCTGTAATTCCCACAACATCATACTTGCCAATTTCAACTTTTATTTGTATACTTCGCGCATTTATATACAACACTTTGACCTCTTGCAATGCTCGCAATTGGCCCTGACCTTACTCTCTTATCCCTTCTTGAACTTTCCTTCCCATTAATTTGGGAGTCTTTGTAACTTTTCCTGTAGCCACTTACCCTTCAACTATATCTTTATACTCCCAATTCCTCCCCACCCCCACTATTTAGTTTAAACCCACACGTGTCGCCCTAGCAAACCTGCCTACCAGAACATCAGTCCCCCTCCAGTTAAGGTATAACCCGTCCCTTTTGTACAGGTCACCCCTACCCCAGAAGAGATCCCAGTGGTCTATAAAGCTAAATCCTTGCTCCCTGCACCAGCCCCTGAGCCACACATTCAGATCCCCTATCTCCCTGTTCTGGCCTCACTAACACGAGGTACCGGAAGCAATCCAGAGATAACCACCCTAGAAGTCCGGCATTTCAGTCTTCTTCCTAGCTCTCTGAATTTACGTTGCAGAACCTCTTCTTTCCTCTTCTTCCCGATGTCGTTTGTGCCTACGTGCACAACTACTGCTGGCTGTTCACCTTCCCTCTTGAGGATGTTCTGAATTTGGTTCGTGACATCTTGAACCCTGGCACCAGGGAGGCAACAGAACATCCTCGCATCTCGGCTGCCGCCACAGAATCTCCTGTCGGCTCCTTGGACAATGGAGTCACCCACCACTAGGGCTCTGCCCGACGTCGGTCTCGCCAGTCGAGTCCCATCTCTAGGATTGGAGCCACCGACGTGTCCGCCGCTCACAGCCGCCTGGGTCTCCTGCACTCCATGGTTACCACCCTTTCTCTCAGTCACACACCTTCATTCTTCAGCGTGCCAACCTCACTGTAGGTCCTGTCCAGGAAACTCTCGTTTTCCCGGATGGCCCTGAGGTCATCCGGCTGCTTCTCCAGTCCTTCAGGAGCTGAACCTGGAAGCACTTGTTACCGTTTTAGCACCCAAGCCTCCATCCGTGTCCCTGGCCTTCCACATCCTGCAAGCATCACACTGCCTCATCCGTCATGTGTTCACCGCATCCCGTCCTCTCCAGCTTTTTATGTAGTCTCCTCTACTCAGCCTCCTTGCCGAAGACTCTCGAGCCAAGACCACGACTCTCGAGCCAAGACAACAGCTCTGCCTGCCTTTAATACCATTATACCGTCCAAGCTTATCACCAAATTAACAGGACTTGGCATCAGCACTCATTTCTGCAACTGGATCCACGACTTCCTGACTAACAGACCCCAATCAGTGAGGATAGGGAACAAATCATCCTCGGGGGCTCTACAAGGTTGTGTTCTCAACCTCCTTCTTTACTCCTTGTACACCCATGACTGTGCAGCCATATACAAATCTAATTCAATTTTCAAATTCACAGACGACACCACGATTGTGGGCCAGATATCAATTAATGAGGAGTACAGGAAGGAGATTGGGAACCTCGTGACCTGGTGTCGAGTCTACGACCTTTCTCTCAATGCTGGCAAGACTAGGATATAGTGATCGATTTCAGGAAGCGAAGCGGTGCACATACCCTAGTTTGCAATGAAGGTGCCGAAGTAGAGATGGTTCAAAACTTCAAATTCCTAGCAGACAATATCACCAAGTCTTCATGGATGCAATATCTCATTACGTAGCATATTATTGGCTTGGTTTGGGAGCAGCTCAGCCCCAGACTGCGAGAAACTGCGGAGAGTTGTGGACGTATTACAGCCCATCACGCACACCAGACTCTCTACCATTGACTCCATCTACACCTCACAGTGCCTCAGGAAAACAGCCAACATAATCAAAGCCCTTACTTACCCGTTATTCTTTGTACTCTCCTCTCCCATTGGCCAGAAGATACAGAAGCTTGAAAGAACACACCACCAGACTCAGAAACAGCTTATTCCCCTCTATTATCAGGTTGCAAAATGGTCATAAGGTCAAAAGGAATTGTAGAGTTAGGCCATTCGGCCCATCAAGTCTACTCTGCCATTCAATCATGGCTGATCTATCTCTCCCTCCTAACTCCATTCTCCTACTGTCTCCCCATAACCTCTGACACCGTTCCTTCCATAAGCTAGGGAACTGTTCAATTCACGTGTACCCCTTTGTGGACAATGAACTTTATCTCCAGAACCGGTACCCTACAAAGCTGAGAACTATACTCCCCTTGCTCTATCTGTTGTACTAGAGTTTGGCTTGATTTTATTTATGTACAGTCAATTATTTTGATCGGACAGTATGCAAACAAAACCTTTTTACTGCACCTTGGTACACATAACAATAATAAACCTGGGCCATCAACATAATCAAGGATGAGTCTCACCTTGGACACTCCCTCTTCTCCCCTCTTCCACCAGGAAAGAGGAACAGAGGTGTGAAAACATATACCCCCAGATACAGGAACAAACCATCCTAACACCAACTAGCGAGCGATTCTGATCGACCATCTACCTCATTGGGGAGGACAAATACTTTGGAACTTTGTGAGTGCTCTTGATGTGGCAACTATTTACATACCTTGGGTATGCAAGCAAAGCTTTCACTGTGATTTGGAGACCCTTGGACAATCTGTAATTGAACTTTACTGCACTTTATGTTGCACTAACCATTATTTCCTTCATCCCGTTCTGTACACGGTGGGTGACTTGATTGTATTCGTGTATAGACTTTCTGCTGACTGGATAGCATGCAACAAAAAAGATTTTCACTGTACCTCATTACACGTGACAATAAACAAAACTAAAACCAGTCACAGAATACTGGACTGCGTAATATTCAAGCAAAACACAAATTTTACTTCTGAGTCATGTGAGTGACTATGTGAAGAACCCCGCCAGTCCGACAGCGTGACCAGCTGGGAGGTGCATCGCTCCTCCAGCGGTAAGTTTAAAAACCTCAGTGTTAAACTTAGTCGGAGGTCGCTTTCTGGGTTGGAATAATTCTTGTTTTCAGGATCAAGTTTTCAACTATGGAGAAAGCGTCTAGGGTGAAGTCCAGGTGAGCCGCTGGGAAAGCTATGGAAGACCGCGGGAGTGTGGGTAGCGGGCGGGTAGTTCACCTATTCAGTCGCTAGAGGATCAATCAGCGACTGCAGACTTGGTGCCTATTCTGTAAGGCCCACAGACTCGGATGAGTCGGGCCAGGAGAGTTCCCCTCTGGGAATGGATACCGTTTTTGCACTGTTGTGCAAAATGGAGCTCCTAATGGAGAGGATGCTCCATCAAGACACACTCTGGCAGGAGGAGTTGTGTCTGCGCCGGCCTACGGGAGAGCCCGCGCCAGCAGCGCCTGAAACAGGGCTGCTTAATCACTCCCTCTTGGAGGAGGTGAACTTAACGGGTCAGTTTGATTCTGACGCCGAGTCTGTGGGTATAGCTGTGGAGCATACCCCAAGGGATGAAGGGCACGAACCAGAAGTACCATTCCTGGCAGCAAGATTTGCCAGCCCAAAAGAGTCAGGAGAGCCGCTGGGTAATGAATTGGCTGCAACCATAAACTATCTGGCTTCGCATCAGCTGCGAAGATGAGACAGCCAAAAAATATGAGACCCCGGCTAACTGTGTGCTACTTAAAGTACCGACGGTAAATCACGCTATATGGAGCCATATGGGTGTCGGCATCGGATCTCAAGAAATGAAGCTTCAGCGGGTGCTGAAGTTGCTCGCCTCAGGCATTACTGCATTCGCCAGATCGATGGACGGGGGGCACCTTTCTGATACACAGCAGGATGCCTTAGCCCTCATGTGCAATGCACATTTTGAAATTAATTGTTTGAGGAAAAGTGCCATCCACCCTACCATCAACCCAAAATTTGCGGCGCTGTGTAAACCCTGCAACATTCAGCCACCAAATCTACTGTTTGGGGAAGACCTCGTGAAAAGAGTTAAGGAGCTCGACGACGAGGCAAGAACGGTGGGACTGATTAAAGCACCGATGGTCAGCAGAACGGTTCGGAGGCAGTTCCCCTACAGACGGGTTGCTGAAACCGGGTCCGGTCAAGGAACAAGCCGGCCATTCACTAATGTGCGCAGCTGGTGCGCTCCAACTGAGGCACGAGCGAACATGCCTTTTCCCACCAGAAACCAAGAGCAACAAATTCCACCAGTAACCATGGAGGTGGGTGGGTCTGGTTCTTATAGGAACATATTAAATGAGAAACACCTACAAGTTGGGGGGAGATTACACTTGTTTCTAAAGGAATGGCATGAGATAACATCAGATCCGTTTATACTGTGCAGTATACAAGGTTTTCGAATTGAATTCTTTCCCAATTTGTTTCCACCCACTCAGCATGTTCCAAGCCAGATACCCGTTTTCTCACAAAAAGAGAAGATGGAGGTACAGGCAGAACTCGAAAAATTATACAAAAAAGGAGTAATTGAGAAGTCGGTTCGCCAACTTCACCAATGCATGTCTAATATTTTTCCGAGGTTAAAAACGGATGGAGGATGTAGAATCATCCTCGACCTGACGAGCCTTAACCCCTTGTACAGTATAAACAATTCAAAATGGAAACATTTGTTACTGCCAAACAACTGTTTTCCAGAAGATGTTATATGGCATGTATAGATCTTAAAGATGCATTTAACTCAGTGCCTGTTCATACGGATGATAGGAGATATTTGAAATTTAGCTGGATGAGTAAATTAAGGCAATTCAAAGCACTGCCTAATGGATTAACCTCAGCCCCTAGATTATTTATGAAACTGTTAAAACCAGTACCGGGGCTACTCTGGGCTCGGGGTCATGTTGTAATGGCCTATTTGCATGATAGGAAAGCCTCGGGAAACAGCTGAATCATCCATTTCAGTTGTTAAGCCCAATTTTGAGATTTTCTCATTCATCCAGATAAATCCAAATTAACACCAGTCAGAGTTATTGATTATTTGGGATTCACTATTAACTCAAATCACATGTCAGTGCCCAAGGACAAAAGGCTAGAGTTAATTGTAGGCTGTATAAAGCTCATAGAGGAGCAACTACCTTCAATTAAACAGGTGGCCAGCATGATTGGCAAATTAGTGGCTGCTTTTCTAGCTGTGCAATTTGGGCCCCTGCATTACCAAAATTTACAACGTGCAAAAGAACAGGCACTCAGGATACATACAGGTCGTTATGACAAGCCCATGCAATTACCAGCTGAAGCCATTGTTGACGTGCACTGGTGGATAATGAACATCTCAAGTTCTTCCAGCAAAATTCTGGTTGACCAACCTTCCATTGTCTTATGCCCCTGTCCCACTTAGGAAACCTAAAAGGAAACCTCTGGAGACTTTGCGCCCCACCCAAAGTTTCCGTGTGGTTCCCGGAGGTTTTTGTCAGTCTCCCTAATGGTCGAAAGTGGTTTCCGTTTTAAAAATCGGTAATTTTTTAGTCGAAGCCGGTTTCAATGCTAGTTGAAGGTGGTTGCCGGAGGACAAAAACTTCCGGGAACCTCCGGGAACCGCACGGAAACCTTGAATGGGGCGCAAAGTCTCCAGAGGTTTCCGTTCAGGTTTCCTAAGTGGGAAACCTGAACGGAAACGGGGGCATTACAGACTGATGTCAGTGCTCTAGGTTGGGGTGCTACTGATACCATTTCTAGCTGTAGAGGCAGATGGAATATGCATGAGACACCTCTTTTGCAATCACATGGGATTAACTATTTAGAGCTTTTGGGAGCATTTTATGGGCTTAAGGCTTATTGCTCCACTAAGTGTCACTTGCATGTTCAGCTTCAGTTGACATCACTACGGCAGTGGTGTATGTTAATCATATGGGTGGAATCAAGTTGGAATCTTGTGATAGATTGGCTAATCTGATTTGGAACTGGTGTATTACCAGAAACATTTGGCTTTCAGCTATCTACCTACCAGGTAGATTCAACATAGTGGCAGACACCAAGTCACGCAAATTCAATGACAACACAGAATGGATGTTGAATCATATTTAACAACGTTGTTGCTCAGTATGGGATGCCGGATATCGATTTGTTTGCATCCAGACTCAACCACCAGTTACCTAAATATGTTTCATGGGAACCAGACCCTGGGGCAGTAGCGGTTGATGCATTCTCGCTACATTGGGGTAGAATGTTTTTATATGCATTTCCTCCATTTTGCCTCATCAGTTGGTGTCTGCTCAAGATCAAGCAGGACTCCGCCTCAGCAGTGATGGTGGTATCCGACTGGCCTACTCAGCCATGGTTCCCTCTCGTTTTGGAGATAATTACACAGCCCCTTATGACTGTTCCCAAACATAGTGACCTACTGGTGCACCCTGTAACTGGCAATCAACATCTTTGACATGACCGTATTGATCTGTTAATTTGCAGATTCTGAGGAGACCTTACCTGGGGCGAGGACTATCCGATCGAACCATGAATGTGATCATTGCGGCCTGGAGGGATAGTACCCAAAAGCAGTACATCTCTCATGTCAGGAAATGGGAGGTGTTCTGCTTACGGCAGAATATTACATATCACACGGCATGCATCTCAGATGTGCTAGAATTCCTGTCAACTCTCTATTTCGATGAAGGGTTAAGCTATAGTACGATCAATACAGCCAGGAGTGCCCTGTCCTCATACTTGTGGATGGGATCAGAACAACATTCTATTGGGTCTCACCCTCTAATATCTCGATTTATGATGGGAATTATTAATTCTAGTCCCCCCAGGCCCAAGTATTCGGTAATCTGGGATGTAAGCGTGGTACTCACGCTGCTTCGTCAGTGGACTCCCGCCACATCCTTGTCTTTGACCAAAGTCACCATGAAGGTAGTGATGCTCATGGCACTGGCTTCAGCACAATGGGTGCAGACATTGCAGAAGTTGCGGCTAGACAGGATGGTAGCGTCTGCAGATACCATTACGTTTTACATTTATGATATACTCAAGCAGAGCAGACCAGGGGTGACAGGGTGTAAGATCATTTTTTCGGATTACCCCACAGATTCACGACTATGTGTGGTGTCACACTTGCTATGTTATATCAAGGCCACCAAAAGCCTCAGAGGTGTGGAATCAGCCTTATTTATTAGCCACAAAAAAACGCATAGGAAAGTGTCGGTTCAGACCATTTCAAGGTGGCTGAAGCAGGTTCTGGTTTGCGCAGGTATTGACACTGCCAATTTTAAATCTCATTCCATCAGTGCGGCATCAATGTCAGCGGCCAGGGCAATGGATGTCACCCTCGATCATATCCTCACGGCCGCAGGATGGTCAAGTGAATTAACTTTTCAAAAATTCTATCACAAACTGATTGCCGAACCAGAGGTATTTGCCCATTCAGTTTGAGTTCTGTTTTTTGATTCCCCCCGGGACAGAGGGGTTGCTATTTTTTTTTCTTTATTAAAATAAACTGTTAATATGTTCAAATCAACGTCATGGATTAATGAATTGTTGATTATTCACTCATCCTGAGTCAATTGATACAGTGAGACGCCTGGATTTAAATCTACGGCATGAAATCACAGAGCTTTGAAATCTTCACGTAGTTACTCATGTGACTCCGAAGTAAAATAGTAAGATTAAATGAGAACTTACCAGTTTGAAGTTTGATCTTTATTTTATGAGGTTGCGATGAGTGATTACGTGCCTGCCACTCCCAACCCTCATATCACAAAGGTCGTCTAGTAGTTCTATGTTTCTAATCTTCCAATGTTACTTCAATTACTGTTGTCTGTGATTTCACACCCCTTTGAAGATTGACACGCATGCGGACTGGCGGGGTTCTTCACGTAATCACTCATCGCAACTCCTCATAAGATAAAGATCAAACTTCAAACTGTTAAGTTCTCATTTAATCTTACTATTTTTTAGTTTAGTTTAGTTTAGAGATACAACGCAAACAATCACCCTTCACCCACCAGGTCCACGTTGACCAGTGATCCCTATACACTGCACTATCCTACAAAGGAAGGACAATTTACCATCTTTATCAAAGCCAATTAACCTACAAACCTGTGCGTCTTTGGAGTGTGGGAGGAAACTGGAGCACCCGGTGAAAACCCATGTGGTCATGGAGAGAACGAACAAACTCTGTACAAACAGCACCCGTAGTCAGGATCGAACCTGGGTCTCTGACACTGTCAGGCAGCAACTTTACTGCTGCACCACCACTCGCCACCCTTAAATGATCAGAAAATATAAGTTACGGAAAAGCAACCTAAAGATCTCAAGGCCTAACATGCTTACTTCACCATTGCACCAAAGCTTCAAACTTGATAAAACGTGAATTTTGTGCATTTCCCTTAATTTTTTAAATATTATGTACACAAATGAATGTGTGAGGCCTATCAAGCTGAGGATAGTTAATAGTATCATTATAGAATGGATCTGAACTTTGCTGCACAATATCACACAAGCCACTGAACCATATGGTAGAGTCTCCTGCATGAACAGATATCAGTTCTAATCATTTCAATTTGGTCTCTGAGATTCAGCAAAATAAAAATTACAACTCTTACTTACATAGAGTAAAATAGGATACTTCAATTTAATTACCAAGGATGGTCAACGTGAGCAGCAAGTGATTTTTTTTCAAGACTGCAATAGATCAATATGGCCATTCATCTCAATGACTCCTAAAATTGTTCTTGAAAATGAACAAACCCTTGAGAAATTGATGCTGACAGGCATTTGTTCTCCAGCAGACCTTGAAATCACAACTGTTTAGAAATCTCTTCCAGTACTCCGTTTATAAATTATAGAATCGCAATTGGCTGATAGCCAATGATTTAAAAAGCACAAGAGGCCCAAGTTTACCCTGCATGATTAGGTGTATCTGAAATAGTTTGATCAAACACAATATGCTGGGTGGCAGGGCATTCCTTGTTGCCTCCAGAAGGCTGCCCGGATTAGAGGGTATTAGCTAGTAGGAAAGGTTTTAGTTTTTTAGTTTTAGAGATACAGCACGGAACAGGCCCTTTGGCGCACCCACTGAGTCTGCACCAACCAGCGATCCCCGCACGCTATCGCTATCCTACACTAAAGACAATTTTTACATTTAAACCAGGCCAATTAACCTACAAATCTGTACATCTTTGGAATGTGGTACAAAACCAAAGTTCTTGGAGAAAACCTACGTGGTCATGGGAAGAATGTGCAAACTCCATTCAGAATAGCACCCATAGCCAGGATCGAACCCGGGTCCATGGTACTGTATAGCGTGATATATGGATATGCAGGGAATAGAGGGCTATGGATCATGTGCAGGCAGATGAGATTGGTTTAACTTGGCATCATGTTCGGTACAGACGTTGTGGGTCGAAGGGCCTGTTCCTGGGCTGTATTGTTCTATGCTCTATGCACTTCTCATATATAACCAATACGTTTTGTATACAAAGTGACACTGCGCCTATCATTCCTTGCAGGTTGTCGTCCTATAAGCTGCTTAAGCTGGTTAAGGGCATGATTTAGTTTTGTTTAATATAGTTTAGAGATACAGCATGGAAACTTCGGTCTATCGAATCTCATGCAAACCATCGATCACTCGTTCACACCAGTTCCATGTTATCCCTCTTTCCCTTCACTCTCTACACAAAAGGGACAACTTACAGACCAATTAACCTACAAACCTGCACATCTTTGGGATGTGGGAGGAAACCGGAACACCCGGAGGAAACCCACGTGGTCACAGGGAGAACATGCAAACTCCACACAGACTGCACTCGAGGTCAGGATCGAACCTGGTCTCTGGCGCTGTGAAACAAACAGGTTTGTAGGTTACTTATCTTCAGTAACATTGTAAATTGTCCCTAGTGTGTAGGTTAGTGTGAGAGTATGGGGTGATCGTTGGTCCTCGTGGTCTTGGTGGGTCGAAGGGCCTGTTTTCGCTTTGTATCTCTAAAAGTCTAAAGTCTATATGGAGTTGACACGTTCTCCCTGTGACTGCATGGCTTTTTTTTCTGGGTGCTCTGGTTTCCCCCACTTTCCAAAGACGTGCAGGTTTGAGGGTTAATTGACTTGTGTAAATTGCCCCTATTGTGTAGAATGGGATAACATACAAGTAGCGTACTTGTGATCGATAGTCGGCGTGATCTTGATGGGCCGAAGGGGCTTGTTTCCACACTGTATCTCTAAACTAAATATGGGTAAATTACTTTAATCAGGGCTACAGTGACTGAGAAAGATGTTAGTCAGAGTCCCTGTGCTACCTAAATGGATGTGAATAATGAGCAACTTCATAAATGTTAATAGAGCTGTTCCGAACTAATTTACAATTGGTCCCAATACTTGTTTTGTCTCATTTTGATTGCGTAAAGCTGCGCTTTGCAATGCCCTTTACAACTTGAAACACAGCACCAGGGAATAATATGTCACAACGTAAAAAAAACGTTCCCTTTTTATAGCGGAGATGCAATAGGACAGAGTATATCATTAGTGAATGGTTTGGCAGCATTCTGCTCCGAGTCTGTATTAATGACCAAGGAATTTCAAATTAATTCTTACTCTCTTGTTAGTTCAGTGATCTTCTTAATGTGGTAAACCATGAACCAGGTTTATTAGTGTTTGGTTACTTAAAGTGCATTATTAAATATTCAACAGGTTAGTGCAGTGCTAGAGTCTAGGTACAGATTCCAAAAATGTCAGTCAAATCATTACAGGTTAGAAACATAATTTTCTTTTCAAACACATCTAAATAGCAATTGATTTTTGTTTACCAACAGTAATGGGAAAGATATCACCGCAAATACTGAATTAATAAATTTGCTTCGTACCTTTTACACCAAAGGCTAAATTAATAAATTTATTTCATATTATTTTACACCATTTAAACTCTATGAAGGCATTAGGTTTAGTTTATTATGGTCACATGGGCCAAAGTTCTGTGGAACTACCGTTTACCTCTTTGATAGACGCAAAAAGCTGGAGTAACTCAGCGGGACAGGAAGCATCTCTGGAGAGAAGGACTCTCCAGAGATGCTGCCTGTCCCGCTGAGTTACTCCAGCTTTTTGGGTCTATCTTCGGTTTAAACTAGTATCTGCAGTTCCTTCCTACACATTTCATCTACCTCATTGATGTTATTGTGCTATCCTTGACTGGACATTGCTGGCGTTACCTTGCACTAAACGTTATTCCCATATCATGCAAAGACATTGGCCTGTGTACATAAAATAGAAAATGCAAGATAATAACATGACTAGTTGTTCACGGGACAAACCCTGGATTGGTAAAATGCAGATGCAAAGAACTGCAGCTGCCAGTTTACAAAAAAAGACACAAAGTGCTGGAGTAACTCAGCAGGTCAGGTACCATCTCTGGATAGGCAATTTTTTTTGTCTGAATAGTCCAACCTGAAATGTCATGAGAGATGTTTTCCAGAATGTTCTCCAGAGATGCTACTTGACCCACTGCATTACGCCAGCGCTTTGTGTCTTTTCCTGGATTGGTAAATATCAGGATCAAATCCAGGTCTCTGGCGCTGTGAGCAGTTCGACCAGCTATCGCACTCAATGATGGACCAGATCAAATGCCTTGTGGGAAAAAAGGTTGCTATTACTTTGTGACTCAAAATAGACAAACCTCTATTCAGATGAAACCTGCTGCCCCTGCTGCCAGCCCTCACGTTCAACCATCCCCTGAACTACTCAACAACTCCCAGCCCTCTTCTCCATTAGTCTTCAGCCCTCAAAAGATTTCATCCAACACCATTCAACCCTTGGCTTCTATAAGTTTCCTGGTACACAAAATGCTGGAGAAACTCAGCGGGTGCAGCAGCATCTATGGTGCGAAGGAGATAGGCAACAGTTTGGGCCGAAACCCTTCTTCAGACTGATGGGGGGTCCATCATGATGGAGGGCCACTGATGACCCCCCATCAGTCTGAAGAAAGTTTTCGGCCCAAAACATTGCCTATCTCCTTCGCTCCATAGATGCTGCTGCACCTGAGTTTCTCCAGCATTTTGTGTACCCTAGATTTTCCAGCATCTGCAGTTTCTTCTTTAACGCTAGTTTCCTGGTATCCTGGTTACTGTCAATGATGGCCACACTACACTTATCAGCATCATTAACTCATGTTTTTCCTCTGGTTTAGTTCAGTTTAGTTTAGTTTATTGTCACGAGTACTGAGGTACAATTGAAAAGCTTTTTGTTGCGTGCTATACAGTCTATACAAGACTATACATGAATACAATCAAGCTGTCTGTCCACAGTGCACAGATAAATACTGTACATAAAGGGTACAAGATTTAGTGCAAGATATAACATTGAGTCTGATAAAGATAGTTCAAAGGGCTCCAATGAGGTATATGAGAGGTCAGAAATGCCCTCCGGCTGAAGAGAAGACTGTTCAGTTGCCTAATAACAGCTGGAGGGGGGATGGATGGATGACTGTCCCTGAATCTGTAGGTATACGATTTCAAACATCTGCACTTCTTGCCAGAGAGGAGAGAGGAGAAGATGGAGTGACTGTGGTGAGACTGCTGCTTGAATGTATTTCAAGATCACTGCCATTAATTTCTTCCACTTTATGTATAAAGCCATGAGGAGAATTGATATGGAGTTTTTTTTTTACCTCGGGTAGGGGAAACGGGAACCAGGACATAGGGTGGGGGGATAAAGATTTAATAGGAACCTGATTGGCAACTTTTTTCACTCAGAAGGTGGTGGGTGTATGGAATGAGCTGCCAGAGGAGGTTGTTGAGGCAGGTACTATATCACCATTTAAAAGATACTTGGGCAGGTTCATGGATAAGAAAGGTTTAAAGAGATATGGGCCAAACACAAGCAAATGGGTAAGAAGGAACTGCAGATGCCGGTTTAAACCGAAGATAGACACAAAAAGCTGGAGTAACGCAGCGGGAAAAGCAGCATCTCTGGAGAGAAGGAATGGGTGAAGTTTTGGGTCGAGACCCATCTTCAGTGGTTAGGGATAAGGGAAACGAGAGATATAGACGGTGAAATTGAGAGATAAAGAACAATGAATGAAATCAATTAATGAATCAAGCAAATGGAACTAGTTAGATGAGGTATCTTCAGTCTGTAGGGACTCGACCCGAAACGTCTCTCATCTCTTTGCTCCATAGATGCTGCCTCACCCGCTGAGTTTCTCTAGCTTTTTGTCTACCTTCGATTTTTCCAGCATCTGCAGTTCTTTCTTAAACAGATGGGGTATCTTAGTCAGCATGGACAAATTGGACTAAAGGACTTGTTTCCGTGGCGTATGACGATGATTCCACTGATTTTCAGAAGAAAAGCATCCTAGAAGCAGGGCAATCTAATTGAGAAACCCTCTTGTTGGGTACTTTATATGGTGAAAGAGCAGGACAGTAAGGCAACACAGCACAGGAAAACCACAGTGTCACAGTTCCAGCGACTGCAGTTCATTCCAGTCCTCCAAAACTGTCTGTGTGGGGTTTAGATGTTCTCCTTTATACTTTAGACATGCAGCACAGAAACTGGTCCTTCACTCCACCGCGCCAATCAGCGATCCCCATCTGCTAGCACTATCCAACACTCTCGGGACCATTTACAATTTTTTTACCGAAGCCAATTAACCTACAAACCTGTATGTCTTTGGATTGTGGGAGGTAGCTGGAGCACCCAGAGGAAACCCACGTAGGTTATGGGGAGAATGTACAAACTCTGTACAGTCAGCACCCATAGTCAGGATTGAACTCGGGTCTCTGGCGCTGTAAGGCAGCAACTCTATTGCTGCGCCACCGTGCCGCCCCCCTGAGACTATATGGGCTTCCTCTGTGAACTCTATTTCCCACCCGTATGTCGAAAATGTGCAGATTGGGAGGCTGATTGGCCATTGTCCCTGGTGTATTGGTGGGTGGTTGTATCTTTGGGGAATTAATAGAAATGTTTGTAGAATAGAATGGGTGAGTGCAGGATTAGTGTGGATGGGTGCTTGGTGATCAGTGTGGACTTGATGGACCAAAGTGCCTATTCTGAGCTGCATTTGCTTATCGCTCTATGACTCCCCTAAAACTCAATGCCTCGCCCTAAAATCTCAACCTTAAGCTATGTGATCTCCTTGGAAACAAAAAACAACAAATAAACAAAGGAGAATTGTCCTTGAGCAAACAAAGCAATTCTTGGAGATCTGAGGCCAGTGACTGAAAGAAAAATCTAATTGGTTTGCTAACCTATGAAGCTAAATATAATCTTGGACTGGATAATCTCTGGATTTCTGTTCAAAAAGGCTCCAATCAATTCATAGAAAGAAAGTGTGTACTTGGCACAAGTCATAAGTTCCAAGTCATGTTTTATCAACAAGCTTTTGAAACGTTATCAACACAGGAAACATGGCGACTCTTTTGTGAGGTCTGCTGTATGATTTTATCAGAGTGAAAAACAAAGATTTTTACTGTACCTAGATACACGTGGCAATAAACTATAATTGAATCACGTTGATAATACATTTGACTATTAGGTTGACTATAGGAAAGTTCAGAGAGAAAGAGAGAAAGAGAAGGATAGAGCATGGAAAAAGACTAAGCATGTATATAGTAAATAGGCAGTAAGAGGAGCTAAGAGCGTATCAAGGATCAAAAAAGAAAGATAGATACAAAATGCTGGAGTAACCTCGCGGGTCAGGCAGCATCTCTGGAGAAAAACGATGGGTAACCAAGAGATGTTGCCTGACCTGCTGAGTTACTCCAACACATTGAGTCTATCTCTGGTATAAATCATCATCGGCAGTTCCTTGTTTCTATCAAAAAATAAATCTATTCATGGAGACAGAGAGCATGTCTGAGGTACTAGATATGGGGACTGTAACCCAGGACTGGAAAATTGCAAATTTAACATCCTCGCTAAAGAAATGTTGCAAGAAGAAACCCAAAACACGTAGGCCACTCAGTTTCATTTTGGCAGTGGGGTAACTTTGAGAAACAATGATCATGCACATAATTGGCTATCATTTGGACAAGTGCAGATTGATTAGGGAAAGTCAAGATTGATTTGTTAAAGGTAAATTGTGTTTAACTAAGAAGAGACTTTTTGGTGAAGTAATAGAGAGGGTCAATGAGGCATTTGATGAAGTGAAATATAATAGGCTTGTCTTCACGACTAAAGCCATTTAATAAAAAGGACAGGAGAATCGTGGATAGAAAATTGCCTGAGGGACAGGAAATGGGTGGTGGTGGTGAGGGGGTGTTTATTGAACGAGAGGGACATATACAGTGGTGTTCCCTCTTGCTTTTCTTAATATTTATGAATGATTAAAATTCCTGTGACAGGGCACAATTTCCAAATTTCCTGAACTCACAAGACTTGGAAAGGCTTGCATAGATTGGATGTGGAGAGGGTGTTTCCACTAGTGGGAGAGTCTAGCACTAGATGTCACAGCATCTGAATTAAAGGACGTTCCTTTAGGAAGGAGATGAGGAGGAATTTCTTTAGTCAGAGGGTGGTGAATCTGTGGAATTCTTTGTCACAGAAGGCTGTGGAGGCCTAGTCAACGGATATTTTTAAGGCAGATAGATATATTTTTGATTAGCACAGGTGTCAGGGGTTATGCGGGGAGGCAGGAGAATGGGAATAAGAGGGAAAGATGGATCAGCCATGAATGAATGGCAGAGCATACTTGATGGGCTGAATGACCTAATTCTGCTCCTATCACATGACCTTATGACTTATGACTTGGAGAGTAATGGACATCAGGAGGATGTAGAATAGTGGTGCAATTCACAGTCACATAGCAGGTGAGATTTAATTCAGAAAAATCTGCAGTGGTCTATTTCAGTAAGAGGAAATAATTGCAACATAAACTAGAGGACTCAATCATACAATCGGTACAGGGGAGTTTGGCACATTACATTGGAAGTTGCAAGGCAATTGAGAATGCAGATAGAAAATTCAACAGGTTCCTGGTCGTTATGAAAATAGAACAGTTCAGCACAGGAACAGGCCCGTCGGCTCACAATGTCTATGCTAAACATGATGACAAGTTATAGATGTAGAAACAAACAGATGTAGATGCTGGTTTATACCAAAGATAGACATAAAAGGATAGCCAATGTTTTCTAGTCGGGACCCTTCATCTGACTTCTTCAGTCTGAAGAAGGGTCCGGACCTGAAACATCACCTATCATTTTTCTCCAGAGATGCTGCCTGACTCTCCGAGTTACTCCATCATTTTGTGTCTATCTATGATGTCAAGTTAAACTGATATTCTCTGACTGCATGTGACACATATTCCTCCATTCCCTGCATATCAATGTGCTGATCCAAAAGCTTTTTAAATGCCCCTATTGTATCTGCCTTCACCACCAGTCCTAGGAAGGTATTCCAGGCACACTCCATTTTCAGTGTTAAATACAAATTGGTCCTTACATCTTTTAACTTTTATAAGTAAAAGCAGTGAAAAGTCAACTTGCAATAAACCTTTATAATACTGAAAGTACAGTTTTGTATTTAGGTTTGAGTGTTAATTCTTCATTTTAATTCGTAAAAAGACAGTACTTTGGCACAGCAGGTAGAGCTGCTGCCTCATGGTGCCAGAGACCCGGGCTAGATCCTGACCTCAGGTGTTGTCTGCGGGGGGGTTGCGCGTTTTACCTGTGAGAAGTGAGTGCATGGGTTTCATCTGGGTGCTTCAGTTTCCTCCCATATCGCAAAGACGGGCGGGTTTGAGG
This sequence comes from Raja brachyura, assembly GCA_963514005.1. The sequence goes on from OY740788.1 coordinate 58,939,188, forward strand.
GTTAATTGGTCTCTGTAAATTCCCCCTAGTTTGTAGAGAGTATATGAGAAAGTGGGATAACTTGAACTAGTGGAAACAGATATCGATGTTCAGTGTAGGAAACAACTGCAGATGCTGGTTTAAATCAAAGGTCGTCACAAAATGCTGGAGTAACTCAGCGGGTCAGGAAGGGTCTTGATCCGAAACGTCACCCATTCCTTTTCTCCAGAGATGCTGCCTGAACCACTGAGTTTCTCCAGCATTTTGTGTCTATCTATAATTGATGTTCAGTGTGGACTTGGTGGGCTGAAGGGCCTGTTTCCATGCTGTGTCTTTCAATCAATTCAACCAATCAGCAGTCTCTAGGAAAGGCTTCAGGGAGAGTGCCAGAGAAATTTGCGAGATTGATTCTTGGATTTATGAACTTTATATACTTGGATGGATTGGAGATGCTTTGAATGTTCTCTTAGGAACTGAGGAGATTTAAACGAGAGCTAACAAAGGCATTGATTGATTGAAAGAAACAGGCTCCTCTGCCCACCAGGTCCACACCAACCATCAATCACCCATTTACACACTAGTTCTATGTTATCTCACTTTCGCATCCACTCCCTACACACTGGGGGCACTTTTATAGAGGCCAATTAACCTACAAACCAGCATGTCTTTGGGATACAAAGTCAAAGAGTCTAGAGAGAGTATATGGTGAGGTGCTCCCATTGTCAAGAGCCAGAGAAGATGATTGTCAAAAGAAGGAAAAGTGATTTAAGGCTTTAATTATTTATTAAGGTTAGGGGGCTGCAATTTGTTGTTGAAGAGGTAATGGTGAAAGACTCAACTTGGCCATTCAAAAGAGAAGTGGATATGAATTTAGTTTTAGTTTTAATTTTGGAGATACAGCATGGAAACAGAGCCTTTGGACCACCAAGTCTGCACCGATCAGCAATTACATTAAACTAGTTCTATCCTGCACACTGGGGACAATTTGGGAGGATGGGAGGAGGAATGTGGGAGGAAACTGGAGCACCCGGAGAAAACCCACGCATTCACAGGGAGAACGTGCTTCATACAGATTGCACCCGTAGTCAGGATCGAACCCGGGTCTCTGTGTCGCCCCTAATTTGAAAAAAAAGAATTTCCAAGGCTGGGGTGGAGAAAGTGGGAACTGCAGTTAGCTGGATGTTCTTGCATGAAGTCAGTGTGGATGCTTTGGGCTGAGTGGTTCCTTTCTGCATTGCAACAGTATGGATTCTATGGCCCCATCTCAAATAAGTCACATAAAACTATCAATTAAATCCATGGCTTCAGGCTTGAACTGATTCTTTGAACTCCATGAGGCCAATTTAGGTTGTTTTCTTCCTTACTCACAGATATATCAACAGAACGACTTTTGAAATTTTACTGAAACAAATTGTAAAGGTCAATTGCATCCCTCATAATTACGGAAGACAAACAGCAATTCACAGAAGGTTTCATTTCTTACATCAATATTGAATGTATAGCCAGTGTCTGATTGAATGTACTGAGCCTTAGTCAATTAAAATAGAAATACCCTCGACAAACAAACACTGCCTACAAATTGTAAAATGCCTGCTTAGCTGCATTAAGCTGTTAGTTTCTGTGGATCAGTGAATGTTTTGTTCGATGATTTACTGCTGGGAAATTCTGAAGTGCACAGTCTCCAGGGCATCTTTTAGTGGTGGACGAACAATGGATAACATAAAGGCTCTTTCTATGGGGAGTTTACCATTGTAGAGCATTGCAAGAGAAACAGATAGGTTTGGGGCTAGGTACAAGTGATAGCAGGATCAGAGATGAGGGAAACAGAGAGAGCTTTGATAATAGTGTCAGAGAGATTATTCCGGGGGATGTAGGTGCAAGGACCTATAGATGTAAGTTTACAAAAAAAAGGCACAAAGTGCTAGAGTAACTCAGCGGGTCAGGCAGCATCTCTGGAGAACGTGGACAGGCGATGTTTTGTTTCGGCAACCTTTTGCAGTATTCAGGGTGGTGCTGAGATTAATTGTCACCCATGATAAGTTCATAAATTCATAACTTATTTATGAACCTTTTGAAAGGAGATGAGGAGGTATTTCTTTAGTCAGAGGTGGTGGTGAATCTGTGGAGTTCATTGCCACAGATGGCCGTGGAGGCCAAGTCAATGGATATTTTGTAAGGTGGAGATTGATAGATTCTTGATTAGTAAATGTGTCAGGGGTTATGGGGAGAAGGCAGCAGAATGGGGTTGAGAGGGAAAGATAGATCAGCCATGATTGAATGGTGGAGTAGACTTGATGGGCTGAATGGCCTAATTCTGCTCCTAGAACTTATTAACTTATTTTCTTATTTCAAAATTGGGAAGCTGTGTGGCTTGGAGAGAAATCTGTAGGGCATTGTGTTCCCATGTGCCTGCTGGCTTTGTTCTTCTCGGTGGCAGAGGTGCTGTTAGGACAATAACTAGGGTGCATCTTGCGGATGGCTCAAAATGGAATTAAAGTGTGTAAGTGGTGGAGGGAGGGATGAGTTAGGGAGTGGGGTTGGGTGTGGTTCAAGTATTCTGGATACTGGTTTGCTTCATAAATGTTATTAGTGGATTCTCCTACTGCCCCAATTACTCAATAACTGGATGCCAGTTATGGTTCAATTGGTCAATGGCTCTTGATTGTCACACATGTACATAGCTGCAGTGAAATTCCTTTTCTATATACAATATGGTAAAAATCGAAGTACACATAAGCACAATCAGACTTCAGTACAAGTGTGTAGGAATAATAGTAGATTACACTGAGACAGGACAAGAGCTGCCATGTTTCTGGCCCCAACTCGTACCTTTCAAGTTAAGATGATGTCATCACCTTACTGTTAGATAGGGCCTCGCTGTTTAGAATGTGGCTGGCTTTTCTCAGCACTTATTCACCAAAATTATTATTTTTTGACAAGGGAAAGAGACTCTTCATTGACTGCAACTTATGAGCTAGTATTAAATGTATACAAATTTGAATACTTTAGAGATTCAGCATGGAGACAAGAACTTCAGCCCACCGAGTCCACGCTGACCAGAGATCACCCCATACTCTAGCACTGTCCCATAAACTAGGGACAATTTACACTTTACAGAAGCCAATGAACCTACAAACCTGCACATCTTTGGGATGTGAGAAGAAAATGGAGCACTTGGGGAAAACCCACACGGTCACAGGGAGAATGTACAAACTCTGTACAGACAGCACCTGTAGTCGGGATCAAACCCGGGTCTCTGGCGCTGGTAAGGCAGCAATTCTACCGCTGCACCACTGTGCCACCAAAATAGCTTGTCTAATTTCGAAAAACTGTCGGAAGGAATCATGGTGATAGCAGGGACACGTAAGAGGGGCAGTAAAGAATCCATGGGATTTAAACCTCACAGTCCTGGTAACATTCCAGAGAATATGAGCTGCATTCCTTTTAAGGTAACTCTGTCCATGTTGGTTATGGTGCCCACAATTGTACATTTTGTGAACTAGTCATGGCTATATGTAACTGGTGCAAATCTCTCACTGTGTTCCAGCCATGCTGCTGTAACATCTTGCATCTTATTAGCCTTTTTGATTCATTTTTGTGCCAGGTCACCAGATTTTAGTTGTCTATGTACATTGACCTTTAAATCTCTTTCTTTTCTAATGATGTTTATTTAATTTCTAAACCTTCAGTGAGTTTCAGTTGTTGATTCATCATTGGTTGCCATGGAATCTCAGCATCCTCTGCTTCAATTGTTTGTCTGCTCGAAAGCCTTTCTACCACAAGTAATCGTATCCTGACAAGTAATCGTATTTTGCAACCCTGTATGTCTTTGGAGTGTGGGAGGAAACTGGGGCACCCGGGGAAAACGCACGGGGTCACGGGGAGAATGTACAAACACCGTACAAACATCACCCGTAGCCAGAATCAAACCTGGGTCTCTGGCGCTGTAAGGCAGTAATGCTACCGTGGTGCCACTGTGCCTCCCAATCTCATACAGTCACAGGGAGAATGTGCAAACTCCACACAGACAGCACCCGAGATGAGGATCGAACCCTGGTCTCTGGTGCTGTAAGGCAGGGTGTTACCAGCTATGCATCTGTGCTGCCCTGCTGGTAGCTCGCTGACACCTCCTCAGGGGAGATTATGGCAGACAATAAATGCTGAGCTTCCCAGGCACCACTCTAAATATAAATGTCCTCTTATGCTCCTTTCTTTTAAAATACTCCACCAATTTATTCTTATGTCTTTCCTGATTTGTGCATCTGAATATATGAACCTTCTCTTCAATGCTTGATGGTGCAACGGCGTGCCCTCTTCTTATTTACTCTCAGAAAGTTGTGCATATGTAAGCAGGAATCCTGTCACAACAATATTGTATGACACTTATATTGTGTTTGGTTTTCGTCACCCTATTATAGGAAAGATGTTGTTAAGATGGAAGGGTGCCGAAAAGATTTACAAGGATGTTTCCAGGATTTGAGAACCTGAACTATCGGGAGAGATTGTCCAGGCGAGGACATTATTCCGTGGAGTACAGGAGAATGAGGGTTGATCATGTAGAGGTGTGCAAGACCTCGAGAGAATTAGATAGGTTAATGTACAGAATATTTTGCCCAGGCCAGGGGAATCAAGAACCAGAGGACTTAGGTTTAAATCAAGGGGGGGAAAATGTAATGGGAACCTGAGTGGTAACTTTTTTACACAAAGGGTGGTGGGTATATGGAACAATCTGCTAGAGGAGGCAGTTGAAGCTGGTACGATCATAATGTTTAAGAGACATTTTGACAGGTACATGGATAGGATAGGTTTTGAGGGTTATGAGCTAAGTGCGGGCAGACAGGACTAGTGTTGATGGCTCATGTTGTTCGCCGTGGGCAATTTGGGCCAAAAGGCCTGTGTCCACACTGTATGACTCTATGACTCTGAACTAAATCTCTCCTGTGATCTTCGCAGAAGATTGACCCCTTTACTGAAAAAAAACAGGACAAGCACAGTAACTTTAGAGAATGTTGCAATACCCTTCATCAATGGTCTTGTGTTAATGAACCCGACAATTAATAAAATGTTTCTCATCCTTGTCGTGGTTTCATAAAATATTTATTTCAATCAAAGAGCAGAAATATCAGATCACTATAAAGGCCTTATCATGAATGGATCATGAACATTGTAGCTGATGCTATTAGTTCCAGTCAATGATTTTATGAGCACGTCGTTCATTAAAGGTTGAGCTGAATGTCTTCTTTCCCTTGAGGGAAGGTGTACCATCAAACCAGGAACTCATAAACACTTTTTGAGATATGATTTGCATGATTACAACTTTAGACATAAGCCACTAGGGAGACACAAATGATCAAGGCCAACATACTTCTGCTGAGGGCAATTACCACCAGCTCTTGTTTTGCTGGTCTTCTTTCAAGCAATTTGGGATTTGTCAGAGTGGGGAGGAGGGAGAGGCCGTAAACAGTAGGGGTGGCACAGTGGCATAGTTACTGCCTTACAGCGCCAGAGACGCAGATTCGATACTAACTTTGGGTGCTGTCTGTACAGAGTTTGTACGTTCTCCCGGTGACATGCGCGGGTTTTCTCTGGGCTTTCTGTTTTTTTCCACACTCCAAAGACGTACAGGTTTGTAGGTTAATTGGTTTTGGTAAAATTGTAAATTGTCCCTAGTATGTGCAGGATAGTGTCCATGTGCGGGGATCGCTGGTCGGTGCGGACTTAGAGGGCCGAAGGGCCTGTTTCCACGCTGTATCTCTAAACTAAACTAAACTAATCTAAACTAAATAGAACTAAACTAAACAAAACTGAGTCTCTTGGAAGAAATGTTCCCAACCAGTGAACGTGTGAAAGCAAATCATGAAGGATGGTTAAAATGGGAAGTCTATTGATGTATGGACCCTTTTCTTCATTTTGATTCCAAAGATGGGTGAGTTTTTCGGTCATTAATAAAGCAGGGCAAGAAGTTATGGATGGTGATACTATACCTCCAAGAAAGAAGAATGACCCAGCCTTCAAAGAGGGAGATAAGGAACTCAGTAAATGACAACTGGACTATTGATATGTCAGCAATAATTCACTGAAGTAGGTTTAGAAGTTATGTACGATCCTTATAGTCTGGCATGAGGTGAGCAGTTTAGATAACACGTGATATTGCTCAGGAACATATAGTGAGGGTAATCTTTGAAATCTGTTTCCAAATATGTGAATATGTAAGTCGTATGTGTAAGTCATATGTATATATGTAAGTCAGACAGAGTCATAGTCATACAGTGTGGAAACAAGCCCTTCTGCCCAACTTGCCCACACCGACCAACATGTACCATCTACATTAGTCCCACCTATCTGCATTTGGCCCATATCCCTCTAAACCTGTTCTCTCCATGTTTCTTAAACGTTGCGAGAGTAGCTGCCTCAACTACCTCCTACCTGGCAGCTGCTTTCATACACCCACTGCACTTTGTATAAAAGTTACCCCTCAGGTGCTTGAGGCATTCTGGAAGTAACTTTCCTCCCACAGCAGGAAAGGGGGTACAATGGTGTCACTGCTGGTAGAGCCACTGCCTCATAGCACTAGAGACACGGGTTCAATGCTGACCTCGGGTGCTGCTGTGTGCAATTTGAACATTCTCCCTGTGACCACACGGGTTTCTTCGGGGTGCTCTGGTTTCCTCCCACATCACAAAGACATGTGGGTTTGCAGGTTAATTGCCATCTGTAAAAAAAATATTCCCCAATATGTAGGCAGTGGGATAACAGAGATGTAGTGTTGACCGGTAATTGAAGGTCGGAGTGGACTCAGTGGGCCGAAGGGTCCGTTTCCATAGTGTATCTTTAAGCTAATCTAAACTACACTGGGTCGCGACCCGACACAGCACCCTTTTCTCCAGAGATGCTGTGTCCCTGAGTTACTTCAGCACTTTGTGTCTATCTTCAGTATAAACCTGCATCTGCATTTCCTTTCTACAAACTATTTTCTATTCAAGATCTGTACATTGCTGTGTCTGTACAACAGCACGAGTCAGCTTCATCAAATGAGCTACTATCTCCCTTGTAGCAGGTTTCAAGTGCTCCATGCCAGTGCTCACAATGACTTAAAAGGCTATGTGTTCCCGTTCAATGGATTTAATTTATTTTTTAAATTATCAAACACATGCTTCCGTGAAAGCTGGCATAGAGTTAGGACTGTCTATGCTCACAAAAAGTGAAGCAAATATCACAGAAAAGTTTAAACCGGGTTGGTACAGTTTTAAAAAATATTTTATACTGAGCCAAATAGTCAAACTTCAAAGTGCAACTGCAGGAGCATAGAATCACCAAGAAAAATGATTTAAATTATTAAGAATGATGAGAGATAAACCGGGCAGGCACATCTATTCTTTATACGAGCACAATGAAAACTTCTCTGAACTTTCTTTGTTCCTATCTTCCTTGTAGTTTTGAAATCCCCCTTCGCTCCTTATTCTTCACCACTCCTGACTGACATTTCTCCCTTCCTCTCTTGTTGTTTCATCTTGCTGTATTGAATTGATCCAGTTAATTCCTAAGATCTGATGATTGATGGCAGGACTGTTTTTGAATGTATCTGAAATAACATCATTCAAGTAAGTGGAGGGTGTTCCATTACAATTGGGACGTACCTTGTGGTACTAAAGAGATTCTGGCTGGAGAGACAATGACTGAAGACTCTGACCCACTTGGCGTGGCACAGTGCCACAGTGGTAGAGTTGCTGCCTTAAAGCGCCAGAGACCTTGGTTTTATCCTGACTAGGGGTGCTGTCTGTACGGAGTTTGTATATTCTCCATGCGATTGCATGGGTTTTCTCCAGGAGCTCTGGTTTCCTTCCACACTCCAAAGACATACAGGTCTTAACATTAATTGGCTTTGGTATCTTGTAAAATTGTCCGTAGTGTGTAGGATAGTTTTAGTGTATGAGGTGATAACTGGTCGGCATGGATTCGATGGGCTGAAGGGCTTGTTTCCATGCTGCATCTCTAGCGTCTAAAGTCTAAAGAGTGGCACTTAAATTCATGTGGCTGTTTGTAGTTTAGCTAATCCATGGAAAGATTACAAAATATTGAATGGGTAAGATTCACTGTTAGTAATGCTATTGGGTGTCAAGTTTAGTTTAGTTTAGTTGGAAATAGGCCCTTCGGCCCACCAAATCCACGTCAATCAACAATGACTCGTTCACACGAGTTCTGCATTATCCCACTTTCTCATCCACTCCCGACACAATAGGGGCAATTTGCAGAGTCCAAATAACCTATAAACACGCAGGTCATTGGGATGTGGCAGGAAATGGAGCACCCAAAAGAAACCAACACAGTCACAGTGAGAGCGTGCAAACTCTACACCGACAGCTACTGAGGTCTTCTCTCTCATTTCTATAGTGGGTCCCCAGCAGTCCAATCAGATGAGATGTACACCTCTTTGCTCATCCCTTCCCACCTCTAACACACTTCCCCCCGAGGTAATTTCCCCCCCGAGGGGTTAGTGGGAGAAATCTGCAGTTCCATGTGTCCCTTTCTTTACATGCCCAATTTATTTATTGTTTGCTTTCAAATTCACCATTTTAGCTCCAGTTGCAGGCCTGACACAGAAGGTGAGCAAGGGAGATGAAATGTCAGCGACTTGCAGCTAAGAAAGACTTGCAGCACCGTTCCTTCAGTCTGACTCGGGAAGATTCATAAAAGGCTCCATTTTAATATTGCCAATGCCAACAGGTGTCCTACAAGTAATGATTTTAGATTCCTCTTTATGCTTTAATTATAAAAATCAGCCAGGATTACTGCTGCACTTAGCCTGAAGAGTCCGTGGTAAATATCTGTCCATGATTTCTCACGTCAAACAGTAGTTATAAATATATTTCACTTCAACTTGAAATTGCCAGTTTAGAAAACACTTATTCTGAAACTTTGACAGCCTACATATATGCTTTGCATCTAATGTATAATTCAAGCTCAAAGTAGGTTTTTTATCAAAGAACCTCAAAATGACACTGACGTACATTTGACTTGTATGAGTATTTTGAATTCCCAATATACATTAGACATTAATATTACATGCACTGGCCTGACAGGATCTGTATGCAGCTCCAGTTCCTATGTAAGGCTGCTAAACCGCTATTCCCCACAGATCCAATTAAACCAGAAGACTCTTGATTCAGTTATTCTTCTGCCCTCTTTTGAGAACAGGACTTCAAATGCAACCAATAAAAATCTGACCTCTTCAACCGTAACACTGAAAACAAATACATTGTTTCATCCTGGAATGACTGTGGTTTATTTCTCTACCAAAGAGTCTTTGGGTAATCACCGGATAGGGCTGACTGAACTATCACCTTGTGAGGAGGTTCTTCTCCAATCCCCCAGGGACACAAATTTACTCGGCAGCCATTTACGCTGTGCATTATTAAAGGTTATTTCAAAGTCTATTCAAACAATATTTACAAGGCTTCTATTATCCAAAATCCTGCATAACCTTACAAAAATATATCTCAGAGTGAGAACCTGGGACATAATTTCCACCACTGCGCCCTATCTTCATCCTCAGAAATATAATTAACGTACACACGTGTTTGGCTGCGCACATGTTTGTGGGCTCATTCTCTTGCCCATGCAAGAGAATGAGCCTGGCCTTGGACACAAGAAGCTAGAAAGAATGCAAACACAAGGCGTAGCTATGGGCACACGCATGGGCCCTAGCTACGCCTGCCTCTTTGTCGGGCACGTCGAACAATCTTTGTTCTCGGCGTACCAGGGCCCCACCCCCGACCTTTACCTCCGTTACATTGACGACTGCTTTGGTGTCACCTCCTGCACCCACGCACAACTGACTGACTTCATCCATTTCACCACCAACTTCCATCCGGCACTCAAATATACTTGGACCATTTCCGACATTTCCCTACCATTCCTTGACCTCACCATCTCTATTGCAGGTGATACACTCCTGACTGACATCCACTACAAACCAACTGACTCCCACAGCTACCTGGACTACTCTTCCTCCCACCCTGCTTCCTGTAAGGACTCCATCCCCTATTCCCAATTCTTCCGTCTACGCCGCATCTGCTCCCAGGATGACGTGTTCCATACCAGGTCATCACAAATGTCCTCGTTCTTCAGAGAACGGGGTTTCCCCTCCCCCACTATAGATGAGGCTCGCACCAGGGTCTCCTCCATACCCCGCAACACTGCCCTCTCTCCCCATTCCCCCACTCACAACAAGGGCCGAGTCCCCCTAGTCCTCACCTTTCACCCCACCAGCCAGCGCATACAACAGATAGTCCTCCGCCAGTTTTGCCACCTCCAACGTGACCCCTCCACTCGCCACATCTTCCCATCTCCCCCCCTGTCTGCCTTCCGCAAAGACCGCTCCCTCCGCAACTCCCTTGTCAATTCTTCCCTTCCCTCCCGCTCCACTCCTTCCCCGGGCACTTTCCCTTGCAACCACAAGAGATGCTACACTTGTCCCTTCACCTCCCCCATCCACTCCTTTCAGGGACCCAAGCAGTCATTCCAAGTCCGACAGAGGTTCACCTGCACCTCCTTCAACCTCATCTGCTGCATCCGTTGCTCCAGATGCCAGCTGATCTACATCGGTGAGACCAAGCGGAGGCTGGGCGATCGTTTTGCCGAACACCTCCGCTTGGTCCGCAATAACCAACCCGACCTCCCGGTGGCTCAGCACTTCAACTCCCCCTCCCATTCCGTATCCGACCTCTCGGTCCTGGGCCTCCTCCACGGCCAGAGTGAGCAACACCGCAAGTTGGAGGAACAGCACCTCATATTCCGCTTGGGGAGTCTGCATCCTCTGGGCTTAAACATTGAATTTTCTCAATTCTGTTAACCCAGACTGCGCCCTCCCCTCCCCACCTCTCCCTCAGCCCTCGGGCCCTGACATTTCTTTTCCATCTCCCCCCCCACCCACCCCAGTCGCACTAGTTTCTCATTTTCACACCACAAACAGCTTACAATGGCCTGTCTCCTTTATCATCAATACTTTTTTGCATATCTTTCATTCATTGTTCTTTATCTCTCCACATCACTGTTTATATCTCTCGTTTCCCTGATCCCTGACCAGTCTGAAGAAGGGTCTCGACCCGAAACGTCGCCTATCTCCTTCGCTCCTTAGATGCTGCTGCACCCGCTGAGTTTCTCCAGCTTTTTGTGTAACCCCCAAGCTAGAAAGTATGCTGAGTTAATTTAGAGATACAGTGCAGAAACACAGAAACATAGAAAATAGGTGCAGGAGCAGGCCTTTCGGCCCTTCGAGCCTGCACCGTCATTCAATATGATCATGGCTGATCATCCAACTCAGTAACCTGTACCTGCCTTCTCTCCATACCCCCTGATCCTTTTAGCCACAAGGGCCACATCTAACTCCCTCTTAAATATAGCCAATGAATTGGCCTCAACTACTTTCAGTGGCAGAGAATTCCACAGATTCACCACTCTTTGTGTGAAAATTTTGTTTCTCATCTTGGTCCTAAAAGACTTCCCCCTTATTCTTAAACTGTGACCCCTTGTTCTGGACTTCCCCAACATCGGGAACAATCTTCCGGCATCTAGCCTGTCCAACCCCTTAAGAATTTTATACGTTCCTATAAGATCCCCCCTTAATCTTTTAAATTCTAGCACGAACAAGCGGAGTCTATCCAATCTTTCTTTATATGAAAGTCCTGCCATCCCAGGAATCAGTCTGGTGAACCTTCTCTGTACTCCCTCTATGGCAAGAATGTCTTTCCTCAGATTAGGAGACCAAAACTGTACGCAATACTGCAGGTATGGTCTCACCAAGGCCCTGTGCAACTGCAGTAGAACCTCCCTGCTCCTATACTCAAATCCTTTTTCATGAATGCCAACATACCATTCACTTTCTTCACTGCCTGCTGCACCTGCATGCCGACTTTCAATGACTGATGTACCATGACACCCAGGTCTCATTGCATCTCCCCTTTTCCTAATCGGCCACCATTCAGATAATAGTCTACTTTCCTGTTCTTGCCACCAAAGTGGATAACCTCACATTTCTCCACATTATACTGCATCTGCCATGCATTTGCCCACTCACCCAACCCATCCAAATCACCTTGCAGTCTCCTAGCATCCTCCTCACAGCTAACACTGCCCCCCAGCTTCGTGTCATCCGCAAACTTGGAGATGTTGCATTCAATTCCCTCATCTAAATCATTAATATATATTGTAAATAGCTGGGGCCCCAGCACTGAGCCGTGCAGTACCCTACTAGTCACTACCTGCCATTCTGAAAAGGACCCATTTACTCCTACTCTTTGCTTCCTGTCTGCCAGCCAGTTCTCTATTCACATCAATACTGAACCCGAATACCGTGTGCTTTATGTTTGCATACTAATCTCTTATGTGGGACCTTGTCAAAAGCCTTCTGAAAGTCCAGCTATAACACATCCACTGGTTCTCCCTTATCCACTCTACTAGTTACATCCTCGAAAAATTCTATAAGATTCGTCAGATATGATTTACCTTTCATAAATCCATGCTGACTTTGTCCAATGATTTCACCACTTTCCAAATGTGCTGCTATTCCATCTTTAATAACTGACTGTAGCCTTTTCCTCACTACCGATGTTAGACTAACTGGTCTGTAATTCCCCGTTTTCTCTCTCCCTCCCTTTTTAAAAAGTGTGGTTACATTAGCTACCCTCCAATCCTCAGGAACTACTCCAGAATCTAAAGAGTTTTGAAAAATTATCACTAATGCATCCACTATTTCTGGGGTTACTTCCTTAAGCACTCTGGGATGCAGCCTATCTGACCCATGTGATTTATCAGCCTTTAATCCATTCAATTTACCTAACACCACTTCCTGACTAACCTGGATTTCACTCAGTTCCTCCATCTCATTTAACCCCCGGTCTCCTGCTATTTCCGGCAGATTATTTATGTCTTCCTTAATAAAGACAGAAACAAAGTAGTTATTCAATTGGTCTGCCATGTCCTTGTTCCCCATGATTAATTCACACGTTTCTGACTGCAAGGGATCTACATTTGTTTTAACTAATCTTTTTCTCTTCACATATCTATAAAAGCTTTTGCAGTCAGCTTTTATGTTCCCTGCAAGTTTTCTTTCATAATCTATTTTCCCTTTCCTAATTAAGCCTTTTGTCCTCCTCTGCTGGACTCCCAGTATTTCTCCCAGTAAGCTGCTGGTAAGCTGCTTTTTCTGGCTAATTTGTATGCTTTATCTTTTGTTTTGATACTATCCCTGATTTCCCTTGTTATCCACGGATACACAATCTTTCCTGATTTATTCTTTTGCCAAACCTGGATCAACAATTGTTGTAGTTAATCCATGGAGTCTTTAAATGCTTTCCATTGCATATCCACTGTCAACCCTTTAAGAATCAATTGCCAGTCTATCTCGGCCAATTCACGTCTCATAACCTCAAAGTTACCTTTCTTTAAGTTCAGAATCCTTGTTTTTGAATTAACTATGTCACTCTCCATCCTAATGAAGAACTCAACCATATTATGGTCACTCTTGCCCAAGGGGCCATGCAGAAACAAAGGACAAAGGACATTTATTGTCACATACACTAATTAGTGTAGTGAAATTTGACTTGCCAACAAGACTGCTAACTAACCCTTCCTCATTACTCAACACCCAGTCTAGAATAGCCTGCTCTCTCGTTGATTCCTCTACATGTTGGTTTAGAATACTATCCCGCATACATTCCAAGAAATCCCCTTCCTCAGCACCCCTGCCAATTTGATTCACCCAATCTATATGTAGATTGAAGTCACCCATTATAACTGTTTTACCTTTGTTGCACGCATTTCTAATTTCCTGTTTGATGCCATCCCCAATTCCACTACTACTGTTAGGTGGCCTGTACATAACTCCCACTAGCGTGTTCTGCTCCTTAGTGTTTCACAGCTCTACCCATATCGATTCCGCATCCTCCAAGCTAATGTCCTTCCTTTCTATTATGTTAATCTTCTATCTAACCAGCAACGCTACCCCACCTCCTTTTCCTTTCTGTCTATCACTCCTGAATATTGAATATCCCTGGATGTTCAGCTCCCAGCTTATGTCAGCCTGGAGCCATGTCTCCGTGATCCCAACTATATCATATTCATTAATAACTTGCATTGAGACACAAAGCCTTCAAGCTTGTTTTTACAACACTCTTACCCCTTATACAATTATGTTGAAAAGTGGCCCTTTTTGATTTTTGCCCTGGATTTGTCTGCCTGCCACTTTTACGTTTCACCTTGCTACCTATTGCTTCTACCCTCATTTTACACCCCTCTGTCTCTCTGCTCATGCTCCCATCCCCCTGCCACATTAGTTTAAATCCTCCCCGACAGCACTAGCAAACACTCCGCCAAGGACATTGGTTCCATTTCAGCCCAGGTGCAGACCGTCCCCTTTGGCCACCGAGTCCGCGCCAACCAGTGATTCCCATACACAAACACTATTCAGCACACTGGGGACAATTTTACCTAAGCCAATTAACCTATAAACTTCTACATCTTTGGAATGTGGGAGGAAACCGGATCACCCGGGGAAAACCCATGTGGTCATGGGGAGAACGTACAAACTCTGTACAGACAGCACCTGTAGTCGGGATCAAACCAAGGTCTCTGGTGATTTTAGGCAGCAACTTTACCATTCCTTATATCCAGAGATGCTGCCTGGCCTGCTGAGTTACTCTTGTCATTGTCTATCTTCAATGTAAACCAGCATCTGCAGTCCCCTATCTAAAAGCCTCTTAAATGCTACCATTGTATTTGCCTCCACCACCACCTCTGGCAATGTGTTCCAGGCCTGGACCACCCTCTGTGTAAAAAACTTGTCCTGCACATCTCCATTAAACTTCCCCCTCTCACCCGCCTCTAGTGTTGGACATTTGCATCCTGGGAAAAAAAGGTTCTGACTGTCTACCATATTTATGCCTGTCATAAATGTATATTTGTCTACCCAGTCTGCCCTCAACCTCTGACGTTCTTGAGAATATATTTTCTTCAAAGAAGCAGGAGAAATGTAATCTTTGTATATTATTGTGACCGAGGTAGAAAGATTTATGGTGAGTAAGAAGGTGAAAGCCTATTGTGGAAGAAGAGATGGACAGAGCATGAATTACTATCAAGTTAGCCATGGCAAAGCAGCCTTTGTATGTTAATATGTAGTTGTTGGCTGTACACACAAAAGGGCCCCTAAATGTTTAGTTTTTAAATTTAGTTTTAGTTTTAGTTTAGAGATACAGATTTTTCGGCCCACAGAGTCCGTGCCGACCCGCACACTAAAACTATTCTACGCACACAAGGGACAATTTACATTTATGGAAAGCCAATTAACCTACAAACCTGTTAAGCCCCTGTCCCACTTACGTGTCCTTGGCACGCTAATTATGCGACCTCGTGGTCGCGTTGAGCGCGACGGTCCCACATGACCTCATGCGTCCGCACAACCGTCTGGAGTGTGTGACGTCATTTGAAGATGAACATAAAATGCTGGAGTAACTCAGCGGGACCGGCAGCATCTCTGGAGAGAAGCAATGGGTGATGTTTCGGGTTGAGACCCTTCTGCAGTCTGAAAGAAGTGTCGTGACCCAAAGCGTCATCCATTGCTTCTCTCCAGAGATGCTGCCGGTCCCGCTGAGTTACTCCAGCATTTTGTGTCTATCTTCAATTTTCTTGGCCCCGCTCTGGGAGTAGTAGTGTGGGCGGATCCGGACCGCAACGGCCGTGAGCCCCAGGGTTCGGTGATAGTTTGCCTGCTTCTGCTGCTGTTGGAGGTGAGACGTTGCATCGCGCCAGGGTCAGTGGGCCTGTCCCACTTTGGCCGTCAGTTACGCGACAGGCCGGCGGCACGCAAAGATTTCGTTCACTACAAAATTTCGGAGCGGCGCGCGATACCGCGCACAACTCCATACCCCTCCGCACTTCTCAGTGGGACTGGCCCCGCGCGGCCACACGATGCCCGTGTGCCTCAACGCGATGACGAGGTCGCGTAATTTGCGTGCCAAGGACACGTAAGTGAGACAGGGTCTTTAGTCTTTGGAGTGTGGGAAGAAACTGGAGATCTCGGGGAAAATCCATGTGGTCACGGGGAGAATGTATAAACTCCGTGCAGACAGCACCTGTAGTCACGATCAAACCCGGGTCTCTGTGGCTGTATGGCAACAACTCTACAACTGCACCATCATGCCATCTTTTGAGATGTTATTAAAATGATCCTTTGCTTTGGTGTTTCAGATTTTTATTTTATATCAGCTCTAATTGCCTCATTACATGAAGGACGTGCAGGGTTTGGAGAAGGTACAGAATAGGCTTACTTCTGCCTGGGTTAGAAAGTATTAGCTACAAGGAGCAGCTGGACAAACTTTGATTGTTTTCCCTGGAGCATTGGAGGGTGAGGGAAGACTGGAAAGAAGCATGTAAAATTATGAGAGGCCCAGATAGAGTAAACACATGGGTTTGCCCCAGAATCTCTGGTTTTCTCCTACACTCCAAAGGCGTAGAGGTTTGTCAGCTAATTGGCTTGGTAACATTTTAAATTGTCCCTAGTGCGTGTGGGATAGTATTAGTGTGCGGAGATCACTGGTCGACGGGGACTCGGTGGGCCGAAGGGCCTGTTTCTGCACTGTATCTCCAAACTAAACTAAACAAAATCAAGAAGTTAAAGTATAAAACCTCATCATATCCATATACAACCCAACCATGACCAATGATTGATGGATTAATGGTGTGTTTTACTAAGGGAATTAACCTACTTAATCTACTCCATTCTGATACCTAGGCAGGTACTTTTACAGCAATGTGTCGATCTGTGTATGGCAGTGCTTCTGTCGACCACCACAGTAAAATTAATCTACTTTTGACTCATGAACACAAAGTGAAATATTTCCAGTTGCCTCCTGAGCCCAATAATATTTCCCCCCACCATCTTCTTCTGTTTGCAGTTTGACTTTCAGAGATACTGCCCTTCAGTCCACCAAGTCTACTCCGACCAGTGATCAACTGGTCGGAGTAGACTTGGTGGACTGTGTGTAAGAAAGAACTGCAGATGCTGGTTAAAATCAAAGGTAGACACAAAATGCTGGAGTTACTCAGCGGGTGAGGCATCATCTCTGGAGTGTAGGAATGGGCCTTGTTTCAGGTCGAGACCCAAAACGTCGCCCATTCCTTGTCTCCAGAGATACTGCCTCACCCACTGAGTTACTCCAGCATTTTGTGTTTACCAGTGATCACCCTGTACTCTAGCACTATCCTACACACTGGGGACAATTTACAATTTACATAAGCTGATTAACCCACACACCTGCATGTCTTTGGAGTGTGGGAGGAAACCGGAGCACCCACAGAAAACCCACACGGTCACAGGGAGAACGTACAAACTCAGTATAGACAGCAGCCGTAGTTAGGGTTACTGTGCCACCCGAGTCAGTTCTCAACCCCACTATCCTATGGTTGGAGATATTTCCACTATCATTATCGGTTCCAGTGTAAAGGTAATTAACATAATAATTGAGCTGCATTTCAAACTGTGCCGTAATATTGAACATTAAATTAGTATCAAACTAGAAATTAACTTATTCTGATATTTCTTATTTATTTTCGATTTTATTAAATGTCACACACTTTCACTGCATCCAAATGTTGACATTAAAATGTATTTTACCTTGATTCTATGAATATAAATGGCCTTGGTACAGTGATTATGTGAAAGTATAGATTTACCCCCCATACATATTTTTGGGCCTAAAATAACTTCCATCACCAGGTGATGTATTAAGGTGATGCAATGACGCAGATGGTTTAGCTGCTGCCCTGCAGTGCCAGAGACCCGAGTTTGATCTATCTGTTCGGAGTTTGCAAGTTTGTTCTGTGATCGCGTGTGTTTCCTCTGGGTGCTGTCAAACCTGCCAAAGAAATGCAGATTTGTTGGTTAATTGGCATCCGTAAATTGCTCCTAGTATGTAGGGAGTGGATTGAAAGTGGGAGAACATAGAATGAGTGTGAACGGGTGATTGATGGTCAGTGTGGAATCGATGGGCCGAAGGGCTTTTTATCCATGCTGTATATCCATACTAAACTAATTACAGTCTGTTTATCCTCAGTGCTAGTGTGGCCCATATGAATCCTTAGTACTTCAAATGGATTCTCATTGATTTTGTTATTGAGGCAGTGGGTGGATACTTTAAATGATTGATAACCTCAGTGAAACAATTAAGAGGGTCACTGATAGTTTAGTTAGCTGTTAATGTTGTATTTGCAACATGACCTATCACTGAAATCATGTGAATCGGTCACATCTCAGATAAAGATATGCAGAGAGTAAAGTTGGGTTGTGGGAAAGTGAGACAACGGGGAGGAGAGGTTGGTGAGTAAGCAGACGACAGAGTGAAGAAACAAGGAACTGCAAGTGCTGGTTTACAAAAAAATGCTGGAGTAACTCAGCGGTCAGGCAGCATCTCTGGAGAACATGGATAGGTAATCATATTATTTGGAAATGCTGCCTGACCCACTGATTTACTCCAGCACTTTGTGTCTTTTTTTATGGTGAGTGATGCCAAATTGACACGCTGAAAATAAAAAATTGAAGTAAAAACATAAAACCTCATCTCTTGCACAACCCAATCGCTTCCAATGACTAGAAACAGTAAAATATAGATGCAGGTTTATACAAAATACTCAAAGTGCTGGAGTAACTCAGTGGGTCAGGCAGCATCATTGGAAATCTGACCCACTGACTTACTTCAGCACTTTGTGTTCTACGTAAGATTCCAGCACCTGCAGTTCCTTTTGGCTCCGATGACTGATTATTTTTTGCCCTTTACCATTTTAGTTCTCCCTGTGTCACATGCATTTAAGTCCTTATTGGCCCTGCTCTTGAAAGATCTACTGGAAAGTGTTTTGTTTAGTTTAGTTTAGTTTAGTTTAAATGTGTAGCGTGGAAACAGGTCCCTTCAGCCCACCGAATCCACGCTGACCAACGATCCCACACAATAACACTATCCTACACACACTGGGGACAATTTACAATTTTGACTGAAGCCAATTAGCCTACAAAACTGTACGTCTCTGGAGTGTGGGAGGAAACAGGAGCTCCTGGAGAAAATCCACGCAGGTGACGGGGAGAACGCATGAACTCCATTCAGACAGCACCCGTAGTTAGGATGGAACCCGGGTCTCCGGCGCTGTAAGGCAGCAACTCTACCGCTACACTACCGTATCACCCCTAGGTGGAGAAGCAATAATCTTCTCCACTTCAAGTTACATTTACCTGATGTTCCTGCGACATGCGTTTGAGATCAGTAATTTGATATGCGGTGCATAATGGACATGATCCATCTAGCACACTGTCACTTGCGTGTCACCATAGTGAATTGTCAGCAACATTTACTGAGCTGCTCAAAAGTGTTTCTTCTCCAGCGATCACCATGAGTAAAGCAGACAGGGCTATGGAGTAACAGCAACAAAGGACCAATTCAGAATTAAACTGGGAAATACAGGTAGATAAGGTGGTCGAAGGCTATCGGTACATTGGCCTTCATTAATTAGGGTCATTAGAAATTGGGATGTACTGTTATAGTTGTACAAGACAATTTGAAGTATTGTGTTCAGCTTTGGTCACCATGCTATAGGAAGGAGAACATTAGCTGGAAAGAGTCCAGGGAAGTTTTACGAAGATACTGTCAGGACTTGAATGCCTAAGCTACAGAGAAAGGTTGGGCAGGCGAGGACTTTATACCTTCAGCACGGGGAGCTGAAGAGTGATCTTATAGAAATGTATAAGATCAGGAGAGAATAGACAGGGTAAATGCACAGAGTCTTTTGCCCAGCATATCCCCAACAACTCTCACCGACTTCCTCTGATGCGCACAAGAAAGCATTTTATCGATATGCATCACAGCATGGTTTCAGAACAGCTTCAAGACTGTAAGAAAGTGCAGAGAATTGTAGTCGCAGCCCAGACCATCTACACGTCTTCCTCTTCTTCTTGCGTATGGAGTGCACAGCCTAAGGTTGGAGGACAACCTGTTCTATTTGATCTTATTTGATTATACACGCCAGGTTGATTGCATTCGTCGAAACAGGGCGGACCACGTGAAAGTTGCAATCTCCCACCCCATCAACACGTCACACTGCTTCAGGAAGGCCAGCAGCATTATCAAGGACAAACCCAACACTCCCTCTTCTCCCCTCTCCCATCAGGTAAGATATGCAGAAGTGTGAAAAAGCATACCTCCAGATTCAGGGACAGGTTCTTCCCAGCTGTTATCAGGCAACTGAACCATTCTAGCACCAACTAGAGAGGGGTACTGACCTACAATCTACCTAATTGGAGAGCCTCAGACTATCTTTAATCAGACTTTACTGAACTTTATCTTGCACTATATGTTATTATCTTTATCCTGTATCTGTACACTGTGGACAGCTTGATTGTAATCATGTATTGCCTTTCCACTGACTAGATAGCACATAACAGAAAGCCTGCACTTTACCTCAGTACATGTGACAATAAACTAACCTAACTAACTAAGAATAGATGAATCAAGAACCAGAGGACATGGTTTAAGATGATAGTGGAAGCATTTAATAGGTACTTAAAGGGCAGCTTGTTCACACAGTGGTGGGTGTATGGAATGAGCTGCCAGAGGAGGTTGTTGAGGCAGGTACTAAAACAACATTTAAAATACAGTTTGGACTTCCGGTGGCACTATGGAGGAATAGAGGTCCGCGCCAGCTAGCTCCATGCTAAAATTGATTAAAAAATGGGAGGAAAAGAATGGGACTGACCTGCTGATAACACACCGGCAGCTTGTATTGAGTGAGTGATGTCATCAGGCGTGCGACTCTGGTGGTATGTCGCTGCAACATACTCCCCCAAAGACGCAAAAAGCCGTTAAGACCAAGCAAACGGTGGAAGAAGTAGGCCCGATTGGAGCCTCGGGCTCAGTTTTAACGTCGTCCAAGGAAGATGTTTCAAAGAAGACAAAGTCGAAAAAAACTGAAATAGAGGACCTTCGTAGTTTTCTCTCACAAGAAATTGCAAGTATAAAGGAACAATTGAAAAGCTTTAAAGAAAAACTGAACTTTAAAGAAGAACTGCAAATCTTTAAAGAAGAAATCAAAGAATAAATCATTGCCTCTGTTCATGAAGTACTGGAGGCCTGGAAGGTAACAATGGAAGAAAATCTTAATCAACAAATCGAATATGTAAATGTTAAAATGAATTTGATGGAATCCAGCTTTAATTCTAGGTTGAATCCCGTCATCCAGACAGCAAATCAACAAACTGTAGCCATAACTCATTTAGAGGCAATTGCTGAGACAAGTGCTCAAACTACAAAACTAGGTCGGGCACACAGAGCACTGAGACGCCACCCAAAATCGTTCTCAGCAGAGATCTCCTATTTGAAGGAGACAAGATTTATATATTTAGAGATGATCCTGTGGAGGTTGCCAGGAGGAGAGCGCTTTTTACAGAGACAAGAAGAATCCTTAAGAATAGATCTGAGATATATGAACTGATGTATCCTGCAACACTCAGAGTTACCTACAAGAGGAAGGAACATATCTTCACCGACCACAAGGAAGCACTCGATTTCGCCCAGGACATTGAAATTGCGACCGATGATTGAACAATATTCACCTGATGTTACCGGATGTCATCATCTCGCAGAGAACAAATGGAACTTTAAATTGTTATACTTAAGGACTAATGGAAGCCGATAATGATAGTCGAGCATGTTTCCTTGCTATTGACATATAACTTTTATATTTTAGTACTAATCACTACTAATTATCATTACTAATTATTATTAATTGGATCTACTTAGAATTAGTAAAAATATGAACTGTAAGTAAGGTTTGATTCAGGCAATTTGTTAATAAAAATGTGGTTTAAAAAAAAATACTTTTGACTAATTTTTGATGAATATTTTATTATGAGATTAATATTTTATCTTGAGAATAATAATTTTTCATTACCGGATCACAAATACTTTGGACCTAAAAATATTATAATATATTGTTTTTATTGACATTTCTTTATAACTAAAGCATGGAGCTAATAATAATTTTTTTTTTCAAAGGCTATGGAAGTCTTTAGATGGTTAGCCACGCTAGTGTGGCTATCACTAACTACACCGATTGTAGATGTAGTTTTTTCCCTTTCTTTACACTTTACTAATCATTTTCCTTCGGAGTCACACTACGTGAAGAAGGCCGTTAGCTTGCATGCGGGTCATTACGTTGACTGGCTCTGTGCAAACGAGCCGACTGGCAGCAGCGTTGCTCTGTCCAGCGGTAAATTCAACCTGACAGTAAGTTTTACCTTGTTTCCAGGTTCTTGAGTTTTCTTTTTTGCAGGAATCTCTGTTCAGAGATATACCTGCTCGACATAATTGGGTCGAAGTCCGGACGGGCCACGAAACCGGTCATGGACCGTGGGGAATCCCGGTCTCGGCCATGGATACTGGGACCGAGGGGAAACCGGCTACAGAGACGGCGGAAGTGCGGGTAGCCGGCGGCCGTCAGGTTCGCCACCCCAAAGTCACTGACAACACAGTCAGTGGCTTCCAGACATGCTGTGGTTCCCCGGAAGGGGGTAGAACTAACCACAAGCCAGCAAGGTCTGTAAGCCAGACCAGGAGGGTCCCCCCCATCCGACATACAGGGGACATCTGCTTCCAGACCGGCTGTGGTTCCCAGGACAGGGATAAAAAGAACCACAAGCCGGCAAGGTCTGTGAAGTCAGGCCAGGAGGGTTCCCCCCCACATACATGGACCAGCTATTTCCAGACCGCTGTGGTTCCCCAGAAAGGGGGTAAAACCAAAGGTAAGATGGTCAGGCCTGTGGACTAGGGGAGTCAGGCCAGGAGGTTTCCTGATGGACAGGATCCCCTCCCACATGGGTAACGTCGTTAAACGTTCAAGCCCACATGGAGCACCTGATGGAGAGGTGCTCCACAATGATATACTCCAAAGGAGGTAGTTATTAGCCCAGGTATTATGGAGAACCCGCAGGCAGCGGCACCTGTCTCAGGGCTGCACAATGTCTCCCTCTCTGAGGAGGGGAGCATTCAGCGTCAGTTTCAGTCTGACCCAGAGCAAAAAACCTGATATAGGGCCGCTGGAGGGGCCATGTCAGCGCAGGTAGCCTCAGGGGCCTGCGGCAGCACCTGTTTTCAGGGCTGCCTACGAATCTCCCTCTCTGTGGAGGGGAGTGCGAGTGATCAGTATGTAACTGACTTCAAATTCAAAGTATGTCCGTGGAACATACTGTAGCACATGCATATGACTTCAAGAGATACTCGCAAATGCTACAAGAGCCGGCCGTGAACAGCGCTCTCAGGGTAACATTAGAGGGCATGAAATCCAGGAAATGAAACCAGCCGCCGAATCCTCCCTTCAGGTAAGACTTTTCCCACAGGTAAGACCAGGATGAGGAAGCAAAAAGCTGTCGGACTAATCAAGGTACCGACGAGGAGCAAAGCTTCATCGGTAGGTGACGACACACCCCATGCCTCCATCGGGGGCAGCGGTTCACTGAAGCTGGTGGCAGCTTGAAAGCTGGGCATGGAAATGTGGCCAGTGTTGTCTTTCGAGGCAGGCTCAGAATTATGGCCAGAGCTGTCTTACGAGGCAGGCTCAGTATGATGAGGTTTTTCAGACCAAGGCCCAAGCCGGTCTCAGAGGAAATATGGAATCTACGCACCCTACCAGTCCTACTCTCCAATCAAGGAGGGGAAAAAGAACCCGCATCGGCGGCCTTTGGGCTTACCATAAGACCACCGGTAGCCGTGGAGGTAGGTGGGTCTGGTTCTTCCAAAACATGGGGTTGTGGACCATTTACATGTTGGTAATATTTACATGTGTTTTTGTACAAGTGACAATGATAACATTAGATTCAGAACTGGGTTTAATAAACTGATGATAACATGTGATTACTTTATACTGCACAGCATACATAGGTTCCAAGCAGGTTTGGAATTGGGGCCGGAGTTGCCTTTCAAGACAGGCCCAGTATTATGGGCAGGATTGCATTTCAGGGGTGAAGATGGAGGATGTCACTTCATCCAGATTTAACTTGTATGTGCAGTATAGACTTTCAAAATGGGAAACTTCGTTACTGTCTAATTATTGATTTTGTAGGAGCTATATGGCAAGCATTGATCTCAAAGATGCATGCTATTCAGTTCCCATTCACAGGGATCACCGGAGATATTTGAAATTTATCTGGAGGGGTCAATGCTAACAGTTAAAGCGTTGAAAAATGGGCTAACTTCAGCGTCCAGGTTTATTTACCAATTTACTTAAACCGCTGCTCAGAGCTCTAGAACATTTGTTATCACCTATCTGGATGGTGTTTTAAAGGCTGCATTGTACTAAAATTACCTGTTGCAGCCCAAACTATATTTGAGGAATTGGGGTCCTTTAATCCATCCAGTTAAATTGAAGTTGATACCAATCAGAACAATTGACTATTGGGATTTACATTTAACTATCAACTTAACAGGGACTCTGCCCTGGGGCAGGAGGTGGAATTAACAGAAGCCTGTAACAACCTCGTTGTTATTAAGCAGCCTTCTATTCATCAAGTGTAATTGGCAATATAGCAGCTGTGTTTCAGTGGTGCAAATTGGGCCTTTGCATTATCAGAACTTACAACGTGCAAATAATTAACCCCTCAAGTACAATGTAGGTCATTGTTAATAGACTCAGTAATTACAAACTGATGCTAGTCCTCAAAGATGAGATATTACGACTGCCATCTCCAGTTACAGAGGCGGATGCGGTTTGCATGAGTCACCAATTTTTCAGTTATTGGTATCAACTACCTATAAACACTAGGTGCATCCTACAGGTTAAAGGTTATTGTGAGAATATGCATAATCTGCATGCTCACTCCAAGTTGATACACTATGATGCTGACATATGTTAGTCACATGGGTGCAACAACGTTAAAGTATCCCATGATATTAACCTAACCTCGTTTGAGGCTATTGTATCATCAAGTGAAATCAATGACAACACAGAATGGATGTTGGATCACAAAGTATTTAATGTCATCATGGCTCGATAGAACACCAAATATCGATATGTTTACATCCAGGCTCATTTACCAGTTGTAAATATGTGGCATACATGAGAGATACACTATCGCCACACTGGGGAGGAATGTTTCTTGCACGTCTTTCCTCCATACTGCCACATCAGTCGGGTCTTGCAATAAATCCAGCAAGACACCACTTCAGGCGTTTCGAACTGCCTGACTGGCATATGCAGCCATGGTTCCCACTAATGTTGGGAATAATATAGAACCTAATATGGTTATTCAAAACATAAAACTTGCTGGTTCTGCCTGTGACATGGGAAACCAGCCTCGGCAAGAAAATCAATTCATTGACTTGCAGACTCTGAGACGGCTATGCCTGCGGCTCGGGTTGTCAGACCGGCCCATGAAGTGCTCACTGCAGAGAGCAGGGAAAGCACCAAAACGTAGCACATTTCCACTTCAGCAGATGGGAAGCGTTTTGTTTAAATACACGTGTTACATATTATACAGCACGGATAACTGACGTCTTACAGTTCATTTTCAAATGGGTCTTTGACAATATTTAAGTTAAAGTGCCATTAACTGTGCCAACGTGCCTTCTCATCATATTTGCTGCAGCAGTGGGACCCACAATGTTGGGTCTCACCCTCTGATATCCAGAAATATATAGGATATCTTTAACATAAGTTCTCCCCGGCCCAGTGACACGGAAGTATGGGACATTGACGTAATGTTAACATTACTTCACCAGGGGGCTCCAGCTACATCCTTATCTTTAACTGGCTCTCATAAGGTACTTATCCACATGGCACTGGCCAGAGTGCAACGGGTCCAGTCACTACATACATTGCGACTGGACAGGGAGGTTACATCTGCTAATAACATAATATTTTATGTTTTTGATTTAATTAACCAGAACTAACCAGGGCGATAGGTCACAAACTAGTTTCATGGCATACTCTATGGACCTTCGGTAATGTGTGGTCACACATTTACAACTATACGTCTAGGTCACCTAGAGCCTCAAAGGCTCCAAACTAGCAATGTTTGTTAGTTACAAAAAACGTAGTTAGTTATAAAAAGTAATAGTTCTACCATCTCCAGGTGGATAAAACGAGGTTTTGGCTAATGCATGAGTCGCTACTAATATTTACAACACTGACTCCACCAGGGCTGCTACTACATCAGCCCCAAAGTACATTTCACTGGACCACAGCCTCGCAGCTGCAGGATGGTCAAACTAACATACTTTACCAACATTGTATATAAACCATTGCCAAACGAGGGGTATTTGCCAACACCATTTAAGATTCTGTTTGATTGTTTTCCCCTGGATGAAAGGGGTCACTATTATTTTCTTTTGATGATTAAAGCATCAGCATTTTAACAAATTAAGTACTGTCTGAATGCATTAATCTTTTTCACTCATCCATGGTCACTTCATGCAGTGTGTAACGCATGGACTCGTTTCCGGCATGAAATCACAGAGCTTTGAAATCTTCACGTAGTCACTCACGTGACTCCGAAGTAAAATAGTAAGATTAAACAAGAACTTACCAGTTTGAAGTTTAATCTTGATTTTATGAGGAGTTACGATGAGCAATTACGTGCCCACCGCTCCCAACCCTCATATTATTACGGTAATCTGGTAGTTCTACTCTTCTCTAATCTTACAATGTTCAGTTCAACTATATCTGTGATTTCACACCGCTGCTTTGAAGATTGACGCGCATGCGGCCTTCTTCACGTAATCGCTCATCGTAACTCCTCATAAAATCAAGATCAAACTTCAAACTGGTAAGTTCTCGTTTAATCTTACTATTTATTATTTCACTTTCTTTATTTTATACCTAATTATAATTTTAATTTTGAATGGAATTATAAGTTTTACTTAAGGAGATATATTCGGGAGGAAGACCTACGAGATCTAAAATTCATCTATCTGGTGTTCAGGTGTAATGTCGGGTTTAGTGTGCTGAACCATCTGCTCTTTTATAGACCACCCTAACCATAAGATGCAAGACAATAATATGAAAATTGGGGGTGAAGAAATTACATTTTGTTGTTGGAACGTTAAGGGAATTAATGAACCAATCAAGAGAAGTAAAGTATTAGCACATTTAAAATCACTTAAAGCAGATATAATATTCCTTCAAGAAATCCATCTTAAAAAGAATGCGCAACATAGATTGAAAGTAAAATGGATTGCTAAAACGTATCACTCCTCATTCTCACATAAGTCTAGAGGGGTTGCAATATTAATATTAGCAATAATTAAATGTATACCTTTTAAACATATATCAACTATAGCGGATCTCGACGGTAGATATATTATATTAGTAGGTGAGTTATTTTTAAGAGATTCTTCTTAATGTTTATGGACCAAATTTTGATAGCCCTCTGTTTTTCAAGAAAACACTCAATTCTATCCCGGAATTTACACAACATAATTTAATAATTGGTGGAGATTTAAATTGTACATTAGATTCTTATTTAGACAGATCATCAAGACAACGAAAATTAAAATCCCAGACAAGTGAATTACTAAATTCATATATTAATACTACTAACATCAAAGATGTCTGGAGAATTGAAAAGCAATCTGGACGAGAATACTCATTTTACTCACCGGTACATAAAACCTATTCAAGAATAGACTATATTTTAGTAGACGCCAAACTAATCCCATTTACCTACAACTTGAAATATCATAATATTATAATCTCGGATCATGCACCCTTAACATTTATAATTAAACTAAACGGAATGACCGAGAAACAGAAACAATGGAGACTTAACTCCCAAATTTTAAATTAAAAAGTATGTCATGAATATCTTATCACAGATTAATATATTTTTCAAGGCCAATGAAACTTCTGACTCCCTTCTCTGGGAAACATTTAAAGCATTTGTACGAGGAGTGTTAATCTCCTCCCAAGCCTTTCATAATAAAGAGAATCGGGCTAAACAACAGGTACTGGAAATGGAAATAAGGCAATTAGAACTAGAGAATGCGGCTGCGCCATCTATGATAAAACACAATAAAATTGCAGTACTGAAATATAAGTTAAACCAAATATATTCAGACCAAGTCATAAAACCTTACCAGCATACTAATCAATTACATTTTGAATTCGGTGACAAACCACAAAAACTATTAGCACGTCAACTTCGAAAACTGGATGGGGAAAAAACAATTTACAAAATTAGATCAGATATGGGAGAAATACTAACACTGCCCAAGGATATCAATGACAGATTTCTACAATACTATTAAACACTTTACTCAACCAAAATGACAGAACGCTCTGCAAGAATGGAATCATTTTTACAGAAATGTAATCTTACACGTTTAGATCTGAAAGAGAGAGAATTACTAGGTGCTGAAATAACACCTAGTCTATTAGATCTTTAAAAAACGGAAAGGCCGCAGGCCGTGATGGCCTAAGCTCTAAATTTTATAAAAAATGTTATGATCTGATTTCTCTATGTCTACAGACATTGTATAATTACACTTTTACTCAACAGAAACTGCCAGAAACTTTAAATGAATCAACAATAACATTTATACCAAAAACAGATAAGGACCTTGAAGACCCAGGTTCATATAGAGCAATTGCTCTCTTAAATACTGATCAGAAAATATTAACTAAAATTCTAGCACATAGATTAAGTTTAGTGATTCATAAATTAATACAACCTGATCAAACAGGTTTTATTCCAAAACGTTACTCATCTTATAATCTGAGACGATTATTTAATATTATATATTCAAATAGAATAGCTAACGTAGATCTAGCAATGATTTTGTTAGATGCTGAAAAAGCATTTGAACAGGTGGAATTTATATTTATATTCGGTGATGGTAAAATTTCAACTGGGCGAGAAGTACTGCACATGGGTTAAGCTCTTATATACTAACCCAACAGCTAGAATATTGACAAACCAAATGTTATCATCTAAATTTAATTTATCTAGAGGTTGTAGACAAGGATGCCCACTATCCCTGTTATTATTTGCCCTTGTTATTGAACCATTAGCAGAAAGTGTTGTAGCCCACCCAGAAATATATGGGTATAATACTAAAGATACAGTTAATACAATTGCTTTATATGCAGATGATGTATTAATATACATCACAAGCCCAGAAACTAGCTTCCCAAACCTGTCAAATCTAATAACTCAATGTTATTTATTCTCGGGATACAGAATTAATTGGAATAACAGTGAAATTATGCCAATAACGGAATTCAACTTACATACATTGCAACAATCCCCCTTTAAAATAGTCAATGAAAAATGTAAATATCTAGGAATTTATGTGACTAAGACTTATACTTCTTTATTTAAATTAAATTTCCCACCTTTACTGAATAAACTAAATAAGAATATTCAGTATTGGAAAACACTTGCTATCTCAATGTTTGGTAGAATTAATGCCATAAAAATAATCTTTCCCATGCAATTATTGTACCTCTTTCAATCAATTCTGATATATCTCCCCAATTTTTTTTTTTTAAGTTGATTCCATTGTCACAAATTTTATTTGGGATTATAAGAATCATAGAATAAGTAAAAAACATTTATGTAAATCCAAGACGAATGGAGGATTAACTTTACCAGAAGTTGCCCAGAAGTTTTTGTTTTACTTCTGGGCAGTTAATATTAATAATATTAACTTCTGGTTGGTAGAAATGGTTAAAGATGGAAAAGGAAGACTGCTTGCCTTTTGAAATTGGCTCGATTCTTTTAGCTCCGACAAAACTCCGACAAAACTGAACAAAAAAAAACCTATAGTGAAAACCCTATAATATATAGTGGTATACGAATTTGGAAACAATTAAACAAGACTTTAAAATTGGATAACTTATCACTCTTTCTTCCCATTGTAAACAATCCTTCATTTAAGCACTCTGTGTTGGATAAAGGTTTTACACAATGGAAAAATTATGGAATTAAAAAGGTGGGACATCTTTATAGGAAAGGCATTTTTCTTTCATTTCAGGAGTTACAACAGAATTATGGACTACACTCAAATAACTTTTTCATATATATACAACTTAGAGATTATGTTAAATCACATACACAAGATTATAGAATTAGTGAGCCAGAAACTTGATGAATGTTTGAATAAACATCCTAATACAGATAAATTAATATCTCATATTTATAATACCCTCTTAGATAGTGAGGTTCCGTTGACGGAATCATATAGACAAACATGGGAAAATGAATTAGGCCAACCTATAACGAAAGATACTTGGGACGAAAGTCTACAACATATACATCAATGCTTGTTAAATGCCAGACATTCTTTAATACAATTTAAAGTATTACATAGACTGCATTACTCTAAAACAAAATTAAATAGATTTTTCCCACATATCTCTCCTATCTGTGATAAATGTCAATACTCAGAGGCTAACTTCTCATACTTTTGTAAATTGTATAAAAATCAAAAATTTCTGGACGGATATTTTTAGAATAATTTCTGAAGTTGTTAACACCCAATTGGATCCCGACTCAAAACTAATAATATTTGGAATATCAGAACAAAGCCTAAAACTTACAACAAGCCAAAGAAACTTGTATGTGCTTGATAACTGGGAAAAAATTAATATTAAAATTTTGGAGAAGTCCAACAACCCCCACAATTAAAATGTGGATTATGGAGATGTTGGAGACCTTACATTTGGAAAGAACTAGACTTGTCTTAATTGACAAACAAGAATTATTTGCTAGAATATGGTCGCCATTTATTGACTTTTTGAAAGGGTAAATTGGTCCGGCACGGAAGTCTGTCTGAAGCTCGAACCCAGAATGAGATGAACAGTTATGTTTTATAATCTATGGACCTATCTCCAAAGTTGTATTATTGGTAATTTATTCTATTCTTTTTTATCGTGTTCTTTTCTTCTTCTCACTTCCTATCTATAAAACAAAACCCAAATAGAAGCAGTTAATATACAATTGATAAATGAGGACCACTATTACTTTGATAGTTAGAATCCCATCTATTAACAATATGTAATTGATATACAAAATGTGTTTTGATTATGATATGTACATGCTTCTAATAATATTATTTAAAA
Organism: Raja brachyura; assembly: GCA_963514005.1. The sequence continues at coordinate 58,970,313 of OY740788.1, forward strand.
AAAAAAGACATTTGGACAAGTGCATACACACAAAAGGTTTAGAGGGAATGGAGCTCAAAAGTTGATGGGGCACCTTGGTCGGCATGGGCAAGTTGGGTCAAAAGGTCTGTTTCCATGCTATATGGCTCTATGACTATGCAATGGGGTCAAGGAAAGAGCGTTCACGGTGAAACCCTGTTTCCAGCAATCTTTCAACCACCAGGCACAAGAAGCGCAAGACAGACACCATTGTATGCAGATGCCGTGAAGTGTGTTCAGCTCTGGCTGAACAACATCTAATCTTGTGTGTGGACTTGATAAGAAGAAGACTATGCAGTATATATCCTCATCAACAGGCGCTTTAGCTCAAGGCTTGTCCCCAAACATTGATAGATTAAGCTTCCTTTTGTGTGTTAAGTTTAATAAGATGAAATTTGAGGAGCTCCATGTTGGAAACATGAAAGCCATGTCGGAGTATTTCTGAAATTATGTGAATCTAGGATTGGAGTGGGGTAAATATCTACATAAACCTAGAATGCTGGTGAATAGGATAACATGAATTAAAAAACTGAGGGATATGAAATCCGAAATGCCTGGGAGAAAACAAAACCTGAAGTGCCAGAAACGTGAGATGCAGGAGTGTGATATCTGCTTATGCTCTCATTTCGCTCCTACCATCGGGAAGAAGGTACAGGAGTCTGAAAACCATGACAACCAGGTTCAAGAAAAGCTTCTTCCCAACAACCATGAGGCTCTTGAACACTACTAAACACTAACTCAACTATGAACTATGGACTGTTTTTGGTTACACTTAAGAACTTGGACTTTTTTTGCACTGGTATTGGGGTTATAAATTTATTGATTTTTGTTTGTTTATTACATGTTATCTATGAGTATTATATTTAGACTTTAAACGTACAGTGCGGAAACAGGCCCTTCGGCGCATTGAGTCTGCACCGACCAGTGATCACCTAACACTATCCCACACACGAGGAGCTATGTCACAATTTTACTGAAGCCAATTAACCTACAAACTTGTATGTCTTTGGAGTGTGGGAAAAAACCAGAGCACCCGGGGAAAACCCACGTGGTCACAGGGAGAACGTATACATTCCGTACAGACTACACCTATAGTCAGAATCAAAATTGGGTCTCTGGCACTGGAAGGCTTCAACTCCACCGCTGCGTCACTGTGCGGCCCATACAGGCCAGTAATGCTGCTGCAAGTATGAATATCATTGTTCCTTTGTCAATACATTTGACAATTAAACACTCTTGACTCTTGATTACCTGAATTTGTTGCATTCACTGTTGAATCTGGAATACTGTACAACGTCCAGTGGAAAGATGACGTTCAGATCTACAAATTATATTGAACTTTACTGGAATATAATTAAAGACAAAAGACTGGAAGGTAAAATGGGAATGAGATGGAGAATTACAGTGTCAGGCGACTGGAAGCTGCAGACTGACCTGAGGTGTTTGGCAAAACAATCTAGTAATCTGTGTTAGTGTTAGTTTTCTTCAGTGCTTTGGAGGCCACATCATGAGCACTGAATGCCGTTTATTAAACTGGAAAAAAATACAAGTGAATAGCTGGCTGACTTGCAAACAGTGTTTTGGGGACCTTAGATGCTGGTAAGAGAGGATTTAAAAGAGCAGCCAGCAATGGCATGGGAAGGTTTTTGGAAGATGATTCACTCTCTGAGGAAGAGTTAAACAGTGCCCTGATGTGGTCAAGGAAAGAGCGTTCACATCGCAGCCCTGTTTCCACCAATCTTTCCACCACCACACACAAGAAGCACAAGAAGCGCAAGATATACACCATAGTATGCAGATGCTGAGAAGTGTGTTCAGTTCTGGCTGAACAACTTCTAATCTTGTGTGTGGTCTCGATAAGAAGAATAAGTGCCCCGATCCCTCAGGAATGCTGAAAGATGATTTACTAACCAGTTAAACTCAGAGACATTGGTGAGTGATGGGACCAACAATATATCAGGTTTATTAAATAAGCGTTGGTAGAAAATTAAACGTGCAGAGATACATAGCGAGAGAAATTATCTAAATTTGAATTAAACTCTGAAAGAGGAAGAGGATAAAATAATTATTTGACGCAGTGGTACAACTGGTAGAGCTGCAGCCTCGCAGTGCCAGAGACCCAGGTTCGACCATGACCTCGGGTGTTGTCTGTGTGGAGTTTGAATGTTAGCAGACTCTTAGCCTCCTGTACTCCAAGGAATAAAGTCCTAGCCTGTCCAATCTCTCCGTATATCTCAGGTGTTGATTAAAAATTCAAGCATGTGGCACAAGACTTTGAATTACAGCCTAACAAACGTGATCACTATGTTATAATGTGTCTCGCACAATAGATCAATTGAACATATGATCAGGTAATTCTGTGTGTACCATACACACAAGCCAGATTAGCCATAGGCAGCACAGTAGCGCAGTGGCAGAGCTGCTGCCTAAAGGGCCTGTCGCACCAGCATGCGACTGCATGCGGCTAGCGCGACCTAACATGGTTGCTTGAGCCGTACGGCCTCACGGGGCCGGTCCCACTTCGATCGCCGGAGCCGTATGGAGATGTGCGGGGCTGGTCCCGACATCGCGCGGTGCTCCGAAAAACTGACAGTGTCCAAAAATTCCGCGCACCAAGGCCTGTCGGCCCGCAGCCGCATTGAGGACATACGCAGCGTACATATGAGACATACAACTAGTTACAAATACATATTTGTAACTAGTTGTTAAAGAAGGAACTGCAGATGCTGGAGAATCGAGGGTTACACAAAAAGCTGGAGAAACTCAGCGGGTGCAGCAGCATCTAAGAAACGAAGGAGATAGGCGACGTTTCAGGTCGAAACCCTTCTTCAGACCTACTACGTGATTCCATAGTTTCAATCCTTCATTTTCTAAGTGGGAAGAAATTCAGAGGCACTGGAATTCATAGTACCTGCTGATTTCAATTTGCATTTGCTGTGCTTCAGGTAACTGTCAAGTAAGTTTCTTGAAACTAACCTCAAAGTTGATAACAAGCTGCCTTTTCTATGAAGCTAACAGAAGAGAGATGAAATGATGCATCAATTTGTGGCAACTTGCAACATGGGTTTCTCCCTTCCTTATAACAAATCATATTGTGACTCTCTAATCAAGCATTATTTTTGAAGATCATTTTGTTTGCTGGTCGCTTACTATGTGGACATGATAAGGATGCTATAACTGAATGAGTTTTAAATAATAATGATAGACAAAAAGTGCTGGAGTAACTCAGCGGCTCAGGCAGCATCTTTGGAGATAAAGGATGGGTGACATTTGAGGTTGGGACTCTTCGTCAGACCGTCACCCATCCTTTCTCTATCTTTGGTATAAACCAGCATTTGCAGCTCTTTGTCTCTACCTCAGTTTTAAATAACACATGGCGTGCCTCAACGAACGAATTGCTAGGCTGAGACAACTAACAATTAGGTGATTTTTTGGGTCATGAACTTTCTTCAGTCTGAATATTTTTTATATTGTTTTCTTACTTTCCTTTCTGTCTCTCTCCATGTTCTCCAGAGATGCTGCCTGACCCGTTGAGTTACTCCAGCAGTTTGTGTCTTTTTTTTGTAAACCATCATCTGCAGTTCCCGTGCCTACAATTAACAATACAGTTAGTTACTGATTTCCAGACAGATCAATGATGTACAAATTCAGGTGAGTTACAAGCGACAAGTCAGATAATTGGGAAAATGTGTTAATAAACCACGACGTTGTAAGAGCCCTTGTCTTGAACGAGGCCAAGAACATTTGCCAATGAGTCAATAAAGCCTGGACATAAAACATGGCAACTAAAGATGCATTATACCGATGAAGAGCAGGAGTAGGCAACTTGGCCACTCAAGCCAATTTGCTATTTAATAAGAATATAGTTGGTCTGATTACAACCTCCTCGGCACTGACATTGTTGGCTGAATAGTTGCTGTAAAAACTTAAGACATGAACAGATTTAGGCCAATCGGCCCATTGAGTGCTCCACAATTCGATCACGGCTGATCTATCAGTATTGTGTTTACTTGCTACAGCAAGTAAGAATTTAATTGTTCCATTGTCGGTAAATATGTTGGTACTGTTCTCTGTTTACGTTGCTACCAATGCACGGTAACCTTACATTAATGACTGTATCAAGAATCCTTCTACCTTTGTTTTTACAATATTCTTAGACTCCGCTTCCACTGCCCTTTGAAAAAAAGAGTTGCAAAGGCTTACAATCCTTCAAGAGTAAAAAATGGTTCATCACTGTCTTAAAAGGGTGCTCCTTTTTTAAATGGTGTCCTCCAGTGCTAGCTTCTCCCAACATCCTCTCCACGTTCATTCTAGTCACCTCTCACTGTTCTGAACTCCACCAGATACAAGTCCTACTTGTTCAACCTTTCTTCACATGTTAACCCAGCTATTAGTCCACTAGATCCTCTTTGAATTGCTTCAATATTCTTCATTAAATATTGAAACCAATATAGCTAGAACTCCAAATATGGATACACCATTATCCTACTTTACAAAAGCATAACCTTCATTCATATCTACTGAAGAACGCAAAATTATGCCTTTCGACCTTGCAACTAAATTCAGTTATATCGAATGTACTTGAAAATTCAGTGGAAAACACATCTCTGTCCTTAGTATGCTTGGAACTACCACCTTACTACAGAATATTGGTAGAATGAAAATAATGAGCTGTGATGTTCATAGAGTCATAGAGCTAAGTAGCATGGAAACAGTCCCTTCGGCCCAACTCGTCCATGCCGACACCCCATCTAAGCTAGTCTCATTATTATCAGAGTTCTGTAAAAAAAACATGGAACGAGGATTGAAGATGCAAATTTGATAAGAGATGGAAAATGAAAGACAATTTGTTTTGTGTCTGAAGATATTAATTTTTGAAATAAATAGAATATCATGCAGCTTATTAGTGCTTATAAGAACAGATGTAATGCAGGTATTTGATCAGTAGTATTCAGCTAAGTGAAATGAGTGTTTTATATTGTTTTACTTGAGGTTAGAGACCAGCTAGTAAATTACATAAATGAATTGAATATTTTTGACAGCTAGATATAGCTTGAAGGAACTGCACTCATCTTCATTTCAGTAAAGACTCACTGAACTGAATGAAAAACTCCTTAGACAATCAGCTTATGTTTAAATCAAAACATGCAAAACAGTGCAAAGATTTAAAGAAAAACATCCTGGCTAAAGCCAGAGTTTAGTTTAGTTTAGTTTATTGTCACGTGTAACGAGGTTCAGTGAAAAGCTTTTGTTGGATGCTAACATGATTATAATCAAGACATCCGTAGTGTACAGATACATGATAATGGGAATAACGCTTAGTGTAAGATAAAGTCCTGTAAAGTCTGATTAAAGATAGTCTGAGGGTCTCGAATGAGGTAGATGGTAGCTTAGGACCCCTCTCTAGTTGTTGATAGGATGGTTTGTGATAACAACTGGGAAGAAACTGTCCCTGAATCTGGAGGTGTGCATTTTCACACTTCTGTACCTCTTGCCTGATGGGTGAGGGGAGAAGAAAGAGTGTCCGGGATGAGATACATCCTTGATGATGCTGGTGGCCTTGCAGAGCCAGCATGAAGTGTAGATGGAGTCAATGGAAGAGAGATTGGTTTGTGTGATGGTCTGTGCTGTGCCCACAATTCTCTGCAATTTCTTGCGGTTATTGTGTTGTGTTAGGGATGACATGGGAAAGATTTTTACCCACCCATGCAAGACCTGAATCATTGGAAGCAATACTAATGTTAATGAAAAGCCCTAAAACATGGTGGAAGAGTGAGATATTGAAGAAGCTTTTAAAAAGCAGTGGGACCTGTAGCAAATTTAGTTTTAGTTTGGTTTAGAGATACAGCACAGAAACAGGCCCTTCGGCCCACCGGGTTTACACTGACCTGCGAACACTCTGTGTACTAGGACTATCCTACACACTAGGGACAATTTACAACTATTATCAAAGCCAATTAACCTACAAACCTGCACGTCTTTGGAGTGTGGTAGGAAGCCAGAGCACCCAGGGCAAACCCAAGCGGTCACAGAGAGAACGTACAGACTCCGTACAGACAGCACCATGGTCAGGATCTAACCTGGATCTCTGGTGCTGCAAAGCAGCAACTCTACTGCTGTGCCAGTGGGAGCTGTAGAAATGGAAAGGCTTGGAGAAGAAATGTACTCGTGTGTCAAACTACATAAGAAGCTTCAAAATGAAAGGGAAGTTATTCCACTTGGGAATTAATTTCAATTCAACCCAATAAACAGAAGATTGCCGGAGTTCACATGAATGGACAATGTACATCGTGCTTGTAACATTACTGCCAAAAGTAGGTCAGGTGAGTAGTGTTGGTGACATCTGTCAACAGGACCACACCAACCAGTCAGGTCAGACTAGCAAGGATAAGTCATTTTTCCTCATATTTTTACAACTCAAGTCATATTTTTTCTTACTGGTTCTAATTTGTCAGCTGTATATGTTAGTTTAGTTCAGTTTAGAGATGCAGGACAGATTTGGCCCACCGTGTCCACGCCGACCATCAATCACCCTTTACACTAGTTCTACGTGATCACACTTTCACACCCACTCTTTGCACACTAGGGGCAATTTTACAGAGGCCAATATACCTACAAACTCCTGCATGTCTTTGGCATGAGGGAGGAAACCAGAGCACCCGGAGGAAATCCATGCGGCCACAGGGAGAACGTGCAAACTCCATATAGACAGCACCCGAGGTGAGGATCGTGCACCATGAGATAGCAGCTCTCTTAACTATGCCACCTTAATAATTCATCCAATTATGGGGATTTAATTCCTTTTGACTGCCCTTGAGAAACATTCATTCTACAAAGTTACAACTGCAGAGGAAAGTCCAGGGTCTTTCTCGTTAAGGGAAAAATTGGAAGCCACAGAGGACAGACTGCTGTATCAATTGCCCGCAAGCATAAGAACAAGATTCGTTTATTGGGCGCCTGCAATCTAACCTTCCATTCATTTGTATTATGGCCGATTACCACAACCTTTTAGCTTCATATCCTTTGCTGTCTTCATCTAAAAAAAGTATATTTCTCAGTCCACAGGCATTTAATACAAGCCATGGTCAACAACAACCTCCGATTGTTGGGGAGTTTGACAACCTCATCAGTAAAACATCTCCTAATTATCCGTCAATCTGCATTGGAAGTAATTACTGACTGTGTGCAGCTCATAATGGTGAAATGATTTGTATTTCAATATATCCACCATGTATCGGCGTGGGCAATTTGGGCTGCTGGGCATGTTTCTACGCTGTTCCACTCTACTGCACGGAACGCCACAGGAGATTAATTTTCCCTGTAGCTATCAAACTGTACAACTCCTCCCCCTCTGTCGTGGGGTAGACTGTCTTCCCTTACACTCCCCCTTCCCCCCACTCCCCCTCCCCCCCCCCCTTTCCCTCCCCCCCCCACCCCAATCTTTGCACATCCCCAATCCTGGACTTTCCACTCGTCTCTTTAATATTATGTATCTTGCTGTGTTTTATGACTGTTGGCAGATCAATTTCTCTCCTGGGATGAATAAAGTTCCATCCTATTGTATTGTATCGTACTTCTATTCAAAGCAGCTCAGTTTTTTAGAACTCAGATCACTTTCTTCATCCAGCCCTTATTTTTTAGTCAAATTTCTGGGAGTGGTGTTTCCACATTTGACTAAATCAGCAGCAGTTTTCTGACTTTAAGTTTTATTCAAACGTATTTGGATGTCAATCAGCATGAAACATGTTCTGAACTAGCGCATATAAGTAGTGTTTGAAAGTGTAACCTTTGAAAATAAAAGCCTTTGATATATTTGAAATACATTTAACACAGCAAAAGATGTTATAACACAACATATAATAATTTTAAAGCAATGCAGTCCAAGGTCCGTGGCTAACACAGTTATAAATGACTGAATATGACCTCTTTCTTTGCATGTGACTCCAGACTTGCAGTTGCAGTATGTGGCTGGTTCTTATCTGTTCTCTGAAATGGCCTAATAAGCCACTTCCACCACAGAATCCAGCTATGACATATTGACGGCCTGGTTCAGCAACTCGAATGACCAGGAACAAAGGAGATTATAAAGAGTGGTGGGCACTGCCCGGTCCATCATAGTCAATGACCTAGCCACCATCAACAGGATCTATAGGAGTCGCTGCCTCAAAAAGGCTCTAATCAGGTTTCAGGGAAGGATTCCATATGGTTAATCCAGAGCCAGAAATTTCTGTTGGATCACCGGGACAATTGAGCAGGATTTATTTGAGCAGCTGCTAGAAGAGGGAGAGTTATGAATGGAAGATAAGGGCGTGTTGGAAGGAACTACAGATGTTGGTTTAAGTCGAAGATAGACACAAAATGCTGGAGTAACTCAGCAGGACAGGCAGCATCTCTTGAGAGAAGGAATGAGTGACATTTCGGGTTGAGACCCTTCTTCAGACTGATGTCAGGGAAGTGGGAGGTACATAGATAAGACTTGGGTTTGGCTGTATTTGGAATATTGTGTGCAGTTCTTGCCGACCCGTTACAGGAAGGATGTGGAGGTTTTAGAGAAGGTGCAGAGGAGGTTTGCCAGAATGCTGCTTGGATTAGGGAATGTCAGCTACAGGGAGAGGTTGGATAGACTTGGATTGTTTTCCCTGAAACAACGATGATTGAGAAGAGACTTTATAGAAGCATATAAAATCATGACAGGCATAGATAGGGTCGATAGTCAGAACCTTTTTTCCAGAGTGGAGATGTCCAACAATATGGGGCAAAGCTATAAAGTGAGAGGGGCAAAGTTTAATGGAGAAGTGTGGCCAATGTTTTTACACAGTGAGTGGAGGGGACCTGGAACGCATTGCCTGGGATGGTGTTGGAGGCAGATACGATAGTGATATTAAGAGGCTTTTAGATAGGCATATGGAAGTGCAAGGAATTGAAAGATGATGATAATGAGGGATACAGGCAGATGTGAAAAGTTTAACTTGACCATGTTCAGCACAAACATTGTGGGCCAAAGGGCCTGTTTCTGTGCTGTTTATTGTGTGATGTTCTATGTTAAATATCGATCCAATACAATAAGAATTTGGAAACAAATAAAATTATCCTTGAAATTAAATAATCTATCAGTACTAACCCCAATATTGAATAATCCTGCATTCAAACCATCTCTTAACGACAAAACTTATAAACATTGGGATAGACTGGGAATTAGGAAAGTAGGAGATATGTATGAATTGGGTAAATTTTTATCATTTCAACAATTAAAATAAAAATTTAAACTGAATGATAATCAATATTTTAAATATATACAGATATATGACTTTATGAAGAAATATATACATAGATTTCAAACTATATTTTTAGATCCTTTAGAAGAAGCAATGAATATTAAGGCCGATTTACAAAAACTAATATCATATTTTTATAATAGTATATTAAATAGAGAATTACCCTCAACAGAGGCACTAAGAGAAGATTGGGAACATGAACTAATGATAAAGATTCCAAAAGATAGATGGGAAAAGTAAATGATGAACACACATAATTGTTCCATTAATGCAAGACATAATCTAATTCAATTTAAATTATTACATAGACTATATTATTCAAAAACGAGGTTGAATAAATTCTACTCAAATGTTTCTCCTAGATGCAATAAATGTTTGTTTCAAAATGCCAATATAACACATTAATTTGTAGGATGTATAAAGTTGAATAAATTTTGGAGCGATATATTTGATATATTTACAAAGCTCTTCAAGTCAAGAATAGAACCAAATATGGAATGGATTATATTTGGAATAATAGTGGAAGATATCAAGTTAAACAAAGACCAAAAAGTATTCTTTAATTATGGATTAATAATTGGAAAGAAATTGATACTTAAATTTTGGAAAAATACAGCTATACCATCTATTAAAATGTGGATTAGTAATATGACGGACTTAGCTCACCCTGAAGAAATGAGACTCCATCTAATAGATAAATATGACCAATTCTTAAGGAGTTGGTCCCCTTTCATCGACTTTTTGGAATCATGTGATGCAGCAGTACCGTAACGATTACTGATTTCAGGTCAGGCCGTGGGTAGAATTACAACACCGAACAAAGATTAGAAATTTTTCTTTTATAAGGGTCTTTTTCTCCTATTTCTACTCTCTACTTTTTCTTTTCTTATATACACACTTCACGTTTTTCTGTTTTCTACTATCTATTTTTCCTCTTTTTCTTCTCTCTATTTCTTGTCTTTTTTAAATTTCGTTTTCAAAAACATAAAACTAGAGGTTGTACATAGAATGTATTACGTCATGACATAGATGGCACCTAAAATTAGGTGTCACTGTATTGTTTTGTACTGTATTAACTTCTAATAAAATAAACAAAAAATATATATATATATCGATCCAGGTTCCAATTACACAGCCTGAAGATTAAGCTTGCCATATTCCAGCATATTCTCAGGCAACCATCTTCAATTAAATATATATGCTTACATTACCGATGGAACAAGACCATCTAAAAATATTTCTCGAACCTCACTTTAATACAAAATTATTAAATCCAGGTGTGGTTTAATGACATAACTTTCCTCAAAAGGTGCCGCAGAATCTTCATGAATTGTTAAAAGTGAAAGAAGGAACATTTTAATATTGCAAAATAGTATTCTGAAATGCCATTATTATTTTGTACCATTCATACCTGACATCCCACTGACTTCAATCTCTTCTTGCATCTTCTTGCTAGCTGCTACAACAGTCTTGTTCACAAAGGCTTCTCCCAGCAAGCGCTGGCTGGAATTAGGAGCATCATCTTTGGATGAGTTGTCTACACTACCTATTGAATGAAAACCAAGAAAATAAATAATATGGATGTACAAGGATAAAATCAACTACAGCAAAGACAAGAGATAAGTTACCAAAATACTACCAAGGAGACGTAAGGAGTCTGAAGAAGGGTCCCAACATGAAACATTGTCTGTCCATTCCCGCTACAGATGCTGCCTGGCCCGCAGAGTTTTTCCAGCACGTTCGTTTTGCTCGAAATACTCCCAATATCATTTATCTTTTATCAGAAGTACACAACTCATAGGAGTAGAATTAGGCTATTCAGCCCATCGTCTACTCCGCCATTCAATCATGGCTGATCTCTGCCACCTAATCCCATTTTCCTGCCTTCTCCCCATAGCCCTTGACACTCATTCTGATCAAGAACTTGTCTATCACTGCCATGAAAATATCCACTGACTTGACCTCCACAGCCCTCTGTGGCAATGAGAGGCATAGATAGGGTTGATATCTATCTATGACCCTCTGACTAAAGAAGTTCATCCGCACCTCCTTTTTAAAAGAGCGCCCTTTAATTCAGAGGCTATGACCTCTGGTCCTGAAGTCTCCCACCGGTGGAAACATCCTTTCCACATCCACGCCATCTATGCCTTTCATTATTCTGTAAGATTCAATGAGGTCCCCCCTCAACCTTCTAAACTCCAGCGAGAGTAGAGGCCCAGTGCTGTCAAATGCTCATCATATGCAAACCCAGTTATTCCTGGATTCATTTTTGTAATCATCCTCTCGACTCTCTCCAGAGCCAGCACATTCTTCCTCAGATATGGGGCCTAAACTTTCTCACAGCACTCCAAATGCGGCCTGACCAGCGCCTTACAGAGCCTCAGCATCTGTTATCGGTTCTGGATGGTCACTCAAAGAACATATACCTGCAAATCATTTGGTTTGGGTTTCTTCTCCATGCACTTCATAGATCACAATCAACCTCAACAAAATATATCACTGGATGGGTTGTTAGTCTATTTGGCTTCAATGTATAAATGCAGACATGGAACAGTACAGCACAGGAACAGGCCCTATGGTCCACAATGTATATGCCGAACATGATGCCAAGACTAAAAAGAGACATGATATGCTGGAATAACTCAACAGGTCAGGCAGCATCCCTGGAGAACATTGATTGGTGAGGTTTTGGCTCGGGACCCTTCTTTGGACGCTTATCTGCCTCTTATCTGCTTGCACATAATCCATATCCCTCCATTCTCTGCATATCCATGTGCCTCTCCAAAAGACTCAAGTGCCACAATTTTATACGTCTGCCACCACCACCACCAGCAGTGCATTCCAGGCACTCACCACCCTCTGTGTAAAAACTTGCTCCACACATCTCCTTTCAACTCTGCCCTTCTCACCTTAAGCAATACACTGTAGTGTTCTAGTGATACCAGACAAAAGGTACATTGAATTGGATTGGTACATCTGTTTTAAAGATACACCATGGACCAGGCCTTTCGGCACACCAATTCCATGCTGCCCATTGATACCCATTGATAGTAGTTCTATGTTATCCCACTTTTTCATCCACTCCCTACACATCAGTGGCATTTTTAGAGGTCAATTAACCTACAAACACCAGATGACTTTGAGATTCGTTTATTTTAGAGATACAGCGCGGAAACAGACTCTTTGGCCATCCAAGCCCGCACTGACCAGCGATCCCTGCACATTAACACAATCCTACCAGGGGGATATTACACATAAACCAAGCCAATTTACTCACATACAGTGTCTGTACATCTTTGGAAAGTGGGAGGAAACCGAAGATCGTGGAGAAAACCCACGCAGGTCACGGGGAGAACATATAAACTACTTTCAGACAGCACCCATAGTCGGGATCGAACCCGTGTCTCCTGGCGCTGCAAGTGCTGTAAAGCAGCAACTCTACCGCTGTGCCACTGTGCCAAGATGTTGGAGGAAACGCACAAGGTCACAGGGGAACATGCAATTACCATACAGACAGCAACCATGGTGTGGATCGAACCGGGGTCTCTGGTGCTGTGTGGCAGCAGCACTACCAGCTGCGCCACTGTACCGCACTATCATAAGAACAGATATTTCCTTAAGAGAAGCAATATGAGGACTGTAACTGATTTCTGTTTCAGAATAGACAATAGACAATAGGTGCAGGAGTAGGCCATTCGGACCTTCGAGCCAGCACCGCCATTCAACATGATCTTGGCTGATCATCCCCAATCAGAACCCCGTTCCTGCCTTATCACCATATCCCATGACTCTGCTATCTTCAAGAGCCCTATCTAGCTCTCTCTTGAAAGTATCCAGAGAACCGGCCTCCACCGCCCTCTGAGGCAGAGAATACAAGTATACAAGCCCAGCCACTCTCTCACATATTCTCTCAGCATATGACAGTCCCGCCATCCCAGGAATTAACCTTGTAAACCTACGCTGCACTCCCTCAATAGCAAGAATGTCCTTCCTCAAGATGGTTTATACGCATCGCTTTCCAAATGCCTTCCAGCAAATTACTGTAATTGTACAGCTCAGGTACAGAAATTCCTTTATCTTCATGTTCAACAGAGGAATTTAAGTACACATAATTTGTTTGGTTTTGAAAGAGCAGACAGAAAATTATAACAATTTCCAATTTTCCAAAAATCATAATCTAAATCATTCAAGTAATAATATATGTACACTGGCAAACTGAAGAAAGCATTGACAGAACTTATAGGACAACAAATTAAATGTCTATCATTGTCATCTCGAATGACATGAACTGTTTCTTTCCAGTGTGTCTAGATAGACAATAGACAATAGGTGCAGGAGTAGGACATTCGACCCTTCGAGCCAGCACCGCCATTCAATGTGATCATGGTTGATCATCCCCAATCAGTACCCCGTTCCTGCCTTCTCCCCATATCCCCTGATTCCGCTATTTTTAAGAGCCCTATCGAGGTTTCTCTTGAAAGCATCCAGAGAACCTGCCTCCACCGCCCTCTGAGGCAGAGAATTCCACGAACTCACAACTCTCTGTGAGAGAAAGTGTTTCCTCGTCGCTGTTCTGAATGGCTTACTCATTATTCTTAAACTGTGGCCCCTGGTTCTGGACTCCCCCAACATCGGGAACACGTTTCCCGCCTCTAGCCTGTCCAAATCCTTAACAATCTTACATGTTTCAATGAGATTCCCTCTCATCCTTCTAAACTCCAGAGTGTACAAGCCCAGCTGCTCCATGCTCTCAGCATATGACAGTCCCGCCATCCTGGGAATTAACCTTGTAAACCTACGCTGCACTCCCTCAATAGCAAGAATGTCCATCCTCAAATTATGGGACCAAAACTGCACACAATACTCCAGGTGTGGTCTCACTAGGGCCCTATACATCTGCAGAAGGACCTCTTTGCTCCTATACTCAACTCCTCTTGTTATAAAGGCCAACATGCCATTCACTTTATTGACTGCCTGCTGTACATGAATGCATACTTTCATTGACTGATGTACAAGGACCCCCAGATCCCGTTGTACTTTCCCTTTTCCCAACTTGATACCATTTAGATAATAATCTGCCTTCGTGTTTATGCTACCAAAGTGGATAACCTCACATTTATCCCCATTAAACCTCATCTGCCATGCATCTGCCCACTCACCCAACCTGTCAAAGCCACCCTGCATTCTCATTGCATCCTCCTCACAGTTCACACTGCCACCCAGCTTTGCGCCATCTGCAAATTTGCTAATGTTACTTTGAATCCCTTTATCTAAATCATTAATGTATATTGTAAATAGCTGCGGTCTCAGCACCAAGCCTTGCGGTACCCGACTAGTCACTGCCTGCCATTCTGAAATGGACCCGTTAATCCCTACTCTTTGTTTCCTGTCTGGCAACCAATTTTCTATCCATGTCAGCACTCTACCCCCAGTACCATGTGCCCTAATTTAGCCCACTAATCTCCTATGTGGGACCTTATCAAATGCTTTCAGAAAGTCCAAGTACACTACATCCACTGGCTCTCCCTTGTTCATTTTCCTAGTTACATCCTCAAAAAATTCCAGAAGATTAGTCAGGCATGATTTCCCCTTCATAAATCCATGCTAATTCACACTGATCCTGTTACTGCTATCAAAATGTGCCAAATGTCAATTTCATCTTTTATAATTCACTCCAGCATCTTCCCCACCACCGATGTCAGGCTAACTGGTCGATAAATCCCTGTTTTCTCTCTCCCGCCTTTCTTAAAATGTGGGATAACATTAGCTACCCTCCAATCCACAGGAACTGATCCTGAATCTATAGAACATTGGAAAATTATCACCAATGCGTCCACAATTTCTAGAGCCACTTCTTAAGTACCCTGGGATGCAGAACATCAGGCCCTGGGGATTTATCAGCCTTCAGTCCCATCAGTCTACCCAACACCATTTCCTGCTTAATGTGGATTTCCTTCAGTTCCTCCATCACCCCAGATCCTATGGTCACTAGTATATCAGGAAGATTGTTTGTGTCCTCCTTAGTGAAGACGGATCCAAAGTACCTGTTCAACTCATCTGTTATTTCCTTGTTCCCCATAATAAATTCACCTTTTTCAGTCTTCAAGGGTCCAACTTTGGTCTTAACTATTTTGTTCCTCTTCACATACCTAAAGAAGCTTTTACTATCCTGCTTTATATTCTTGGCTAGCTTATCGTATTGCCTTTTCTCCACGTATTGCCTTTTTAGTTATCTTCTGTGGCTCTTTAAACATCACTCAATCCTCTTGCTTCCCGCTCATCTTTGTACTTCTTCTCCTTTATTTTTATACTGTCCCTGACATCCCTTGTCAGCCACGGTCACCCCTTACTCCCCTTGGAATCTTTCTTCCTCTTTGGAATGAACTGATCCTGCACCTTCTGTATTATTCCAGGAAATACCGGCCATTGTTGCTCCACTGTTATCCCTGCTAGAGTATCTTTCCAGTCAACTTTGGCCAGGTCCTCCCTCATGGCCCCATTGTCCCCTATATTCAAATGTAACGCTGACAACTCCAATTTACCCTTCTCCATCTCCAATTGTAGATTAAACTTGACCATATTATGGTCACTACCTCCTAAAGGCTCCTTAACCTCAAGTTCCTTTATCAAATCCGGTTCATTACATTACACTAAATCCAGAATTGCCTTCTCCCAGGAAGGCTCCAATGCAAGCTGCTCTAAGAATCCATCACGGAGGCACTCCACAAACTCTCTTTCTTGGGGTCCTGTACCAACCTGATTTTGCCAATCTACCTGCATGTTGAAATCTCCCATAACAACCGTACCATTACCTTTACTACATGCCAATTTTAACTCCTGATTCAACTTGCACCCAATATCCAGACTACTGTTTGGGGGCCTGTAGATAAGTCCCATTAGGGTCTTGTTACACTTACAATTCCTTAGTTCTATCCACACTGACTCCACATCTCCTGGTTCAATGTCACCCCTTGCAAGAGACTGAATTTCACAAGTCACTGCCTGCCATTCTGAAAGGGACCCGTTAATCCCTACTCTTTGTTTCCTGTCTGCCAACCAATTTTCTATCCATGTCAGTACGGTACCCCCAATACCATGTGCCCTAATTTTGCCCACTAATCTCCTATGTGGGACCTTATCAAAAGCTTTCTGAAAGTCCAGGTACACTACATCCTCTGGCTCTCCCTTGTCCATTTTCCTAGTTACATCTTCAAAAAATTCCAGAAGATTAGTCAATCATGATTTACCCATCGTATATCCATGCTGATTCGGACCAATACTGTTACTGCTCTCCAAATGTGCCGCTATTTCATCTTTTATGATTGACCAGCATCTTCCCCACCACCGATGTCAGGCTAACTGGTCTATAATTCCCCGTTTTCTCTCTCACACCTTTCTTAAAAAGTGGGATAACATTAGCTACCCTCCAATCCACAGGAACTGTTCCTGCTTCCTTGCAATACCATAGGCAGTGGTGCAAGATGGTTTATACGCATCGCTTTCCAAATGCCTTCCAGCAAATTACTGTAATTGTACAGCTCAGGTACAGAAATTCCTTTGTCTTCTTGTTCAACAGAGGAATTTAAGTACACATAACTTGTTTGGTTTTGAACAGACAGAAAATTATAACAATTTCCAATTTTCCAAAAATCATAATCTAAATCTTTCAAGTAATTATATATGTACACTGGCAAACTGAAGAAAGCATTGACAGAACTTATAGGACAACAAATTAAATGTCTATCATTGTCATCTCGAATGACAAGAACTGTTTCTTTCCAGTGTGTCTAGATAGACAATAGACAATAGGTGCAGGAGTAGGCCATTCGACCCTTCGAGCCAGCACCGCCATTCAATGTGATCATGGTTGATCATCCCCAATCACTACCCCGTTCCTGCCTTCTCCCTATATCCCCTGATTCCGCTATTTTTAAGAGCCCTATCGAGGTCTCTCTTGAAAGCATCCAGAGAACCTCCCTCCACCGCCCTCTGAGGCAGAGAATTCCACAGACTCAGAACTCTCTGTGAGAGAAAGTGTTTCCTCGTCTCTGTTCTGAATGGCTTACTCATTATTCTTAAACTGTGGCCCCTGGTTCTGGACTCCCCCAACATCGGGAATCCTGCCTCTAGCCTGTCCAAATCCTTAACAATCTTACATGTTTCAATGAGATTCCCTCTCATCCTTCTAAACTCCAGAGTGTACAAGCCCAGCTGCTCCATGCTCTCAGCATATGACAGTCCCGCCATCCTGGGAATTAACCTTGTAAACCTACGCTGCACTCCCTCAATAGCAAGAATGTCCTTCCTCAAATTATGGGACCAAAACTGCACACAATACTCCAGGTGTAGTCTCACTAGGGCCCTATACAACTGCAGAAGGACCTCTTTGCTCCTTTATTCGATTCCTCTTGTTATAAAGGCCAACATGCCATTCGCTTTCTTTCATTTGCCTGCTGTACCTTTACTGTCATAGACTAATGTGCAAGGACCCCCAGATTCCGTTGTACTTCCCCTTTTCGCAGCGACGCCATTTAGCTATTAATCTGCCTTCCTGTTTTTGCTACCAAAGTGGATAACCTCACATTTATCCCCATTAAATTTCATCTCCCATGCATCTGTCCACTCCCCCAACCTGTCCAAGTCACCCTGCATTCTCATTGCATCCTCCTCACAGTTCACACTGCCACCCAGCTTTGTGTTATCTGCAAAATTGCTAATGTTACTTTGAATCCCTTCATCCAAATCATTGATGTATATTGTAAATCGCAGCGGTCTCAGCACCGAGCCTTGCGGTACCCCACTAGTCACTGCCTACCATTCTGAAAGGGACCCGTTAATCCCTACCCTTTGTTTCCTGTCTGCCAACCACTTATCTATCTATGTCAGCACTCTACCCCCAATACCATGTGCCCTAAGTTTGCCCACTAATCTCCTATGTGGGACCTTATCAAATGCTTTCTGAAAGTCCAGGTACACTACATCCACTGGCTCTCCCTTGTCCATTTTCCTAGTTATATCCTCAAAACATTCCAGAAGATTAGTCGAGCATGATTTCCCCATCGTAAATCCATGCTGACTCGGACCGATCCTGTTACTGCTATCCAAATGTTCGGCTATCTCATCTTTTATAATTGACTCCAGCATCTTCCCCACCACCGATGTCAGGCTAACTGGTCTATAATTCCCTGTTTCGCTCTCCCGCCTCTCTCAAATAGTGGGATAACATTATCTACCCTCCAATCCACAGGAACTGATCCTGAGTCTATAGAACATTGGAAAATTATCACCAATGCATCCACAATTTCTAGAGCCACTTCCTTAAGTACCCTAGGATGCAGACCATCAGGCCCTGGGGATTTATCAGCCTTCAGTCTCATCAGTCTATCCAACACCATTTCCTGCCTAATGTGTATTTCCATCAGTTCCTCCGTCACCCCAGATCCTCTGGCCACTACTATTTCAGGAAGAATGTTTGTGTCCTCCATAGTGAAGACAGATCCAAAGTACCTGTTCAACTCATCTGCCATTTCCTTGTTCCCCATAATAAATTCACTTTTTTGGTCTTCAAGGGTCCAACTTTGGTCTTAACTAATTTTTTCCTCTTCACATACCTAAAGAAGCTTTTACTATCCTGCTTTACATTCTTGGCTTCATACCTCATCTTTTCGCCCCGTATTGTCTTTTTGGTTATCTTGTTGTTCTTTAAACATTGCCCAATCCTCTTGCTTCCCATTCATTTTTGCTACGTTGTACTTCTTCACTTTAATTTTTATATTGTCCCTGACGTCCTTTGTCAGCCATGGTCGTCCCTTTCTCCCCTTGGAATCTTTCTTCCTCCTAGGAATGAACTGATCCCGCATCTTCTGTATTATTCCTAGAAATACCTGCCAATTTTGTTCCACTGTCATCCCTGCTAGTGTATCTTTCCAGTCAACTTTGGCCAGCTGATGGCCCCATAGTCCCCTTTATTCAACTGCAAAACTGACACTTTATTCAACTGCAACACCTCCGATCTACCCTTCTCCCTCTCCAATTGTAGATTAAACCTGGCTATGTTACAGGTCACGGTCACTGTTGGAGAACGGCCACTACGGCTCATTAACCTCGAGGTCCTTTCTCAAATCCGGTTCATTACGTAACACTAAATCCAGAATTGCCTTCTCCCTGGTAGGCTCCAATACAATCTGTTCTAAGATCCATCACAAAGGCACTCTACAAAGTCTCTTTCTTGGGGTCCAGTACCAACCTGATTTTCCCAGTCTACCTGCAGGTTGAAATCTCCCATAACAACCACAGCATCACTTTTGCTACATTGCCAATTTTAACTCCTGATTCAACTTGCACCTTATGTCCAGGCTACTGTTTGGGGGCCTGTAGATTAGACCCATTAGGGTCTTTTTACCTTTACAATTCCTTAGTTCTATCCATACTGACTCCACGTCTCCTGTTTCAATGTCACCCCTTGCAAGGGACTGAATTTCATTCCTCACCAAAAGGGCAACCCCACCCCCTCTGCCCACCTGTCTGTCTTTTCGATAGGAGGTATACCCTTGAATATTCAGTTTCCAGCCCTGGCCCTCTTGCAGCCATGTCTCAGTAATTCCCACAACATCATACTTGCCAGTTCCTAACTGAGCCTCAAGCTCGTCCACTTTATTCCTTGTACTTCGCGCATTCATATACAGCACTTTGACCTCCGTATTAACTTCCCCCCTCACAATCGACCCTGACCTTACCCTGTTGTCCATTCTCAAACTTTCCTTCCCATTAATTCGAGAATCTTTTGTAATTTTTCCTGTAGCTACTTCCCCTTCAACTCCATCTTTATATTCCCAATCTGTCAATCCCTCCCCCCCACTATTTAGTTTAAACCCACACATGTAGCACATCTAGCAAACCTGCCTGCAGAACGTTGGTCCCCCTCCAGTTAAGATGTAACCCGTCCCTTTTGTACAGGTCACCCCTACCCCAGAAGAGATCCCAGTGGTCTATAAATCTAAATCCTTGCTCCCTGCACCAGCCCCTCAGCCACACATTCAGATCCCCTATCTCCCTGTTCCTGTCCTCACTAGCACGAGGTACTGGAAGCCATCCAGAGATAACCACCCTAGAAGTCCGGCATTTCAGTTTTCTTCCCAACTCTCTGAACTCATGTTGGAGAACCTCCCTCCTCTTCTTCCCAATGTCGTTTGTGCCTACGTGCACAACTACCACTGGCTGTTCACCTTCTCTCTCGAGGATGTTCTGAATTTGGCTCGTGACATCCTAAACCCTGGCACCAGGGAGGCAACAGACCATCCTCGCATCTCGTCTGCCGTCACAGAATCTCCTGTCCGCTCCTCGGACAATGGAGTCACCCACCACTAGGGCTCTGCCCAACGTTGGTCTCGCCGGTCGAGTCCCATCTCTAGGATTGGAGCCACCGATGTGCCCGCCGCTCGGACTGGAATCATTGTCTCCACGGACAGTTCCCAAGAGGGCGTACCTGTTTTCATTAGGCACAGCCACCTGGGTCTTCTGCACTCCACGATTTCCACCCTTTTTCTCCGTCACACACCTTGGTTCTTCCCGTATCCTAGGCGTAACAACCTCACTGTAGTCCTGTCCAGGAAACTCTTGTTTTCCCGGATGGCCCCGAGGTCATCCAGATGCTTCTCCAGTGCCCCAATACGGTCCTTTAGGAGATGAAGCTGGACGCACTTGCCACAGTTGTAGCAGCCAGAGGCTCCATCCTTGTCCCTGGGCTCCCACATTCTGCAAGCCTCACACTGTCTCATCTGCTCCGACATGTGTTCACCGCGCTCTGTCCTCTCGAGCTTTACGCGTAGCCTCCTCTTCTCAGCCTCTTCACCGAAGACTCTCGAGCCAAAGACTCATACTTTACTCACAAGACTCTCGAGCCAAAGACTCACACTTTACTCACAGGGCACTTCCCTCACTGCCGCTCCCTAAGAGCCGTCTTGCTTATATTGACTGATAAATTGTCTAATTTACAAACAAATTCCCCAGTTTTAAACTGTTTTCCCCCTCTGACTCACTTATAACTCTCCTCCCACTCGGGCTAGAGCCAATCACTGGCCAGGTCCTCCCTCATGGCCCCATTGTCCCCTATATTCAAATGTAACGCTGACAACTCCAATTTACCCTTCTCCATCTCCAATTGTAGATTAAACTTGACCATATTATGGTCACTACCTCCTAAAGGCTCCTTAACCTCAAGTTCCTTTATCAAATCCGGTTCATTACATAACACTAAATCCAGAATTGCCTTCTCCCAGGAAGGCTCCAATGCAAGCTGCTCTAAGAATCCATCACGGAGGCACTCCACAAACTCTCTTTCTTGGGGTCCTGTACCAACCTGATTTTGCCAATCTACCTGCATGTTGAAATCTCCCATAACAACCGTACCATTACCTTTACTACATGCCAATTTTAACTCCTGATTCAACTTGCACCCAATATCCAGACTACTGTTTGGGGGCCTGTAGATAAGTCCCATTAGGGTCTTGTTACACTTACAATTCCTTAGTTCTATCCACACTGACTCCACATCTCCTGGTTCAATGTCACCCCTTGCAAGAGACTGAATTTCACAAGTCACTGCCTGCCATTCTGAAAGGGACCCGTTAATCCCTACTCTTTGTTTCCTGTCTGCCAACCAATTTTCTATCCATGTCAGTACTGTACCCCCAATACCATGTGCCCTAATTTTGCCCACTAATCTCCTATGTGGGACCTTATCAAATGCTTTCTGAAAGTCCAGGTACACTACATCCTCTGGCTCTCCCTTGTCCATTTTCCTAGTTACATCTTCAAAAAATTCCAGAAGATTAGTCAATCATGATTTACCCATCGTATATCCATGCTGATTCGGACCAATACTGTTACTGCTCTCCAAATGTGCCGCTATTTCATCTTTTATGATTGACCAGCATCTTCCCCACCACCGATGTCAGGCTAACTGGTCTATAATTCCCCGTTTTCTCTCTCACACCTTTCTTAAAAAGTGGGATAACATTAGCTACCCTCCAATCCACAGGAACTGTTCCTGCTTCCTTGCAATACCATAGGCAGTGGTGCAAGATGGTTTATACGCATCGCTTTCCAAATGCCTTCCAGCAAATTACTGTAATTGTACAGCTCAGGTACAGAAATTCCTTTGTCTTCTTGTTCAACAGAGGAATTTAAGTACACATAACTTGTTTGGTTTTGAACAGACAGAAAATTATAACAATTTCCAATTTTCCAAAAATCATAATCTAAATCTTTCAAGTAATTATATATGTACACTGGCAAACTGAAGAAAGCATTGACAGAACTTATAGGACAACAAATTAAATGTCTATCATTGTCATCTCGAATGACAAGAACTGTTTCTTTCCAGTGTGTCTAGATAGACAATAGACAATAGGTGCAGGAGTAGGCCATTCGACCCTTCGAGCCAGCACCGCCATTCAATGTGATCATGGTTGATCATCCCCAATCACTACCCCGTTCCTGCCTTCTCCCTATATCCCCTGATTCCGCTATTTTTAAGAGCCCTATCGAGGTCTCTCTTGAAAGCATCCAGAGAACCTCCCTCCACCGCCCTCTGAGGCAGAGAATTCCACAGACTCAGAACTCTCTGTGAGAGAAAGTGTTTCCTCGTCTCTGTTCTGAATGGCTTACTCATTATTCTTAAACTGTGGCCCCTGGTTCTGGACTCCCCCAACATCGGGAATCCTGCCTCTAGCCTGTCAAAATCCTTAACAATCTTACATGTTTCAATGAGATTCCCTCTCATCCTTCTAAACTCCAGAGTGTACAAGCCCAGCTGCTCCATGCTCTCAGCATATGACAGTCCCGCCATCCTGGGAATTAACCTTGTAAACCTACGCTGCACTCCCTCAATAGCAAGAATGTCCTTCCTCAAATTATGGGACCAAAACTGCACACAATACTCCAGGTGTAGTCTCACTAGGGCCCTATACAACTGCAGAAGGACCTCTTTGCTCCTTTATTCGATTCCTCTTGTTATAAAGGCCAACATGCCATTCGCTTTCTTTCATTTGCCTGCTGTACCTTTACTGTCATAGACTAATGTGCAAGGACCCCCAGATCCCGTTGTACTTCCCCTTTTCGCAGCGACGCCATTTAGCTATTAATCTGCCTTCCTGTTTTTGCTACCAAAGTGGATAACCTCACATTTATCCCCATTAAATTTCATCTCCCATGCATCTGTCCACTCCCCCAACCTGTCCAAGTCACCCTGCATTCTCATTGCATCCTCCTCACAGTTCACACTGCCACCCAGCTTTGTGTTATCTGCAAAATTGCTAATGTTACTTTGAATCCCTTCATCCAAATCATTGATGTATATTGTAAATCGCAGCGGTCTCAGCACCGAGCCTTGCGGTACCCCACTAGTCACTGCCTACCATTCTGAAAGGGACCCGTTAATCCCTACCCTTTGTTTCCTGTCTGCCAACCACTTATCTATCTATGTCAGCACTCTACCCCCAATACCATGTGCCCTAAGTTTGCCCACTAATCTCCTATGTGGGACCTTATCAAATGCTTTCTGAAAGTCCAGGTACACTACATCCACTGGCTCTCCCTTGTCCATTTTCCTAGTTATATCCTCAAAACATTCCAGAAGATTAGTCGAGCATGATTTCCCCATCGTAAATCCATGCTGACTCGGACCGATCCTGTTACTGCTATCCAAATGTTCGGCTATCTCATCTTTTATAATTGACTCCAGCATCTTCCCCACCACCGATGTCAGGCTAACTGGTCTATAATTCCCTGTTTCGCTCTCCCGCCTCTCTCAAATAGTGGGATAACATTATCTACCCTCCAATCCACAGGAACTGATCCTGAGTCTATAGAACATTGGAAAATTATCACCAATGCATCCACAATTTCTAGAGCCACTTCCTTAAGTACCCTAGGATGCAGACCATCAGGCCCTGGGGATTTATCAGCCTTCAGTCTCATCAGTCTATCCAACACCATTTCCTGCCTAATGTGTATTTCCATCAGTTCCTCCGTCACCCCAGATCCTCTGGCCACTACTATTTCAGGAAGAATGTTTGTGTCCTCCATAGTGAAGACAGATCCAAAGTACCTGTTCAACTCATCTGCCATTTCCTTGTTCCCCATAATAAATTCACTTTTTTGGTCTTCAAGGGTCCAACTTTGGTCTTAACTAATTTTTTCCTCTTCACATACCTAAAGAAGCTTTTACTATCCTGCTTTACATTCTTGGCTTCATACCTCATCTTTTCGCCCCGTATTGTCTTTTTGGTTATCTTGTTGTTCTTTAAACATTGCCCAATCCTCTTGCTTCCCATTCATTTTTGCTACGTTGTACTTCTTCACTTTAATTTTTATATTGTCCCTGACGTCCTTTGTCAGCCATGGTCGTCCCTTTCTCCCCTTGGAATCTTTCTTCCTCCTAGGAATGAACTGATCCCGCATCTTCTGTATTATTCCTAGAAATACCTGCCAATTTTGTTCCACTGTCATCCCTGCTAGTGTATCTTTCCAGTCAACTTTGGCCAGCTGATGGCCCCATAGTCCCCTTTATTCAACTGCAAAACTGACACTTTATTCAACTGCAACACCTCCGATCTACCCTTCTCCCTCTCCAATTGTAGATTAAACCTGGCTATGTTACAGGTCACGGTCACTGTTGGAGAACGGCCACTACGGCTCATTAACCTCGAGGTCCTTTCTCAAATCCGGTTCATTACGTAACACTAAATCCAGAATTGCCTTCTCCCTGGTAGGCTCCAATACAATCTGTTCTAAGATCCATCACAAAGGCACTCTACAAAGTCTCTTTCTTGGGGTCCAGTACCAACCTGATTTTCCCAGTCTACCTGCAGGTTGAAATCTCCCATAACAACCACAGCATCACTTTTGCTACATTGCCAATTTTAACTCCTGATTCAACTTGCACCTTATGTCCAGGCTACTGTTTGGGGGCCTGTAGATTAGACCCATTAGGGTCTTTTTACCTTTACAATTCCTTAGTTCTATCCATACTGACTCCACGTCTCCTGTTTCAATGTCACCCCTTGCAAGGGACTGAATTTCATTCCTCACCAAAAGGGCAACCCCACCCCCTCTGCCCACCTGTCTGTCTTTTCGATAGGAGGTATACCCTTGAATATTCAGTTTCCAGCCCTGGCCCTCTTGCAGCCATGTCTCAGTAATTCCCACAACATCATACTTGCCAGTTCCTAACTGAGCCTCAAGCTCGTCCACTTTATTCCTTGTACTTCGCGCATTCATATACAGCACTTTGACCTCCGTATTAACTTCCCCCCTCACAATCGACCCTGACCTTACCCTGTTGTCCATTCTCAAACTTTCCTTCCCATTAATTCGAGAATCTTTTGTAATTTTTCCTGTAGCTACTTCCCCTTCAACTCCATCTTTATATTCCCAATCTGTCAATCCCTCCCCCCCACTATTTAGTTTAAACCCACACATGTAGCACATCTAGCAAACCTGCCTGCAGAACGTTGGTCCCCCTCCAGTTAAGATGTAACCCGTCCCTTTTGTACAGGTCACCCCTACCCCAGAAGAGATCCCAGTGGTCTATAAATCTAAATCCTTGCTCCCTGCACCAGCCCCTCAGCCACACATTCAGATCCCCTATCTCCCTGTTCCTGTCCTCACTAGCACGAGGTACTGGAAGCCATCCAGAGATAACCACCCTAGAAGTCCGGCATTTCAGTTTTCTTCCCAACTCTCTGAACTCATGTTGGAGAACCTCCCTCCTCTTCTTCCCAATGTCGTTTGTGCCTACGTGCACAACTACCACTGGCTGTTCACCTTCTCTCTCGAGGATGTTCTGAATTTGGCTCGTGACATCCTAAACCCTGGCACCAGGGAGGCAACAGACCATCCTCGCATCTCGTCTGCCGTCACAGAATCTCCTGTCCGCTCCTCGGACAATGGAGTCACCCACCACTAGGGCTCTGCCCAACGTTGGTCTCGCCGGTCGAGTCCCATCTCTAGGATTGGAGCCACCGATGTGCCCGCCGCTCGGACTGGAATCATTGTCTCCACGGACAGTTCCCAAGAGGGCGTACCTGTTTTCATTAGGCACAGCCACCTGGGTCTTCTGCACTCCACGATTTCCACCCTTTTTCTCCGTCACACACCTTGGTTCTTCCCGTATCCTAGGCGTAACAACCTCACTGTAGTCCTGTCCAGGAAACTCTTGTTTTCCCGGATGGCCCCGAGGTCATCCAGATGTTTCTCCAGTGCCCCAATACGGTCCTTTAGGAGATGAAGCTGGACGCACTTGCCACAGTTGTAGCAGCCAGAGGCTCCATCCTTGTCCCTGGGCTCCCACATTCTGCAAGCCTCACACTGTCTCATCTGCTCCGACATGTGTTCACCGCGCTCTGTCCTCTCGAGCTTTACGCGTAGCCTCCTCTTCTCAGCCTCTTCACCGAAGACTCTCGAGCCAAAGACTCATACTTTACTCACAAGACTCTCGAGCCAAAGACTCACACTTTACTCACAGGGCACTTCCCTCACTGCCGCTCCCTAAGAGCCGTCTTGCTTATATTGACTGATAAATTGTCTAATTTACAAACAAATTCCCCAGTTTTAAACTGTTTTCCCCCTCTGACTCACTTATAACTCTCCTCCCACTCGGGCTAGAGCCAATCACTGCTTTGTCCTGCTTCTCTTTGCTGCTGCTTCTTCAAAATCCACGGGAGCTCTGAGTTAAGTCTGTCTGTGCTTTGCCTCTCCTTTTAAACACTTTTCCCCCTCTGACTCACTTCTAACTCTCCTCCCACTCGGGCTAGACTGCTTTGTCCTGCATCTCTTTGCTACTGTTTCTTCAAAATCCACGGGAGCTCTGTCTATATGTCTAACAGGCTAACTGTCTATATGGAGGTGACAACCCAAGCTTTTTTTGTGTGTTTTTAGCACAATCTTTGTGCTTATCTGGTTGAGGACCATCAATGCTATGGGACAGTACATCTTGTTCCTACTTAATTTATTCTGGTATGCTGGATATGGAAAAAAAACATAGCACACATAGTTATTGCATTTCAAATTTTAATTAACAGTTATTAGTAAATCAGTTTCCAGTCCAGCTTCATTAACTAGATGCTATTTATATTCTATTTCTGTTGAATTGCTATCTTGTTTTCCCTTCTCAATAAATATAACACAGTCATAAAGCATATTATCAGGCCCTTTGGCCCAACGTCCATGCTGACCAAGGTGTCCCATCTACAGTAGTCCCATCTGCCGACGTTTGGCCCATATCCCTCTAAACCTTTCCTATCTACGTACCTGCACAAATGTACAGTATTTCAATTATTGCTATTGTACTTGCCTCAGCTACTTCCTCTGGCAACTTGTTCAATATACCCAACATCCTCTATGTGGGAAAGTTACCTTTCCTCTCTTACCTAAGCCTGTGGCCTCTAGTTCTTCATTCCCCAACCCTGATAAAAAGAGACATTCGCACTTTTTATGTCCGTCATGATTTTTATACATCTCTGTAAGTTCACACCTCATTCTCCTCTCGTATGCTCCATGGAATGAAGTCCTAGCCTGCCTAATGTCTTTCTCAAATGCAGTACCTTGAATCCTGGCAGTATTCTTGTAAATCTTTTCTCCACTGTCTGGTTTAATGGCATATTTCCTAAAGCAGGAGAACTAAAACCGAATAATTTTCCAAGTGCAGCCTCAGTAGTGTATTTTACAAATGCAACATAACATGCTAACTCTACACTCAATACCCTGACTGATGAAGGCCAGTATGCCAAAAGCCTTCTTCACCACCTTTCTGCTTGTGACACCACATTGATAAAACTATGCATTTGTACTCCTACGTCCCTCTGTTGTACAACACTCCCCAGGAGACTACCATGCACTGTGAAAATCCGAACCTCGTTTGACTTCCCATAATGCAACACCTTTGCCCTTATCTGAATTAAACTCCGCTTGCCCTTCTTCAGGCCACTTGCCTAAGCTGATCAAGACCAAGTTGTGATTCTTGATAACCTTCTTCACTGTCCACGCTATCACCTATTTTAGTCATCTGCAAACTTAAGTATCATGGAATACTCATGCAGATTGTTGATATAGATGACCAACAATAATAGGATCAGCACCAATCCTGAGGTTCGCCTCTAGTCACAGGCCTCCAGTTCTTCAGTCATGGGTTCTTCAGTCATATGCAGTATACAGTAAACTCGTCTGTGTAACTGATACCGTTATAGCGGTCTGCCTCTTTAAGGACACAGGCTGTTAGTTACACTGTGGAGGCTATTGAAATTGGCAAAGCATAGAAATTGACACACGGTATTGAAATTGGCAAGAGTTTGAAAGTCATTGACAAGCAATCGCTTCCATTGACCGTAAAATCTATTAATCAATGTAACAAACAGCCTTTAGCATTTTTAGCTGTTAAAAAGAACGGTATTTGAAAACAACTCATCGTTTCATGGAGTGGTTGGAGTCATTCCTTTACTCAGTTATAGCGGACAATCGGCAATAACGGACACCATTCCCCCCTTCCCCATGGTACATTACAACAAGGGTTTACAGTACATTTTATTCTCAATCCTTGTCATTTCTACATTTTTTCAATTGTCAATTGCTAAGAAGAGCAGCTTCAATTAATTTTCACTGTCAATTAACTTAATTTAAGGCTATTGCTGTGGCCATCAATCAAAGCCTTCTCTGGTTTCACAAAGCTCTCTGAGTTACGCATCCCATTTCATCCAAATACAAGGCGTAGCTATGGGCACGTGCATAGGGCCCAGCTACGCCTGCCTATTTGTCGGGTATGTTGAACAATCCTTGTTCGAGGCGTACCAGGGCCCCATCCCCGACCTTTACTTCCGTTACATCGACGACTGCTTTGGTGCCACCTCCTGCACCCACACATAACTGACTGACTTTATCCGCTTCACCACCAACTTCCATCCGGCACTCAAATACACCTGGACCATTTCCAACACTTCCTAACCACTCCTTGACCTCACTATCTCCATCGCAGGTGATAGACTTCTGACCGACATCCACTATAAACCCACTGACTCCCACAGCTATCTTGACTACTTCCTCCCACCCTCCATCCTGTAAAGACTCCATCCCCTATTCCCAATTCCTCCGTCTACGCCGCATCTGCTCCCAGGATGAGGTGTTCCACACCAGGTCATCGCAAATGTCTTCATTCTTCAGGGAACGGGGGTTCCCCTCCCCTACTATAGATGGGGCTCGCACCAGGGTCTCCTCCATACCTCGTAACACTGCTCTCTCTCCCCATCCCCCCACTCGCAACAAGGGCAGACCCTCCTGGTCCTCACCTTTCACCCCACTAGCCGGCACATACAACAAATAGTCCTCCGTCAGTTTCGCCACCTCCAACGTGACCCCACCATTCGCCACATCTTCCCATCCTCCCCCCCCCCCACCCCCCCCCCCCGTCTGCCTTCCACAAAGACCGCTCCCTCCATAACTCCCTTGTCAATTCTTCCCTTCCCTCCTGCTCCACCGGGGCACTTCTCGGGGCACTTTCCCTTGCAACCGCAAGAGATGCTACACTTGTCGCTTTACCTCCCCCCTCGACCATTCAAGGACCCAAGCAGTCGTTCCAGGTGCGACAGAGGTTCACCTGCACCTCCTCCAACCTCATTTATTGCATCCGCTGCTCTAGATGTCAGCTGATCTAAATCGGTGAGACCAAGTGCAGGCGTGGCGATCGTTTCGCTGAACACCTCCGCTTGGTCCACATTAACCAACCTGACCTCCCGGTGGCTCAGCACTTCAACTCCCCCTCCCATTCCGTATCCGACCTCTCTGTCCTGGGCCTCCTCCACGGCCAGAGTGAGCAACACCGGAAATTGGAGGAACAGCACCTCATATTCCGCTTGGGGAGTCTGCATCCTGCATCCTGCTCCTTTTTCCTTTCTTCTCCAGGCCTCCCCCCACCCCCTATCAGTCTGAAGAAGGGTTTTGGCCCGAAACGTTGCCTATTTCCTACACTCCATAGATACTGCTGCACCCGCTGAGTTTCTCCAGCATTTTTGTGTACCTTCGATTTTCCAGCATCTGCAGTTCCTTCTCAAGCACATAATAGCAGATGGGAGGACGTGCCAGTGTGTCCCTTTGAATTTCACTGGCATTTTAGACATGCATCCTGTGTAAAAACGTGTACTAGAAGCACAGGCAATTATAAGTATACAGTGGTGTAGCGGTAGAGTTGCTGCCTTTATTGCGCAAGAGACCCGGGTTCGATCCTGACTACGGGTGCTGTCTGTATAGAGTTTGGACATTCTTCCTGTGACTGCTTGGGCTTTCTCCCAATAATTCGAGTAAGTACAATTTCCTCCCACATCCCAAAGACATGCAGGTTTGTAAGTTAATTGGCCTCTGTAAATTGGCCCTAGCGCGTAGGGAGTGCATAAGAAAGTGGGATAACATAGAATTAGTGTGCACCGGGGATCAATGATCGGCATGGATTCAGTGGGCTAAAAGGCCTGTTTCCATGCTGTATCTTTCAATCAATCATACTGAACACTCACATACTGTGCAGTAAGTCACTGTTTCCAAAACTCTTGTCATCCGTGAACGATCAACAGTCCTGAATTAAAATTAAATTTTATACCAAGACATTAATATCTTCCTGTTCCTATAAAATGTAGATGTGTAGATAGAAATTATGAGAGACATGAAGTGGACAGTCAGAACCTTGATGGACCCCCACAATTAAAATGTGGATTACAAAAATGTCTGAGACCTTACATTTGGGAAAAATTAGATTTGTCTTAATTGACAAACCAGAATTATTTGTTAGAATATGATCTCCATTTATTGATTTTTTTAAAGAGGTAAATTGGTTCAACACAGAAGCTGGACTGAAACCCGAGCTCAGGATTGGATGAATAACTACGCCTTATAATCTACGGACCTATCTCCAAAACTGTTATTGGTAACAAAAAATGTTTGTTTTTTGTTTTTTTGTTTAAGTTTTCTCTTTATCCCTTCCTTTCTATTAGTTTATAGATCTTTCTTTTCAGTTCTATCTTAAAAAAATCTATAAAAAGAACAGAAGATTCTATGAATGTAATTGATAAACAAACCGTGTTGCTATTAAGTGTTTACGTTTCTAATAAAAATATATATTATTTTTTTTAAAGAACCTGGATGGGTGATTGGGTTAGCGAGCTTTCTTCGGACTGGTTAGCTCATTTAACACCTAATTTGGGGAAGTCTCTTTAAAGCCATTTCCTGGTGTTTTGATATGCAGAATGTAATTGTTAAAGGATGCTTTTGAAATGGAAACCCAGTATTGCCAAGGCATCAGTTGTGGCATTTGGGTGATTTAAAGGAGACTTACAAATGAAATGTTTCAAACAGAAATAAAAATATTCATTTTATGGTTTCCTATGTTTTATTTTATTGGCATTGTGCATCTCAGTGGGACTTATTCAGTTTTATATGTCTGCAACACCATTACTTGCAACAGATGGATTCTGTGCCATAAATCGCTCTATTGAAACCATCTGGTTTAAAAAAAACACAATGAGATGGAATAAGCCAAGGAAAACTAAGCTTATAAACCAAAGACCTCCAAACCTAGTCTGCAGGCTGAAGTGGCATACACAAATTCTGACAGATATCTAGTCTGTTTAGATTCTCTCACTTTTCAACAGACCAGTAATTTATGGGACATAACCGAATCTTCCTTAAAAACACCCTGGTCATGCTCTGAACTCATTAACTGTGGTGGTACGCTCCTTGTTTCCTTGTCCCCAACTCCATCTAATATTTCTCATGACTAGGAGGAACCCATTAGGCTGTATTAAACATACAGCGTGGAAACAGGCCCTTCGGCCCACTGAGTCTGCACCGACCAGTGATCACCCCGTACATTATCCCACACACGAGAGGCTATGTCACAATTTTACTGAAGCCAAACCTGGACGTCTTTGGAGTATGGGAGAAAACCAGAGCACCCAGGGAAAACCCACGTGGTCATGGGGAGAACATACAAACTCCATTGTATGTCCCGTCCTGATACGTCACCCATCTATGTTCTTGACATGATATTTGCTGCACGCAGATCCAGGAAAAATGCCAAGAGCAGCACAGTAACCTCTTTGTGACCTTTGTTGATTTTATCAAGGCCTTCGATACGGGCAGCTGAGATGTGGAAGATAATGGAGAAGTTTGGCTGTCCCAGCAGGTTCATCACGATGGTCCAGGAGTTGCACGATGGCATGATGGGGAAAGCATTGGATGATGGAGACAAGTCGAAAGCCTTCCTAGTGACATACGGCGTGAATCCAGGCTGCGTTCTTGCCCCTACACTCTTTAGCATGGTTCATCTCCCTCATGTCGACTGATGCTTTCTGTGAATGTCGAGATGGTATACACGTCAAGTCCAGGACTGACGGTGGGTTATTCAACCTCAGGCGCCTACAGGCTGTTACAAAGGTGAAGGAGACCTTCATCAGAGACTTCTTATTCGCTAATGATTGCGCCCTCAATGCCAGCACAAAGCAGAAGATGCAGCATGAAATGCACTGCCTCTCACGAGCCTGCGACAACTTTGGTCTCACCATCAGCACTAAAAAGACTGAAGTTATGTACCAGCCTGCGCCTGCAATACCCTACCAAGAGCCACACGTCACAGTAAAGAGGCAGAATCTACTGGTAGTTGACAATTTCACCTATCTCGGCAGCATATTCTCACGAGCAGTGAACATAGATGCCGAGCTCAACAGCAGGATCTCCAAGGCTAGAGCTGCCTTCGGTAGATTTCGTGAAAATGTTTGGGAGAGGAGAGGACTCAGCGTTCTCATCAAGATGAAGGTCTACCGTGCAGTAGTTCTCACTACCCTCCTCTATGCCTGACACCTGGACTGTCTACAGCAGACACACCAAACAGCTCAACCACTTTCACTTAAGCTGTCTCCACAGACTCCTCCACATAACATGGCAGGACAAAATCCCAGACACGGAAGTCCTGCAAAGGGCCGGCAACCTCAGCGTCTACACCCTCCTTCAAATAGCCCAAGCTAGATGGGCTGGCCATGTCATCCGAATGCCAGATCATCGGCTGCCAAAACAGCTGTTGTACGGAGAACTGTGTCAGGGCAAGCACTCAGTTGGTGGGGCAGAAGAAACTCTTCAAAGACTGCCTCAAAGTGTCCTTCAAAAACTTTAACATCAATCTCAATACTTGGGAGTCTCTTGCTCTGGACCGCCCAACTTGGCGAAGCAAGATTACCCAGGAACGTGTGCAGCTGAGAGGAAGCACACCACAGAAGCTGAGAGGAAATCCGCCACGCGCAAGGCTCGAGCCACTTCAACTTCTACTGCAGCGCCCACCCAACTGTGTCCCATATGCGGGCGAGCCATCCGGGCCCAGATCAGTCTCACCAGTCACTTTCGGACCCACAAACAAAAACACTGAAGTCATAGTCTTCTTTGATTACGAAGGACGAAGAACACAACAACAATGTTCTCCAGGGATGCTGTCTGACCTGCTGAGTCACTCCAGTGCTTTGTGCTTTTTTCAGCTATATGGTCTATGTGGTTTTCGGAGCAATCTCATTCCCATTCCCTCATTTATTTCTATGTAAACTATTCCCTATCACAAATCCATCATCTGTTTCCAGATTCACCCGCCAACCATCTCCAGTGAAGGTAACTTACCAATTAACCTACCGAACAGCATGTTTTTAGGATGCGGGAGGAAATTGGAGCACCCAGCGGAAATTCACAGCCGTCGGGAGAAAGTGCAAACTCCACAAAGACAGCACGCATGGACAGGATCAAACATCGAAACATAGAAAATAGGTGCAGGAGTAGGCCATTTGGCCCTTCGAGCCAGCATCGTCATTCAATATGATCGTGGCTGATCATCTAAAATCAGTACCCCGTTCCAGCTCTCTCCCCATATCCCTTGATTCCGTTAGCCCTAAGAGCTAAATCTAACTCTCTTGAATATATCCAGTGATTGGCCTCCATTGCCTTTTTTGGCAGAGAATTCCACAAACGCTGGTCTTCAAAGCTCTGCAGCAGCAATGGTTCAATGATGCTTTAATGACAGGTGTGCTAATGCACAGTGAACTTGTTTTTTTTGCATGCAGTTCAGTAAAGTATTGCCATGCTTTAAGCACAATTTCCCATTAGCAAAGCGCACAGAAATAGCCCACTGAGACCGCTGGCAAGAGGCGTCATGTTTTGGCCCCATTTTCAAAGTCCAGTCCGCGCTCTAACTCTTATGAGCAGTGCCCCATCCAGGCAAGCCCCAGGCTTCTGCAGGGCCTCCAGCCATTGCCTTCCTGGGACCTATGAATCATCTAGTGAACCAACGTCCCTGTCCTCACCATCAACTTTTGTGCTCAGGGGGTGCCTCCTGCAGCCGACTTTGAGGACGGGTAAGACCAAACCCCGATCATTCTCCTACCGGCCTAGCACCTTGTCGCCGCCTCCCTTTTCTCAGTCTCTGGTCTTTGGACAATGAACAGGGGCCTTCTTGGCAGCTTCCCCCTACAGCCCGCGGCCCGCACGGTCTTGTATGTTAACCATTGGAGATGGATCATTGATGGTCATTCATGATGTCCCAAGCTTCAAGCACCCATGTTCAATGGTTAGCCCTCCATGACTTGTTTGGGACAACTTCCTGCTCTTCCAGAATTTGATTATGGACAAGCAAAATATGAAAGATGTGAGGGTGGAAGAGTGAAAAGAGTGGACTCACCCTGCAAGCCACTGTGCAGAGCAATGGGGAATTCACCTCAACAAGAATCCATGTCCATGGTTAGAATTGTGATTAGGGTTGCCAACTTTCTCATTCCCAAATAAAGGACAAAAGGTCAAAATAAGGGACAAATTCCCGACAGCATAAAGTACAGAAGGCCTTCGTCGGGTCACCGCTGACGGGCATAACCCACGTCCTTTTTGCTTGTTATAGCTGCACGATTCTTTTTTGCAGATTTATCCATATTTGCCCATGCCAAACCGACCGAACAACACCAGACGTTACTGAAACTTTTTGTTTGGCAGGAATTGGCAAAATACAGCGTACAACTGATGCGCATAAGGGGGCTTGTGATTGGATGACAGGTGAATCACTCGTGCGTGGCATCAACAGCACATGCAACACGCACGAACGCTAGGATCTAGGATCTGTCAGTGTGCCCTCTGGTGATTACAGAATACACATGCTCCTCGACTTACAATGCTTCGATTTACGATATTTTGACCATACGATGGTGCAAAAGTGATACACATTCAGTATAAGCAGCACTTCGAATTTTGAATTTTGATCTTTTCGACGAACCAGGCAGGCAACTGATGCACGGAAAGTGGCAGGATGTCAACCAAGTCACCAAGTCCAGGACAATTTGTTGACCGACTCGGCTGTGGCTGGGTGAATGATGAGTTGGCCCGGATGCTGGACTGCACACACAGCCCAGCCGGTGGGCCAGTTAAGGAGATTTGGCCCGGGCGCCGGACTGTGCATGCGAGCAAAGTTCGACGCCCGGCCAAAACTTTGTGTTCTGCTGCAGCAAAGTCCAGCACCTCATCCAGTGATCGGCCATGAGAAGGAGGGGTGGTGGTGTCGGCAGTAAGCAATGGTCCGACGGGGCCACGGGCGAGGGCGCTGCTGCTGCACTCCATGGGCTGCACTATGTTGAGACAGGTGAGGCGGGGCCGAACGCGGTGCTCCGACTCTACCCGAGTAGTAGCAGTCAAATACGGGACAAGGGCAGTCCCGTATGGGACAAACCAATTTAGCCCATTATACGGGAAATCCCGGCTAATACGGGATAGTTGGCAACCCTAATCGTGATCCATCAGCTTCACGCGTTTTTTAGAACTCCTTTGGTAAATGCTACCAGAAATAAAGTTAAAAAAATTGATCTACAATAACAGTTAAGAAATATTGAATGAATGAATAAGTTCATTGGCCAAGTAGTCACATACAAGGAATTTGACTTGGTGCTCCACCCGCAGTGACAACATGACATACAGTGACAGTTAAGAATGATACATAAAATGTTAAACATTAATAATAAAATATTACTGATTAAATAAGGAGGGCAGATTGAGGAAAAAGACACAATGCGCTGCAGTAACCCAGCAGGTCAGGCAGCATCTCTGGAGAACATGGACAGGTGACGTTTCGGGTCGAGACCCAACCTCACCTATCCCTGTTCTCCAGAGATGCTGCCTGACCTGGTGAGTTACGCCAGCACATTGTGGCCTTATGCGTATTAACTAGCATCTGCATTTCCTTGTTTCGACATTTGTACCCAAAGCAGATCAGGCAAACACTGGGCTTCCGTGATGCTCTGTAGACCCAACTGTACTCTACCATTGCAATTACTTCAGGGGATCGAGCCCACTTCAATGAGCAGTGCAGGAGCAGGGCAAGAGCAGCACCAGACAGACCTAAACATGGTGAGTTGCAGCCCATTGAAGCTGCAGTTCAGGGCCACTTGTAGGCAGATTGAGGAGTTTACATTTCTCTGAGTTACTTGATGTTGCCTGGCTGATGGAACACAAACTTAAAAAAACATTGAATATAGAGGGTCGACACAAAGTGTTGGTCAGGCAGCATCTCTGGAGAAATACGATGGGTGACATTTCAGGTCGGGACCCTTCTTCAGACTGCATTGATGTCCATCGATAGTCTGCCTCCTGTGATGGAGACAGGGAGATCGAGAGAGGGGAGAGAGTAGTCCGAGATACTCCAGGTCAATTTGAGGGCAGGGTGAAAGCTAGTGGTGAAGTTAATAAAGTCCATGAGTTCTGTACGGCTGCAGGAGGTAGCCCCGATGCAGTTGTTGATGTAGCAGAGAAAGAGTTAGGGGATAGGGCCAGTGTACGCATGGAATAAGGACTGTTCAACGGAACTGACAATGAGGCAGGCAGAGCCGGAGACCATGAGAATGCCCATGGCTACGCCTTTGATTTTGATAAAGTGAGAGGAGTCAAAGGATAAGTTGTTGAGGCTGAGGACAAGTTCAGCTTTGGCGGAGGAGACTGTTAGTGGAGGGAGATTGGTTGGATCTTTGATCGAGGAAGAAACAAAGGGCTTTAAAACCCTCCTGGAGGGGGATAGAAGGAAGGTAAAAATAAGTGAACGGGGGCCTGGAAACTGAAAGTAGTTCTAGATGCTGCCTGACCTGCTGAGTTACTCCAGCACTTTGTGTCTATTTTTGGTATAAACCAGCATCTGCAGTTCTTTGTTTCTCAATATAAAGGGTTGTTTGGCTCATTGACAGACATTTTGTGGTGAAGATCAAAATAAGCAGCTTCAGCACATTAACATTAATCCACTGTAATGTGATACCATCAATGCATTCGCATAAATTGTTTTACATGATTCATGTTCATGCCAATTTGAATCTTTTATTTTTATTAAGCAGATTAAGTCAAAATTGTTTATGGCATAATGTATATCAATATCCTTCATATTATAGTCACTGAGCTTATAGGGCTATAATTACAAAACTAGGAATATAATTTTGAAAAAGCTATTACATGTTAAGACAGTCCAGAGCAGGTTTTTTAACCATGGTTCAGTCATGTTCTGAAATTAGGTCTCCAATGGTTGGCCAAAGATCACTTGTTACAAATTTCATACAGCTTTGCATTATTCACCCAGTCATACTTCCACTTCCCATTGGATAAAATCCATATTAAACAGTTCCACGACACACAGCAGGGAGATAACGACCAATATCCTCAAGGTTTGAATGCACTTTAGACGTGATAACAATATTTATTTTAATTTGCTTGTTATGATTTTTATGTCCTTCAACTCGAGAACTGTCAGTTATTGGGGAGTGAAACCAGACCTAGAGCGCAAAATAAAATTTACAGTTCCCCAGGGAAGCATCTTGGGTCTCAACTGCAAAGAGTCACATTTCACTTCAAATTTTAGTGATCCCATTTGGCTCTCTAAAATTGACCGTCTCATTGCGCTGACTGACGGAGAGTTTTCTGCCATGGAGCCATCGCTGGAAATGTAATTTTCCACAGTACACTCATTTTGTCGGTAAAGGAAGTTTCTGACTGATTGAAAGATA
This sequence comes from Raja brachyura, assembly GCA_963514005.1. Next base: position 59,008,693 of record OY740788.1, read on the forward strand.
TAGCATGGTATCAGGTCCTTTGGGTCACCTGGTCCACGCCGACCATCAATCACCCGTTCACACTATCCCACATTCCAATCCACTCCCTGCACACTTTGGGCAATTTACAGAAGACCAATTAACCTACCAAGCCGCACTGTTTTGGGACGTGAGAAGAAACCGAGGACCCGGAGAAGTCACAGGGAGAACGTGCAAACTCCACACGGACAGCACCTGAGGTCAGGATCAAACCTGGGGCTCTGGCGCCGTGAGGCAGTGGCTCTACCACTGATTTTCATTGTACCTCGGTACACGTGACAGTCAGAACGCTTTACCCAGGGTGGAAATGTCCAACACTATAAAGTGTGAGGGGGAAATTCTAATGGAGATGTTTTTACACAGAGGCTCGTGGAGCCCGGCACATATTGCCAAGGGTGTTGGTGGAGGCAGATATGACATAGCATGTAAGAAGCTTTTAGATGGGCACATGGATTTGTAGGGATCACTTGCAGGCAGATGGGATCAGTGCAACTAAGCGTCATGTTTGGCACAAATATTGTGGGCCGAAGGACCCGTTCCTGTGCTGCACTGCTCTATGTTCTAAACTAAACATTAGAGATACAGCATGGAAGCAGGCCCTTCGGCCCATTGAGTCAGTGCCAACCCGGATACCCAGATACTGGCCCTATCCTACACTCTAGGAACAATTTACAATTTACAGAAGCCAATTAATTTACAGACCTGTACGTCTTTGGAGTGTGGGAGGAAACCGGTGCACCCGGAGAAAACCAACGCAGGTTATGGGCAGAATGTGAAAACTCCATACAGACAGCGCCCCTGGTTAGGATCGATCACCATATCTGGCCAGAGGCTGAAGCTCCCTCTATATTTTTCCATCATGGTTACACTCCGACACGTGACCTGTTAAGGATCCAGTAATTTTAAACAGAAAAATGTGATCATTATACTCACTTGTTAGATAACAGTCGAGGCTAACAGTCACATTATCCAGTGCAATTACTGCACTTGACTCGTCGGTCCATGCAGTGTTCAGCTGTAACCAGAACCTGTGAAAGGAACAATTATGTGGATGAAAGTGATGTTTTCTCCGGCAGGTCACAACAAGGTCTTCAAAGATTGCTGTCACTACATTTTTGTTTAAAGAAAGAGAACCACTTGAGGATTAGCACAATGGCAAATTCAAATGGCTTCAGGCCAGAACATGCAGCCTGCATCGATCAAGTGGAGCAAATAAAGGCAGCAGTGCTGCAAAACAAAATCTCAAGAAGCGAACAAAAATAACGTGGCATATGTTAAAATAAAATAGCAATCATCCAACTATTCACATAAAATCTGTGTTCAAAAATACACTGCAAATATCTCAAACTTTTGTTTGTTTGGGTTAACTTTGCATGAGTAGAATCCCTATTTTGTCTTCTTGCAATATTAAGCATTACAATGGGAACTCATCTCAAGAATCATCAGAGATGAGTTGATGCTCATTGACTCATCAATTCATTTGTGAGGCTTCTTGAGATGGGTTCCCAGGGGGTCATCTCAACCCAATCTAAGGATTTAGACTTTAGACTTCAGAGATACAGTGGGGAAACAGACCCTTCGGCCCACCGAGTTCAATAGACAATAGACTAGAGACAATAGGTGCAGGAGTAGGCCATTCGGCCCTTTGAGCCAGCACCGCCATTCAATGTGATCATTGCTGATCATCCCCAATCAGTACCCTGTTCCTGCCTTTTCCCCATATGCCCTAACTCCGCTATCTTTAAGAGCCCTACCTAGCTCTCTCTTGAAAGTATCAAGAGAACCAGTCTCCCACAGCCCTCTGAGGCAGAGAATTCCACAAACCCACAACTCTCTGGTGAAAAAGTGTTTCCTCATCTCCATTCTAAATAGCTTACCCCTTATTCTTAAACTGTGGCCCTCGGTTCTGGACTCCCCCAACACCGGGGACATGTTTCCTGCCTCTAGCGTGTCCAAACCCTTAATAATCTTATATGTTTCAATAAGATCTCCTCTCATCCTACTAAATGCACGCCGACCATCGATCACTGTGTACACTAACACTATCTTACACACTAGGGGCAAGTTGTAAATTATAGAAGCCAATTAATCTCCAAACCTGCACATTTTTGTAGTATGGGAGGAAATCGGAGCAAAAACCTGGCAAAAACCCACATGGTCACAGGGAGAACGTACAAACTCCACACAGACAGCATCGGTAGAAAAGGAATAGGTGACCTCCAGCGCTGTAAAGTAGCAACTCTACCGCTGCACCACTATGCCACCCAATTCCAATGTTGAATGATCCTATTTGATCTCTAAGATCTGGAATAGATATTTTCACTTGTAGGAGAATCTAGACCAGAAATCTCTACTTAGCAATAAGTAGTGTTCATTTAAAACGAGATAAAATATTTTATTTCAAAGAAGATAAACTACCGGAGTAATTCAGCGAGTCAGGCAGCATCATTGGAGAGAAGTAGGTGACGTTTCGGGTCGGAACGTTTATAATGGAGAAGGGTTCCAACCCAAAATGTCACCTATTCCTTCTCCACAGATGCTGCCTAATCTGCTGAGTTACTCCAGCATTTTGTGCCTATCTTCGGTGTAAACCAGCATCTGCAGTACCTTCCTACACATTTTATTTCAAAGCATTGTGGATCTTTGGAATGCTTTTCCTCAAAGGGCGAGTTTGACAGGTTCTTGTTAAGAAAGGGAGGAGTGGAGAGCAAGGAGCAAGGTGAACTGTAGTTGTGGCAGAACATGGAGGTAAGCCTACATTCACGTCAGCCATGATCTTATTAAATGGTACAGCATTGTTGAAGTACGGAGTGACACACTTCTACTCCCATCTTGTATATGTACGAAGGAAATACAGATACTGGTTTACACATTAGACACAGAATGCTGGAGTAACTCAGTGGGTCAGGCAGCATCTCTGGAGGAAAGGAATAGCTGACGTTCTGGGTCGAGACCTTTCATCTGACCGTCTGATGAAGGGTCTCCACCTGGAGCGTCACCTATTCCTTTTCTCCAGAGATGTTGCCTGACCCGCTGAGTTAAACCAGCATTTTGTATTTACCCACGTTGTATGTTTCTATTAGACATAAATCATGCTGCCAAAACCTAGTCCTTGTTGCCCATCAGCCAACCTTCAGTTCCCAACCCACCCCCCACACGCTCACTCGCTTGTCCAGCACACATTGCCCCACTGATCTGCAAATACCACATTGAAAAAACATTGGATAAGAAAGATGTAGTGGGATATGGGCTGAATGCAGGAAGGTGGGACTAGCGTAGACGGGGCATCATGGCCAACATGGACTGGTTGGGCCGAAGGACCTTTTTGCATGCTGTATGACTCCATGACCAATTTGAGGGCCTAAGAACACTTGCTTTGCTAGGGACAACAGGCAACAATGGAGCAATGGCACGCATTTCAATAGTCAAGAGTGTTTACTTGTCATGTGTACAGACAAAACAATGAAATTTGTATTTGTAGCAGCAAAACATGCCTGTAAACACAATGCACGTAGATCGGGGCGGCACAGTGTCAGAGGAGGAGGTTCAGAGGTGCAGCGGTAGATTTGCTGCCTTACAGCGCTAGAGGCCCGGGTTCAATCCTGTCTGTACGGACGATGTACGTTCTCCCTGTGACCGTGTGGTATCTTCTCCGGGTGCTTCGGTTTTCTCCAACACTCCAAAGATGTGCAGGTGTGTAGGTCAATTGGCTTTGATAAAATTGTAAATTTTCCTGGTATGTAGGATAGTGCTAGTTTATGGGGATCGCTGGTCAACACGGACGTGGTGCGCCAAAGGGCCCGTTTCCGCTCTCTGTATCCCTAAACTCTAAAGTAAAGTCTAAAGATAATACATGATAACAAAAATATTTCATGCTGAAATATCCTTGTTCTGCGTTTATAGGCAGCAGTAGTAGCTGATTCTGGACTGCATGAGGTGCATATGGAAATAGACTGATACTTTTCCTGATGTGTTAAGGAGAGATATGGCTTTGATCAACTAAGGGTCTTGCCTTGAAAGAGTAAAGGAAAAATAATTGCTGATCAGTAGGCTAAACAGCAGCTCATGAGAAGGTCAATATCACTGAGCCAGAACAACCTCAAGCTGGAAACCATAAGTCATTCACCAAGTCATTTTGAATGCTGCCTTATTTACATCTAAATTTACACACCAGCCAGCTGTGGAGGCTGATCGCTGTACTCAATTAATTTTTCTTTAATGTGATAATCTCCTTTCAAATTAAGAGTAGCTGCTTCAGTGTTGAAGGTAGATGCTGGAGGTCAATCAAGTATTAATTCTATCAACAGATGCCACACATAATATGTAAAAATTATGTATTTGTAAAGCTGGACAAAGTAGGGGCGAAACAAATGTTTTTCAAGTTGCATACAGGGTCAACATAAAGGCGGAGACTAAAATGCTACCAAAATGGTGTCTCATGCATATGGACTCAATGGCTTGTTCTGTGTATACTGTACTGACCGAGGTGATTGTGCTTCTGTGTGGGAGAGTTTTGAGATGTATACAAATAAATGTATTTCATTCTGCCTGGTACACGTGACAATAAGGAAACCATTGAACCATTGAACCATTTGAGCATTTTTAAAGCAAAGATTTATATTTTTTAGATAAGTAAGTAAGTTTATTGGCCAAGTATTCACATACAAGGAATTTGCCTTGGTGCTCCACCCCCAATAACAACATGACATACAGTGACAGTTACGAATGACTCAGAAAACACTAAACATTAATAAAAATAAAACATTAATGATAAAACACCATTGATCAATCATGTGAACCAACAAAATACCAGATGAAAGGGAGGCTACAGATTTTTGGCTGTTGAGTAGAGCACCTACTCGTGGATAAAAACTGTTTTTATGTCTGGCTGTGGCAGCTTTGACAATCCGGAGTCGCCTTCCACAGGGAAGTGATTCAAAGAGTTTGTGGCTAGGGGTCAGAGATGATCTTGCCCACTCGCTTCCTGGTCCTTGCCGTGTACAGTTCATCAATGGAGGGAAGGTTGCAGCCAATAACCTTCTCTGCTGATCGGACGATTCTCTGCAGCCTCCAGGTGTCGTGCTTGGTGGCTGAGCCAAAGCAGACCATGATGGAGAAGGTGAGAACAGACTCTATGATGGCCATGTAGAATTGGACCATCATTGCCTGTGGCAGATTGTGCTTCCTCAGCTGCCGTAGGAAGTGCATCCTCTGTTGTGGTTTTTTGACTGTGGAGTCGATGATAACCCCCCACTTAAGGTCCTTGGAGATGATGGTTCCCAGAAACTTAAAAGACTCCACAGATGTGACTGTGGTGTTGTTGATGGTGAGTGGGGTGAGGGGAGGGGGATCATAGGCTTTAGAGTTACAGCATGGAAACAGGCCCTTCGCCCCCACCGAGTCCACACTGACCACCCCGTACACTAACGTCCACAGACTAGGGACAATTTTACAACTCATCGAAGTCAATTAACCTACAAACCTGCACGTCTTTGGAGTGTGGGAGGAAACTGGAGCACTCAGATAAAACCTATGCGGTCACGGGGAGAACGTACACACTCCATGCAGACAGCACTCATATTGAATGAACACTGGTCTCTGGCGCTGCAAGTCAGCAACTCTACCACCTCACCACTGTGCTGCCGTGACTATTTTCTTGATTAGTAACGGTGTCAAAGCTAACGGGGAGGAGGCAGGAAAATGGGGTTGAGAGGGATAGGTAGATTAGTCTAATGGCCTAATTTTGCTCCTATATGAACATTATATTTCCCCAACCGTGCCTTTGAGAGATTTCTTAAGTTGCCATCTAAGTTATGTCTGAAACAGACCTAATCAGTAAAGCATGAATTCTTTACGAAACCCCAGTAGATCATTTTGAGCAAACAAACTCATCATTATACAAGTAGATGGGCTATCAGAAGTCTTTGGAGACTCAACAAACTGTCGATCATATAGTCATGCAAAGTGGAAACAGGCCCTTCAGCCCAACTTGACCACTCCGACCAACATGCCCCATCTACCCTGGTCCCACCTGCCCGCTTTTGGTCCACATCCCTCTAACCTCCCTACCCATGTATCTGTCCAAATGTTTCTTAAACACTTCTTAAACATTGCAATAGTGCTTGCCTCAACTCCCTCCTCCAATGTCTTGTTCCATATACCCACCTCCCCAAATCACCCCTCAGTTTCCCATTATATTTTTCCCCCTCACCTTAAACCTATGCCATCTGGTTGTCAATTCCACAACTCTGGACACAAGACTCTGTGTGTTTACCCAATCTATTCCTATCATGATTTTATACAACTCGAGAAGATCACCACCCACCCTCTTGCAGTCTAAGGAATAAATCTATAACCTGCTTAATGTCCCACTCCCAATGGCTCAATCCCTCGAGTGCTGGCAACATCCTTGTAAATCTTCTCAGACCCCTTTCATGCTTAACAGCACAATACTTCAAATGTGGTCTCACCAACACCCTATATAACTGTAACATGACCTCCCAACGTTTATACTCCATAGTCTGATACTCTGATGAAGGCCAATGTGCCGAAACCCATCTTGACCACCCTGTCCACCTGTGACTCTCAATGCTGGAATCTTGAGTAAAACACATAGTGCTGGAGGAACTCAGCGGATCACTCCATTCCTTACACACTAGGGGCAATTTTACAAAGGGGCAGTTAACTTACAAACCCGTATATCTTTGGGATGTGGAAAGAAACTGGAGCAGGTGGAGGAACCCCATACGGTCAGAGGGAGAAAGTGTAAATTCCACACAGACAGCACCCTAGATCAGGATCAAACCCGGCTATCTAGTTCTATAAGGCAGCTTCTCCACCAGCTGCCCCACTGTGCATCTGCTATTCTGGTCCATCGGCATCTTCTTCCACAACCATTTTGAAATATATGATGTGATGGTTGCTATCTCCAAATTGCTCCTCACTGGCATTACTGCACAAAGTTGGCTACATTCTCCAAGATAAGGTCCACTGATCCTTCTTCCCTCAGTCATACTGTGCTAAACATCTCTCCTGGACCCACCTCAAATATTCTGCCCTCTATGAACCTTTTACAAAAGACAGTCATAGTGAATATTCAGCAACTTCAGGGATTCCTTTAATGGATCTCTGTGCTACTTGTATGTCTGTTGAATTTTGAAAATCTCTAATATACCCCCAGCAAAGTGACAGAACTATTTTTGCTCCTAATCTCTATCCATATGCCCTTGTTTGAGGAAACTTGCTTAAGATGTCCTCCCTCAACACCTGAGTCACTGAGTTCCTCCAGCAAGTTTTTTCCCACTAAATTACATCTCCCATATACTGTATCTCCCCATTCTCGGATTTGAGTCTGAAGAAGGGTCCTGACCCAATACGTCAACTATCCATGTTCTCCATTGCTGCCTGGCCCACGGAGTTTCTTTGAAAAGCAGCATCTGCAGTTCCTTGTCTATATCTTCTTGATTTCAAATACTATCCTCCTGGCCATACACAATGCCCCCCCCCTCCCCCCCCCCCCCCCCCCCATAGTGTGCAGGGGGTCACAGTACAAATACATTTGGAAAACCACTCATTCTGGATCCACACCCTGTGGAATTACACTGTTCTCCTCTCTCCTGTTGCAAAATCAATACTCACTTTTCTAATTTCAGTTGCTCGTCCAAATTTATTTACATGAAGATACCGCCCCTTTTATTTTTGATCTGTGATAGCAAGCATATTATCATAGAGTCATAGCATTAAACGGTATGGGAACACTGCAACCGTGCCAACCATTAGGCATCCTTCTACCTCCCTCTTGTAAATTTATCCTGTATGCTCCCAATGCCCCATTGTCTGAATTCCCCATCGTTTGCTTTCAGTGTATAGTAGCCAAATAACCTACTAACCAGCGCATTCCTGGCAAGTGCGTGGAAGCCAGAACACCCTTGAGAAAACACTGTGAATAAAAGGAGTAAATGCAAAGTTCACAAGACTGCATCAATGGTCATAGTCACCATATTCTCTTGAGGACATTTCAGTCTGAGTCTATGCTAGTTCACAGAACAATCTCTTTCGCCACTAATTTTCCCTGTAACTTTTTCATCATCCTCCAGATTCTGCCACTCACCCACATACTGGGGACAACTTACAGAAGCAAATTAACCATGGACCCAATATATCTCATGTGAGATATGAGAGTAAGCAGGAGGACCCAGAGGAAACTCACACAGTCACGGGGATAATGTGCAAAGTCCATGTAGATAGCACTGGAAGTCAGGATTGAATCTTGGTCACCAGAGCAGTGAAGCAGCAGCATTAATCATTGCACCCTTGTAATGCCCATATGTGGAGGTAATGCTAGATTTGCCTGAAATATTTATACATACCTGGATCACCGTCAAATGCTATTTAAACATCTGCATATTGCAAAACCCTGCATAAACTGCACTCTAAAAAAAACTGTATTAACTACATTTACATCCCATTGACCAGACTCTACTTCACCAATAGCCTGAATAGAGTGGATGTGGAGAGGATGTTTCTACTAATGGGAGAATCTAGGCCACAGCTTCAGAATAAAAGGGACGTGCCTTTAGAAAAGAGATGACGAGGAATTTCTTTAGTCAGATGGTGGTGAATCTGTGGAATTCATTGCCACAGAAGGTTGTGGAGTACATCAATTGATATTTTTAAGGTGGAGATTGATAGATTCTTTATTAGTAAGGGTATCAGGGGTTTTGGGGAGAAGGCAGGAGAATGGGGTTGAGAAGGAAAGGTAGATTAGCCATGGTCATTAGGAAGGAAAGGTAGATTAGCCAAGTTGGAGGATGCTCCTCAAACTGCAGAGCATCTTGAACAATAGAGCTCACTCCATGACACTGGTCAACTTGAGGAGTAACTTCAGCAACAGACTTGTTCCACCAAGCTGCGGTATAGAGCGTCACAGGAGATCCTTTTTCCCAGTGGCTATCAAACTGTACAACTCCTCCCCCTTCTGTTGTGAGGTAGACTCACTCCCTTCCACACCCCCACCCCCACTTCATTGTTCCAGCTTTACCTCCCCCCCCCAAATAAAGTTATATATTATCGTATTGTTTCGTGTTCAATAGCAGAGTAGACTTGATGGGTCGAATAGCCTAATTCTACTCCTATAACTTATGAACTTAAGGGTCTGTCCCACTTTCACGACCTAATTCACGACCTCTGCTGGGTTTGCCCGTCTCATACTCGCAGCTTGGTCGTCACGAGGTCGCAGGACATTGTAGGAGGTCGTAGGTAGGTTGTAGGAGTTTGTGATGCTAGTCATGGGTACTCATGGCATCAAGTAGGTCGGGGCGTTTTTCTAGCATGATGAAAAATGTCCATGAGTAAAAAAGGTTGTGAATTAGGTCGTGAAAGTGGGACAGGCCCTTTAGTATGCGGGGATCGCAGGTCGGCGCAGACTCGGTTGGCCAAAGGGCCTGTTCCGGTGTTGCGTCTCTAAAGTAAATCCAACTTAAACCACACGCCAACGGCATTTCATGGCCCCTTTTAGCACTCCTGATTCCTGTTAGACTTATTTCTTGCTTTCTTTATATCGCTGAAACATTCAGTCTGATTCCAGCTTCCTAAACATAAAATAAACTTTTTCATTTTCACCTCCTGTCATCTAAATTTCCAAAATCACAGCATGATTAAAATTTTCAACTTTTGGAATGACTTGGTATTTTGACTTTGCTGACACTAACAAGACATGCTGATTTAATATCATATTAGCTTAATGAAACTTGCCACTTACACTAATCAGAACATCGCACAGTGAGATGGTTTTGGAGCAGAAGTTGGTAATTCGGCCCCTCGAGTTTACTCCGCCATTCAATCCTTGCTGATCTATCTTTCCCTCTCACCCCATTCCCCTGCCTTCTGCCCGTAACTTTTGACACACTTATTCATCAAGAATCTGTCAATCTCCACTTTCAAAATACCCAATCGTTTGGCCGCCGCAGCCATCTGTGGCAATGATTCACCACCTTCTGACTAAAGAAATTCCTCCTCGAGACAGTCGGAGAGTCTCACAGCGTGGAAACAGGCCCTTCAGCCCAACTTTCCCAATATGTCCCATCTATACTTGTCCCATCTACCTGCATTTGGTTCATATCCCTCTAATCCTGTCCTCTCCATGTACCTGTCTAAATGTTTCTTAAATGTTGCAATAGTCCCTACCTCAACTACTTCCTCTGGCAGTTCATTCCATACACCCACCATCCTTTGCATGCTAAAGTTACCCGTCAGGTTACTATTAAATCTTTCCTTTCTCACCTTAAACCTCCTATGACCTTAAAAAGGTCGTAGGAGGTCGTAGGTAGGTCGTGATGCTAGTCGTAGGTAATCGTGGCATGAAGTAGGTTGGGGCGTTTTTGTAGCCTGATGAAAAATGTCCACGAATAGAACAAGTCGTGAATTAGGTCGTGAAAGTGGGACAGGCCCTTTATGAATACATTCTAGTTAGTTGAACACAATTTGCAAATCCATGCTTGCTTTTCCTTTAATCAATCCACTCAGTCAAATCGACTGACTCTGTCTCTGACTATGCTACAAGAATTTTTCTCGCCATAGAGGTTAAACTCAGCATGAAATTACTATCAGGCCTTCTAAACTACTTTGCGGTAAACAGCTGTTTGAGTAATATTTGTCAGTGATCCAGGTATGTCTAAAGATTTAGGCGGATCTGGCATTATCTCCAATCTGTTGTTACAAGATTATTTCCAATGTTTCTGACCCCAGATTGAGATAAATCAATTACAGCCTTGACAAAAACATTTTAATTGGCAGCAATTTCACGCCATCAGTAAATCTCACACCAAGTGACCATGTTGTGCAGTAATTATATTCTCAATATAACAAAATATATACTTGGCATGGCATTGTCCTGTCAAGTTCAAAAGATATTTGTGCCAATTAAATCACTATTACATAAAAAAAAGGAACTAACATAGTGAGTTTAAATAAATTAAAATGAATGTTTTGCAGAATATCATTGGAGCAAGTGATTGCTCCAAAAGCTATCGGTCTCATTAGTATATAAATTATCACATGTCTTTATAGCCACTCCCCAGATTTATCAAGCAACTGTGTAAATCATTATTCTCTTTATAAAGCACCTAAAACTCACTTACTGGAAAAAAAACCCAGCATTAATTGTTCTCATAATTGGTCTTTGATCTTAAACTTGTGAAATTAAATTATTGATGATGGGCTAAATAATCAATTAATTATCCAGAGATGATGGAACTTTGGTGAGGAAGATTTCTCTCTCAAGGAGACAAAGTGTTGAAGTAACTCAGCGGGTCATCCCTTGAATTTGTCCCCAAACTTAATGAATATTCCAATGATTAGAGACATATAATTTTCCCAAACTTTCCAGGAAATGCAAACTGCTCACCTATAACAGATCTCCCAGTGGCAACTTTGTCCCATATGCAAACGTTGGCCTGTAAAGGGGCTTTCAATCCTTAACCTCTATCCTTTGCACACCTCACCTGTATCCACCTACCAGACTTTGTCCCATCCCCAGCTTTGTTCCAGCATTACCTCCCTCCCCCCAAACCAGTACAATCAATCTGAACAAGGGTCTCAATCCAAACAATCACCTATCCATGTTCTTGACCCGTTGAGTTACTCCAGCACTTTGTGTAATTTTTTGTGAACCATTAGCTGGAGTTCCTTGTGTCTGCAGGACTGCGCTCCCAAATCTGTACAAGCTGTCGAAAAGATTGCATGTTTATGAATATCTCTGACAAATATCGAAAAATTTGCAAAACATTGAAAAATACTAGGGTGGCACAGTGATAGAGCTGCTGCCTTACAGCACTACAGACCTTGGTTTGATCCTGACAACGGGTGTTGTCGGTACAGTGATTTTTACGTTCTTCCTGTAACCGCATAGGTTTTATCTGGGAGCTCAGGTTTCCCCCCACACTCCAAAGATATGCAGGTTTGTAGATTAATTGGCTTTTGTAAAATTGTAAATTATCCCTAGTGTGTAAGGTAGTGCAAATGCACATGGTGATTGCTGGTCAGTGCGGACTTGGACTTGAATTATCTGACTGGAGCGTTGAAAGAACAGATTGTTTTCACAGATAAAAAAACACAACTGCACCAGAAAGTTAAAACATAAAATGCTAATTATCTGCAATTTACCTTTTGGTTCATAGCCATTCATCTCCATTAAAGTAAATGGAGAAAGTAAATGAACAGGCACCAGTTGCAACCCAGCATCAGTTCCCAGTAAAACCACAAGAAGCTAGGCTTCCACTGTTGGACTTGAACACTTTTTTTAGTTTAGTTTAGTTTAAAGATACAGCGTGGAAACAGGCCCTTCGGCCCATCAGGTCCGTGCCGACCGGCGATCACCCTATACACTAGCTCAATCCTACACACTAGAGTGAATGTACAATTTTTATTTACTAAGTTTGGGAGGAACCCGGAGTACCCGGACAAACCCATGCAATCACTGGGAGAACGTAAAACTCCATACCGTTTTATTTGGAATATATGTTTCTCTGGACATTTTTTTGGATTTTGCTTAGACTGCCCCACACATTGTGTCTGATACAGATTGGCCTATTCATGGCCATGGAGATTTTGTCTGAAGAAGGGTCCCGGCCCGAAACGTCAGCTATCCATGTTCTCCGGAGATGCAAGCTGATCCATTGAGTAACACCAGTACTTTGTTCCTACCCATTGTCACCTTGCCACCTTGCCACACTGAGAGAGAAGGCTGAAGCCACATCTGACATTAATTCCTCATCATTTGTTGTACCTGATCCTTCTTGGTTGCCTTGATGTAATGCAGATTGCATTGGTTACTAAGAAAGCTTTCTAAATAACGTCTATGAAGACACTTGCCCTTTTACTGATACCTGTTGCTGTTACATGCAAGCAAGATCAGACTCTGTGCTGACAGCTTTGGCCTGCTGAATGTGTTGCCATTGAGCTATGTAAATGGAATTAAGAATCCCACTTCTACTTTTCACAGTGTATGCACAGTAATCTGGGACCTAATTCCATTTAAATAGTTGAACATTACCAAATCTGAACCACAAGTGTCACAATCCAATTCACTTATACGCTGGTTAATATTATGATCCATATTTCTCTTTATTCCAGTATTTGTCATTGAATTGGTTATTACTTTTATTCAGTTAATGTTTTTTTCCGCTTGTTCAATTGCATTTTTACTTCCTTTGATTTGATTAATAAGTAAAAAGCCCATTTACTCTTCTGAGTTCAATGAATAACACATTCATGATCCCTTTATCCTTTCATCCTGTGATCTCCAACTGTGCCCTAATGCCATTGGCAATTCCTCTTTTCCGCTGTACAGCTTCTCAATCTTCTCAACGGGGCTAACTATCTTCTGACTCATACTTTTTGAAATTAACCAGCAAACTTAAGATCCTGTCCCACCAGCATGCAACTCTATGCGATTAGCGCGACCTAACGTGGTCGCTTGAGCCGTCCGGCGTCGCGGGGCCGGTCCCACTTCGATCGCCGGAGCCGTGCGGAATTGTGCGGAGTTCGTCCCAAGTTCGTCCCGACACCGCGCGGGGCTCCGAAAAATCGACTATGTCCAAAAATTCCGCACGGCAACGGCTTGTCGGCTCGCAGTCGCCTCGACATTTACACACAGCGCCCAGACATGGTGCCTCCGTGAACCTATTTGTAAGTGCCTCCGTGACCCTCTATGCGTGTGGCTCCGTGGCCCTGTGTGTGTGTATGTGCCTCGGTGACCCTCTCTGTGTGCCCCTCTAAGTCCTGGCGAACTTACCTTGGACTTGCTCCAAGTTCGCCTCACTTTGCGCCGCGTTGCGCCACTCACCCAACCTCCGCGCGGCCCCTGCTGCTGGTTTGGTTGCGCTTGCCGCATGCAGGCGTATGCTGGTGGGAATGGCCCTGTACAGGGGATCACCCAACCTCCGCGCGGCCCCCGCTGCCGGTTTGAACGCGTTCATCGCATAGAGTTGCATGCTGGTGGGACAGGCCCTTTAGGAAACCCTGACCTCCTGCACCTCCCCCCCCCCTCTCTCTCCGCCCTTCCAGTTTTATCCCTTTTTCCATATTATGCCTTCAGCACCATCACTACCATTGAACATAGAGCAGTACAGCACATTAATTTATCCCACAATGTCTATGCCGAACATAATCTACCTGCACATAACGCATATCCCTCCATTGTCTGTCCATCCACATGCCTATCTAAAAGTATTTTAAATGCCACTATTGTATCTGCTTCAACAACCACCCCTGGCAGTGCGTTCCAGGCACTCACTGCCCTCTGTGTAAAAAAACTTGCCCCGCACATCTCCAGTAAACATTGCTACTATTCTTGTTATGACCTCTAGTATTTGATTTTTTTCTATCCTGAGGAAAAAGATTCTGTCTTCCCTGTTTATTACTGACTGTCATTCCTCTCTCCCTCTGGTGGTTTCATCCACCGTTCATGCACACACTTCACCCACTGGATGATCTTCCCCATCTGAATCCATCTGTTCTTCAACTCTTCCTTAATGATTTCCATTATCAGCTTCCTTATTTAGAGTTATACGGCACTGAAACTGGCCCTTTCCCAACTTGCCCATGCCAACCAAAATGTTTCATCTACCCTAGTCCCATCTGCCCGTGCTTGGCCTGTATCGCTCTAAACCTTCCCTATCCATACACCTCTCCATGTGTCTTTTAAATGCTGTTTTACTTCGGAGCCACGTGAGTGATTCCGTGAAGAAGCCCCGCCAGTCCGCATGCGCGTCATATCGTCGTTCGCATGGCGAAGCACCGGACTGGCAGGGCATCGCTCCTGCCGGCAGTAAGTTTAAAACTAGAAGGTAAGTTTTGTATTACTTACCAGGGTTTGCTGTTCGAGCAGGAACCTCTCTTCACAGAGGTTTCCTGCTTGATTTATCGCGAAGGCCGGCGAGTGAACTGGCTATGGGCTGTGGGGAGACCCCGGTTCCGACCGCGGAAGCGGATAGTCGCTAGATGCCGGGATCGCTATTCCAGCCACTGACAAGGCGGTCAGTGGCTTTCAGCCTGCTGTGATGCCCGTGGAGGGGCAAATCAAGCAGGAACGCGGTATCACCGCCAGAGTCGCTGACAGTGCGGTTAGCGGCTCACAGACACGGTGGTCCCCAGACATGGGGTGAAATCACCAATAAATCGATCCGCCTGATTGGACTCGGGCTGCAAGGGTTCCCCTCTGGTAATAAGTGTGTATTTACATGGATGCTGTCGTCATTTTAACCCTTCACAGGTGAAACTCCACACTCCAAAATTAATGTCACCGATTGGAGAAGGACACCATGCCGCGTCAGTACACCTCAGTCACCGGATCTGTAACAGCGCGGGCCTATGGCACAGGCCGCACCAGCAGCACATGGGACAGGGCTGCTTAATGTCTCCCTGTTGGAGGGGGAGACCATGACGGGTCAATGTACTGCTGATACCGAATCTGTCACAGCGCCGGCCTACGGGAGAGCCCGCGCCACCAGCACCTGTTGACAGGGCTGCTTAATGTGTGACAGCGCCGGCCTGCAGGAGGGCCCGCGCCAGCAGCGCCTGGGACAGGGCTGCTTCATGTCTCCCTCTTGAAGGAGGAGAGCATGCTGGGTCATTGTAATTCTGACGCCGAGTCTTAGGGTATAGCTGTGGGAAGAAGGGCACGTGTCAGAGGTACCATTCCTGACAACAATGTTTGCCATCCCAACAGAATGTTCCATCCTGGTATCAGTCAATTGGGGGCCGTATCAGCGCAGGTATCCTCAGGGGCCTGCGGCAGCACCTGTTTAGGGCTGCCTACGAATCGCCCTCTCAGAGGAGGGGAGTGCGAAAAGTCAAATGTAACTGACTCTAGATTCTAAAGATGTCGGTGGAACATACTGGAGCACATGCGTGCCGGCAGTGAACAACACTAACAGGGGGATATGAGAGCCAGCCGCAGAATCTTCTATTCAGGTAAGGCCTATTCAACAGGAAAAACCTGGCGGACGAAGCAAAAGCTGTTGGATCAATCAAGGCCAATCAAGGTGGTGGCAGCATGACAGCTGGGCAGACGTTCCACGCACCCTACCAGTCCTACTCAACAAGGTGGGTCTGGCACTTCCGAAACATGGGTAAGTGGACTATACACAAGTTGGTCATATTTACACTTGTTTGAACAACACACAAATTATAAAATCATCTGCTTAGAGGCATTTAACCTTGTAAAACTGCACAATACTAGCATTCCAAGCAAGTTTGGAATTAGGGCCAGAATTGTCATTTAGGCAGGCTCAGTATAATGGCCAGAGTTGCCTTTGGACAAAATTTATGAGGGAGGCTCAGTATTATGGCCAGTAATGTATTTTAAGACAGGCTCGGAAATCGGGCCAGAGTTATTATGCGAAGCACCCATGGAATGATGAGAAAAAAATTAGGTAAAACAAATGTGAGAAAAAGATTAGTTAAAACAAATGTAGATCCCTTGCAGTCAGAAACAGGTGAATTGATCATGGGGACCAAGGACATGGCAGACCAATTCAATAACTACTTTGGTTCTGTCTTCACTAAGGAAGACATAAATAATCTGCCAGAAATAGCAGGGGACCGGGGGTCAAATAAGATGGAACTGAGTGAAATCCAGGTTAGCTGGGAAGTGGTGTTGGGTAAATTGAATGGATTAAAGGCCGATAAATCCCCAGGGCCAGATAGGCTGCATCCCAGAGTACTTAAGGAAGTAGCCCCAGAAATAGTGGATGCATTAGTGATAATATTTCAAAACTCTTTAGTTTCTGGAGTAGTTCCTGAGGATTGGAGGGTAGCTAATGTAACCCCACTTTTTAAAAAGGGAGGGAGAGAGAAAACGGGGAATTACAGACCAGTTAGTCTAACATAGGTAGTGGGGAAACTGCTAGAGTCAGTTATTAAAGATGGAATAGCAGCACATTTGGAAAGTGGTGAAATCATTGGACAAAGTCAGCATGGACTTATGAAAGGTAAATCATGGTTGACGAATCTTATAGAATTTTTCGAGGATGTAACGAGTAGAGTCGATAAGGGCGAACCCCTTATGTTATATCTGTGTTATATCTGGACTTTCAGAAGGCTTTCGACAAGGTCCCACATAAGAGATTAGTATGCAAACTTAAAGCACACAGTATTGAGGGTTCAATATTGATGTGGATAGAGAAGTGGCTGGCAGACAGGAAGCAAAGAGTAGGAGTAAACGGGTCCTTTTCGGAATGCCAGGCAGTGACTAGTGGTGTACCGCAACGCTTAGTGCTGGGACCCCAGCTATTTACAATATATATTAATGATCCGGACGAGGGAATTGAATGCAACATCCCCAAGTTTGCAGATGACACAAAGCTGGGGTGCTGTGTTAGCTGTGTGGGGGATGCTAGGAGGCTGCAATGTGACTTGGATAGGTTGGGTGAGTGGGCAAATGCATGACAGATGCAGTATAATGTGGATAAATGTGAGGTTAGCAACTTTGGTGGCAACAACAGGAAAGTAGACTATTATTTGAATGGTGGCCGATTTAGAAAAGGGGAGATGCAACGAGACCTGGGTGTCACCAGACTGATTCCTGGGATGTCAGGACTTTCATATGAAGAAAGACTGGATAGACTTGGCATGTACTCGCCAGAATTTAGAAGATTGAGGGGGGATCTTATAGAAACTTACAAAATTCTTAAGGGGTTGGACAGGCTAGATGCAGGAAGATTGTTCCCGATGTTGGGGAAGTCCAGAACAAGGGGTCACAGTTTAAGGATAAGGGGGAAGTCTTGTAGGATCGAGATGAGAAAACATTTTTCACACAGAGAGTGGTGAATCTCTGGAATTCTCTGCCACAGAAGGTAGTTGAGGCCAGTTCATTGGCTATATTTAAGAGGGAGTTAGATGTGGACCTTGTGACTAAGGGGATAAGGGGGTATGGAGAGAAGGCAGGTACGGGATACTGAGTTGGATGATTAGCCATGATCATATTGAATGGCGGTGCAGACCCGAAGGGCCGAATGGCCTACTCCTGCACCTATTTTCTATGTTCCTATGTTTCTATGAACCTCTAAGGACAATATGGTTTGTGCCTTATTCAATTCCTTATATTTGTATTCAATTTTACTTCCCTGCCATTTTCCCTTAATCCTTAATTGAAATAATAAGCAATCCGTCCACAAATTTATGGTGCGGAGAAATCCAAGGACTTGACATTTTGAGAGAAAAAGACAGTATCCCCTTTATATGACTCTTAAATGAGCAGCGGCTTATTCTGCAACTATGCACCAGGGAAAGCATCTGGGCAACCACACTCTCTTAATCCCCCCTTAGCATTGTGTATGTATCAACATGTTCACTTATACGGAGCAGAGAGTGTAGACACAATCCGCTTCATCTCACCTTGTAAAATAAATCCTTCACACTTGGAATCAATTTAGTGCACCATCTCTGTAGTCCCTCCAAGGCAAGTATATCCTTCCTTAAATAATGAAGTCTTAACAAGGAGACGCAAGAGACTGCAGATGCTGTACTCTGGAGCAAATAGCAAACTGCTGAAGGTACTCAATGGGCCAAGCGCCATCTGTGAGGGGTGGGGACAGGGGGAATTGCAGGAAATGCCGACGTGTCAGGTTGAGACACTGCAACAGGACCGAGAGCGGAGAGGGAAGATAGCCTGTGTAAAGGGCAGAGGATGGGGGTGTAAAGGAGAGAGGGCAGTTGGTGATAGGGGTACCAAGGGTGGGTGAAAGGTGAAGGATGAGGGACAGTTAGAGACAACTGTGGGAGTGGGAGGGTGTAGTTGGGAGACAGAGGCAAGTAGCTTTTAGTTGGAAGGTAAAAGCAGATGGAACCAGATGGGAGGGGGACAAGGTAAAGGCGGTGACAGCTGCTGAAGCCTCGTAAGTGGAAACATGGAGGCTACCTATGCTGGAATCTGATAAGTAAGGAAGGTAGATGAGGTAAGGAAGAGCGGTTGGTATATGATACGAGCTACCAGAGGAGGTAGTTGAGGCAGTACTATAATAGTCAGATTAAACAATAACTTACCAGGAGTTACGTTGGTGATTACGTGAAGAAGCCCTGCCAGTCCACTTGCGCGTCAATCTTCAAAGCAGCAGTATGAAATCACAGGTAACAGTAATTGAAGTAACATAATAAGATCAGCAACTTGTGAACTACTAGATGACCTTTGTGAGAGAGGGTTGGGAGTGGAGGGCACGTAATCACCAACATAACTCCTCATAAAATAAAGATCAAACTTCAGTCTGGTAAGTTCTCGTTTAATCTTACTATTTTACTTCAGAGTCACTTGAGTGATTCCATGAAGAGTTCAAAGCTCTGTGATTTCATGCCGCAGATTCAAAACCCGGCGTCTCACTGCATCGATTGACTCAGGATGAGTGAATAATCAACAATGCATTGACCATGACATTGATTCAAATGTATTAATGGTTTACTTTAATAAAGAAAATCAATAGCAACCCCTCTATCTCAGGGGAGGCTAAAGTGGACGCAAAACAGAATGGGCAAAGAGCCCGTGTCAGCAATCGGCCTATGGTAAAAAAAATTGAAAATCAATTCAGTTGACCATGCTGCGGTCGCGAGGATATGGTCGATGGGAACGTCCATTGCCCTGGCCGCTGACGTTGATGCCGCCCTGGTGGAATGAGATGTAAAATTGTCAGTGTTAATACCTGCATAAACCAGAACCTGCTTCAGCCACCTTGAAATAGGCTGAACCGACCTTTTCTTGTGTGGTTGTTTGTCGCTAATAAACAATGCTGATTCCACACCTCTTAGGGTTCTGGTGGCCTTCATATAATATAGCAAGCCTGCCCTCACACATAGACATGAGTCCGTGGGATATGCCGAAATATGATCTTAAATCCTGCCACCCCTGGTCTGCTCTGCTTGTGTAGATCAGAAATGTAAAACATAATGGCATCTGCAGCCATTTCCATCCTATCTAGCCGCAGCTTTTGCAATGTCTGCCCTCGTTGTGCTGATACTAGTGTTATGACTAAGGATGTAGCTGGAGCCCCCTGGTGAAGTATTGTTAACACACTGTCAATATCCAATACTGCATATATTTGTTGTGGGAGAACTTGTGTTAAAGATATATTTTACAACTCGATATCCGGGGTTGAAACCCGACAGAGCGGGTCCTGTTTGCTGCAGCTAATATGATGGGAAGGCACGTTGGGTACAGTTAGTGGCCCTATAAACTGAATTATTGTCAAAGACCATTTAAGAATGAACTGGAAGACATCAGTAATCTGTTCCATATTAAATGTAACATTAACATTAAACAAATGTTTAATGTTTAACAAGGCTTGAGCCCTGGGGATTTATCAGCCTTTAATCCATTCAATTTACCCAACACCACTTCCCGACTAACTCAGTTCCATCTCATTTGACACCCGGTCAGCTGCTATTTCCGGCAGATTATTTATGTCTTCCTTAGTGAAGACAGAACCAAAGTAGTTATTCAATTGGTCTGCCATGTCCTTGTTCCCCATGATCAATTCACCTGACTGCAAGGGACCTACATTTGTTTTAACTCATCTTTTTCTCTTCACATATCTATAAAAACCTTTGCAGTCAGTTCTTATGTTCCCTGCCAGTTTTCTTTCATAATCTATTTTCCCTTTCCTAATTAAGCCCTTTGTCCTCCTCTGCTGGACTCTGAATTTCTCCTAGTCCTCTGGTAGGCTGCTTTTTCTGGCTAATTTGTATGCTACATCTTTTGTTTTGATACTATCCCTGATTTCCCTTGTTATCCACGGATACACTACCTTCCCTGATTTATTATTTTGCCAAACTGGGATGAACAATTGTTGTAGTTCATTCATGCAGTCTTTAAATGCCTTCCATTGCATATCCACCGTCAATCCTTTAAGAATCAATTGCCAGTCTATCTTGGCCAATTCACGTCTCATACCCTCAAAGTTACCTTTCTTTAAGTTCAGAACCCTTGTTTCTGAATTCTGAATTAACAACAAGTTCCTCTGCAAATCAGTAAAATATAGGACAGGTTTAGAGGATTATGGCCAAACCCAGGCAGGTGGGACTCGTGTAGATGTGGGTCGGTGTGGGCAAGTTGGATCAAAGGGGCTGTTTCCATGCTGTGAGACTATGACTAAAATATCTGCTCCTATATCTCAAAGGTACAATGGTTCTTTATTGTGACACGCACTGAAGTACAATGAAATCCCTTTTTTTTTGCATACAGTTCAGCAAAGTATTGATATATTTATGGCCAATCCTAGATTAAGTACAAAGTGTATAGAAATAGCCCGCCGAGTCAATATACAAGAGTTGTCAGGTTTTGGCACCATTCTCAAAGTCCTTTAAGTGCTTATATTCTCATACTTTTTTAGTCAGGGCTGATTAAAACCTTCCCTTTACATGTATAATGAACAGCCAGAACAGCTGTAAATGAAAGCGAGCAGCACCATGGAGAGCACTCCCGCAAAGGAAATTGAACAGACCTTTTTTCTCAGTAGGGGAAGAGAACAAGAACAGAACACCATACCTGTCAGACACATTGGACAATGACAGCGCAATCTTTTGCCAGCTCCCTGAGCCAGTAGCATTTCCGAATTCCCACAGAGTCCTGCCGTATTCCTCATCCGTCCTGTTCTCCACAAGCATGAATGAGAGGCTTCCCATTAACGTGCCAAACAAACACAAGGACATGTGGACCTGCATGGAAAGAGGCACATACACAAATGATCAGGCCCACACTTAATGATGCACAAAGTGCCGATTTTATCTCTGTTATCTTGACAAGACATTGAAGTAAATTAGAGAAAATTCACAGCAGTACTGTTTAGTTTGGTTTAGTTTAGTTTAGAGATACAGCATGGAAACAGGCCCTTTGCCCACCGAGTCCACGTCAAACAGTGATCACCCATTAATTAGTTCTATCTTACACAATAGCAACAATTTACAGAAGTCAATTAACCTACAAACCTGCACATCTTTGGAACGTGGGCGGAAACCGCACGCAGTCACAGGGAGAACGTACAAACTCCTTACAGACAGTACAATGAGAACCAATGGATTCATGACTATCAGGACTTTGAAATAGCAATAGAATGTAATGTTTTACTAAAGGGTTCAGGAAAGGAAATTTAGATCTCAACTTGCATTTCTGATTTATGAAATTTCATTTAGTCTGAAGAAGGGACTCGACCCAAAACCCCACCAAGTTCTCCAGAGATGCTACCTTGACCCTCTGAGTTACTCCAACACTTTGTGTCCATATGTGACACCTCCAGTGAATATGTGTGTTCTGTGCAAGGACAGAGATGGCACCAACACCATTATCGATCAGGCCTTTGTCACGGTCTTGTTGAGAAAATATACCCAGGTGATAGTGATGAAGGCACAGAGAAAACAGAGAGAGGTATAATGAAGTTTATAATTGATTTAATACCAAATCTTCCCATATGTAATTTTCATCCCTCTACTTTAAGACACCTCCTGAAGAAATACAGCTCTCTTCAGCCATTCAGAATATCTTTCATGCTTCAAATGGCAATTACCTTGTGGCATTAGGGCCTGAGATACAGGTTCCTGGAAGAGGTGATATCATCCATATATCCCTTTGTAATCACCTCTTCCACAACCAACAATGGACCATTGTGGGCTCCACCTTTCCTTGTTCATCGGTGCCGATTCTGATTTGTTCTGAACCTTTTCATAACTCCAGTCTCTCTCTCCCTTGACTCTCGGTCAGAAGAAAGGTCTCGACCCAAAACATCACCCAGTCCTTTTCTCCAGGGATGCTGCCTGAACTGCTGAGTTTCTCCACAATTTTGTGTCTATCTGCTGACCTGATATGAAGGGTTCTTTAAAGAGGAATTTTGCAGGTGGAACCTTGTAGAAAAACTGATATAACTTTGACTCCAATACAACAGGAATTACCCAAAATAAGTGAACGTTCTTTTTTTCTTTAGGAATCTAAAGGGCTTTAAACAACTCTCTGAAATAAAAGTAAACACTCCATTAGCCATTCTGGGTATCCTTTCTATACCTGTGCATTAAGCATTCATATGGTTAGACACTCAATCCCTTTCTCTGTCCCAATTGTCTACAGGTTTGAAAAGCCATTAGGTTTTAGGTTCAGATTTAGGTTAATTATTGTCATGTGTACTGAGGTACAGTGAAAATTGTTTTTGCATCCTATCCAATCGGATAAGATAATACCATGCATAAATACAATTGTCAAACTCAAGTAAAAAGGAGTATAGTTCTCGGCAGACACGGAACTCGCTATCAAAACTAGGAGGGGACCGGGGGACAGGGGGACACACAATTTTTTGGCGGCCGCGCGCGCATGCGCACAGTCACACACACATGCACGAGGCTTCGGAGGCTCAATCCAGCACTAAATGCAGCTCAACTCTGCCTGTCTCGCCGGGTTAACCTACGA
This sequence comes from Raja brachyura, assembly GCA_963514005.1. The sequence continues at coordinate 59,032,148 of OY740788.1, forward strand.
GCCCTGACTGGGCTGACGGGACACCAGCGCTGCTTCTCCACGCTGTCCATATTTCCCGCAAGCCCAGGCAGGTTCACCTGGCGGGACAGGCAGAGTGAGCTGGGTTTAGCGCTGCTTCTTTGCACTTGCTGTGGGCCTGGGGGTACAGCTCCCGTCTGACTCCCGACCTCTCTGGCCACCCATTGGGGGGACGGGGGGGGGGGTGGCACTCGGGTGGGGACGGGGCAGCGTTGGAGACCCGGCCGGGATGGATCCTGGCTGCGGATGAGGCGCAGGTCTGTACCACGACTCCCTCCTCCAATCACTGTACTCTATCCACAGTCCCCCCCCCCCACTCCTCCCTCCTCCAATCATTGCGCGGAATCATCGTGCTCCGCCCCCATTGCCCGCTGACCAACGTCTCTCTCATCCAATCGACGCCCTCGATCAGCAGTCCCACCTCCACTGTCTCGCGGAAAGCGGAGATTTAAAAATCCGGATGACAAAAACTTGGGGGGATGTCCCCCACCTCTCAAAACGTGGGGGGGACGTGTCGCCTCTGGCCCCCACGGGTCTTCCGCCCCTGGTTCTCGGCATTGTAGTGCATCAGATCCACAGACAAAGTCCAATGTCCGCAATGGGGTAGAGGTGAATCAGACAGTACCCTGGCAAATGGAAGGACTGTTCAAAATCCTGATAACAGAGAGGAAGAAGCTGTTCCTTGAAGCTTTCTATTTGACAAGGAAGCACGTTGGTGGATGAGAGGAAAAAGATCAGAAAAAAATCGACTTCATATTTGTTAATGGAATCTGAAACTGATCTGAAGTGCCTGTGTCACAATGTAGTGCATGGATTCAAGATTACTATCAGTAGTCTGAACAAAAGAAAGCATGTATACTTCCATGAAATTTCCTACAATTAAATATTAGTATACCTTTCACTACATATTGGTCATATCAATTATCTTAATGTTTCTCTTATCACTTTTAATATTAGCCGGCAAACAGATGAGTCAATCAATTTCAATTGCCACCAAGCTGGATGCCTGGGGACATGAAGAAGTATTGAACAGTCAGTTATCTATTTACGCACTTACTGCCCATTTCCTGAACATCATTAATTTGTTGTGAGTTGCGAGTCATGAGCTTATAGAGCTGATCTTAAGCATTGAAGCTCTGACGTTTTTTAGTTTTTACCTCATTAACACGATGTTGACATGCCTCCTTGTTAAACTAGTAGTTCACCGCAGGGATGACTTCCAATCAACCGAACTGAGGGCACAGGTGCAGCATTGGTGCAGGGAGACAGGAAGGCAAGGAAACCAGGCTCCGTCTCTCTGGTCTCTGCACATTGCCAATTCAGTGAACTACTACACTTATCGAGGAGAAGAGCTTGCAGCTATTTCATGTCTCGACTTCATTAAGCCCCCACATTTTACACAAAAATAATTAAATGAAGAGATGGCACAATTGTGCAGCTTCTGTTTATTTCCCTTGTGTACCTATGTGCAAATGGTTTCTTGAAATGCCAGAAGGCAAAATATTTTTTTTTTAAATGATTTGTGCATTACTTAATATAACTTTACAGCTGTGCGATGTTTCATTGCATAGCACTGACTAACTGACCAAGGCTTTCAACAACTCTCTGAAATAAAGGTAAACAGTCCATTAGCCATTCTGGGTATTCTTTCTGTACCTGTGCAGTAAGGATTCATATGCTTAGACATTACATTCCTTTGTTCTGTCACAGTTGTCTACCTCTTGCATATTTAAAAGCTTATCTGATTTATATTCCTGGCTCCAAAACAACTACTTGGCAGCTCAGAAGAATTTCAGATACCCAAAGAATAATAGAAGGTCTGCATCTTTTCATTATTCTTGTTCTGAATATTTTTATTCCCTTGAAACATGGGGAGCTCCCTTCTTGAGCTGCAGAGTTTTAAGGTGAAGGGATCTGGTGGGCAGAGATACGTAATAGTGGCTTCAATGATGACTGGTGAGAGGAATGCTGATCAATCGGGAAGGTGGGCTAGGAGTTTACTGAATTTCGTGCCGGTTCTGAGGGAAGATTAGTTTAGTTTAGTTTAGCATCAGGTTGAGCTGCTGCCTCACAGGGCCGGAGACTCGGTGATGATCCTGAACCAAGATGCTGTCTGTGTGGAGTTTGCACATTCTCCCTGTGACTGTGTGGGTTTCCTCCGGGTGCTCCAGCTTCCTCTCATGTCCCAAAGATGTGCATGTTTCCACTAGCGGGGGAGTCTAGAAACAGAGGCCACAGCCTCACAATAACAGGACGTAACTTTAGAAAAGAGATGAGGAGGAATTTAGTTAGTCAGGGGGTGGTGATTCTGTGGAATTCATTGCCAAAGAAGGTGGTGGAGGATGTTAATAGATATTTTTAAGGTGGAGATTGACAGATTCTTGATTAGTACGGGTGTCAGGGGTTATGGGGAGAATGGAGGAGAATGGGGTTGAGAGGGAAAGATATAGCAGCCATGATTGAATGGTGGAATAGAGTTGATTGGCCGAATGGCCTAATTCTGCTTCTATAACTTCTAGAACCAAGACAGTATGTAGTACAAAGTTCAGTCAGGAAATGGTGTTGGATAGATTGATGGTACTGAAGGCTGATAAATCCCCAGGGCCTGATGGTGTGCATCCCAGTGGGTTATTAGGAAGTGGCTCTGAAAATCGTGAATGCATTGATGATAATTATGCAATGTTCTATAGACTCATGATCAGTTCCTGTGGATTGGAGGGTAGCTAATGTTATCCCGCTTTTTAAGAAAGGTGGGAGAGAGAAAACAGGGAATTATAGACCGGTTAGCCTGACATCGGTGGTGGGGAAGATGCTGGGGTCAATTATAAAAGATGAGATAGCCGAACATTTGGATAGCAGTAACAGGATCGGTCTGAGTCAGCATACATTTACGAAGGGGGAATCATGCTTGACTAATCTTCCGGAATTTTTTGAAGATGTAACTAGGAAAATGGACAAGGGAGAGCCAGTGGATGTAGTGTACCTGGACTTTCAGAAAGCATTTGATAAGGTCCCACATAGGAGATTAGTGGGCTAAATTAGGGCACATGGTATTGGGGGTAGAATGCTGACATGGATAGAGAAGTGGTTTGCAGACAGGAAACAAAGAGTAGGGGTTAACGGGTCTCTTTCTGAATGGCAGGCAGTGACTAGTGGGGCACCGCAAGGCTCGGTGCTGGGACTGCAGCTATTTACAATATACATCAATGATTTGGATGAAGGGATTCAAGGTAACATTAGCAAATTTGCAGATGACACAAAGCTGGGTGGCAGTGTGAACTGTGAGGAGGATGCTATGAGAATGCAGGGTGACTTGGACAGGTTGGGGGAGTGGGCAGATGCATGGCAGATGAAGTTTAATGCGGATAAATGTGATGTTATCCACATTGGTAGGAAAAACAGGAAGGCTGATTACTATCTAAATGGCGTCAAGTTGGGAAAAGGGGAAGTACAATGGTATCTGGGGGTTCTTGTACATCAGTCTATGAAATTAAGCATGCAGGTACAGCAGGCAGTGAAGAAAGCGAATGGCATGTTGGCCTTTATAACAAGAGGAATCAAATATAGGAGCAAAGAGGTTCTTCTGCAGTTGTACAGAGCCCTAGTGAGACCACACCTGAAGTATTGTGTGCAGTTTTGGTCCCCTAATTTGAGGAAGGACATTCTTGCTATTGAGGGAGTGCAGCGTAGGTTTACAAGGGATGGCGGGACTGTCATATGCTGAGAGAATGGAGCAGCTGGGCTTGTACACTCTAGAGTTTAGAAGGATGAGAGGGGATCTTATTGAAACATATAAGATTGTTAAGGGTTTGGACACACTAGAGGCAAGAAACATGTTCCCGATGTTGGGGGAGTCCAGAACCAGGGGCCACAGTTTAAGAATAAGGAGGAAGCTATTTAGAACGGAGACGAGGAAACACTTTTTCTCACAGAGAGTGGTGAGTCTGTGGAATTCTCTGCCTCAGAGGGCGGTGGAGGCAGGTTCTCTGGATGCTTTCAAGAGAGAGCTAGATAGGGCTCTTAAAAAGAGCGGAGTCAGGGGATATGGGGAGAAGGAAGGAACGGGGTACTGATTGGGGATGATCAGCCATGATCACAGTGAATGGCGGTGCTGGCTCGAAGCGCCGAATGGCCTACTCCTGCACCTATTATCTATTGTCTATTGTCAGTCGGTGTTGGTAGTGTTAAATAGCTAGCCCTGTTTGAATGGTTAAATTTCAGCACAAGGATTGCGTGGAGCTGATGATGTACAACGTGTGCACTTGTCAAACTTGGTCTTTACAGCTGAAAAGTAATTAGCTTCTTAAGTGCAAGGCTTGAAACAGAGATGAATTAATTATTCAATTCCCCTTTACTGGATTTTCAAATTTCAGCTTGGTTTGTCTTTGCAAAATGCCACAGTAATAAGCGATGTACCTGTAGTATGATAAATACTATGGAAAAATACATTTTTCTGTTACATGATTAAACTGATGTTTTGCATGTTGAAAGCAATTACAGCTGCCCATTCTTTTTCCCTGACTTGTGCCCGCTCATGGAAATATAAGCTTTCAGTAATAGTTTTTGAAACCTAACCAATCTCAGTGTGGGAAAAGGCTGCTTTTGGCTTTTTTGGCACAGAAATACCTAGGTTTGGTCAATTAAAGTTAAAGTAAGATACTGTACTTAGAATATTGAGTATAGAAGTGGGAGGTCATGTTGCAGTTATATAAGACGTTGGTGAGGCCACATTTTGGGTATTGTGTTCAGTTTTGGGCACCATGTTACAGGAAAGATGTTGTCAAGCTGGAAATGGTGCAGAGAAGATTTAGTTTAGTTTAGAGATATCGTGCGGAAACATTCCCTTCGACCCACCGGGTCCGCGCCGACCAGCGATCCCCGCACATTAACACTATCCTACACCCACTACGGACAATTTTTACATTTACCAAGCCAATTAACCTACAAACCTGTACGTCTTTGGAGTGTGGGAGGAAACTGAAGATCTCGGAGAAAACCCACGCAGGTCACGGGAAGAACCTGCAAACTCTGTACAGACAGCACCCATAGTCGAGATCGAATCCCGACTCTCTGGCGCTGCATTCGCTGTAAGACAGCAACTCAACCTCTGTGCCACCGTGACTCAGATGTTTTGCCTTTACTAGGATGTTGCCAGGTCTTGATGGCCTGAGCTATAGGGAGATGTTGAGCAGGCTAGGACTCTATTCCTTGAAGCCCAGGACGATGAGGGGTGATTTTATAGAGGTGTTCAAAAAATAATGAGAGGAACAGATCATGAAAATGCACATAGTAGTGGAATAGAGAACCCGAGGACATAGGTGTAAGGTGAGAGTAGAAAGATTTAATAGGAACCTGTGGGGTAACTTTTTTACGCAAAGGTTGGAGGGTACACAGAACGGGCTGCAGGAGGTAGTTGAGGCAGGTACTATTGTAAAATTTCAGAAACATTTAGACAGGTACATGGATAGGACAGGTTTAGCGGGATATAGGTCAAATGCAGGCAGGTGGGGCCAGTGTAGATGGGGCATATTGGTCGGTGTGGGCAAGTTGGGCAGAAGGTTCTGTTTCCACGCTGTATAACTCTCTGACTACTTATAGAATCTGTCATGGCATATTGAGAAACATGCTCAGATGTTTTATGCACAGATGTTGTTGGTAACACATTTTAGACAAAATATAGTGTCATAGCTTTGCCTTTTGAGATAACTCAAAGCCTTAAATCGAGTCAAAGACTCAAAAACACTGCCATGCCAGTAAATTTATAGTACGTTATTGTGAAAACATGCACTTGTTCAATATTTATTCTGTTTTAAATCTTATTGAACAAAGCAGATTTTGTTTCTGTGAGCAAGCTGGAGGATTAAATGCATGGATTTTGTTTTTTGGAGGGATTTGATTGAGCATTGTAGTGGGTGGTGGGGATGGTGGGTATATGGAACAAGCTGCCACATGAAGTAGAAACAAGCAGTTGGTGGTTTATACCAAGGGGAAACACAGTGTGCTGGAGTAACTTGAGTCAAGGAGCATTTCTGGAGGAAAAAGGATGGGTGATGTTTCGGTTTGGGACCCTTCCTCAGAATGAAAGTCTTTTCTCGCTTCCAGCTCGTCATTTCCCCCTCCCCCCTATTTTGTCTGAAGAAGGGTCCCAACCCAAAACGGCACCCATCCTTTTTTTCCAGAGATGCTGCCTGACCCACTGAGTAACTCTAGCACTCCGTGCCTATCTTTGCCAGAGGAGGTAGATGAGGTAGATACTGTGATAACATTTAAATGATACTTGGGCTAGTACATGGTTAGGAAAGATTTGAGGGATATGGGCCAAATGTGGGCAAATGGGATTAGCGAGATGGGGCACCTTGATCGGCATGGGCAAAGCCAATGGGCCTGATTCCATGTTGTTTGACTCAATTAGTCTATAAGCAGTCAGATAAATACCATTTTGTATCCTTGCACCACCACAGGGACAACCTACGGTACTCAGGCAGGAGGTCAGCAGCATCACTGACATGCCCCAAGTGGTGTTTTTTCCTGCCAAGTGAGGAGCAGATAGATTTGATTCACCCGAGTTCATTTAAAAAAAAGAATAATTTCAATAAAATCCTCACTCATGTCCAATAAATGTGATGGGATGAACTCCATTCTGACATTTCACATCACTATAACTGAATTTTAGAAGATCTCAATGGGTAGGCATTACTGTATCAAGAACCAGAGTACATAGGGTTAAGGTGAGACAGGCGGGATTTAACACAGACCTTAGGGGCAATATTTTACTCACATGTTGGGTATATGAAACGAGTTGCCAGAGGAGGTAGTTGAGACAGATAGAATGACACTTGGGCTAGTACATGGATAGGAAAGGTTTAGAGAGATGTGGACCAAAAAAGATGTGGGCAAATGGCATTAGCTTGGATGGGGCATCCTGGTCAACATGGATAAGTTGAGCCAGTTTCCGTGCTGAATGATTTTATGTCTATGACATTTAGTGCCTACAAACAAGATCAAACTTCCAGATTTAGTAGGTTTAAGGTGAGTGGGCAATGATTTGATGGGAACCTGAGGGGTAACTTTTTTACACAAAGGGTGGTGGGTGTACGGAACATGTTGGAGGAGGTAGTTGATGCGCCAAAAGCAGACATGTGGGACTAGTTTAGATGGGGTATGGTGGGCAGTGTGTGCACGTTGGGCCTAAGGGCCTGTTTCCACGCCATATGACTATTTCTTAATAGGCGTTCTATCTGTAACTGGAACTATTCTGATGGTAATTCTTGTAAGGGAATGATCTTAATGCACAATAGGCAATATTTATTACATCAAATGCATAAATATATGCTTATTATTTGATGACCTCAAATATTTCTGGTTTGAGCAGTACTTCCTAAGGAATGGCCTAGGATCTTGGGGTATATCCCACAAGCACACTCACTGCAGAATTGATCAGGTGTGCAAAAAGAAATGAAAAAATATTGGGAGAGGGAGCTTTATTTACACATTCCTTCAATCCCACTGTACACATCCCGGTACCGAACTTTATGATTCTTTAAAGTGAATATGAAGTGAATTCTGAATTCATATTTCTGAAATATGAATTAAGAAATACTACGTTAGCACCAATCACAATGCGCTGAATAAATTCTAAGCTTAACCTAACAGCAATGTTAATAGTAATGAACCTCTGAGTAAAACAGAAACAATGCACTTGCCTCACAGGGAGAATTCCTAATGGGAGATGGAAAAATCATACTTCTCAACTCATTGAAATCAGTTGTCTGAATCTCTCTGGTGTCGAGGAACAGAAAATGACCTGAAGAGAAAAAAGAGAATTTTTTAAAAAAAAAAGTACTTTTTATCAGTATATCAGATTCAATTTTTATTACTGTCCATTTTATTACTTCAAGGTAGTATCCATCCAAGGCTGCTTCTATCTCTCATTATCCTCATTGAGCTTTCAACTCCAATAGCTTCAACTATTTGAAGTAATAAAACTGTTCAGGAGGAAACAAATGGCCTGTGCACTGTGGTACAAAGCTTGTTACTGAACAGTGTGGAGGTGAATATGTACACAGTTGAGGAAATTCCCCTGAGAATGATTCTGGAGATAAATTGGCAATTTTGGCTTATCTTTGGCTTGAGTGTTTGCATGCAACTCCTGCTTTGCTATTAAACAAATAGTGCTGTGCAGAATCTAACAATAACTAATCTTCCTCAATGTACGATTCAGCTTGGTTGAGTCTTGTAAAGAGTGAGTACTTGGAAACGGCTTAAGGGAAGACACTAAAAATTGTGTGGCTCAACCTTTCAGTCTTTGTACATAAAACACTGGAACAGAAACAAAAATGTATTCCTATATTTATTTTATAAAATAAAAAAAAAATATGCGAGTATAAATGATGTAAATTATTATATGTCGTTAAAACAACACGCCTTAAAATGTTTTATATGCAAGTCAGTCACGGTGGCGCAGTGGTAGAGTTGCTTCCTTACAGCGAATGCAGCGCCGGAGATCTGGATTTGATCCCGACTACGGGTGCTCTCTTTATGGAGTTTGTACATTCTCCCCGTGACCTGCGTGGGTTTTCTCCGAGATCTTCGGTTTCCTCCCACACTCCAAAAACGTCCAGGTTTGTAGGTTAATTGCCTTTGGAAATGTAAAAATTCTCCCTAGTGTGTGCAGGATAGTGTTAATGCGCGGGGATCACTGGTCAGTGCAGATCCGGTAAACCGAAGGGTTCCGCTCTGTATCTCTAAACTAAACTAAACTCAAATATTTTGAAGTGTAGCAATTATGACTTGCAAGACAAAGATAGCAGGCATTTCAGGAATAGCAAGCTTTCAGAATTAGCAGCAATCAGTTTTAAAAACCAAAGTTGCAATCACTTAAGGATTAACCCCTACTTACACTCCCGTCTTCCCCCTCCCCCTTCCTCCATTCTAGTCATTTTCCCAGCTCCATAGTTCCCCACATTGTATCCCTCTTGTGATCACACCTTCCCTAGCCAACAATGGGCTTACCAGGCACCACCCTCCCTGAGGTCTTTTGTGGCCAACCTTGATTGGTCCTGGTCTTTTCTGGCCTTCAACTCTTTGTCTCTCCCCATCACCCCCACACCACATCCTAGTTTCAGTCTGAAGGGCCCCAACCTGAAACGTCACCTGTCCTTTTTCCCCAGACATGCTGCCAGAACCCGCTGTGTTGCACCAGCAATTTGTGTTTATCTTTGGTATAAACCGGCATCTGCAATTCCTTGCTTCTACTAAAGGAGTATTGTTGGTCAGCATAAAGCAGAGATCTCAAGTACAAACATATTCACAGGTCAAGCAGCACCTAGGAAGAGTTAATGCCACAGACTCCATAACCAGAGATCTTGCTTTGATTTTCCTAATTATGACATCAGCCCAAACCATAACAGACATTTGGACGTCATATATCTTTCAGTGGTGTAGTTGAATATCAGCGCAGAGTGGTACTTATAGTGCTACTATCATTAGTAGCAAACTGAGAGAGTAGCATGTACACGTATTCAGGAATCCTATGTTAGTACCATTCACAATGCACTGAATGAATTCAGGGGTGGGAGATTGAAACCTTCACGTGGTCTGACTGTTTAGACAAATGCAATCAACCTGATGTGCACAATCAAATAAGATCAAATAGAACAAGTTGTCCTACAAATTTAGGCTGTGCACACCATACGTAAGAAGAAAAATGAAATCTAAGCTAATCCGAACAGGGATAATGCTAATTCTGTCAGTATTATCCTTATTAACATAAAGGATAATAGTTACAGAAAATTGAATCTTTTTTCCAATTATGATAAGCTTTGTAAACAATCAAACATACAGCTTATTTACATTTTGCCAAAACGTGGCATCTCTTTCATGTGGTCACAGTAGATTATTTCTGTTCTCTTGCTAATCCAGTATCGGGGGTTTGGCAATACTCAATTGTACTGTTTGTAAGAAAAATAATTTCACTGTGTTAGCACTTCACACATGCAACAATAAAAGCACCATTGAACCACTTAGAAGGGAAAAATTGGCACAGTGCAGTGTTGCTGCCTTACTCCACCAGAGACCAGGTTCTGATCCTGACTACAAGTGCTGTCTGTCTGTATGGAGTTTCTACTTTCTCCCTGTGACCGCATAGCTTTTTTTGCTCTGGTTTCCTCCTACACTCCAAAGACGAACAGGTTTGTAGGTTAATTGGCTTTGGTAAAATTGTAAACTGTCCTTAGTGTGTAAGAAAGTGTCAGCATAAGGGGTGGACTCGGTGGGCTGAAGGGCCTATTTTCACACTGCATCTCTCAAGTCTAAAGGGTCTCGATCTGAAACAATAACTATCCATATTGTCCAGAAATACTGCCTGACCCATTGAGTTGCTCCAGCACTTTGTGTCCTATTGCGCAGCAACTAGCAACTGCAGTTCTTTGCTTTTCACTTTTATCGTTGTTTGCATGAATCACATGGGGAGACCCATTTGTGGCATTAAGCTGTGTTGGATGCCAAATAAATAATGAGACCCGGCAAATAGGTTGATGGAAGCTTAAATGCCAAGTTTTTAAAAACTGGTGCAGCTGCGAATGGCTTTCAGTCAACAATGAGCAGATTATCTTCACCTTGTAGAGTAACATCATACGTGGTCTGGAGGGACAGCTAAGAAAACGTAAGGAGCCTCCTTCTGTGACATAATAAATTTTAAAGGATTATCATTGTGCTATGCAAATGGTTGGTAAATTTATCTCACTGAATATTCTGTAGATTATTAGTGGCCTTGTGGTTGTGTTATGGGACCCATCAATGTGTTAAAAACAGCCGTGAGATAAAAGCTTATCCACTCTAAAGCGTTCAACTCTAACCGCCAATAATTGGGTGCATGAATTAAACAATGAATGAGTCACAATTGACAATATTTGTCCTGAATTTTTTCATTGTATTGATTGTGAAACATTGGCAGTCACAATCTTTACAACCTTTCAAAGGAAAACAACTTGTAGATATCCGCATGTGTAGTTAACTGTTGCACTCTTTTGCAGACCAGAACGGAGGGAAATCATTTGAATTGTTTGGAACTTCAATGAATTTACAAATTTGTTTTTTACCAAAATACCCTGAAAATGTCAGGCTTTGTTACGCGATGTTTAATTAAGTTTAAAATGGTAGTTTAAGCCATGACAACAATGAAGTGACTCCAGAACTGATAGAAAAACACATTTGTATGCGATCTGTCATTCCCACTCAGAATTATTTCAACCCACTGCATTCCTGTTTTCAAAATATTTTTTTTTCAGTATTTATAATATATGTATAAATTGTTTTGAAGTATTGTGTACTATGATCTTGGTTTGCCATCTCTGAGAATTATTGAACAGAATTCTTCATGCGGTTATAATCTTTTAAAATTAATAGTCAGAGTTTCATAATCTATCCAATTAGACCAGATAATAGACTAGGTGTAGTGGCAGTAGTTCAATTTCATCTACTTTTTCTTCCCACGAACGTATACCATGCTTTAAAGAGGCTTAGGAAGTTTAGCATGTCCTCAGCAACTCTCACCAACTTCAATGCACTTGATGTGCAGTCAAAAGCATTTTATCGGAATGCATCACAGCATAGTTGGGGAACAGCCCCACCCAAGACAGCAAGAAATTGCAGAGAATTTTGGACGCAGCCCAGACCATCACACAAACCAACCTCCTTTCCATTGACTCCATTTACACCTCATGCTGCCTCGGCAAGGCCACCAGCATCATCAAGGACAAGTTATACACCGGCCACTTTCTCTTCTCCCCTCTCCCATTGGGCATAAGATCCACAAATGTGAAAACGCACACCTCTCGATTCAGGGGAAGTTTCTTCCCAACTGTTATCAGGCAACTGAACCATCCTACCAACTACTACAGAGCAGTCCTGAGCTACTATCTACCTCATTGGAGACCCTCAGACTATCTTTGATTGGACTTTATCTTGCACTTATTCACGTTATTCCCTTTGTCATGTATCTGTATACTGTGGAAACTGTGGATGGCCCAATTGTAATCATGTATTGTCTTTCCGCTGACTGGTTAGCATGCACCAAAAGCTGTTCACTGTACCTCAGTACAGGTGACAAAAACTAAACTCAAACACATTCATTTACCTAGACATACATTTAGTTCATGTTAAGCTTTACTTGCCGTAGAGCATAGAGTCACAGAATCAGATAGCATGGGAACAGGCTCTTTGGGCAAACTTGTCCACGAGGAACATGATGCCCCATCTACGCTGGTTCCACCTGCCTGCATTTAGCCCGATCCCTCTAAATCATTCCTATCCATGTATTTTTCCAAATGTCTTTCAAATGCAGTTAAAGTACCTGCCTCGAATACCTCCTCTGGCAGCTTGTTCCAGCCTATGAGTGAAAAGGTTGCCCCTATGGATCGTATTGAACTTTGGCCCTCTCACCTTAAACGTATGCCCTCTGGTTCTTGTTTCCCCTACTCTGGGTAAAATACTCTGTGCATTCACCTGCTCTGTTTCCCACATGATAACGTATTAGTTGCTGAACATCAGGGATTTCCTTAAACTGTTGACTGAAAGCAACCAGCATTGGAATTGCACCACAGATATACTTGTTGGCAACGTCTTTCAAAATTGGCAATGAGAAAGGTTGCTGCACAGTTCACTACAAATTATACATTTTCCAATAATATTTAGAATTCCTAACAGCGTGACATGGAAGAAGAAAAAACAATGGCAGAATGTAAGCAAGAATTAGTGCATTATCAAAAAGAAAGGATTCATTCCTGCAGATGATTATGACTTTGGAGAGGAGGGGAGAGATGATTAAACAAGATGGCTCTGCTGGTTGGCAGAGGAGTTTAGTATGGTTTAGGGTTTCATGGTTAGATATTTAAGTTCAGGTTTAGATTTATTTTGTACGAAGGTGCAGTGAAAAGCATAATCAAGGGTGAGTCTCACTCACACACACACTCACTCGCACCAGCATAATCAAGGGTGAGTCTCACTCACACACACACTCACTCGCACCAGCATAATCAAGGGTTAGTCTCACTCACACACACTCTCACTCGCACCAGCATAATCAAGGGCGAGTCTCACTCACACGCACACTCTCACTCATACCAGCATAATCAAGGAAGGATCTCACCCCTGACACTCCCTCTTCTCCCCTCTCCCATAGGGCAAAAGATACAGAAGTGTGAAAACGCACACTTCCTGATTCAGCAACACTTTCTTCCAATGGGTTCAATGACGAAGGGTTCCGACCAAAAAAATCACCCATCCTTTTTCTCCAGAGATGCTGCCTGACCCGTTGATCTACACCAGGACTTTGTGTTGATCTTCAGTATCTTTCCAACACAGTTTCCTCCCAGCTGTTGGCGGACAAATGAACCATCCTGTCACCAACTAGGGAGTGGGCCTGAGCCACCATCTACCTCATGGGAGATCCTCAGACTATTTTTAATCAGACTTTTCCTTACACTAAATGATATTCCCATTATCCTGTATCTGTAGACTGTGGACGGCTTGTTGAAATCATGTATAGTCTTTCTGCTGACCAGATAGCACGCAACAAAATAGCTTTTCACTGTACCTCGGTACACATGACCATGAACTAGACTAAACTAAAGTAAACTTGGTTTCATAATCTATCCAATTAGACCAGATAATAGACTAGGTGTAGTGGCAGTAGTTCAATTTCATCTAATGCAAAAGATCTATCATCAAGAAAAGCTAATGACCAGTTAGACCAAGAAACTGAATTATATCATTATGGACTATTGCAGACTCGTGTGAAAGGGTGTGCCTAAATGTAAGATTTTTAAAAAAATCAAATTTTACTAACAGAATTGTACATCAATAGACTGCTTCAATTCACTCTAATCACCAGAAGGTAATGCACCAAACCAATATCAATAAGATTGATTTTCTGTTCCTTGAAATAAGGCAATGCTGCCTGTAACACTGTCAAAAGAATATGATGTGTACAAGGTCATGGTGATTCAGTGGTCCTGGACTGGTCGATTCAAAGCCCTGATGGATGTTGACATCATCTTTCATCCCATCGTAACAAAAAAAAATCCCAAGCACATCAACAGATTACTGGCCTCACGTAGACTGTTAACTAAACACAGATGGCTGCAGAATTGTAAATTAAATTATTCTGGGCACCATACATCTGCCCTTTCAACTCAGCACAAATGTTAATAATAAGATTTGGAATAGAGGTGAGAATTTTGCAGAAGTTTTTGAACATAAAACACTAAAGCCTAGGAACAGGCCCTTCGGCCCACAATGCCCATGCCGGACATGATGGCAAGATAAACTATTCCCTTTATCCTGTATCTGTACATTGTGGATGGCTCGATTGCAATCATGTGCAGTCTTTCCACTGACTGGTTAGCATGCAACAAAAGCTTTTTACTTTACCTCGGCACACATGACAATAATCTACAAAAAACAAAAAATAAAACTAATTGCATCTGCTTTGTATTCCTCCATTTGCTACATGACCATGTGCCTATCCAAAAGCTTCTTAAACTCCACTATCATATCTGCCTCCACCGCCATCCCTGGCAGCACATTCCAGGCACCCACAACCTTCTGTGTAAAAAAAAATTCCCAGCACATCTCTTTGCCCTCTCACCTTAAAGCCACACTCTCTAATCTTTGACATTTCCACCCTCGGAAAAAAAGGTTCTGATTTATGTTACCTTATATAATTTCACATATTTCTATCAGGTTTCCACTCAGCCTCCGGCCGTCCAGAAAATTACAATCCTGGTTTGTCCAATCCATCCTTGTATCTAATAACACCTAATGCAGGCATCATATTCTACATAATCCCTGCTGAGATGTTGCCTAACACACGGAATTACTCCAGCACTTTGTGTCTGTTTTTGTAAACTAGCATCTGCAGTTCCATTTATCTATGTAGACAGGGGTGTTGTCTACAAATGCCACAGGGGCGGCACGGTGGCACAGCAGTAGATTGTCTTCCAGCTCCAGAGACCCTGGTTCAATCATGTACATTCTCCATGTGACCACGTGGCTTTACTCCAGATGCTCCGGTATCCTCCCACACTCCAAATTCATACAAATTTGTAGGTTAATTGGCTTTGGAAAAATCGTAAATGGAAACATAGAAACATAGAAAATGGGTGCAGAAGTATGCCATTCAGCCCTTCGAGCCAGCACCGCCATTCAATATGATCATGGCTGATCATCCAAAATCAGATGTAAATTGTCCTGAGTGTGTCTGATAGTGCCAGTGCTCACAGCTCGGTGTGGACTTGGTGGTCCTGTTTCCATGCTGTATATCTAAAATTTAAAATCTAAAAGACAGCTGCAGAATTGGAAATTCAATGCATAGAAAAATGGTGTAAATAAATTGGACTTGTGCCACTAAGGAGTGATTGTGACTTGGGTGTCCATTGGCAATAAAAATTGAAAGGAGATGAAAAACATATTATCAATTTACTATGACCTATTTGTCTGGCTGTTCTTCCTCGGGATGACTTTGCTGGCTTGCAGTCCACCGCCAAGGTTCGCAGTAAGCGCCAGTGGTGTTATTACCACCAACGCAGGGGCACAGAGGACCGCCAATGCCGTGCCCCCTACTTGTTTTCAGGAAATACCTCCACCGATCGCCAGTAGAGGCTATCGTGGTCGGCCAGAAATATCACCTCTACGTCAGGGATCGCCATTCCGGGCTTTGTTTCCTCATGAACTCTGGGAATGAGGACCGCATCATACCTTCGACTGGCCTCGATACCCGTGCTGGTAAGCGTGACCCCGGCCCTGGCCTCCGTTAATGGCAGCCCCATTCGCTCCTACGGGACTCGAACTGTTTCCTTTGTCCTCGATTCTCACCGTTATTCGTGGCCCTTCACGATTGCAGACGTCTCCCAGCCATTGCTCGGGGCCGAATTTTTGTGGGCTTTTTCCCTCATGGTGGACGTCAGGGGCCAGTGCCTCGTTCCTCCAGGCTCTCCCCAGCCTGTGGCCTCGCGGCCTGTGGTTTCTCCCGATCCGTAGCTCGGGTCTGTGTCGGATGTGGGCGGAGCCTATGCCCTGATCCTGGCGGAGTTCCCGGAGATCCTGACCCCGCAATTCCATTTGGCTGCTCCTAAGCATGGGGTGTTGCATCATATCCTCACCGCTGGCCCTCCACTGCATGTTAGGGCACATTGCCTCCCGCCCGACAAGTTATGTTTAGCGCGAGAGGAATTCCAACAGATAGAGGACATGGGGATCGTGTGGCGTTCCGACAGCCCTTGGGCTTCCCCACTTCACATGGTTTCTAAGTCGTCCGGAGGGTGGCGGCTGTGTGGGGATTATCGCCGCCTGAATATTGTCACGAGCGCCGATCGCTACTCGGTCCCGCACATCCAGGATTTTACGGTTCATTTGGATGGTGCTACCATATTTCTGAAGATCAATCTGGTGCATGGCTACAATCAGATTCCCATCCACCCCGATGATGTGCCCAGGACTGCCATCATCACTCCGTTTGGCCTGTTTGAGTCCTGATGGTCATGGTTGCTCACGGTTTGAACTTTGTTTTTGTTTATCTCAATGACATTCTGGTCGCCAGCCGTTACACTGTGAGCACCTCCGCGTGCTGTTCCAGCAGCTCCGGTATCATGGGTTGGTCATTAACGCCACCGAGTGCCAGTTCGGTCTCAGCTCCATCTCCTTCCTTGGGCATCACGTTACCCCACAGGGCGCTACAGCCCTTCCCGGCAAGGTGGAGGTGATTCGGTGGTTTCCTTGGCCATCAAGGGTCTGCAGGAGTTTGTGGGATTGGTGAACTTTTACCATCGCTTGTATCGGCGGTGGCTCGGATCATGCGGCCTTTGTTCCTGTGCCTGGCCGGTAAGCCGCGGGATCTCGTATGGACCGCCGAGTTTGACGCCGCTTTCGAGGGTGCGAAGGAGGCGCTCGCCGCGAGCACGTTGCTGGTGCACCCGCGTGCCGCTGCCTCCACTGCCCTTACCGTGGATGCTTCTGATGCTGCTGTTGGAGCGGTTCGCGAACAGTTTATCGGTGGTCGCTGGCAACTGCTTGCTTTCTTCAGCCGGCACCTACGCCCTCCTGAGTGGAATTACAGTGTGTTCGACCGCGAGCTTTTGGCTCTTTGTTTGGCGGTCCGACATTTCCGGTATTTCCTGGAGGGCAGGACATTTACCGCGTTTACGGACCACAAACCTCTCACGTTTGCCGTCGCAAAGGTGTCTGATCCCTGGTCTGCTCGTCAGCAGCGGCACCTGGCTTTCTTTTCCAAATTCACAACTGATGTTCGGCACGTGACAGGCAAGCTGAATCAAGTGGCTGATGCTTTGTCTCGCCCTGCTGTCTACGCTGTGCTATCCATCGCCCCGGGGTTGAACTATGCTGCGCTGGCTGCTGTTCAACCCGATGGTGGAGAGATGCAAGGATATCGTACTGCTGCATCGGGTTTGGTGTTGGCTGATGTGCCCTTCGGCCCTGCTGGGGTGACAGTCCTGTGCGATACTTCCACCGGCCAGCCGTGGCTTGTTGGTTGGCAGCAGCAAGTTTTGACTCTATTCGTGGACGGGCTCATCCTTCCATCCGGGCGAATTCTGCATTGGTGGCAGCCAAGTTTGTGTGGCATGGTCTTTGTAAGTAGGTTGGGACATGGGCCAGGGCCTGCATTCCTTGCCAGACGTCCAAGGTCCAGCGGCATGTTCGTGCGCCGCTTCAGGTTTTCGTGGCTCGCTGACCCGCTGAGTCACTCCAGCACTTTGTGTCTATCTTCGCTGCAAAGAAGGATGGTTTAGGTTGCCAAAGGCAAACAATTCAGCTGCAGGGTAATCCTGGAGCAGTTCCTGCAGCAGTAGACTCAGTTATATTTAACTGCTGCCTTAGTGACTCCTTCACAGTTAAGATTGGAAATTAGGTTGCTTGCTGATTCTTGCCGTTTTCTGTTTGCACTTTCTCAAGTAATGTGGCAGTTTACATCTGCAGCTACAAATGTTAGGAAACTTGACATAGCAGTCTTCCTAATCAGCATTTATCTGATTATGTTTTATCGGCATGCATCACAGCATGGTTTGGGAACACAACATTGAACATAAAACAGTACAGCACAGGAACAGGCCCTTTGACCTACATTGTCCATGCTGAACATGTTGACAGGATAAACTAATCTCCTCTGCCTGTATGTGATACATATCACTCCATGGCCTGCATATCCATGTGGCTGTGCAAAACCCTTTTAAACACCACTATCGAATCTGCCTCCTCCTCCACCACCACCCCTGGCAGCCTGTTCCAGGCACCCACCACCCTCTGTGTATAGAAAAACCGGCCCCATATATCACATTTAAATTTTGCCCACTCTCACCTTAAAGATATGCTCTCTAACCTTTGCCACTTACATCCTGGTAAAGAAGTTCTGATTGTCTTTCATAATTTTATGTACTACCAGATCTCCCCTCAGCCTCTGAAGGCGTTTTTGAGTGGGCATTGGGAGTGGGCATTGGGAGCCCTTCTGATCCTCTTGATACTGGAGTTAAACATTTGCAAGAGACTACAACTTTAAAGCCCTGTCGCACGGTACGAGTTCATTCCAAGAGTTCTCCCGAGCTTGCCCTGATTCGCACTCGGAGATTTACGGTAATGGCCATTCGTCGGTACTCGGGCTCTCGTGGACATTTTTCATCATGTTGAAAAATCTTCACGAGTCTTTCCGTGCTTACCTGCCATTAGCGAGTCTTCCCGAGTACCTGTCGTTAGCGCTAAGAGACGTCCCCGAGCTCCGACGTACCCGCTACGTTCATTCTCTGTGCTTACCACGAGTTTGATTTTTTAAAACTCGGGAGAGCTCTTGGAATGAACTCGTGCCGTGGGACAGGGCTTTTAGGATCAGCTTTGGGATCATGACTGACTCTGGATCTTTTAACTGCTCACCCTCTCTGCAGGCAGACGAATGATTGTTACTGGTTACTCCTTGACCCCCTGTAGCTTTACTCTGAAGTATTAGAATTTAGAGTTTGTCAAAAGATCATGGAAACAGGTCCTTTGTCCCACACCAACCAGCGATTACCTCGTACACTAACACTATCCTTCACACTAGGGCCAATTTTACTATTTTACCAAAGTCAATTAACCTGCAAACCCGAACGTCTTTGGAGGAAACCGGAGAACCCGGAGAAAACCCACAGGGCCACAGGGAAAACATACAAACTCTGTACAGACAGCACCTGTAGTCAAGGTCAAACCCAGTTTTCTGGCACTTAGAGGCAGCAGCTCTACCAGCTGCACCACTGTGCCACACTTATCCATAACGAGAACTAGTCAAAAGGTAAAAAATAAAAGGGTGTCAGATAAGGGGAGAAGAGGAGCCAAAAGGTGGGATATAGAGGGATGTAGGTGGAAGGGAATGGGGAAGGGGGGGGGGGGAGGGTTGTGAGTCGGTATCCGGATTCAGAGACAGTTTCTTCCCAGCTTTTATCGAGCAACCAAACTGTCCTCTCACCAACTAGGTACGGGTCCTGACCTCCCATCTACCTCATTGGAGATCTTTGACCTATCTTTAATCAGACTTTACCTTGCATTAAATGGTATACCTTTTATGCTGCATCTGTACACTGTGGACAGATTGATTGTAATCATGCATAGTCTTGCCACTGACTGGATAGCATGCACCAAAAAGCTTTTCACTGTACCTCGGAACAACTGAAAATAAATTAAACAATCAAGGCCAGTATTCAACTAAGGTAGACAAAAGTGCTGGAGAAACTCAGCGGGTGAGGTAGCATCTATGGAGTGAAGGAAATAGGCAAAGTTTTGGGCTGAAACCCTTCTTCAGACTGATATGAGGTGGGGGGGGGGGGAGAAGAAAGGAAGAGTTGGGGCCAATGGGCTGAGGGAGAGCTGAGAAGGGGAGGAGAAAGTAAGGACTACCTGGAATTAGAGAAGTCAATGTTCATACCGCTGGGGTGCAAACTGCTCAAGCAAAATATGAGGTGTTGCTCCTCCAATTTCCCTCGTCCTTTCTTCTTCCCGCCCCCCGCCCCCCGCCCCCCCCCCCCCCACCCCCATCCTCACATCAGTCTGAAGAAGGGTTTTGGCCCGAAACGTTGCCTATTTCCTTCTCTCCATAGATGTTGCCTTACCCGCTGAGTTTCTCCAGCACTTTTGTCTACCTTCGATTTGCCAGCATCTGCAGTTCCTTCTTAAACAGTATTCAACTACCTTGGTACAAATGACGATACTAAACTATTAAGCCATTTAAATTAATATCACTTGACACAAAGATGAAATTTTGTATCAGGCACCTTGGGAATAACATGATTTCCTCCCTGGTTCTTCACTGGAAGATCGTGCGTCTTTCACTGTCCACGTTGGTTCATACATCTCGGATGTCACTGAAAACCACCCACAATCGTCTTCTTCGAACGAACAGTGTGAGCCGGCTGGAAGGTTACCTGGAAGGTGAAAGAAGAGTATCTATGATTTTCCTATCCAAAATAAACAATTGCAGAAGCAGATGATGTGATATTTGCAAAACTAAATCACCAAGTGGCAAGACCCTTGTAACCTGCAAGAACCTCAGGTCTAAGGGAATGGACTTAGTCGGCAAAAGTGAGTTTATGGCATCAGAAACGTGGCGACTCTTGCGTACTGCCTAGGTGAGGTCTGCTGTATTATTTTACCAGGTTGTAAGCAAAACACTTTAACATTATTGCCGTATCTAAATGTTATTCCCCCCAATTTTAAATATTTCCAAATATGTGATTATCTGAAAAAACATGCAAAAGAATTTTACAAAATGCCATCAGACTTACTAGATGAAGCAATGAATACAATGGCGGAATCAGCAAATTTAATTTCATATATATATAATATTATACTAAATGCAGTAATACCAACAACGGAAGGTATCAGAGGTGAGTGGGAAAAGGAATTAAGCATAGAAATTTCCAATGAAAGGTGGAAAGAGTACTTATTAAGTGCATAAATGCTCAATAAATGTAATTAATACAATTTAAAATTTTACACAGATTATACTAAAAAATTAAATTAAATAAATTCTTCCCCAACGTCTCACCAATTTGTGATAAATGCCAGTTTCAAGAAGCTACTATAGTGCACTCATTCATCTTTTGTACAAAAATTAAAAGATTTTGGATTTAAATCTTTGACATTTTCAAAAAATTGTTTAAAATAAAAATGACACCAAAGCCAGAATGGATTATTTTTGGAATGACAGACGGTAGTTCGGAATTAAATGTGTATCAAAAGAATCTATTTGCTTACGGCTTAATAATAGGAAAAAAGCTCATCTTAAAATTCTGGAGAAATTCCCCTATACCAATATTAAATATGTGGATTTCAACTATGTTTGAAACACTACATCTGGAAGATATGAGACTCCGCCTGGCAGGAAAATCAGATCGTTTCTATCAGATGGTCTGCATTCATAGAATTGCTACAAAGATAGGGTGCAAGAATACCTCGGGTCTTGGTAGTGGGATGAAAAACTATCGAGTTGGTAGATTCCTTTTTTCTTTTCTCTCTTTTTCTCTCTCTCTTTTTTCTTTTTTCGTTTCTAGGGTCTATCTCTTAATCCCTTTCTCTAATTCTTTGACCAAGGGTTCTTTTTTTTTCCCCTTTGGCACACTCTTTCACTTTCACAACTCTTTTCACCTACTTTATTCTCTTTGTTTCTATTCTTTTTTCTTAAAAGCTATAAAATTATGGGGTACAATGATTGTAACAATATATAAGTGATGTACACTGATGTATTTACCTCTATTAAATAAAAATATTAAAAAATAAATAAATGTTATTCCCTTATATAAACACTATTCCCTTATCAAGTATCTATACACTGTTAATGATAGATTGTCCTTCTGCTGACTGGTTAGCACGCAACAAAAGCTTTTCACTGTACTTCGGTATATGTGACAATAAACGAAACTGAAACTGAACTGAACAAAGCATTTCACTGTACCTAGGTACACGTGTTAATGAAGTATCATTGAATTCACTGGGGATGTGTGGCAGCAAGAGTGGATTATTTCCAGCAATCTGCTTCAAAGTGACAAGCAGCATTTTTGGAGAAAAGGAATAGGTGACGTATTGGGTCAAAATGTCTGAGGAAGGGTTTCGACCCAAAAATTCACCTATTCCATTTCTACGGGGATGCTGCCTGACCTGCTGAGTTACGTCTGCAATTTTTGTCTATCTTCTGCTTCAAAATGCTACGTTTATAAAAAGTATAGTTTCATTTACAATTAGATGTATTCATCTTTAAGTGGTCAGCTTGGTTTTTGCCGGGTAGTTAATGAGTCTTGGACAGATATAGATAGGTTTCGGGGTGGTTTACATCCCACAGTATGGAGAGCTGTTTCTATTCTATAAGTTAAGGCACAAGACATTGGAAAGGGAACGGCAAACTCAGCATTGGGTGTCTTGCTCAGAGCTGGCCACCTCTCCTCCTGCATCAGAAACAAAAGGCACACACTGTGCATTTCCACTACATTCCAGAGTCAAGTGTGTTGTATTGTCATATGTCCCAGACAGAACAATGAAATTCTTACTTGCAGCAGTACAACAGAACATGTACACATAGTACTCTGTACATTTCAGAATTCTATCATTTTCAATGTTTCATATTGTTGCTTCAAACCATTCTCTCAAGGACTTTGTCAAAACCCTTTAAGATCGTGGGTGGTCGAAGGATATGCGGCCAATGCGGCACTGAGATTAACAGAAGGTGTACAAATAGAACATAGAGCAGTAGAGTTCTGGAACAGGCCCTTCAGCCCGCAATGTCTGTGCTGAACACGATGCCAAGATAATCTAATCTCATCTGCCTGCACATGATCGGGTGGCGCCACCAGCAGTGGCTGCCTCGCCAACAGTCTGTCCTTTCTTCCTTTTGTTATTTTTAGTAGGTTTTAGTGTTCCTTTGTTTGTTTTATGTGAGGGGGTGGGGAGTGGGGGTTCGGGGGGTGGGGGGAAACCTTTTTTCATTCTCTTATCTCGACGGAGATACGATTTTTTTCTGTATCGTATCTCCGTCCCCACTGCGGCCTAATATCGTGGAGTTGGCGGACTTTCCTGGAGAGTGACGGGCGCCCCAAGCCGCAGGAGTCTGTGGAACTTTAACATTGCGGCGCTTGCGATCCCTTTTGCCGGGGATCGAAGCTCCAAGCGGGGCCTGCGGACTTTAACATCGTGAAGCCCACGGTCTCGGGTAAGAAGAGGCCGATTCAGGAGCTCCATGCCGCATAGAGAATTTCAACTGCCTCAACGCGGGAGTTTCGATCACCTTGACAGGGGCTTCGATCATCAGCTGCGGGGGCTTTGAGTGCCCCGACTGGGGATGGTTTGACTGCCCCGACAGTGGGAGAAGAAGAGGAAGAAAATTGCACTTTATTGCCTTCCATCACAGTGGGGAATGTAGAATCCACTGTGATGGATGTTTGTTAACTTTTATGTGGTTGTGTGTCTCGTTGCTTTTTACTCGGTATGGCTGTATGCTAACTCAAATTTCACTGTACCTTAATTGGTACATGTAACAATAAACTGACCTTGAAACCTTGATCTATACCGCTCCATTCTCTGTATATTCATACATATTCATAGTGTCTTAAACGCCACTATGGTATCTGCATCCATCACAATCCTGACAATGTGTTCCAGACACCCAGCACCCTTTGAGCAAAAACTTGCCCTGCACATCTCCTTTAAACTTTGCCTCACTCACCTAAAATTTGTAAGGGGAAGGGAGGCAGGGGAAGGAGTCAGTATCCAGATTCAGGGACGGTTTCTTCCAGCTGTTATCAGGCAACTGAACCGTCCTCTCATCGACTAGAGAGCGGATCTACTTTAAATTTTGCCCCTCTCATGATAAATCTACTCTCTCTTGTCTTTGACATTTCCAAAAATATACAGTGAACTTCAAACTCTACTACTCAGATAGAAGCTGAATGAGGAGAGAATCCATGGCATTTAACAGCACAGTCATGTAAATTTAGAATATTAGCACACTAAACTGGAATATTGGACCAGAAAATAAGAAGCAATAAAAGGAAATGAATCAGAATTATGTTAAATTAGATACAAGAAAATATTTTTTCAGAAAAATTATTGTTTCGGACAATTTGTAAAGAGACAACAAATGCAAATAATAGTAAAGATGTTGAAAGTATTGTTGGATAGTAATAAGTTCATGTCATAGGAGCAGGAGTAGGCCATTCAGCCCATCGAGTCTACTCCGTCATTCAATCATGGCTGATCATCCTTTCACTCTCAACCCCATTCTCCTGCCTTCTCCCCATAACCCTTGGCAGCCTTACCAATCAAGTATCTGACAATCTCCACTTTAAAATATGGGAAGCATTATATACTTTCAGGCTGAAAACTCTAATTTGAATTGCTTTTTATTTTCTCTCTTTTCCTTCCATAACGTAAATAAAGTGATCCTTCAAATACCAATTTAACCTTTCAGTATATCCCAACACTATTCCTTTCCTCAGTAATGAAGGTTGTAACAGCCTGCAAGATCAAATCAACTGATAGCAACAATGAACTTGACGATTTCTATGGGGTATTTCACTTTGCCGGAACATCGTGGGTCAAATACTGTCATTTATGTGTTTAAGTGTAATTGGACCATAAGACACAGGAGCAGAATTAGGTCAGAAATGTTTACTTTGCCATTCAATCATGGCCGATTTATTTTTTCCTGCCAACCCTATTCTCCTGTTTTTCCCCCCATAACCTTTAACACCCTTCCTCATCAAGAACCTATCAATCTCCGATTTAAAACTACCCAATGACTTGGCCGCCACAGCCGTTTGTGCCAATGAATTCCATAGATACAGCACCTACTGGGGGCGACACAGTGGTGCAGTGGTAGAGTTGCTGCCTTACAGTTTGTACGTTCTCCCCGCGACCGCATGGGTTTTCCCTGGGTGCTCCGGTTTCCTCCCATAATCCAAAGACATGCAAGTTTGTAGGTTAAATGGCTTTGGTAAAGATGGTGAATTGTTCCTTGTGTGTAGAATAGTGCTCATGTACAGGGATTGCTGGTTGGTGCAGGGCCGAATGGCCTGTTTCTCTAAACTAAACTCCATTCTAAAGGCACATCCTTTTATTCTGATGTTGTAATGCAAACAAACGTAGCTGTCAATTTGACAATAGCAATGTCCCTCAAATACGAGAGTTAAGCATTTAATAATCCATTTTACAACCATATTAATTTGAAACAGAAGTAGGTCACTTCACCCCTCAAGACTGGTTCACCATTAAATAAGATTATGGCTGATCTGATTAGAACCTCAACTCTGCTTTCACCGCTACTCATCGTAAAATATTACCATGTCACATTTCCAGTATCGATCTACATCTGTCTTAAAAATATTCAAAGACTTTGCTTCCACTGCTCTTGCAGGAAGAGAATGCCTTCATAGTCTTCGGAGAGAAAAAAATCTTGTATCGACTCTATCAAAACCTTGACCTCGTGTTCTATAATTTCCTACAAGAGGAAATGTTCTCACCATGCCCACTCTCAGAAACTTATAGAGTCGTACAGCATTGACAGAAGCAAAAACCTGGAGTAACTCACCGGGTCAGGCAGCATCTCTGGAGAAAAGGAATAGCTTTTTGTGTCTGTCTGGTTTAAACCAGCATCTGGAGTTCCTCCCTGCACATACAGTGTGGAAACATGCTCTTCGGTCCAGCTTGCCCACGCCGCCCAACATGCCCCATCCACACTAGTCCCACCTGCTTGCATTTGGCTCATATCCCTCTAAACCTCTAATTTCTTATATATTTCAATTTACCACATTTCAATCATGTTCTATCTCACTCTAAATTCCAGCAAAAACGTGTCTAACCCGACCGACATTTCCTCATAAGACGCACTGCCCATTTCAGGTAGGTACAAGGAACTGTAGGTGTTGGTTTACAAAAAAACACAACGTGCTGGATTAACTCAGCGGGTCAGGCAGCATCTGTGGTGAATGTGGAGATCCATGTTCTGAGTTACTTCAGCACTTTGCCTGCCCATTTCAAGTATCGGTCAAGAATACATTTGCTGAACAGCTTTTATTGCATTGACAATCTTCCTTAAATCTGGAGAACAGTACTTCAGATGTCGTCTGACCAATGTCCCATATAACTGAAGCGTAATGTCTCTACTTTTATATTCAATTCCCCTTGCTACAAACAGTACCATTTGCATTGCCTGCACTTGGCCCATATCCCTCTAACCCTATCCTGTCCATGTTGCTGTCTAAATATTTCTTTTTTTGTTTTTGTTTATTTTATTAGAAGTTAATGCAGTACAAAACAATACAGTGGCACCTAATTTTAGCTGCCAACTATGTCATAACGTAATACATTCTATGTACAACCTCTAGTTTTATGTTTTTGAAAAGGAAATTAAAAAAAGACAAGAAATAGAGAGAAGAAAAAGAGGAAAAATAGATAGTAGAAAATACAAAAACGTGAAGTGTGTATATAAGAAAAAGTAGAAAGTAGAAGAGAAAAAAACCCTTAAAAAAGAAAATTTTCAAATCTTGTTCGGAGATGTAATTCTACCCACGACCTGACCTGAAATCAGTAATCTTTACATAGAAACATAGAAACATAGAAAATAGGTGCAGGAGTAGGCCATTCGGCCCTTCGAGCCTGCACCGCCATTCAATGTGATCATGGCTGATCATCCAACTCAGTATCCCGTACCTGCCTTCTCTCCATACCCCCTGATCCCTTTAGCCACAAGTGCCACATCTAACGCCCTCTTAAATATAGCCAATGAACTGGCCTCAACTACCTTCTGTGGCAGAGAATTCCAGAGACTCACCACTCTCTGTGTAAAGAATGTTTTCCTCATTTCGGTCCTAAAGGAATTCCCCCTTATCCTTAGACTGTGACCCCTTGTTCTGGACTCCCCCAACATCGGGAACAATCTTCCAGCATCTAGCTTGTCCAACCCCTTAAGAATTTTGTAGGTTTCTATAAGATCCCCCCTCAATCTTCTAAATTCCATCGAGTACAAACCGAGTCTATCCAATCTTTCCTCATATGAAAGTCCTGACATCCCAGGAATCAGTCTGGTGAATCTTCTCTGTACCCCCTCTATGGCAAGGATGTCTTTACGGTACTGCTGCATCACATGATTCCAAAAAGTTGATGAAAGGGGACCAACTCCTTAAGGATTGGTCATATTTATCTATTAGGCGGAGTCTCATTTCTTTACGGTGAACTACGTCCGTCATATTTCTAATCCACATTTTAATAGTTGGTATAGCTGTATTTTTCCAAAATTTAAGTATCTTTTTGGTCTTTGTTTAACTTGATATCTTCTACTATTATTCCAAATATAATCCATTCCGTATTTGATTCTATTCTTGACTTGAAGAGCTTTGTAAATATATCAAATATATCGCTCCAAAATTTATTTAACTATATACATCCTACAAATGAATGTGTTATATTGGCATTTTGAAACAAACATTTATCGCATCTAGGAGAAACATTTGAGTAGAATCTTTTAGAGCATCGCTATCTAATAAAATACTATAAATATATGGTATCAGTTTTTCTGTGTTCGGATGTTTATTCAAACATTCATCAAAAAATTCTATCTTTCTAAATCTATATTCATTTGTAATTGACTTAACATAGTCTCTGATTTGTAAATATCTAAAGTAATCCTTTGATTAGAGCCCATACATTTGTTGTAATTCCTGAAATGAGAGAAATGTATTTTTCCTATTTCCACCCATCTTTGTAATTCCATGGTTTTTCCAATGTAAAAAACCCTTATCCATCCATGAGGGCTTAAATGCTGCATTGTTTACAATAGGAAGAGATAATGGTATATAATCCAATTTTAATGTTTTCTTTATTTGTTTCCAAGTGCGTATTCCACTATCTATTATAGGGTCTTTATAGGTTTTTTTGCTTAATTTGGTAATAGCAAATAAAATTGACCCAATTTCAAAGGTAAACTATCTTCTTTTTCCATTTTTAACCAGTCTGGTTGTTTATCTAATTCTTCCAACCAAAAGTTCATATTCTTGCTATTAACTGCCCAGAATTTATGTGGCTTATCCCCAAATTCGAAGTGTGCCTGTTTTGTAATTTGGAATAGTCTTATTACTCTTGCCGATAATATTCTATTGCGTTTATATTTCAATAAAGTTATCTTATTATGTTTATCTATGGTTGGGTCATTTGCATTGTCCAGTTCTAATAATTTTATTTCCTGTTCAATCCTCTGAAGTTCTCTTTTATTTTCTTTATTTTGAAAGAGATTATAGCACCGCGGATGTATGCCTTAAAGGTTTCCCATAATAGCGATACAAAAATACCCGGCGTCTCATTTATCGCAGAAAAAAAATTTGTTTGTTCTTTTATATACTCATAACCCTGCGGATTATTTAATATTTGTGCGTTGAATCTCCAAAAAGGTTTTATAACCGGCATTCCCTCGATTTTAAGTATAAAAGTCAGTGGTGAATGATCGGAAATAATACTATTATGGTATGATGGTTTAGTCGTATACAGGATTAATTTTGTATCCAATAAGAAATAGTCAATTCGTGAGTATGTTTTATAAACCAATGAGTAAAACGAATATTCCCTTCCAATTGGGTTTGCTATTCTCCAAACATCAGTTATGTTATTATTTTTTATATAAGTATTTAAGAATTCACAGGTCTAAATGTTTCTTAAACATTGCAATAGTACCTGCCTCAACTACCTTCTCCAGCGGCTCTTTCCACATACCCACCACCCTTTGTGTAAAAAAGTTATCCCTCAGTTTCCTATTAAATCTTTCCCCCCCTCACATTTCACCTATATCCTCTGGTTCTCGATTCCCCTACTCTGGGCAAAAGATTCTGTGCGTTTACCTGATCTATTCTTATCACAGTTTTGTACATTTCTATAAGATCCCTCATCTTCTTGTGCACCAAGGAATAGAGTCCTAGTCTGCTCAACCTCTCCTTATAGCTCAGGCCCTTGAGCTCTGGCAACATTCTTATAAATCTTCTCTGCACCCGTTCCAGCTTGATAATATCTTTCCTATAACATGGTGCCTAAAAGTGAACACTTACCAACTTACTTGTGAGCTTACCAACATCTTATACAGCTGCAACATGACCCCCCAGCTTCGATACCCATACTCTGACTGATGAAGGCCAATGTGCCAAAAGCCTTTTTAACTTGTGACCACCCTATCTACCTGTGATGGTTTACCTTGCACTAAACGTTATTCCCTCTCTCCTGTACACGTACACTATGGAAGGCTTGATTGTTTTAATGTATAGTTTTTTTCGTTAACTGGATGGCACACAGCAGAACAGCTTTTCACTGTACTTCAGTGCACGTGACAATAATCTAAACTATCAAAGTATCTAGACCAGTGTTCAACTACCAACATTGGTCAACAAACAAGCTCTGCAGAGGCTTCATGCAAGGTGACGCTTTCCATAGACAGGATTAACATGAGAATATAAAATCAACTCTGAACTGTTTAAAGGTTTTATTGAGAATTGTGGATTGTGGAAAAAGATCTATGCAAGCTGCTTATTCTGCTGATGTTACACAAAATACATCAATCTCATTAATGTGGCATAAGCAGGATTCTAGGCATTACTACAATGGCAGTAGGCCATATCCAAAGAAATCAGTAATGATGATAAATGTTATTATCCATTTTAAACAACCAGATCCATATAAAATAAATATATTTTTGTAACCTCCCAAAAAATAACGGTGCAATAACTCCTACTTATCGTCAACATTGAATGTCTTGCAGACTTTGATTAAACAATGTCCACTATAATCATTGCATTTAATCATTCCGGGAATAATTTAACATTAGGTTACTCATATAAGGTAGGTGATTACTTAAAAGGTAATGTGCATTCTATCATACTGTCATGTAATCACAAATGTTATAAAAAGGAAGGATGCGCATGCATATACTTTCTAATCTTGGTCTTTAAAACTGTTAGTTAACAGCAGATTAACCACTCACGATGGAGAATCAGTGACCCCTCTTACTGAAGTGATGGTGTTTTCCATTCTGAGGGGAATTTGTGCATTTTCAGCTTCATGCCAACACATTTGCTATTACTAGGTGCTGCTTATAAAACATTAAGCCCAACGTATTGTGAATAGTACAGCAATTACTAACCCTGTCATTGCCCATTAAAAAAAATTCTGCTGATATTAGTCAAAGTCAAATCTTAAGCAGTTTTAATCAGCTGTTCACAGCTCTTAATCCCTGGTATTACAGAGATTGATTTGAAAAGCTTGGGGTGGAAATGCACTCACACAACTCCTGGAAAAAATGCTGCTGTGGATTTGAAAATGAGATTAACCAGGAGAACAGCATTTTTCTTAGCAGGTTCTTGAGTGTTCAATCGCCCATCAGGAGGTTTGTCCTAATTTTCAGCGGTCTTAAGGTTTTTGTGGTCTTAAGGCACTTTCTTTCCGCTGGTGAAATGAAGGCAGACCCGGTTTACAAAGAAGGGATGAGTAATTTTTGTAATTTTATAACGTGTGTGTGTGTGTGTGTGTGTGTGTGTGTGTGTGTGTGTGTGTGTGTGTGTGTATATGTATGTTTATGTATATGTATGTATATATGTGTACATATATGTATGGGTGTTACAGAGTATGTTTACAGGTCTGCTGTGCTGCTGCAAGTAGGAATTTCATTGTTTTGTTTTGGGACATATGACAATAAAACACTCTTAACTCTTTTTTCTAATCCTGAATACTTTGAATACCTGAATCATCTTTTTCACACTTAAACCAAACTCGCTGCAAGTACAACTATAATTTGCTGTCTGTGTGAGGAATAACCATGAAATATTGATCAATTGATCAGTAGTCAGATATTTTCGGCCTCTATAGCAGCATGTTATTTTATTTTATTTTTGCTACAGGTATGCCTACTAAATTACTTATACCTATTTCTTCCCTTTTATTTTTACAATGTTGATTTGACATGTGATGTTCCCTCTCCAAATTTATGTACAGGTAAATGGGAGACCTTTAAACTATCTTTAATCGGACTTTATCGGACTTTATTGTTAAATCATTGCACTAAATGCTGTACCCTTTATCTGTACAGTGTGGACGACTTGATTGTATTCATAAAAGGAAACATAGTGCTGGAGTAACAGCAGGTCAGGCAGCATCTCTGGAGAACATGGATCAGTGATGTTTTGGGTTGGAACTCTTCCTGTCACCTATATACCTATATAGATGACCCAAAATGTCACCTTATCTTTTTCTCCAGAGATGCTGCCTTACCCGGTGAGTTACTCCTCAGTTTGCGTCGATCTTTAGTATAAACCAGCATCTGCAGTTCCTTTCTACACATCTCTCATGAATCTGAATTGGTGACGTTTTGGTTTGAGAGCCGTCTTCAGATTGAATAGGTGACGTTTTGGGTCGAGACCCTTCTCCAGAGATGCTGCCTGACCCGCTGAGTTACTCCAGCACTTTGTGTCCTTTTATGAATACAATCAAGTCGTCCACACTGTACAGATGTACACTGTACTTTTGGGTATTAACCTGCATCTTCAGTTCTTTCTTTCTTCATTGATGATATAAAGTATTTTCTTTGACTGGTTAGTACGCAAACAAAAGCTTTTCACTGTACCTGGGTACACACGACAATAATAAAATTCACTAAACTAGACTATACTAAATAGATCTGCCAACATTAAACAGTAAATAATCGGATCTTGCCTAACAAAATCTGATAGCGTCTAACAAAATGGTGAGTCTGTGGTGGATAATGGCTGACGTGCTATCACATTGACATCAGCATGCATGTAAAATAAAGATGAATGGACTCACTGCACACTGCTCCTTCATCTTCTGCCTTGCTGCAGTCCTCAGTGAAATCGCAGAGCTGCCTCAGTTTAATCGCTACCCCATTCCAGCAACTGAACGTTCCCTCAAGCGTTGTCCTGGAGCCTGTCAAAGGGCCTGAAATACAACCACAAATGGAATGGCACATAAAACACACTTTATTTTCCACCATAACGCCGATGATTGATAGGTTTTTACTGTGCAGCTTCTGTGCAGTATGATGATTATGGCATGGGTGCCTTTGAGAGGTCACAGAATCACAGTTTCCCACAACATAACTATTCCTGTTTACGTTTATCATGGAAACTTGAAAAGGTGATATAAACTGCATACACAACATGAGCAAATTATTGTGTTTAATCCCATTAAAAAGGCTTCAAAATAAGAATCGCCACCCTCCTTTGAAAATGTTGGAAATTGTAATGTTGTGTAAAAGGGTTTATGACTATTACATTTATAAACCATCTAGAAAGTGAAAGAAGATATGAGGAACTGCAGGTGCTGGTATAGGAAAAAAAAAAAGACACAAAGTGCTGGAGCAACTCCAGCAAGTCAGGCAGCATCTCTGGAAAGCATGGATAGGTGACGTTTCGGGTCGGGACGCTTCTTCATAGTGCCTCATGCTCCACACTGTGCTGTTATGTAGGGAGATCCAGGGTAAAGGACAGAGTTGTCTCTGGTATGCAGAGGCTGTGTGGTTGGGGGGGTGGAGGGATGGGGGAGGTGGAGCACAAGGAGATTTTACAATGACAATTTTAGTTTAAAAGATCAAATAATTATTTTATTCAGGGAGACAGAAGTAATTGCAAATGCTGTAATCTTGATCAAAACACAAAGTGCTGGAGGAACGTAATGGGTCAGGCAGCATCTACAGAAAGACAGGTGACATTTCAGGTCGGTACCCATCTTCAGAACGCCAGAGATTGAGGGGAGAGCTCATAGAAGCATTAAGATTAGGAGAGGCGTAGGAAGGGTAGATGTTCATAACCTTTTTCCCAGGGTGGAAATGTGAAAGACTGGAGGGCATAGGTTTAAGATGAAACAAGCAGAGTTTAAAGGATATGTTTAGTTTAGTTTAGAGATACAGTGGGGTTTTTCACCTGTCGGGTTCACGCTGACCAGCAATCCCCGTACAATAGCACTATCCTACACACTAGGGACAACTATCTTCTTTACCGAAGCCTGCATGTCTTTGGAGTGTGGGAGGAAAATGTGTGTATATTTATGTGGGAGCCTTTACTCGCTGGAGTTTAGAAGGTTGATGGGGGACCTAATTGAAACTTACAGAATAATGAAAAACATTGCTAGAGTGGGTGTGGAAAGGATGTTTCCACTGGTGAGACAGCCTAGGACCAGAGGTCGTAGCCTCAGACTAAAAGGGCGCTCGTTTAGAAAGGAGGTGAGGAGGAACTTCTTTAGTCAGAGGGTAGTTAATCTGTGGAACTCATTGCCACAGAGGGCTGTGGGGGCCACGTCAGTAGATATTATTAAGCCAGAGATAGACAAATTCTTGATTAGAACGGGTGTCAAGGGTTATGGGAGAATGGGATTAGGAGATCAGCCATGATCGAAAGGCAGAGTAGACTCAATGGGCCTAATTCTACCCTGTAACTTGTGAAAACTGAGCACCCTGAGACAACCCATGCAGTCACCGGAGAAGTTACAAACTCCATACAGACAGCATCCGTAATCAGGATCGATCCCGGATCTCTGGAGCTCCAAGGCAGCAACTCTGCCGCTGTGCCACAGTGCTGCCCCCTGGCGGGCCAAATTTGAATGGGGCCAAATTTCTTTTAATACCACCTCGACACAGACAGCACCTGAGGTCAGGATCGAACCCAGGTCTCTGGCTCTGTGAGGCAGCAACTCCACCAGCTGTACCTATGTGGCACATTGGAACTAGAACTACCTGTATCCATGAATACGGAAACACAGGAAAAGAAAATTAAGGGTTCGGTGTTTAACGATATCAGGTGCAGTTGAGATGTTTTATTCTCAATCAGATAACACTTTTTACATGAATTTTGAAAGTGGATTTTGTTAGTCAATTGCCATGGATTATATAATCAAGAGAAAGCCTGCATTTGCACACTCCCACTCATGACCTGAGGATACAATACAGTCAATGAAGTGTTGTTATTATTATTAAGGAAACAGAATAGTCAATATGCAAACAGCATAGATTAATAAAAAGCGAATTAATAATTATCTGATAATCCATCTCAATGTTATTAGGCAGTTGTAAGTATTGGCCAGCATGTGAAGATTGGGATTAACAGGTCCCTTTCAGAATGGCAGGCAGTGACTAGTGGGGTAACGCAAGGCTCGGTGCTGGGATCTCAGCTATTTACAATGTACTGTACATTAATGATTTAGATTAATTCAAAGTAACATTAGCAAATTTGCAGATGACACAATGCTGGATGGCAGTGTGAACTGTGAAGAGGATGCTATGAGGATGCAGGGTGACTATGACTGGTTGGGTGAGTGGGAAGATGCATGGCAGATGCAGTATAATGTGGATGAATGTGAGGTTATCCACTTTGGTGGCAAGAACGGAAAGGATTATTATCTGAATGGTGTCAGGTTAGGAAAAGGGGAACTACAACAGGATATGGGGGGTCCTTGTACATCAGTCACTGAATGTAAGCATACAGGTATTGCAGGCGTGTGAAGAAAGCTAAGGCATGTTGGCCTTCATAACGAGAGGAGTTGAGTATAGGAGCTAAGAGGTCCTTCTACAGTTGTACAGGGTCCTGGTGAGACCACACATGGAGTATTGTTGCAGTTTTGGTCTCCTAATTTGAGGAAGGACATTCTTGCTTTTGAGGGAGTGCAGCATAAGTTCACCAGGTTAATTCCCGAGATGGCGGGACTGTCATATGATGAAAGAATGGAGCGACTGGAATTTAGACTGGATTAAGGGATTGGATATGCTAGATGCAGGAAACATGTTCCCTATGTTGGGCGAGCCAAGAACCAGGGGCCACAGTTTAAGAATAAGGCGTAGGGCATTTAGAACTGAGATGAGGAATTTTTTTTTCACACAGAGAGTTGTGAATTTGTGGAATTCTCTGCCACAGAAGGCAGTGGAGGCCGATTCACTGAATGCATTCAAAAGTGAGTTAGATTGAGCTCTTGGGGCTAGCTGAATCAAGGGATATGGGGAGAAGGCAGGAACGGGGTACTGATTGTGAATGATCCGCCATGATGAGCTCAATGCGTTTTACGCACGCTTTGATAGGGAGAACACCGATGTGCCTTCCCGAGTCCCCATTCGCTGTGATGATATTTCAGTCTCAGTCGCAGAGGCCGACGTCAGGAAATCCTTCAGAGGGGTGAACCCTCGAAAAGCGCCTGGACCTGATGGTATACCTGTCCGTGTTCTAAAAACCTGTGCGGACCAACTGGCTGGAGTTTTTACGGACATTTTCAACCTCTCACTTCTGAGGTATGAGGTTCCCACCTGCTTCAAAAGTGCATCAATTATACCAGTGCCCAAGAAGGGCAAGGTGACGTGCCTCAACGACTATCGACCAGTGGCACTAACGCCTGTGGTGATGAAGTGCTTCGAGAGGTTGATCATGGTGCAAATCAACTCCTACCTCGACAAAAACCTGGACCCACTGCAGTTCACTTAACGCCACAACAGATCAACAGTGGATGCGATCTCGCTGGCTCTCCACTCCGCTCTGGACCACTTGGACAACAAAAACTCATATGTCAGGCTGTTATTCATCGATTACAGCTCGGCATTTAATACTATCATCCCCTCCAAGCTGGTTACCAAACTCGCAGAACTGGGCCTCTGCACATCCCTCTGCAATTAGATCCTCGACTTCCTCATTCACAGACCACAGTCTGTTCGTATTGGTGGAAATGTGTCAGACTCGATAACAATCAGCACGGGAGCACCTCAAGGCTGCGTGCTCAGCCCCCTGCTGTACTCACTCTATACTCATGACTGCGTAACCGGTCATAGTGCGAACTCCATCATCAAGTTCGCTGACGACACCACTGTTGTGGGACGTATCACTGATGGGGATGAGTCGGAGTACAGAAGAGAGATCGAGCAACTGTCCATATGGTGCCAGCACAATAACCTGGCCCTCAACACCAGCAAAACCAAGGAACTGATTGTGGATTTTGGAAGGAGTTGGATGGGGACCCACAGTCCCGTTTATATCAACGGTCGATGGTTGAAAGGGTCAAGAGCTTCAAATTCCTGGGCGTGCACATCTCTGAAGATCTTTCCTGGTCCAAGAACACTGATGCAATTATCAAGAAAGCACATCAGCGCCTCTACATCCTGAGAAGATTACGGAGAGTCGGTTTGTCAAGGAGGACTCTCTCCAACTTCTACAGGTGCACAGTAGAGAGCTTGCTGACCGGTTGCATCGTGACCTGGTTCGGCAACTTGAGCGCCCTGGAGAGGAAAAGACTATGAAAAGTAGTAAACATTGCCCAGTCCATCATCGGGTCTGACCTTCCTTCCATCGAGGGGATTTATCGCAGTCGCTGCCTCAAAAAGGCTGGCAGTATCATCAAGGACCCACACCATTCTGGCCACACACTCATCTCCCTGCTGCCTTCAGGTAGAAGGTACAGGAGCCTGAAGACTGCAACGTCCAGGTTCAGGAATAACTACTTCCCCTCAGCCATCAGGTTATTAAACCTGGCTCGGACAAAACTCTGAACATTAATAATCCATTGTTTGTTATTTGCACTTTATCAGTTTATTTATTCATTTGTGTATATATTTATACAATGGTGTATGGACACACTGATCTGTTTTGTAGTCAATGCCTACTATGTTCTGTTGTGCAGAAGCAAAGCAAGAATGTCATTGTCCTATCAGGACACATGACAATAATCTCACTTGAACTTGATCACATTGAATGGCAATGCTGGCTCGAAGGGCCGGATGGCCTACTCCTGCACTCCTATTCCCCCACTCACACACTGCCCTCTCTCCCCATTCCCCCACTCGCAACAAGGGCAGAGTCCCCCTGGTCCTCACCTTTCACCCCACCAGCCGGCACATACAACATATAATCCTCCGCCAGTTTTGCCACCTCCAACGTGACCCCACCACGCGCCACATCTTTCCATCTCCCCCCCTGTCTGCCTTCCGCAAAGACCGCTCCCTCCACAACTCCCTTGTCAATTCTTCCCTTCCCTCCTGCTCCACCCCTTACCCGGGCACTTTCCCTTGCAACCACAAGAGATGCTACACTTGTCCCTTGACCTCCCCCCTCCACTCCTTTCAGGGACCCAAGCAGTCCTCCCAAGTCTGACAGAGGTTCACCTGCACCTCCTCCAACCTCATCTACTGCATCCATTGTTCCAGATGTCAGCTGATCTATATCGGTGAGACCAAGCGGAGGCTTGGCGATTGTTTCGCCGAACACCTCCGCTTGGTCCACAATAACCAACCCGACCTCCCGGTGGCTCAGCACTTCAACTCCCCATCCCATTCCGTATCCAACCTCTCGGTCCTGGGCCTCCTCCACGGCCAGAGTGAGCAACACCGCAAGTTGGAGGAACAGCACCACATATTCCGATTGGGGAGTCTGCATCCTCTGGGCTTAAACATTGAATTTTCTGTATTCTGTTAACCCTTGCTGTCTCCTCACCTTCCCACCTCTCCCTCAGCCCTCGGGCCCTGGTATTCCCTCTCTCTCTATCTCTCTCCCATCCAAGTCGCACTAGCTTCTCATTTTCACACGACAAACAGCTTACAATGGCCTGTTTCCTTTATCATCGATACTTTTTTGCATATATTTCATTCATTGGTCTTTATCTCTCCACATCACTGTCTATATCTCTCGTTTCCCCTGATCCCTAACCAGTCTGAAGAAGGGTCTCGACCCGAAACGTCGCCTATCTCCTTCGCTCCTTAGATGCTGCTGCACCCGCTGAGTTTCTCCAGCCTTTTGTGTACCCCCTACTCCTGCACCTATTGTCTATGTATCTATGAACTTATTTAAAACGGTGTCATTTCTTGCCCACCTGTGAAGTCTGACAGAAATTGTTGACACTGCAACAATCTGTTCACAGTAGGGAGAGTACAAGAAAAAGCAAGACTCAGGAAACAGTTATGATAAATAACAACTGCAATTAAGCAAATTGCAAGTAAACAGGTACGTATAAAAACGTCATCTATTTAGGCCACCGAAAGAGTTGTTCATATGCCTGGCAGATGGAAGTTGCAAAATCATTCATTTAATTTAGTTTAGTTTAGAGATACAGCTTGGAAACTGGCCCTTTGATTCACTGAGTCTGTGCCAACCTGCGATCCCCACGCACTAACCTCGCCAACGCACACTAGGGATAAATTACAATTTTACCAAGCCAATTAGTCGGCAAACCTTCACGTCTGTGGAGTGTGAGAGAAAACCGGCGATCCTGAAGCAAACCCCGCGGTCAAGGGGAAAATGTACAAACTCCGTTCAGACAGCACCGGTATTCAGGATCGTACCCGGGTCTCTGGCGCTGTAGGGCAGCAACTCTATGCTGTGCCACCCAGCCGCCTCCCCATTAAAATCAGTTAAATTCAGCATTTTATTTTATTTTGGTTTAGTCAATTAGTTTTTATATTTTTTAAACCTCTGAATGCCAATAAATATCAATTTTTATTTTCTTCACCTATAAGACTGTATAATAATGAATGTCAATCAGATAGACATTACATTTTCTTTTTTTTTGTTTTACCAAAGCTGCGCTTGGTTTACAAAATGCACAATTTGAGTACCGGGAGGGTACTGGTAGAGGAGATCTACGAGCATGATTCCAAGGATGATTGAGTTAATGTATGTGGAGCATTCAATGGCTCTGGGCCTGTACTCGTGGACTTTAGAAGGATGAAGGGGACCTCATTGAAATTAACTGAATAGTGTAAGGCCTTGATAGAGTGAATGTGGAAAGAATGTTTCCATTGGTGGGGGAGTCTAGGGCCAGAAGACACACTCAGAATAAAAGGATGCACCTTTAGGACTCTATTCCTTGGAGTGCAAAATGAAGGGTGATCTTATAGAGGTGTACAAAACCATGAGAGGATTAGATCGGGTAGACGCACAGTGTCTTGCCCAGAGTATGGGAATCGATGACCAGAGGACATTGATTTAAGGTGAGGAAGGAAAGATTTAATAGTAATCTGAGGGGTAACTTTAGCACGCAAAGGGTGGTGGGCTTATCAAATGAGCTGCCAGAGGAAGTAGTTGAGGTAGGGACTATTGCAACATTTAAGAAACATTTAGACAGGTACATGGATAGGACAGGATTAGAGGGATATGAACCAAATGCAGGTAGATGGGACAAGTGTAGATGGGACATATTGGGAAAGTTGGGCTGAAGGGCCTGTTTCCACACTGTAAGACTCTCCGACTGTCTCGAGGAGGTATTTTTTAGTCAGAGGGTGGTGATTCATTGCCACAGACGGCTGTGGCGGCCAAACCATTGGGTATTTTGAAAGTGGAGATTGACAGATTCTTGATGAATAAGTGTCTCAAAGGTTACGGGCAGAAGGCAGGGGAATGGGGCGAGAGGGAAAGATAGATCAGCAAGGATTGAATGGTGGAGTAAACGCGAGGGGCCGAATTACCAAATTCTGCTCCAAAACCATCTCATTGTGCGATTAGTGCAATTAGTGCTCATTAGTGTAAGTGGTAAGTTTCATTAAGCTAATGTATTAAATCAGCATGCCTTGTT
Source organism: Raja brachyura (assembly GCA_963514005.1). The sequence goes on from OY740788.1 coordinate 59,071,763, forward strand.
AGTGTTAGCAAGGTCATAATACCAAATCGTTCCAAAAGTTGAAAATTTTAATCATGCTGTGATTTTGGAAATTTAGATGACAGGAGGTCAAAATGAAAATGTTTATTTTATGTTTAGGAAGCTGGAATCAGACTGAATCTTTCTCAAAGGTTACGGGCAGAAGGCAGGGGAATGGGGTGAGAGGGAAAGATAGATCAGCGAGGATTGAATGGCGGAGTAAACTCGAGGGGCCGAATTACCAAATTCTGCTCCAAAACCATCTCATTGTGCGATTAGTGCAATTAGTGCTCATTAGCTCATTTCAGCGATATAAAGAAAGCAAGAATTAAGTCTAACAGGAATCAGGAGTGCTAAAAGGGGCCATGAAATGCCACTGGCGTATGGTTTAAGTTGGATTTACTTTAGAGACGCAACATTGGCCAACCGAGTCTGCGCCGACCTGCGATCCCCACATACTAACACCATCCTACACATACTAGGGACAATTTACAATTTTACAAAGCCAATTAACCTCTAAATCTGTACATCTTTGGAGCAGGAAAAGGAAAATCCCAAGGCATTTTATACATGCTTTAAAAGCAAATGGGTAGAATGGGAGATGGTAGAACCACTCAGGAACAAAGGAGGAAAGATATGTCTGAAGCAAGATGTACTGGGTGAGGTGCTAAATAAATAATTTGCATTTTTTACACCAAGGAACGAGACATGGAGAACATGGAGGTAAGTCAAGTAGGTGTGAGATATGCTAATATTAAGGGGCATGTTATTATCAAGAAGGAAAAGGTGTTGGGTGTATTGAAGAACATTAAAGTGAATAAAGCCAGGCACATGGATAGGACAGGTTTAGAAGGATGTGGGCCAAATGCAGGCAGGTTGGACTAGTGTTGATGGGCCATTTGATCAGTGTGGGCAAGTTGGTCTGAAGGGCCTGTTTCCATGCTGTATGACCTATAATGTCCCAATTCCTGTGCTGCTCACAAATCGAAAATGTATAAGATCAGTAATTCTATTTTCAAAGAGTGGAACTCGCACAATGCACCCTGCCTTTATTTAGTTCCACATTTGCTACCATTTGTGCAAAATACCGATGATCTTCAAATGATTGTGCATGCAGAAAGGTTCTGTGTATTTGTGCAAGGAAAATTGTGGGCAGTCTGGATGACTTCAACACCATGCGCCTCCAACTGTTATAAATGTTGATTTCAACGAGCAAACATGACACATTGACAGGACTGGGTAAGTGCTGACTGTTACAGAGAAATATTTACAGTTGGCATCTATGATATATTAGCGAAACATGTTGTAGTGTTGATGAAATCAGCTGGAGGACTGGTAAAACAGGCTGTTGCAACAGTGCAATACAGTGTATTAATTAAAAAAGAGGGAACATCCTGACTGGATGTGGGAATACACATACCGCAGCAACTCAAAATGGAGAAGGGGAAACCATGAAAGAACCACTTCATCAGGAGCAGGTGGCAAGCTCAGTCATACAGCATGAAATTACCTTCTACGCTCTCAACATAGGCTATGAGAGGCGCCACCGGGGCTCGGAGGATGAAGGTGGCTGGGCGAGGAGAGGGACGATCTGTATAGAGGCGAAGGCTACAACGGGCCTTGATGACCAGCTGCAGCTGGGACTTTGAAGCTGGCGCCAAAACCAAGCAACTCTTGCATATGGACTCGGTGGGCTGTTTCTATGCATTATGTACTTTACAGGGGATTTTGGTGTGGGCAAGTTGGGCTGATCGGCCTGTTTCTACGCCTTAAGACTCTATAACTGTCAGAGGATGTGGTGGGGGCACTTACAATTACAATACTTAAAAGGCATTTGGACAACTGCTGAGATAGGAAAGGTATAAAGGGATATGAGACAATGCAGGCAAATTGGACTAACATAGATAGTCATTAGAGGTGGCACACGAGTAGGCTTAAGAGACTGCTTATGTGCAGTAGAGCTCTATGACTGTGAAAAGAGAATATTTAACCAAGTCTAAACACTTTCATTCATATACATTGTAACCTTTTACCCCATTCATGTTTATATTTCATTAATGTTTAAGTAGTTCACAATTAGAACTAATAGATATGCTGAAAACTAGGACAAGAATACAGCAGGCAGTGAAAAAAGCAAATTGCATGTTGGCCTTTATAACAAGAGGAATCAAATACAGGAGCAAAGAGGTCCTTCTGCAGTTGTACAGAGCCCTAGTGAGACCACACCTGGAGTCTTGTGTGCAGTTTTGGTCCCTTAATTTGAGGAAGGACATTCTTGCTATTGAGGGGAGTGCAGCGTAGGTTTACAAAGTTTATTCCCGGGATGGCGGGACTGTCATATGCTGAGAGAATGGAGCAGCTGGGCTTGTACACTCTGGAGTTTAGAAGGATGAGAGGATATCACACTGAGACATATAAGATTATCAAGGGCCTGGACACGCTAGAGGCAGGAAACATGTTCCCAATGTTGGGGGAGTCCAGAACCAGGGGCCACAGTTTAAGAATAAGGAGTAAGCTATTTAGAACGGAGATGAGGAAACACTTTTTCTCACAGAGAGTGGTGAGTCTGTGGAATTCTCTGCCTCAGAGGGCGGTGGAGGCAGGTTCTCTGGATGCTTTCAAAAGAGAGCTAGATAGGGCTCTTAAAATAGCGGAGTCAGGGGATATGGGGAGAAGGCAGGAACGGGATACTGATTGGGGATGATCAGCCATGATCACATTGAATGGCGGTGCTGGCTCGAAGGGCCGAATGGCCTACTCCTGCACCTATTGTCTATTGTCTATTATCAGAGGTTTTATTCATTTATAAAACCTATAAAAATAAGTGCTGGAGGCACTTGGTGGGTCAGTCTGAAGAAGGCTCGTGACCCAAACCGTTGTCTATTAACAGTAGGGTTACACAAAAAGCTGGAGAAACTCAGCGGGTGCAGCAGCATCTAAGGAGCGAAGGAGATAGGCGACGTTTCGGGTCGAGACCCTTCTTCAGACTATTAACAGTATTCCTTCCGCAGATGCTGTCTGACCAGTTGAGTTCATTCGACACTTTTTTTGCTCAAGATTCAAGCATCTGCAGTTTTTCTGTAACCAACATTAGTGAAGCATGTTGCAGCATTAATAAAACATTGAAAAACCCTGCAGTGACAATCAAGAGTACGGTAATGTCAGTGTTTTTTGAAGATTAATAGAAGTGATAATTTCAGTGAAGCATGATGCCGTATCAGGAATCCTACTGAGCATCGTATCTTAGAGACAAAGAAAAATAACTGATTTGTACCGTCATTTATGGAGCAAAACACCCCAAGATATTTCAAAAACGTTGTTAAAAGTGATGCCTAAGCTCCCAGCAAGGCCGCGGCCATAGCTCGACAACAGTCCTGGCTTGGCACCGCGGAACTGGGAACTCACCTGGAGTCGTCCGAGGCTCGATTCCTGCTCGACCCCGAAGACCGGGAAGGAGGGTGGGAGGGAGGCGGCGGACACTATATGAAGGGCCGTTTTCAAGATGGTGGCGGATGGAGGAGAGCATCGGTGTTGCCAGGACAATGGGCCTTTAAGGCCAAGTTAAAATTGCACTCTAAGAACTTTGAAACTTTGTGGGCGCCGGGAACATGGCAACTCTTTGTGTACTGTCTTGGAGAAGTGTACTATTAGATTACAACTGTTGCACTTTTGTACTTATCTCTAGTACGATTTTACTGAATTGTATGCAAAATAATGAATTTTACTGTACCCAGGAACAGAGGTGCAGGTGATAATAAAGTGTTATCATCATCATCATCAAACATCTTAAAGGATAGAAGTGTTAGCAGAGCAAACTGTGTGCATGTTATATGGAACATTGCTACTTGAGTGATGCAAAGTAAAATAAAGATTTTCAGCTAAAATTGATGTTCAGAGAAAATGGTAAAATCATTCACACTCGTGTTTTAATAGTGAAGCCCCACACCTCTCTCAGAAGATTATCAAAAAAAATGATTGCAAAAGACAGTGATATTTAGAATACAAAAGCAAACAAATACATTTTTCAATTTAGCATTTTCATTGTTCTGCTTGCAGCTTATTCCATTACAAGCACATTTTATTTTCAGGAAAGGTTCAGCATTTACCTTCATGGCAGTTCTTCAGGGTAACTGAGTCCAAAGCCGTTAGCTCCCAGTTCTTCCAGCTGTTTCCTTTATATTCAAGAGAGATCCGGAAACCATCTTCCAAGCTTCCCACTTTCCCCTGAAGCAGGGTCCATCTGTTCAAGTGCGAGGGATTTTGGAAATAACAGAAAGGGAGAGCAAGAAAAAAAGCCACTGTGAATCAAACAAGCAGAGACACAACATACTTTTAATTCAAGGCAGGGCTGCATTGCTTTATATCAAAGTGCCTTTCATCACAGTCCAGTGATGACTCCAGAGTTACTGATGAAAGGGACCAAACTCACATGGTGACAATAATATTCTGTATTAGTCCAGGCATAGGACTTTAAATCTACCTTGTACATTCAATGCTGTAACAAATCAAGGCCGCAAGCCATCAGTTAGAATTTTGCTCTGATATTTTGCCCAAATTCGTCTACCACAATGTTGAAGGAAGGAGAAAAAAGGGGTTAGAACTTTCCTTAGAACTTCTGACTGTTCATCCAAATGACTTCTATGTTTATATATCTGTTGCGCTGCCGCAATTAAGAATTGCATTATTGCTTTTGGGACATATGACAATAAAACACCCTTGGCTCATGAAATGCTGTTGATGCGACGTGGAATGAGAAAAAAACAAACATTTTCCAACTGTAAAGATAGAAGAAGACCTCTTAGTATAATTCAGTTTAGTTCAGTTTAGTTTAGTCTAGTTTAGAAACATGGAAACAGGTCCTGCTGCCCACCAAGTCCATGCCGACCATTAATCACTCGTTCACAATAGTTCTATCCTACACACTAGAGACAATTTACAGGTCCTACAATTAACCTACAAACCTATACGTATTTGGACTGTGGGAGAAAACCGGAGTACCGGGGGAAAACCACGGGGTCACTGGGTGAACGTGCAAATTCCACTCAGACAGCATCTTTGGTCAGGATCGAACCAAGGTATCTGCCGCTGTGAGGCAACAACTCTAATGCTGCGCCAATTTGCCGCTCCTGTTGAAGGGCCACACCTCTTGATAGAGGAAAAAGGCAAGACAGGTCAACTACACCTGTCTTCTGGATATATATGAACTATTCCAGGGAGTAGTCCATTTTAGATTATGATCATTTTAGATTAGATCATTTTAGATCAATTAGAATAATTGATGATGGTAGCCTTAGAAGTACTTCTGCCCTGGTTATTAGCAGTTCCCCTTTCTTGTTACACATTTGGTTCATAGCTACGTTTGCCTTTTTTTTTAACATGGTCAGAATACTGTCAGAAGTCTGATTTGTATATTTTGTTGATCCCAAACTCAAAAAGGATAGCAACTCTACCGCTGCGCCACTGTGCAGCTATGATGGGCAATGCAGTTTAACCAATGGACATAAATCCATCCCTATACAACAGCAGTAACAGAGACAACCAGATAGATACAAAATACTGGAGTAACTCAGCGGGACAAGCAGCATCTCTGGACTGAAGGAATGGGTGATGTTTCGGGACTAGACTCTTCTTCAGACCTTTGTCCAGAGTGGCAGCCTGTCCTGCTGAGTTACTCCAGCAATTTGTGCCTATCTTCGGTGCAAACCAGCATCTGCATAACAGAAACATCCTGAGTATATACAATACGATAAAATAGAGCTTTATTTATCCCAGGAGAGAAATTTGTCTGCCGACGGTCATAAAAGACAAGGTACATGAAACAGGAAATTTAAGGTGACGAGTGGAAAGGATTGGGGATGTGCAAAGATTGGGGAGGGAGGGGGGGTGAAGGGGAATCAGTCTACCCCACGACAGAAGGGGGAGGAATTGTACAATTTGATAGCCCCAGGGAAAAGTAATCTCCTATGGTGTTCTGTACTGCATCTTGATAACATATCCTGCCCATGTTATTTTTAAATGCACTCCATGCTTCCAGTTTTTCATGCTCTTAGGCGCTGACATCCATGGGGAGTAGTGGAGATGCTGGTTACATGAATATGCTAGTTGCACCAGAATTGCTCAAAGAATCACTACCATACATCACACACTAGTATTCTATGCATAAAAATGCCAAACAATATGTAATTTTCTTACCCTATTAGATAAAAATGTTTTACACTGCAATTCTATATTTTAATGCTAAACAGTATGGAAACTATGGAAAAAATAAATCAAATAAATCCCTGCACTCATATCCCATGAAGAGCCAAATCTTCACAGAGGGTGCTGATGCTAATCAGTCTACAAGTATAAACTAAAAATGACTTCCCGACAAAATTGTGCAATTGCTTAAGAGTCTTAGAATTTTTTTGCTGGTTGCATTGGAGCTGTGATTGCATAAATAGAAGATAAATGGGAGTTTACATTCACTGCACACAGTCACCAAGGACTCAGATGTCAGAGAGTTAAAATGTGGCTGAATTCAATTTTAATTTCCCACTGATATAATGAACGATTCACACCTTGCCTTGAATTTCAGAAATACTGAAAATCAGTTACAATTTGAATTGAAATAAATTAATCAAACTGGAAAGAAAGGGACTAATACCCTCAATAAGGAAAACACTTGAAGATAGAAACAGGAATTGATTAAAAATTGAACTAACTAAATGATGATATGTTCATAAATTCAGAAGTTCTCGGAGATGAATTAGGCTATTCGGCCCATCAAGTCTACTGAATCGTGGCTGATCTATCTTTCCCTCGCAACCCCATTCTATTGCCTTTTTCCCCATCACCCCAGACGCCCTTACAAATCATGAATCTGTCAATCTCTGCCTTACAAATATCCATTGACTTGCCTCCACAGCCAATAGTGGCAATGAATTCCACAGATTCACCACCTGAAACTGATAACCTGAAACTGAACACAAATCTGGATAGGAGGGAACAGGTTAGATATATTCAGTTTAGATATACAACGTGGAAACATGTCCTCCACCTCATCGAGTCCATGCTGACCACACTAGTTTTAAGTTATTCCACTTTCCCATCTGACACACATAAGGGCAATTTCCAGAGACCAATTAACCTACGAACCTCTACCTCTTTTGAATGTAGGAGGAAACCGAAGCACCTGGAGAAAACCCACGTGGTCACCGGAAGAATGCGCAAACGTTGCAGACAGCAACCATAGTCAGGATTGAACCGTGGGTCTTTGATGTTGTAAGGCAACAGTGTCTAATCTGAATGTCAAGAATGGTTTATTGTCATATGTACCAGAATGGAACAGACATTCTTACTCGCAACAGTTTATTTCTCTTGCAACGATTAAGAAACATTGGATAGGATCGGTTGAGAGAGATATGGGCCAAATGCAGGCAAGTGGGATTAGTGTAAATGGGGCATGTTGATCAGTGTGGGCAAATTGGGCTGATGGGCCGATTTTCACGCTGTATAACTATGTCTCTAAAAGCAGCACAACAGCTTTGTCACCGCACAACTCAAAAATAATGTAGTAAACAAAATCTATGTATCATCAGAGCTGAAGAAGCCATTCAGATTAATAAATAAATTGCCAACAATGGAAACCCAAAATAAAGCTGAGCTTCTCCAGCAATACTTACAGGGAAAGAAACAAAGTTCTAGCTTAATTTCAAAAACATATCAAATATATCTAAAAAATCACATCATATATATATATGTATACACACATACATTGAATTTGCTTTCTCATTTACTGTATTGTTTATAGTGTACTATGTTTACATATTCTGTTGTGCTGCGGCAAGTAAGCAGTTCATTGTTTTATCTGGGACATATGACAATAAAACACGTTTGACTCTTGGCTCTTCCTCAGAAGGTAGGTCGGACGATCGGGAATAATGTGTACCCAGCCCTTACTGATCCACCCCGAGCAGAAGTACAGGCACAATGCTTCGCTAAAATCAATATAGTTGAATCCTGATTAATTAATAATGGGAGCAATGGTTGCTCTCAAAGAGAGTGGCGGTTGCAAGCAGTCAAGCTTGAACAGTGAAATATATCTATGATGCTACAACCATCAGCGGCTTATCAGTGGCTGCACTGTTTAATCGTTCAGACAGTGCTACATCTAACTTGCAGCGAGATAACAATCATGTTCATCCAGAATCAAAAACAAAATCAGACTGCATTGCTGTTAAATAATAATCTGGGATGATGAAAATAAATGGGCAATTGGCATCATAATGGTGAAATATTCTTCATCGTTTTCCTGCCTGATCCTTGTAAGCAGACTTATTTTTACCAACACAGGAGATTTTATTAAATGATTTTCATTAAATGATGTGCTTTAAGTGATTTTGCAACAGAGAAATGGTTTGTAAATAATCTCGTAAAAGTATTTTAACTGGATTAGTATTATTATTATTTTTAATAATCACAGCGGCACACTGGCTCAGCAGGGTCAGCTGTTGACTCACAGCGCCAGAGTTCCGGTTCGATCCTGATCTCAGGTGCTGTCTGTGTGGAGTTTGCACGTTCTCCCTATGACTGTTTGGCTTTCCTCCGGGTGCTTCAGTTTCTACCCCAACATCCCAAAGACGTGCGGGTTATAAATTAATTGGCTTCTGTAAATTGCCTCTAATCTGTAGGGAGTCCGAGTGGGAGGATGTAGAATTAGTGTGAACGGGTGATCGATGGTCGGCATGGTCTCGTTGTTGTATGTCTAGAACTAAAACTAAAACACACCAGGAATAATAAATTCTATTAACAGATTCTAACTCTCCAGACGTTTAGGGCATTGGGTGAGAGGGGTGAGGGTTAAAAAAGATCTGAGGAGTAACTTCTCCACACAGAATGTGGTGGAGTGAGCTGCCAGGGGTAGCTCTGGAAAAGGATATGTTGGCAACATTTAAAAGACGTTTTGACAGGTACATGAATAGGAATGTTTAAGAGGAACATGGACCAAATGACGGCATATAGGACAAACACAGTTATGAAACCTGATCAGCAAGGATAAGTATGGTCGACGGATCTGTTTCCATGTTGTATGAATCCATGATTTTACTTCGGAGTCATGTGAGTGACTTTGTGAAGACCCCGCCAGCACGCATGCGAGACATATCGTCGCTCGCATTGCAGTCGACAAGCTGGGGGGGGGGGGGGGGGGGGGGAGGAGCACAGCTCCTCTGCCGGCAGCTTAAAAAGGAACATCAGGTAAGTTTTTACTAACCTTGAGTTGGTTGGTCTTTGTATTTGTTAAATCCTTTACAGAGACTTCATGGAGAGAACACGGAGCAAAAAGAGGATTGCTTCTCAGCATGCCATTGAAGACCACAGGACTTTGGAGCGAGGTCGGCGGCCAATATCCCCGGAACAGATCGTTGAGTTTTCGGCAGCGCCCGTACCTCGGGCCGAGAAGACAGCGTGGAAGTCGGGGAGCCCCGCTCAGTCGGCAGGACCCGACTCTCCACCGCAACAGTCCAGGGAACCGCGAACTGGCCGTTGGACCGCGCGGGAGCGGGGAAGCCAAGACCCAGACTCCCCACCGCTTCAGTCCGCACGAACACGGACTGGCGGCAAAAAAGTGCGGAAATCGGGCACACCCGTTCATAAGGCAGGCCCCGACTCTACACCGCATCAGTCCGGAAGACTGCGGACTGCGGTAAAACCGCACGGAAGTCGAGTAGCCCCGCTGGAGCGGCAGGCACCGACTTTCCGCCGCATCAGTCCGGAAGACCTCGGACTGGCGGCAGGCCTGTGCAGATGTCGTGTAGCCCCGCTGGAGCGGCAGGCACCGACTCTCCACCGCCTCAGTCCGGAAGACTGCGGACTGGCAGTAGATCTACCAGGAAGTCGTGTAGCCCCGCAGAAGTGGCAGGCACCAACTCCTCACCGCCTCAGTCCGGACGACCGCGGACAGGCGGCAGATCCGCGCGGGTGTCGCGTAGCCCCGCTGGAGCGGCTGGCACCGACTTTCTACCACATCAGTCCCATAGACATCACCCCGATGGGGTGCGGACTGGCGGCCATAGCCCCATTGAAACGACCTGCCGTTTGTAGATAGCGACGGCGATCGCATTGCCCGCATGGAGCAGATGATGGAGCAGCTGTTCCAGAGGGACCTACTCCAGCAGGAGCATGCGTCCCGTGGATCACACAGGTCCACAACAGCCCCTTTTCCAGGGCTGTCCAACATTTCTCCCTCCTCGGAAGGGAGCGCCAGAAGTCAGGGATTAGCTGAATTCGAGGAGGGGATGACCGAAGACTCAAAGTTGCATGGGATGCAGGAAGAGGAATTTCTGGGGATGGTGTCTAAATTCGCACAGCCGTCCCAGAAAGGCAACCTCTTCAGCCATGGCTAGAGGCAAGCATCAATTACCTGACCACACACCAGCTACAGGAACAGGTAATTTCGGGGACCACAGGCAAGTACCTGGCCCCGGAGAATTGCCTGTCGCTGAATGTACCCACCGTCAACACACCCATATGGGGGAATATAAGCCCTGGGATAAGGGCACAGGAATTGAAGATCAGGACTCAGGAATGACCTCAGGAATTGACCTCAGGAATTAGTGCATTTGCCAGGTCAGTCGATGGTGTGGACATGACGGATGAGCAGCAGGATGCGTTAGCCCTATTCTGTAACGTGCAATATGAGATAAATTGCTTCAGAAAAAGCTCTATCCATCCCACGCTCAACCCCAAATTTGCGGGGTTGTGTGAAGCCAGCGGTACGCCGTCACCAAGCCTGTTGTTTGGGGATGACCTGCCCAAACAGGTCAAAGACCTAGATGAGGAAGCTAAAGCTGTCGGCGTGATAGTTTTCTAGCAGGCCACCAGCGTATCGACGGCAGCATCCATATGCAACACCCAACAGGCCCCGCTTTCACCCCGATAGGGTGACGGGTGCAAACCCAAAGGTTGCGCCTCAACCACAGAGGCCTTTTTTAGGCCAAGGCCCAGAGCGACCTGCTTGGAAAATGCATCAACCCCACACCACAGCGCCACAACATCCCAAGAACCAAGGACGGAAGACCAAGCCCCACCGGTAACCATGGAGGTAAGGGGGTCTGGTTCCCTTGGGAATTCTGCATGCATAACCTCACAAGTGGGAGGTAGGTTGTGTCTGTATGGGGATGCATGGAGTTCCATAACTTCTGACCCCTTTATATTGCACAGTATTCAAGGTTATGAAATTGAATTTATAAACAAACAACTCCCCCCAGTTCAACATGTACCTAGCCGGATATTTGTGCTTTCTCAAAAAGAGAAAGTGGAAGGACATGCAGAACTATTCAGATTATATACCAAGGCGGTAATAGAGAAAACTGTACATGAACCTCTTGAGTTTGTATCTAACATCTTTACCAAAACTAGAAAAGATGGTGGATGTTGTATTATAATTGATTTAACTCAACAGCATACTTTTGTGCAATATACCCATTTCAAGATGGAAACATTTGAAACTGCCAAGCAACTGATTTCCAGAGGGGACTTCATGGCCTGCATCAATTTAAAAGATGTATACTATTCAGTACCTATACGTAAAGATCACCGCAGATATTTGAAATTTGTCTGGATGGGGCAGCTGTGGCAGTATAGAGCACTGCCCAATGGACTAACAACACCCCCCAGGTTATTTACCAAAATATTGAAAGTAGCATTGGTGTCTCTATTAAGACAAAACCAAATAGTCATGGCCTATCTTGATGACATACTGATTGTGGGGAAATCTTTCGAATTGGCTAACTTAGCTGTGACAGCCACCAAGTCACTATTCCAAAAGCTGGGTTCGTCATCCATCCAGACAAATCTAAGTTAACACCTTCTGTCGTTATGGACTATCTGGGATTCACGATTAACACAAATCATATGATTATCACTTTCCCAAATAACAAAGCGGCAGATATAATTGAGGCATGTAATAGCCTTGCTTGCGCCAGAAAACCGAGTATTCGAGATGCTGCCAAGCTAATTGGGAAACTTGTAGCTACATTTCCAGCTGCATGATTTGGGCCATTGCATTATCAAAACTTGCAAAGAGCAAAAATCTCAGCACTAAAAACTAATGCTTGGCATTTTGATAGACCTATGCAGCTACCAACCAAAGCAAAAAATGAGCTATGATGGTGGATTAGCAGCATCCGATATTGTTTTAATCCCATCGTTGTTACAAATCCTTCAGTCGTGTTGCAAACTGACGCCAGCGCCCACGGCTGGGGAGCTACCGACACCACTTCTAGTTGTGACGGCAGATAGGATTTGCACAAATCTACATTGCTCCAATCATGAGGTATAAAATATTTGGAAATGCTGGGAGCATTTCACGGACTACGGGCTTAGTGTACGAATATGCATCATATGCATGTCCGTCTACAAATAGACAATACCACAGTGGTGGCATATTTAAACCATATGGGTGGTATCAAGTCGATATCTTGTGATGAATTGGCAAACATAATTTGGCACTGGTGCATTGAAAGAAACATTTGGATTTCAGCTACATACCTTCCGGGTAAGCTTAATACAGTGGCGGACACCAGGTCACGAATATTAAATTACAACACCGAGTGGATGTTGAACCCCCAAATATTTGCTAACATTATAGCTCAGTATGGAACACCAGATATCGACCTCTTTGCATCCAGATTGAACCATCAGATACCAACATATGTCTCTTAGGAACCAGACCCTGGGGCAGTAGTGATGGACGCTTTCTCGCTACATTGGGGGAACTTGTTCTTCTATGCATTTCCCCCTTTCTGCCTCATCAATCAGGTATCACAGAAAATCCAGTTAGATTCCACTGGATTAATAATTCCAGTATTCCAGGAATACTGATAATACCCGACTGGCCTACTCAGCCATGATTCCCGGTGGTCCTCGACATGGTGAAGGAACCGTGGGTGCAGGTTCCCAAATGCCCGAACCTCCTGACACATCCCATATCAGGGGAGAGTCATCCATGCCATGGTCATCTGAACCTGTTGGCTTGCAGGTTCTAAAGAGGCCATTACTGGAATTCGGGCTGACGAACAGGACCATGGACATCATCAAGGTGTCATGCAGAGAGTCCACAAGGAAGCAATACCTTACCCGTGTACGGAAATGGGAGGTCTTCTGTTCCAGGACTAATATCACCTAGGACTCTGCCACCATCACAAATGTGCTGGAATTCCTCGCGGAACTTCACTATGATGAGGGCCTCAGCTACAGTGCCATCAACAGTGCAAGGAGTGCATTATCATCCTACCTCAGATTTGGAGTGGGATCCCATCCATTGGTGTCAAAACTAATGAGGGGTATTTTCAATTCCAACCCTCCAAGGCCACGATACACTATGACCTGGGATTTTGGAGCAGTGTTGCCCCTACTCAGGAGTTGGTCACCAGTTTCGAAACTCCCACTTGCAAAACTCACCTATAAAGTGGTGATGCTGAAGGCACTTATCACAGCTCAACGGGTCCAGACCCTCCACAAACTGAAATTGGACAGGATGGTCTCGACCCCCACCAAGGTAACCTTCTTTATTGACGAGTTACTAAAACACCATAGACCTGGAACAACCGGTCTTAAATTGGAATTCCTGGCATATTCCATTGATGTACGCCTCTGTATAGCCACCCATCTCCGACATTATATAAATGTCACCCAAAATATCAGGGAAATGGAAGTAGGTCTATTTATCAGTTTTAAACGCCCACACTACAGGGTAACTGTGCAGACTATTTCCAGGTGGCTCAGGGTGGTGTTGGTGGTGATACCAGGGCTGCATCCACATCAGCGGCGAGGACCATGGAGGTGCCCATGGACCATGCCCTCGCAACAGCGGGCTGGGCCAATGAAGGCACATTTCAACGGTTTTACAATAAACCTGTGGCCTCTCCCGCGATGTTTGCAGATACTGTTTTAAATTCTGTTCCCTGAACGTTCCCCGAAGTCAGGGGTTTTTTGTTTGTGTTAATAAATACATTATTGTTTTTCAGCTCTGTTTCAAGTCTGAAATACGTTAACATACTTCCTCCATCAGTTATTCCGGCAGTGTGTAAGCATGGACGTGGTTCCAGGGCATGAAATCACAGAGCTTTGAAATCTTCACGAAGTCACTCACGTGACTCCGAAGTAAAATAGTAAGATTAAACGAGAACTTACCAGTTTGAAGTTTGATCCTTATTTTATGAGGAGTTACGATGAGGGATTTCGTGCCCTCCTCTCCCAACCCTCTATCATAAGGTCAACTGGAACATGGTTTCTCTTAATCTTACTATCTCCAGCCAGTTCTACTATCTGTGATTTCACACCGCTGCTTTGAAGAATGTCACGCATGCGTGCTGGCGGGGTCTTCACGAAATCCCTCATCGTAACTCCTCATAAAATAAGGATCAAACTTCAAACTGGTAAGTTCTCGTTAAAGAAGGAACTGCAGATGCTGGAGAATCGAGGGTACACAAAAGGAGAAACTTAGCGGGTGCAGCAGCATCTAAGGATCGAAGGAGATAGGCGACGTTTCGGGTCGAGACCCTTCTTCAGACTGGTTAGGGATCAGGGAAACGAGAGATATAGATGGTGATGTGGAGAGATAAAGAACAATGAATGAAAGATATGCAAAAAAGTATTGATGATAAAGGGAACAAGCCATTGTAAGCTGTTTGTAGTGTGAAAATGAGAAGCTAGTGCGACTTGGGTGGGGGGGGGAGATGGAGAAGGAATGTCAGGGCTCGAGGGCTGAGGGAGAAGTGGGGAGGGGGAGGGGGCAGTCTGGGTTAACAGAATTGAGAAAATTCAATGTTTAAGCCCAGAGGATGCAGACTCCCCAATCGGAATATGAGGTGCTGTTCCTCCAACTTGCGGTGTTGCTCACTCTGGCCGTGGAGGAGGCCCAGGACCGAGAGGTCGGATACAGAATGGGAGGGGGAGTTGAAGTGCTGAGCCACCGGGAGGTCGGGTTGGTTATTGGGGACCGAGCGGAGGTGTTCGGCGAAACAATCGCCCAGCCTCCGCTTGGTCTCACCGATGTAGATCAGCTGGCATCTGGAGCAACGGATGCAGTAGATGAGGTTGGAGGAGGTGCAGGTGAACCTCTGTGGGACTTGGAATGACTGCTTGGGTCCCTGAAAGGAGTGGAGGGGGGAGGTGAAGGGACAAGTGTAGCATCTCTTGCGGTTGCAAGGGAAAGTGCCCGGAGAAGGGAAGAATTGACAAGGGAGTTACGGAGGGAGCGGTTTTTGCGGAAGGCAGACAGGAGGGGAGATGGGAAGATGTGGCGAGTGGAGGGGTCACGTTGGAGGTGGCGAAACTGGCGGAGGACTATGTGTTGTATGTGCCGGCTGGTGGGGTGAAAGGTGAGGACCAGGGGGACTCGGCCCTTGTTGTGAGTGGGGGAATGGGGAGAGAGGGCAGTGTTGCGGTGTATGGAGAAGACCCTGTTGCGAGCCTCAGCTATAGTGGGGGAGGGGAATCTCCGTTCTCTGAAGAATGAGGACATTTGTGATGACCTGGTGTGGAACACCTCATCCTGGGAGCAGATGCGGCGTAGACGGAGGAATTGGGAATAGGGGATGGAGTCCTTACAGGAAGTAGGGTGGGTGGAAGAGTTGTCCAGATAGCTGTGGGAGTCAGTTGGTTTGTAGTTTCTCCAGCCTTTTGTGTACTCTCGTTTAATCTTACTACTCTACGACTCTAAAAGCAGAATTAACAGTAACTTGGCATGGATCTGTAGACAGGTTGTGTCCAAAAAATGTTTTAAGGAAGTAACAGAGAGGCTCAATAAGGGAAATGTGCTTTAAGTGTTTAACATGGACTTCCACAGGAATTAATTAATGTGTCACATAACAGTGTCACATGTGTCACATATATCATCAAGATTAAACACCATGCAATAATAGGGGCTGTAACAATACTGATAGACGATTGGCTGAGAACGTGAAAGGTTGTTTTTTTTGCTGAAATGTGCAGAATATTTTCCAGAGGTCAATATGAGGACTACAATAAGAAATATTATTGATTTGGACTTGGGAGCACATGGCACAATTTGCAAAAGATGCTTACGGAACAACATTTGGAGCCAAAGCTAATATTGCACTGGTAACCCGCTTGATGCTAACCCTCAGAATACTGATAAATATTCCCCCCTCTTCCCTGTGCCCAATAGAGATGCACACGATAGAGTCATAGAGTCATCATACTGCATGGAAACAGGCTTCGGCCCTACTTGCCTATGCCGACCAAGATGTCCCATCTACATTAG